>OZ005667.1:10423887-11623887 GCA_963930725.1 Candelabrum cocksii | reverse complement strand
TCAGTTTCGGTCTGCATTATTAACCTTTTCTATTGTTTTCTAGACGAAGTATCGACCAATTCTCAAAATGATTGTTGAGTTTGGTCGCAAAATGAGCTGAAAACAATAGATTTTGCAAATAAACAAAGACCGGAACTGAGACTGTAAACGCGTGTATAGCTTCAAAAATCTTGTCGATTAAATTTTTGCGGTTTTTTTGCGAACACCTCGGGTTCTTTTTCAATTTCAATTTCTTTGTTCCTTACACAAATATGTCGAGGTTGTTAAACCAAATTTCGGCCATCGCTATGGCTTATAGTAAGAAAGAACACTCCGCAGACCGGAATTTTAAGCTTTCAAAATACGAACAACTTCGATTTAAGAAATTATCATAGGTCAGTAGTTATCGATTAAAATGTCGTCAATTAATGGCTAAAAAAATAACTAAATTCGCCTTTTTTCAACCGTCCAACGTCTGTCCGATATTGAAAGGAAACCTCGTTACCAATCTCATTACCAATGTCATTCTTCTAACGTTCTCCTCGCGACGCGCGCACGACTCTACAGTCTCTGCTTCCGCGTGATCCAAACAAGTTGTAGAGCGTTCCTTGGCGTCGCGCAACAGGTTCATGTTCAGCTTTCTGAAGATTTGTTTAAGATTGATTTTAAAGTCTCGGTGCAAGAGAACGTATATGAATGGATTCAATATGCTGTTAATCACGGGCAGCATTTCGCCGAAGATAATGTAAGTGATGCTGGATATAATGGCATCGTGTTTGATAACATTCGCGATTGCTATGGTGATGACGGGCAGCCAGCACACCATAAACGTTCCGTAAATCACGAGAATTACCTTGGTGGCGCGAAACTCAATTTTGTAGCTGTTGAATATACTGGAAATCTGGATGTGGTTTAGGATGCTGATGCTGCTCCGTCGCTCTTCTCTGTTTACCTGTTGCACTCTGTTTGATACGATCTTCTTCGCGTGGCGAAATGTGATGCGTAAGATCTTAACGTAGAGCACTAACATACATAAACTGGGCAAAAAGAAAACCATGATGTATTGTACAATCGTGTCTACACCGCTCTCTCGTGTGCATGTGTACTCGGTGACTGTGATTGCGTCGAAGCGCCGCGACTTGAAGTTGAAGTTAACTACCATTCCCCAGCACGTGGCGTACAGCCATATGCAGCCAATCGTGAAATGCGCTCGTCGTTTAGTAACAATGTTTATATAGTCATACGGTCTGTTCACGACCATAAAACGATCTATGGCGATAGCGAAGAGGTTGGTCATGGATGCTACGAAGAATATGTTGTCGGTGGTGAAGAATAGATAACACACGGCAACGTGCGCGCAGAAGTAATGGTTGTGAATGGAGAAGTAGATCTTGTAGGGGATGATAAATATCACCACAAGCAAATCACTCACAGCCAGTGACACCAAAAAGTGGTTGGTTATTTTTCCCCGTAAAACGCTCGAGCGATAAAACGCAAAGATCACAATGATGTTGCCTAAGAGGCCTATAACCAATGCTGCCATCCAAAACATGACGTAGACGAAAAACAGAATGGTCATGTTTTTATCGCACGGTGTCGAGTTGTATTCGATATGAAGGCACTGTATAGTCGCGTTTTTCGATTCGCCCAAGTAGAAATGAAAGACTTCTTGCAAGAATACCTGCGATTCAACGGTGTGGTTGCCGAATTTGGCGCAGTGTTTTGTCGCTTTGTAAATAGCATCCACGCTGTCGATGTGAACTCTCCGCAGGCTTTTCTCCAAACAACACTGAAAGGAAGTACCATGCATATCCCTACAAGAATGAAAAAAACATAATTAAAGTTCCAACTTTATTCTAGTAAATATGAAGAAAGAAACGCGGTGTAACTACGCAAACAGGGATATTTTGGGGGATAGACAACAACGTAAAGCTTATACTAAATATACAGTACTTTTTAACGAACTTGGTACTAAACGGACTTCTCAATCTAACGAACCAAATTTAAATCCTCTTTATGCTCTATTCAGGTCAAAGCAGGAAACTTCCGATTTTAGGTACTTCCGAAATAACGACCCCATTTTTTGTCTCCCTTAAGTGTGCGTAAGATCGGCAGTGTATCTAGTTATGTTGTTTATCTTCTCTGGCTAAAAACTAAATTTTTCATATGAATATCATGGCCTTACTCACTCAATTAACCTTTGATGGGCACGAGATTTAAGTTTCCTTAAACAAAAAAGTAACCTTTACATTCCTTTGAAATGTGTTAAGGTAGGGTCGTTTAATAATTAAACAGGGAAGGATAGAAAGAGCATGTGGTTTTCCATCAACGCAACTCATGTTTACACTACATTTACATCAAGGTGCTTATTTCTCCGGTGATTGTTTTGCGTATCGGATAACTCTACCAAGTCCATGGGTTTTCGCCTGCATTATTTATGGTGATAGTCGTTTGGTTTTTACAGCTGTTTTCGCATGATATTAGATTATGAAGGCGGAGATCTCATAACAAAAACGTTTTTAACACCCCCCCCCCCCCCCCCCCCGTTCTTTTTCCAAACAAATCTTCAAAAAAACGAAAACATAACGAGAAGATTTTTCTTTTTATACGTGATATTCCCTCTAGATCTTTCAGATCCCCTCCCCCCATCCTCCGGTCAATTTGTTATTAAATATCGCCTTTGAAAAATAAATCTAACATGTAATAAATGGTGGAGATCGCCACCTCCATGTTGCGAGAACTTAGAATTTGAAAAGTTCAATCTTTGGTTGTTAATTATAATTCCTCATCCTCGTTACAAATTTGTTTTCAACCTGGATTCTATGGTTCCTCTGTTACTGGTGGAAATTTGACAAAAATCTACCCTGATGAACATCAACCTGAAGTGTGTTACAGCTGCAGGATTACTGTTAAAAACCCCAGACCCCAAATGACAGGATCCGAGCCCTTTTTATATCTCACGGTACGGCCCTGATTTACATGTTATTTCTTTGATTTCCTTCTCCATGATTTCTACGGTAAAGGTAATATTATTGACCTTTGCTGTTTTAATTGTGTAAATGATGGGTGTACAAACGGTGGGCGAACAAAACCCTCCTTTCCCCCGGCACAATTCAAATATACACAAAAGGAATTGTCTCTCATAAAAAAAACACTAAACATCCAGGAAATATGTAGATAAGGACGATAGAAAACTTACTTCAAAAAGATTCTTTCTATCCATTCAAACGTTCTGAATAAAAATATTCATTTTCAAAAAACGTTTAATATGTTATCGCCATACATTATTCATGCACATTGCTATTTAGATGTGGAACTATTTGATAGCGAACTATATCGTATTCACGATTCACGTGAATTTCACGCTTCTGCTATTTTTAACCAAATCTTATCAGTTATTTTTACCAGATATCAACCTGATGTTTTGTGAGGTGCTTTCAAAATAGTTTAATTACGATTTTCAGAGACACTGTTTTCACAATAAAAAAGGCTTATTTTCATTCTGGATGTCCCAGTCTGAACAATAGATACACTTTTTTTTTTTATAAAAGACCAGTCTATAAGAAACCGTAGGCTCAGGTTTGCCAAAAATTAAGAAACCCGTAAGAAACTTAGACAGGCTGAAACTTTTCTAGAGTTAAGAAACTTTTCTCAACAATATTTTTTTATGCATTAGTTCAGCCTCAATTATTCTTAGTATATGTATGTATACATTAACGAAACATTTGGTCGTGACAAAATTTGGGCGAAAGTTTTTTTGGTTCTACATTGCGTTGATCGAACGTGTAACAATCAACACATTGAAAGAAATTAAATTAATTTAAAAGTAAAATTTAAGACATTTTTGAGGGTCAGAACAAATAAATTAAGAAACTTTTCAGAATCAAAGTGACCAAATTTTAAGAAACTCCAGGCTCAAGCCATTGCTTAGGTTTCTTATAAAAAAAAACGTGTAGTGGGAATGAATCATAAAGAGCGCGGGATTTGGCAAAAGAATCATTCAAGTAAATGCCTTTCATTCATTCCGAAAACCGTTACGTAGAAATTCAAATATTCATAAGCGATTCATATCGAGTTAAAAATAGCCGATTTTATATAGAAACAGCAAGTGGCATCAATAGTCTATTCAACTGGTTTATTCTCGTCTTGCACAAATGTTGTTTCAATTCTTCGGTGAATCGATATTTGCTATAGAGATTTCTTAGCGCCACTGAATGAAACCCATCCTCTCATGAGCTTCATTCTGACGCTAACCGTAGTAGGAATCAATATATAACTCAGGGCCGTAATTCATGGGGGACTTTGTGCAGGAATCCCTTTAAGAAATTTCAGAATTTCAGTAGCTTTTTAGTCAATTTGGGGGTCTTAAATTTTCAAAATTTTTACGGTAGTTACTATTTACCCTAGCCATTACTATTCATAAGCCCCCCTGATAATTTTGTCACATTTACGGCCCTGTAACTGACCCCTAAAACAGAAAATTCGGGACAATATAGAAATAATGTAAACAAAAAATATATAAAAACCCCTTATACAAAAATTTTTTTTTTGAAAAACAAATGCACAAATAATCTTTTTAGATGATCACTAACAAAGAAGTAGGTCTTCTTTATTTGTGACAAGTAAGTTTTTGATGCGTATATATATGTTTAATAATGCATGACATCTTTGAAACTTCAAAGCGGCCTATCGCTTTTATTAGTGGGGTAATGAGTTCCATGGCGTCAGAACCCTGTCTTAGTATCAATTTTGTAGACACTTTTTTATTTTTACGATTATTTACGAAGGATTTTGAATTGATTTAATCAAACTGGCGTTCCCGTCAAATCTTCCATGAATAAATTTTGACATTCCCTGTATTTAATCTCTCTCACACACACGCACACACTCTCGCGCACACACACACTCTCGCACGCACACACATTCGTTCGTAATTGAAAATAATCAATTTTAAGTCTCTCGAAGTCAGGTAGAATATTACTCCATAAATATAAGTGTTTGAAAAAGGTGAAAATATTTCTTGAACAATTACCTCGTACTGACTATACTCATCGCTATCCGCACGATCCTCTCCACGTGAAGGTTGCTATCCGCACGATCATCTTCCCGCGAAGCATGCTATCCGCACGATCCCCTCCACGTAAAGCATGCTTCCGGTTGCTTACAGTTGGCGAGTAATCGCAAAAAATAACCACCACGAGGACTACTCAGTATACCTTACTCTCTCTCTTCTATTCCCGTTGTGGATTTATCCGCTCAACCTCAAAATTGAAGACGGAATTATTGGAGAGGTTGGAATCTTTTTTCAAAATGCTTTTTGAAAGCGGGATTATCTATTTATTGGACATACTTCCAGACATCTTTAAAAACCCATAAATATCAACATTTAGACACATTATCATGATTTTTTGTCTTTTTTTCTGATTATCTTTTTTCTACGATGAGGACTAATTCCTCTTCAATGTGCACATTTTAAATGAATTCTTGAAAAACACGTTTTCTCAGTTACCATGGCAACCGTTGCTAGGAAAAAATTTCCTTATTTACTTTATAGAATACAGTGAGTTGATTGGATAAAGCTGTCTGAAGATAAAATGTCGCAACCCGCTCCATTCTTCGGTGTTGCCAGGGGCATGGCGCTTAGTAACAAGGTGAAAAAAAAAATTGTAATTTTTTATTATGTACTTTCATTTTATAAAGAAATTTCATCTGTATTGTGGTTATATTTTGAGTTTTGTCTTTATATCTTAGTTTGGGATTATTGGGTCTAGGACCCCCTTAAGCTAACTAAGACATCTTTTATGTTGATAGAGTGCTCACCATGTACCCTTAGCCTAATTACATTTATATATAGGTGACAGAAAATGCGCATCTTCCAAAGCCACCAATAGGTGTAACACTGGTTCACTCCCATAAAATTGCGTTTGTTAGTTCAGACTGCCAATCTGTTTATTTAATTAAACAGAATTTCACCTTGAAACTGCATTGGTCAGCTGTTTTTGTGCTTTTCAAACGAGAGAGATGTGTTTCCGAGAAGTCCGCTTGCTGTTGTTTGGTCGCTAACGGAGAATTTCGTTTTTTACGTAGCTGGCCGCATAATATTGCTGACTCATCATCATCACATTCGCAAATATATTTAAGGAAGTTGAAATGATGATTTTGGTAATTAAAAAAACAACATTTTCTTCAAAATGTAATCTCTTTATGACGTTGTCACAACAGTATAGGATAAATGTTTACTGTCAGTTAGTCATGATTTTTTCAGGTTACCGCAATCTCTACTTTACCCTCATCAATTTCCTGCTTCACCTGCACTTTCCCTGTTTAATCAGGTGGAAAACAACTGAAGTATGAAAACCCGCGTAAACCTGCGTATCCCTCTCGGACATCAACAACAGTGTTTGCTTTGATACGCTTTAAATCCGAGAAAAAAAATCATAAAAACTGATAGAATATTTGCATTGTGTTCATAAAGTGAACGAAAAAAATTGATGATTCTGCTTAATTATGTCTAGCCACTCTTTTGCGTACACCTTTAATATTTGACGGCCCCACCTCCGGGTCGCCAAATAGAAAGGCCTTTAATTTAATTATTTGATTTAAAAGGGGGGTTAAATAGAATCGAGTGTTTGTGCCGTAACATCTAAGTTTATAGACGTACGAATGGCTCTCTTCCTTTATTAAAAAAGGTGTAACTAACGGATCTAAGCATCAATGATCTTGCCAAAACAAATAGGAAAGGTGTCAATTTTCTATCGGGAGCGGATTCTGTAGTTGATACTGATCTCCTTGAAAATAACAGTTAACTACGTCTTTGCACGTGCTTCCATCTTTTCCAACTTTTTAGGTTTTTCTTTGATGATACAGACTATTTAGGTACGTATCGAGCGGGGGTCATCCCCCCCCGAAAAAACTTAAATACAAGTCCTGCAAGTAGCTTCCTTAGGTTTTTAATTTAATTTTTTGTTCAGTATGTCATGTTAAATGGTCCATCTCCCCTATTTAAGAGAACTTTTTGTGGCATTAGAAAGATTGTTAATGGGTGCTGTGGCAAATTAATACAAGTTGAACAAATGTTGCCCCTCTAGAATTGTTATGATGAGTAAGTTTTGTTTGCTTGTTGAGTCGGTTTTTAACAATTGTTTTTAATGAATTTTTATCTTATTGTATGTATTTTTTATCAACATTTTGTTTTCATTTTAAGGACACATATTAATAGCAGATTTTTATCTGAAATGTATATATCCTTATAAAAAATTAAAAAAAATAATAATAACGTCCCTGCTATTCATCGAGAATTCAAAGCTCTTTTCCATCTGTCAATTCCACATATTACACGCCCCACGGAAAAACTAGCGTTTCTGTCTAGACAGTGCCAGTTAAAAAAAATGCGCACTAGAAATAGGATATCCGAGAGAGAAAAACCAAACATGTCAAAAATTCTTCCTGTAAAGAATGATTCACATTGTCAAAATCAAAAAGAACTTAGTATGAAAACAACGTAAAGCCCAAAAGTAAACACGGAACCTTAAAGGTTGCAGGCTGGCGGCTTCTTTTCATGTGTTTTTGCGTAAGTGCTACACACAAGGCCTAACAGATCATTTAAAGCTCTTTTTTGAATATCCTCGTCATCGTTTCCGTTCACAGCTATCCAAGGAATGAACGTGTGTTTCGGTGTCAACTGGCCCATTTTGTAGAGAAGATTGTTTCCCTTTTCCCCTTTGTAGCATTGCTGCACCGCCGTAAATATATCAGCCCGAGTGCAATGCTTTGCTCTTTCCAACGAAGGAGCTTGCTCTACGCAATGAATGTAATTTACTGTTTCCTTGTAGTCCATGTATTGCAGAGCGCAAACTTCGACTGTGTTTAAAAGGCACTCCTCCGGGCCGTGCTGACACGTAAAATTCCAACGACCGTCAACTTTCACAGCCTCAGCGTTTCCGTAAGGGAAAAAGTGAAAGAGCACTTGCGCTTTGTTGAGTTTTTGAAATGTAGGCCATAACTGTTCGGCGATAAACGCCCTGGAGTCAGGACACAAGCTTTCGTAATACACACCCACTTCGACTGGTTTCGAGGTTGTCGTTCCGAAAACGCACAAAACTCCAATGATGAGAATTGCAACCATTTTCCGAAAAACACAAGTAATAAATACCTCAAAAATAAAAAATAAAACAAAATGACTTTCCCGCTGAATGCAAAAGCGTAAAGCTATCATCGATATGCTTAAACGCGTTTTTTATCACGAGAAAATGCTTTGTTAATCTCTGCTAGCATTTCAATTCAAAGCATTTAATTAACACAGTGAGAAATCTCTAAAACCGAACACCTCCAGCAATCCCACGTACGGATTTTAAATCTCGTAATGAAATTCCTATAAAGCGGATAGTTAAATAAAACGGACACTTTTTTCGTTCTCCAAATAAAAATTTCTCTTAAATCAACTCTCTGTAAAGCGGATGTAAAAACACATGCAAGTTTCCACACATGCAACCTATTGATCATTCATGGTAATCCCTTTTTAGAGATTCCAGTGTAAAGGAGTGAGATTAGGAGAGTTTCTTTCTTTCTTAAATATCTGATCGAAGGACGTAAAGCAAAAATTAAATCCACATAGAAAACGTAGCTATAAAAAATACCGTAAAGTTATAAAAAGAATTTGTATTAACACTTTAACTTTTTATATCAAAGCTCAATATTTAAACAAATACATAGGGACATTGACGCTAAATTTTCCTGACTCTTTGAAAAAACTCTCGTTTACATTCGTTGAGTGAAATGTTTACGGACGCAGTTGCGAAATCAGTACGAGAAGAAATATTTCCCACGAGTGAAATCGTACACTTTTTTGTTTGTTCTGTTTGTTTGTTTTAGGGGGAAAAACAACATCACCTATCTGCACCGGATTGAAACGTGTCCAAACAATGTCTTCACATTGAAACAA
Organism: Candelabrum cocksii; assembly: GCA_963930725.1. Lineage (NCBI taxonomy): Eukaryota > Metazoa > Cnidaria > Hydrozoa > Anthoathecata > Candelabridae > Candelabrum > Candelabrum cocksii. The sequence goes on along the minus strand of OZ005667.1, from coordinate 11,614,967 downwards.
AAGTACTCCTGAGATATTAGCAATAAAAGCTTTCTGTATGAAACTAGCCAATGACCTAGTACTGAAAGTTTCTTTTTAAATAGTGTTAAAATGTCATGATTTTAGTTTTAAAAGTTTTTAATTTTCGATTTAATGAAAACGTCACTTTGGCGAGGTTTCGATACAAACTAAATAGCTGATTGGACGAATTTACCAAAATCGAAAATTCCGAGCTTCTTTTAAAATTATATAATCTTTACTATGTGAAGCTTTATTCAAGAATTTCAAAATATTTATTAACTACAAAGTAAATCTTCAAACCTTTAATAATAAGTTAACTAGTTGTAAAACCTAACCGCCCTAGCCAGAACTAGCTTAACTCTAATTCTAGCAAGACAAATTTTCGGCGACTTTTTCATTGTAACCTTTGAAGAAAGTACTAGCACTAGAAATGATCTTTTCGCCGTCACTTCTACTGAGACATAAACGTTGTCTTCTACTGTTTGAATGTTTCCGAGACTGATTGTCGCGAATCTTCCGCCATTGTTCACTAATCTTCCATCAGCCAATTCACCTCGCCTGATGAATGAAAGCGACGGGTGGCCGCTCTGTAAAAATGTTTATCAGTTCCCTGTAAACGAACGGACGCTTCGAGACAACAGGGCCCCTTCCTTTTCCATATAAAAGACAGTCACTCGATGTGTTTAAGTTGTCTGTAGGATATCTCTCTCCATCTCCTTTCTGTACCTTCAGGTAAGGAAAATATTTTCACTTTGCTTCAATCGACTTTTTTTAGGGATGTTTAAAGGAGTTTTCTAAGCTATTTGTTTACAGTCGCTAAGCGAAGGATGGATCAACAAAATAAAATAAGATCAACAAAAAGAAATATTAGTCTTAAAACAAAAATAGTTTTGCAGTAATGTTACTAGCACGTGGATTACGGTAAGTGCAGGAAAAGTCAGTTTTAAAACTTGAGTAAATCTTTTCCGCTGATGAAACACAACTGCCCACAAAGATGACTAAACCCCCTGAAAATTCATGCAAAATTACTTCTTTGTCATTTGCAATCGCTTGTTAAATACGGGGGTCATTTGAAACACTCGAAAATAACACATAAAGCCGCTGGCGCTTTTCGTTGAATTGAATCAGCTGCTAACTTTCTTCTAGCTAGCCAAGCGACATTTTATCCCCGTTTTCAAGTATGGGAGACGTGGAATTGACACCGGTTCAACGCTTAGAGAAAGAAATTCAGGAATTGAGAGCAAAAATTGAAGCCGGCGAAGGTAAATAAAAATTGTTAACTAATAAACTACAGCCTTATTACAAATACAAGTATATTATTTTTTTGAAATCTGCAAGAGTTCCCTTCTCCGAAATTTCCACTTATGTGAATTGCAAGCTTTAAGGATATTTAAGAAATATTTTTTTCGGTCAAGTTTTGTTGCATTTTAAACGCCCGTTGAACAAGAAAAAGAAGACCCCGCTAAAATCTCATTTTCGTTTAGACCTTGGTGAAAAGCTTGCACAGAAAGAAAAAGAATTTGCTCAGGCTACGGCGGCCCAATAAAACCTCTCCGCTAAAATGTACATAACTCTTTACATGGTATTTATTCTGGGGCCTCGGCGCTTCTTTGTATCGCATTGAAGAGAAGAAAACAGCAAGAAATTTTGTTTTTAGTGACGTCACAGTTGGTTTGACCCATGTCATTTAGTTAACTTCAAAACCACCTCTAAACGCAATAAATATATTATCAAATTTTTAACTTTTACATCCTATGTACATTTAAGAAATCAACAATTTTATCAACTGCTCTCCACGACCATTTGAAACAGGAAATCTTTGTAAAACACAAGGTTTTTATCCGGGTCGACCGCAGCACTAAACATTTCCTCCATTTCTTCCTGCGTGAACGGCTCACCTGGTGAACACAATAATTATTCATTATAAAATTTTAAAAGATAGGAAAAATTGCAATTGTTTCTAATTAATTGCAACATTGGCAGCTTGAGAATTTCGCGGGGAAGAGACCAAACATAAAAACATGGAGAGTCAACCGATGTCGACATTCTTGTGAAATTGCCGCGAAAGACATATTCAGGCGCCCTCATTTTTTGTGGCAATTAAATTTCCTATTCTAAGTTGTTGTTGTTTTTAAAGAAAATACACAAGAGAGGCAGGGCCTATGACTCAATAGAGTCCTGTGTATTGGGTCCACCGGATTGGTTTCACTGGACCCACGGAAATTTTGATGTTATATAAGGTCCAACCCTCTCTCAATTCTTAACTCTGAAACAAATCCTAGTAACTCCAGAATAAACCACTTCACCGAGAAAGAAACTGAGCACAGTACTTCCAGGGATGTGGCAAGATTCGACCTGAGTGAGAGTAGAACCAGGGACCTCTTGATTCTGAGCGCAACGCTTAGACCACTATGCCACTGCTACATTATTATATTTTAAATTTAATAAAGGAATAAAGGCTTTTTACGATATCTTATAGCGTTGCATGGCCTCATTGACGCATAGATGGAGATGTACCTTCCTCCGTCATGCATTTTTGGATTTCATCCATTGTCAGATGGTCTTTGTTGTCCGTGTCAAGAATCTAAAGAAAACGAAAGAAATACAAGCAGAAAAAGAAGATTAGAAAAAGAAGATTAGAAAAAATCGTTCACATTCTTGTCGATAAAACTTAACGGTTCAAAGTCGATTTTACGGCGGTTTCCGCAATAAGTCTACTCGGAATCGACCACAAATTACTCGGTAAAAATGATTCTTGTCATCTTTGCTGACTGACCAGGTTATCCAAACACCTGTACCTTAAACGCTTGAAGGAGATGGGATTCCGGCGCTGGACGATACCTAGATAATATAACTATATTTCATCACGGAAAAATCTGAAAAGGAATTAGTGTATTCTAATTTTATTCACATTGGGAACTTCTGAATTCTGCTTTTAGCTCCTGCCTATTATAACCATTTTGATACAATTTGTTCTTATAAGAAGAAGAGAAATTCTTCACATCTTTCAAATCTAATGGCCTACTACACTTACATGTTAATATAACACAAAATCTTTGATTTGTGTGGCAGTAGACGCTCTATCCATGAAAAAACGATATTCTCAGATAGCTACTAAACTATGCTACTGGTGTTGGCGTTAAGAAGGGCATCGAGCTGTAAAAACATCTGCTTCAATAAACCATCAGATAATTAAACCTACACAATTGTCGGACATATCATCTTTTGAAAACGTGCACCCCACTCCACCACAGTTGGAATGATTAAAAATGGATGACGTTAACGAACAACTAGTTAAAATCAGAACCACTGACAGGTGAAAACTATTTCAAACGTACAACTAAATGACCATTTTAAATGATTTTACAGTGGATTAAATATTTTTTGTCTTTATCATTTTTACAAAATTATTTTCAAACATTGATGAGATATTTCAAACAGGGAATAGAGATCGGTATGACGGCAGTTCCACAATAACAATCTTTCGTCAACTGTGGATTTTGATAATGTGGTACTTGACATGGATACGAGCAATTAACTTTATGATCGAAGTTTACAAATTTTAACCAGTGTATCCTACTGATATATACAACAATACAATCTTGCAAAAGTTAAAAACAAAAACAACATACTTCTTTTCGAGCAGAATTTTCATCATCACCGGTTGAAACTTTTCAAATCTGATGTAACCAGTAGGATCTTCTTCTTCTATCTAAAAACAAAACAGAAATAAAAGTTACATTCAATATAGTCGAGGAGTGACGAAGAAGGAGAGAACATGATCAACCTTACATATCTACCGTAAATCCTCGAATTAACCCCCCCCCCCTCAAATAAGCCCTCCCCTCGAATAAGCCCCCATCATTGAATCTAATTTTTTTTATTAGCCCCCTCCCCTCGAATTATCCCCCGCTCAAATTTCGTGTTTACTGAACCCCTCATGGGGGCTAAATCGGGAAGTCAGGATGGAGAAATAATGTGTTTTAAACCAGGTATGCCATGCAGCTCCGGACAGGAAATGCTAAAGGCCCAGTTACAATTGCTCGACGGCACAGAGGAAAATCCGTTCGTTCCTGATGAGACAGATATACAAGAGGCTTGCTCTCCTTACTTGATCCTCGATGAAGCAATCGATGATGCCGAGAACATTGATATTTTGAACTGAACACGTATGAAGTATTGATGAACATATGCATATATCTTTTTTCTGGGTTAGTCATACCACATTTTTTTATTAGCCCCCCCCCCTCGAATAAACCCCCACTAAAAAAAATAATGAATAAATTAACCCCCAGGGGGCCAATTTGAGGATTTAGGGTATGTAATTATTTACGACAAAATAATTTAAAATTTATGTTCAATTTTTTCTTCTTCTATAATATACACACAAATTTTCCTGCACACTTTTCTTTCATTCCTTCTGTTTATGTTTGTTAATAATTGGTGACTTTATAAATTTTAAGCTAAACATTTTAATAATTATAGAATATAGATATTAGCAATAAATATTCACAGTTGATTTTGGTTAATGCAATCAATTTAAAAATGGCAAGAATGTAACATGTTGGGTTTACACGTCAGCAGTTGTTTATGTGCCGACAGTACGCATACAAACCACATTTTCTACTGTTATTTCTGTTATAAGCAACGATTTTAATGTTTACGAACAAACACCTCTTTTAGTATTTCGTTTAATTCGCTCTCTGTAGGGCAGCAATTCAATGACCGTACAATTGTTCCAATTTCTCTAAAAGCAAAGAAGAAATATAGAGATAAACACTGTAATAACAAAGAAAACATTAATTTACATTAAACCACCTCAATTTCTGTTTAAAATTTAACATAAAAACAATTCTTGTGCCGGTCAATTGATTGTTAGGATCCCAAAGCAGTCAAACTACCTTCTACAGCGGTCACAAAATTTTCATTCAACTTGATATCAAATAGTAAAGGTCTATCTTATCTGCAATACATTCATATTGATTCACTGAGCTTTAATTGAGTGGTAGCACATGTAATTTTCTCATAAAAAACCCTTTAAGCTCGGATGGTGTTTCACTCTAACACTGGCACCCTTAGGAAGCATAAACTACCTCTACTCTGCTCCGCATTGCCATCAGAAAATGGCGCTACTGCAAAAGTTTGTAGTAGGAATGTAATGGATGGAGACATTTTGTAGAATTTATCGTTAGTCTTTCAACTAACCTCTCAACTACCTACCACAAAACATTTCTGATTTTTTAACGTACATGATTTATGTAATTAGTGTGATTTATTGCATATAATACGCCTAATTTGACGATGTGGCCTTCACTGGTATGGAGGTGAATGCTGACAAAGCACAAACCAAGCAAGTCAGAATGATGACAGAACAAACAATTTAACTCGGTCAATGTTGCATGCAGAAATTTTTCTCAATCAACTAGTTGCTAAGCTTCAGGTGTGGTTTCAATTTTTCAATTTTTTCAAGTAAATATTTTCTTTTTCATAACTACAATTTTCTTCTTTATATTAGAATGTAGCACAAAAATATGATTAAATGATAATAAAAATAAGAACAATGATATTGATACGTGTTTGATTTCAAATAAAAGAAAAGTTCAGTTAATGAAAAAGTGGAATCTCGTAGAAGGTCAAAATCGACTTTATCATCGAGAACCAATTTGAGCTTCAGGATTAAGAGTCGTAGAACTATAAATTAATAAACTAAAAAAATATATATAATAAAATAACGCAAATACTTTAAATCAAATTAAATAACAATTATTTAAATTATATTAAGTAGAAACAATTAAATTCAAAAATCTATCAAATAAATTTTAAAGCAAAAAAAGTGACAATTTTATTTCGTTTATTCTTAAAAATAATTATAAATATCTTCTAATTTTAATAAAATGTATTTTGTCTTATTTTTAAAAGCAGAGAGAGAAAGAGAATCTTCCAAATTTTCAAAGTTTGAATGAATTAACTCATTCCATAGTTTAGAGCCACAAATTGAGATGCAAAATTGGCAAATTTTAGTTTTACAAAAAGGTTGTACTAGTACTCGGTTTGTGTTATCTAAAAAATGCATTAAGGCCTTGTTGTCAGTAAAAATATCTAATCTTCATTGGTGAAACTTAATCCTAAAATAGAATAAATTTCTCCTCATAAGTAGTATATCAATGGGTCAAGAGTTGAGACATTAGCTATGGACAGCAAGGAGTATAAAAACGTTATACTGTAAATCACCAAAAAAACCTTAGAAAGCACAGAAAAAACACGTATGTACGAAACTCAAATTGCACGTGAGATTATTTCAACATTCTGGAGTATAAGTTTAAAAAACATTAATTGAATAATTTTGGATTGGAATGTGAAAAAGGAATTTAAAAAGTTAATCTTAAAACAATATCTTTTCGATATTATCGGTTTCCAGCTTATCGTTGATTACGTAACATGATTTAAATGACATGCACGATTGGAATAGAAATAAACAATCAGATAAAGAAAAATTATCTGCTTAACAGTTCAAATTTCATTCATTCTGTTGTAATTACTTTTCAGGCTTCGCCTTCATATATTCTGAATTACTATGACAACATAAATTGTTGTTGTGAGTTTTTAGATTCATAGCAAATTTTCTTGTTAAGACAACAATTTTTTAAAGTGAGTTTTGTTGATGAAGTCAGTTGATAGACTGATGAAAATTTCAAAAGTTTAGGATATAAATTAAACTTTTGTTGTCAGTTACTGTTAAGTTGGATGTTCCTTTCTTATTGCATTTCATATTTATATATATTTAACAAATTAAAAAAAACAGCTAAAACTTAGCAGACGTACTTCAACAAAAACTTACACAACAAAAACAACAACCATTAAAAACTCAATTATTCAAACTTTTAATAAATAAATCATTAAAATAATATTGGTCTCTATTATTCTTTGAGAACTTGATTATTATGTAACTATAGCGGTTGCTAAGATATACATGCGATACAACTTCTATATATATATATATATATATATATATATATATATATATATTATATACAATTCACTGTGTGGTTAAATTTACAACACAGTGAATTGTTCTGTAACAAAATTGTCAGTGGAATAGATACTCCTATCAAAGTGTAAATTTTAAAAAATAAATCAAGCTTTTTCTTTAAATTATATATAACAGTAACTATTAAAACCCAACCTGCTGATATCAAATTCAGAGACAAATCCAAAACAATGTGTAGACAGACAGATTATAGGGATTACAGATTATACCATTTCAAATTTATTAGGTTTTTCACGAAAAGGCATCACTTTTTAAATGAGTAATGATGAGTAGCAAGTCATAAAAAAATTACATAATAATAATAATAATAATAATAATTACATAATATTACACAGTTGATGTGTTCTAATACCTTACGTCAACTGTTTTGTTTGATTCATGGTCAAAAACATCAAAAGCATCTTTGATTTTCTTTCTCAACTCTTCCAAACTTGAAGTATGGCCTTCTTCCATATGTAAATCAATAGCTTGTTAAAACAACTAGGTAATGCACAGTACAATATAACTATATAGCATATATGTAATAAAATATAAATGAAGGTCATGATTTAGCATAAAGAAAGAATTCAGTGGAAGAATAGTGATATATATTTTCTTTGTAAGAACATCGAGGAACAGATCCACTCTTGAAAACAATATATTTTGTTCAAAGCAATAGAAAAATAAGAACAATCCCTGCCTCATAAAAACTTATACAAAAGTGTGTAAACATCTATAGTGGCTTTAAAAAAATAGAAACTCTGAGCTGATAGTAATAAAACAACTTCACTGCCACAAATATATTATATAAATAGGTATACATATATACATTTTTGTATTAAACACAAAGTTTTTAGGTTTGTAACAATAAAACAGGATATAGTTTGCCCATAATAAAAAAATATCTCTAATCAACATAAAGTTACACCATTTACATATCAGCCAGTTGAATATTTATGCACTTATACATTTATACATTTATTTATTTAAACACGAGAAAGATGAAGCTTATTAAATATCTTTACATTTCAAAGTCGATTAAATAACCAAGTTTTCTTGGTTGATTTCTGTTGACTTTTGACCATTTTTAACATTTAGCTTTTCTTGTGTTTTTGCAAATCATTGTTCAAACCTTTCCAGTCTCTCCTTCTATGTTTAAATCTGATTTATTGTAGTTGTGTTCTTGTAGTATCTGTGAAACATTAACTATAATTTCGTTTTTGAAAACAGGAGTTTTCTTAGTGCTCGAAAAAAAGATTTCATTAGCCGTTGTAATCAACAATTTGATGTCACACACATTTATTGGTGTAAAAGTATTATCAAGATCCCTTGGCTTCGGTTTACAGAGCTTATTTCCTCGTTTTGATTCATGGCAGTCATTTCCATATCCATTTAAAAACAATGTTGGATAAGGGCTGACACCTGTTGGTCTTCCGTATTGGAAGTGGTTTGAACAAAGTTTACTTGACTTTAACAGTAGATTGTAATCTTTCCGATTAACTGCTTTATTCCACTCGGGCAGATCTTTAGCGTTACAACAAGACCAAAATCGTATATTTGTTCCGCCGTCAAATGCTGATATGTGAGGTTTTACAACCCATCTTTCTGGGTATCGTCTATCATTCTCGCAACCAGCCACACAACAATGATCATTTTTCCCCATTCGAGTAAAACTTGTCCAGCTCTACCTCAAAATTGCTTCAACTTCAGGTCATAGACGACAAATTCGACGGCTTGTTTACAAAATAAAATGGTCACCCCGTACATCCCATAATGCAACATCGAATTTTTAAAAAAATCCAGTTTGAAAAAAAAAATTCTTAAATCTGTAGCATTTCTATAACATTGTGAATAATTCCAATATTTTCGCGTTCAGATTGAAGAATTTTTAATTTTGTTAAATGTTTATTTTGATAGCTCAAAAATCTTTCCATACTTGCAGCTTCTACGAGGAAGAGTTCTTACAACTACAGAGTACGAAGAAGCCTAAAATCCTCGATACCAAAAAATCGGCTATTGAATGGCATTATTTATATCAATGATTTGTAAATGACACGCAATATTTATCGCAACACCAAAAGCTCCTGACATGATAGTGTTTATCGTCTTCAAGATAATTACTGGATAATACTAAAAAGCCTATTGCTTTGAATCGCTTTGTTTTGAGATGACAAAGTCGATAAGAAATTCTTTTCGTGGTAGAGATTTGTGTATAGAACGACGATTTTTTTACACAACACAATGTCTCAGCCATATTTTAACGATGCAATTTTCCTTTTAAACATACTATAATACAGTTTTGTAATATTCAATGTCATATATTTTCATTATTGAAATTCTTTTCAGGTAATCATATTTTTTGTATATTATAATGTCGTGGAAAAATTCACTTTCTGGCTCTGTTATATTTCTTCTGGCGTCGTCGGTTTTCACAACAGACTTTTGGATCGAGAACGACATCGATGTCTTTTGCAAGTTGGTAAAATACACGAGAGAAATACGTCGCAAAGGGTGTGACGTCGAGGAGTTTCCCGTCAACGGTTGCGTCGGACATTGTCGGTCTTTTCAGCAACCTCTCAGTGATGCGCCTTTCTTTATAGGTTTTTGTCAACATTGCAAGGCGACCGGGAAAACGGAAATGAAAGAATTCGTTTTAAAGAGGTGTTTGCCAGGTATAAATAATCGAGTAGTTATCAAATCCGCCATACAATGTTCCTGTCAATCAAGCCCTGATCAGAAGTGTTAAAAATATTTCATATACGCTTATAAAACGATGAAATTATTCAGTTTTACGGCTAGATTGTTATTTTTACTTTCTTGTATTGTTGTATGAGACATAGAAAGTTTCCCCTCTTGTAGCTATATCAAGCTCTTATATCCATTTGTCTACCGTATACCGATGATTTACCGAATTCTACTTTCGGTAAAGAATCTATCAGTAAGTTTGTTAACATATGTTCGATCTTCGAGCTAGACCACAAGGTCTGGTTTGCTGGTAAAATCTTTCTAAGTACCTTTGAAATGTTAGTAGTTTTTTTCTACTTCCTTACTTCTATTTATCCTCAAAATATTATTTTACTATCTTATTTTTTTAAATGTATACGAAAAATGGTAAAATATATTTTGAGGTCTTGGTTGATCATAGGCTGGCGAAGGAAACATATGTTCAGTACGCGCTAAGCTACCTATCGTAGTCACACCAAAACGTTCCAATTATAAACGCTCTTCACCAATTCCGAACCGCATCATTGTTTTTTGTTTGAAAAATCTTGCCACTGCTAAGCTTTTCCAGGATGCAATAGAAAATATTCCGCCCCTTAATAATGTGAAACCGTGGTCTAACTTTCGTGGCTCTGTCTTTCAGACAGCTTCTTCTGTGCTTGGTTTTACCTCGAGAAAAAGTCTTTTTTTTAACTTAAAAGAGAATTGGTGGCATCAGATAAAAGAGAATTGGTGGCACCAGAAAGCATCATATGCACAGATTGCAGCTGATAGAAAAGATACTAAAGCTTTCTACTCCTACGTTCGTGTAGTTTTTGGCCCGTCACGAGCTAAAGTTGCCCGGTTCGCTTTTGTACCGTGCTGAAACCTGGACAACGTATGCACATCAAATAAAACTTCTGGAAAGATTCCATCAAAAGTGTTTCCGCCATATTCTAAACATCAGAAAAAAAAAAATAAGGCTCAGGTGTAGTGGCACTTGATCCACCGGAACATATCAACAAAAATAAAACAGTGTCTACTTTCTTTACAAATTATATTGCAATTTGTGCAACAAAGATGTCTCCTGAACTTTAATTGCTTTCGATGCTTAAGCCAACGCATGGTTATTCCTTTTATCCGAGTTACGTAATACAGACGTTTAATTTTATGTTTGAGATACAGCTTTATGAATGCCATGCTAATTACTGCGGCCGGAAAATTTTGGGATAAAAAGCTAATATTCATTGCAAATATAAACTTTATATGGTTAAATATTGTTTTCATAATAATAACGCACTATTAGCGGATTTAACAGGTTTAAGCATGCGGAGTTTGAACAGGTCTAAGCATACGGAGGTAGAACAGGTCTAAGCACAGGGAGTTTGAACAGGTCTAAGCATGCGGAGTTTGAACAGGTCTAAGCATGCGGAGTTTGAATTTATGATTACGCAGCGAATTGACAACAATAGTAGGAGAGAACTCTAACAAATTCTCTGCTAACGATAACCAATCAGAGCACGACAAAGTTACTTTATTTCTCACAAACCGCATATCAAATATGATGTCATAATGACATAATCTTTCACATCTTATTCTTCACTGCTACCACTTTTATATTTGAAGTAATGTTTCTACTATAAGTTGACAATTCGTAAAAATAAATTCAATAATAAAAGAAAAACTTCTTTTACGACGTTACATACCATACCATAACCTTTTGCGCAATGTTTTTTACAAACAATGGCTTCTAGCCGTTGTTTGCCTGTAGATTGCATCACTGGTAAATCCAGTCAATACACGTGGACATTTTAGCTAATAATACATCGCGAATTGGCAAAACTAAACTCTTTCCTCCGCAAATGTTTCCTTTAAACACAATTGTTTAAATATGATGTAATTCAGGAATTTGAAAGGTATAAAAACTATTTTCTGTGCTGCTACTTGTCTGATAAGAGAGCGTATTTTGTAACTGAAGCGACGTGTTTTTTATTCGTGCAAACATTGCAAACGTCAGTCGGAATGTAAGCTAGCCTTTGTTTGAAAAAAATAAAAGTTGCGTTGCACGGACTTCAAAACAAACATGTTATTACATTTTTTCCGCTTACTTTGCAACAATACAAAACTGGGTGTTCTTGGGATTACAAGACGAGGATCGTGTTTCATAGAGTTAATTCCGACACAACAAAAAAATCAATGAGACCACACATTGCGCAATAACGGAGTATAAAATCCTGTTGATCACTCAGTTCAGCGTCTTTTCTTTACGACAATGGAGCAGCACTGTGCATCGTTGGCAAATGTTTTCAAAACGTTTATCAAAGTATCTGAAGAGATGGAAAGCTCCATTATGTTTCCATCACTTTTGAAAGACATCCAGATTTCTAAGCAGCCAAACGAAGACATGTTCAATGGTTTTAAAGACTTCAAAGATCTTTACGACGGGATGCTTTCAATCAAGGAGGAAGTAATGTTGGGTCAAGGCAATTGGTATCACCGAATCGAATGTCTTCCCACTAACAACCCCTTTCAACTGGAACCCAAGTGCCTGGCGGTCACAAAACTAATACAAGAAGCTACGCATGCGGCAAAACTTTTGCGCGATGTTTATGATTGTAAAATCGAACCGACGCTTCTGTTGCGCCAGAACTCTGAAAACGAATTCATTGATCGTATTGACAGAGTGGTGAAAAACGAAGACTTGCTGTTAGTGATAGAAGAATACAATGAACGAATTAATGAACTGCAGGCCCTAATTTTAGTGCCTTCTTTACTTCAAGACATCAAATACGAAGATTTAAAGGAATATATTTCGGATTCAACTTTGGGCATGAGAGAAGATTCGAGTTTAATCGACATCTATGATTTTCTGAGACAAATAAGAGACGAGATTTTTGTTTCACCGAGTCGTCAATTAAACAAGAAAGTGAGTAAAGAACGATCCAGCAACAACTCTATAACACTGATCAAAGATTTGCATTCATCCATGGCTCTTCTTGTTCAACTATGCTTGTCTGTGATGAATGCTTATCAGGACGAACTTCGAAAGAGCATTGGAACAAACGAAAGCATTTGGAACACAGACTTCAGTAAATTCCAAACGTTTGAGATAGCTGAAGAGACAAACATATTCGCTCTGAACGAGGAAGTGATGGAAAGAGCAAGAATGACTCCAGTGTACTGACTGACAAAGAAAACAATTAATTTTTACCAAAAACGAAAATTAGAACTATAACACATACTAAAACTATACTTTTTATATATATATATATGTTATTATTATATATTTTTTGTTTTGTTTGTTTGTGGAATTTTTATGCAGATAGAAAAAAACACAAAGGTTACATAATAAAGTAACATTTTTGCAAATGGATACGAACAATTTTTTTTAGAAAAACACTGTTTTAAGAGATCCGGGCCTGTAATCTAATGTAATGTCTAATCTAATAACGTGCCTCGATTGCCTATTTTTGACTTATTGAACCAACGATGTTTGAAGGTTTTTTGCACGCGGTAAAATGCAAACAAATGTTACTTCTTAAATAGCGATTACGATGTCAGCCCGCCTTTGTGTGTTAGCCACAGTTATAGTAAAACAAGTAAAATGTTCACTGAAATTCATCCGGGACTAAAGTACATACATATCAAGTATACATATCCAATCTTTCCCAAAGATCTTTAACAACTGAAGAGATGATTAGCAATTCTTTATAACTCCCTGGAAAGAAACGCTTTCTTCATATTTTTACTTGTTAGAGTGGTAACAACTTCATAAATTATAGCTAAAAAAAGTTAAGGTCAGCGGATTTAAACAGCATCAAAGTGGAAGTCATAAAGAATTCTTATTTTATTAGAAACATTTTTTTACGAATGTAAAGACGTATTTTTGTATTTTTTTGGAAGGAAATACACAGGAGAGGCAGGGCCTATGACTCAACAGAGCCATGTGTATTGGAAGTTTCACCTTTCTCTCCTTTACCATTAAGAAAGAAAGGATGCCTGGAGCATCCTGTCTGGTGGGGAAAGCCAATGACATAAGCCGCCGGTAGCAGCAGGAGTGGTGGTATTTCACCAAGGCGTTGGTTTTAACCCAACTACCACCTAGAAAAGACATAAAACATTTAAAAACATATCGTAAAAAGTTTATTCTTGAATATGATTATGACACGTTGTAATTCGTTACAAAAATTGAAAACTGTTGCAATAGCATAAATTTAAACAAATTTACGGCATCCGAATGAAATTACATATATTTTATTCAACCAATCAAATCACGTTGTTGGCTGCACGCCACTTTGCGTTTTACTACATCATTGTACAGTAGCTACAATTGTAGTTAGTGAGTATGTGTTTATCGAATAATATTGGTATAGCAGAGAGATAGATTGTTTTGGCGCAAAAAATAAAAGTAAAGTAATAAAAAAGACAAAACAGTTATAATTAATTTAACAAAAAAGTAAAAAATATCTAAATCTGCTCTAAATAGCTATCAGACAACTTTTCTCCACAAAACCCTTTATTATTGTCATTACCAATTTTTCAAAATTTGTCAAACGTGTATTTTTTTTAAAAAAAAAAGGCAGGCAATTTGATAGGTTAATTGCAATAGTCTTTTATCTAAACTAAAAGATTATGGAATTAGAAACAAAATGGTATCTCTACTTAAAAGCTATTTATGCAATCGAGACAATATGTGATTAATCCTGAGAACAGGCTGCTCCCATTAACTTGCGGAGTGCCGCAAAGGTCTATACTTGCTCTACTCTTATTCCTAATATAGGTCAATGACCTATCAAATGTCACGGGGAGGTTGAATGGATTAAGTTTGCAGATAACACCAATTTCTTCATCTCTAATAGTGGTTTGAGCTTGTTGTTCAACGACACGAAATCACGAAACGAAACTAAATTCACAATATCACGACACGAAATCACGAAACATAACTAAATTCACAATATCACGACACGAAATCACGAAACGAAAGGAAATTCACAATTTTCTGTAAACCCAGCCATTTAAAAAATGCCAATCCTATTTTGATCCATAAAGTGACTTCTTTCAAACAGTGCTGTTATTGAAACATACAATTGCGCCACGGATATCCAGGTGTCCAAGTAAATGAAAATTAATCCTGCCCTGGAATGATCGCACCATATTTTATGTTTAAGTTTAAGAATCATCTGACTCCAAATGTCTTTGACAAACAAATTACTCAATCTTTTAGTGATAAATTTTCTTCACGGTCAAACGTTACCATGTCATTGAAGCACAAAAAATACGTCTTCGTGGGGAATCCTCGCTATTATTTTGCGCCCAATATTTCTTTGTAACATACCGTATTCTTAACTTAATTTGTTGAAATATGAACTCGTATAGAAAATAAAAAATAATTATAACCATATATAATTATATACCATCAATGTCAGTTATAATTTCTATTTTAATCTCGAGAGGTTAACTTTATTGTTGAAAAAAAATCTGGTTTTTGTGCTTAAACGTCTAGATCTGAGTAAACAGTTTCATGTTTGCATGCTTCTAGCATGGATTCTTATGGTTTTTGCGTCTAAACAAGCAATTCAAGCTATTTAGAAAGAAAAACGCCTGTCGCAATTTAGATAGAACAATCGTCTATTTAGATCTTCAGCAAATATGTGAAAGACAAATATTGCAAACGTCCCACTATTTCAATATTATTTATTCCGCATAATGGGACGTATATTTGTTTATCATCGGACGATAATATTTTGAAACAAATATTACATTCACATAGCTTTGTTTTGTAAAACAACTCTTTTATTCGCTTCACTAATCTCGACTCGTTTCAACGAGAAATCGTACGATCTATTTTCATTGTTTTTGTCCACGTCACATTCCGTTGGGATGTGAATCGTTTTAAATATTAAACCACATATCAGCGGGGTTTTATTGCGAAATAGCTTTAAGATGTGCCAATGCCCTCATACCCTCTATAACAAGGATGCGAACTCGCCTTTTTGTATACAAATATATAAATACATGTCTATCCGCGTATCTGTGCATTTAACCGTTACAAATTAACATACGCACGTGCAAATTTCACGCATTATTTCTTTTGAGGTTACAATGTTAAAGAGTCCGATTAAATAAAAGTAACTTTTTTGCATGAGGTTACAATGTTAAAGAGTCCGGATTAAATAAAAGTAACGTTTATGATTGGTTGATAATTACTTATCCCTCTGGTTTTATAGCAGTTATATTTAATCTGTCGATGAGTTAAGTTTTGCCAACATTCGTTATCGATATCTCTAAGGTTACTAACACCATATCGTGCGAGGTGTTCAATAAACACAAATAGGGCATTGTTCCTAAATCAACAGTAAATAAGAGCACAACGATGTTAACAGGACAATTCTTTTTAATATTGAACACAAGAAATTTATGGGGCGAATAAAAAAACTACTTATATATGGGTGCAACACAAATAGCTGCCTGAATAATTAATTCAACAGAAAAACCTTCTATTTCTTTCCATCACCTCCTCGTTCAGAGCGAATATGTTTGTCTCTTCAGCTATCTCAAACGTTTGGAATTTACTGAAGTCTGTGTTCCAAATGCTTTCGTTTGTTCCAATGCTCTTTCGAAGTTCGTCCTGATAAGCATTCATCACAGACAAGCATAGTTGAACAAGAAGAGCCATGGATGAATGCAAATCTTTGATCAGTGTTATAGAGTTGTTGCTGGATCGTTCTTTACTCACTTTCTTGTTTAATTGACGACTCGGTGAAACAAAAATCTCGTCTCTTATTTGTCTCAGAAAATCATAGATGTCGATTAAACTCGAATCTTCTCTCATGCCCAAAGTTGAATCCGAAATATATTCCTTTAAATCTTCGTATTTGATGTCTTGAAGTAAAGAAGGCACTAAAATTAGGGCCTGCAGTTCATTAATTCGTTCATTGTATTCTTCTATCACTAACAGCAAGTCTTCGTTTTTCACCACTCTGTCAATACGATCAATGAATTCGTTTTCAGAGTTCTGGCGCAACAGAAGCGTCGGTTCGATTTTACAATCATAAACATCGCGCAAAAGTTTTGCCGCATGCGTAGCTTCTTGTATTAGTTTTGTGACCGCCAGGCACTTGGGTTCCAGTTGAAAGGGGTTGTTAGTGGGAAGACATTCGATTCGGTGATACCAATTGCCTTGACCCAACATTACTTCCTCCTTGATTGAAAGCATCCCGTCGTAAAGATCTTTGAAGTCTTTAAAACCATTGAACATGTCTTCGTTTGGCTGCTTAGAAATCTGGATGTCTTTCAAAAGTGATGGAAACATAATGGAGCTTTCCATCTCTTCAGATACTTTGATAAACGTTTTGAAAACATTTGCCAACGATATATTCTCTTCCTTGTTGCAACACATTTTCGCATTTAATTAACAATGCTATGTATCATGTTTTATTATCACTCTTCGTAAACTTGCTACGAAACTAATATTACAAACGCCTACTACCTCCATTAAAGTATTTCACGTGTCCGGTCTATGCAGCGCTCTTTATTTACTTCATTCGGTACAGACGTGGGTTTTTCAGCCAATCAGTTTTCGAAACAAACACTGACCCACCAATCAAAATATTACGTTCATGCTTTTAAAATCGCTCGTAATGTCTTTTGTTTTTGAACAATGAAAAGAAAAAAAGCTTTTACAAAGGCCTATGCGCAAAGAACATGTCGAGCGACTGATCAAAATATTGTTAATTCTTTCAACAAAAACACATAAAAGCGCGGAAAGAAATGTTTTAATTGCGTCACCTTTTATATTGATGAATAAAACGGTTTTGATAATCAGTGTTTTTTGTTCGTGATCTCTCTTGATAAATAATGATCAAATTGCTTTATTTCGGTCATAATGTTCTGAATAATATAAAAATAACTATCATAGCGCTTTTTCCAAAGAGATTTTGTTTACTTAGTAATCACGAGCATGTCATGTTTTTATAACGTTCCAAAGGCATGATTGAAGAGGCCGCATTTAATGAGGGTATCTTTTACCAGTTGGACTTTCATCCGGACATAATGTGAAGTTGTTATTTGCGTATTGGTTAATTGTTCAAACCTTGCCTATGTCAAGAAAACCTCAGCCACTTTTAAAATACTAAATTTAGCAACACTACAGTTAAATGTTGAACCTCATTAAAAACAAGACGAGGCAGGACATATTTTCTTTATTAGGGCAGGGACCACGACAACAGGTCGCACGGGGGCAGAGGGAACATTTTTAAACAAAATGCAACAATCAGGAAAGCTTTTTAGAGCAAAGATATAGTCACTGGCTATTGCAGTCACTGGCTAAGGCAGTTGCAAGCTGTATTATTGATGCTGTTGTAAACGAGTATCAATAAAGGAAGAAAGAACAATGTTGCGACTGTTCAGGCCCAGATACAAGAAACATCGTTCTATAAATTCAAAAAAATTCTAAAACGTCTTTATTGTTCTCTGTTTCCTTACTGTTCATTTATTCAGTGTATTACTGTCAAGTTGTTTGTTACTGTTACGCCATATTTGTTACTGCGCATGCTCTGTAATGCCACTTTCATAACTACGTGACAATTTACTTATGAGACACCATAACCATCTCAACATATACCATACTTCAATTTGTTGATGCCAACCACATGCCTCTGGTGAGACTTCTAATACAGAAAAAGCGCATGATTATTTCAAGCCGACTTATAATGAAGCAATTGATGCGATCATTAATTCTATCAGCAAAAGGTTCGAGCAACCTGCGTTCAACTATTTCGTCAAGGTAAATAGCTACTCTTGAAAGCCATTAAATCGGTTTGGTTGATGAAATGAAAGCCTAAAATGCGCTTCAAGAACTTTTTAAAAACCATTTTAGTATTTTTTTAAATTTTGTATTCATCGAATGAAATAGATTTTCAATGTTATTTCCAGAAAGAAATATGTTAGTGTCATCAGGAAACAAAACGACGTTAGAACTTTTAACAACGTATTCCAAGTCGTTCGTATAGATTAAAAAGAACAAAGGTCCTAGGATGGAGGTACTCCGCAAATAATTTGGGAACCTGAAGTGCTTTTATCGAGGTAATTTACATATTGGAGCCTTTTAGAATATCTACCCACCTAAAATAAGTGCCGTTAATCCCCTAATGACGAATCTTGTTTACTTGAATGTTGTGGTCAAAAACCTTCGATAGATCCACAAACACGCACTCCCGAGTGTAAGGTTGTTATTTTCGAAGATATTGACAAAATTATCAACGAGCTCAATGATAGCATGATGACCAGATTTAGTTTTTTGAAAGCCAAACTGATTAACAGTTTAATAAATTATATGATTTTAAATGCGGTTAAAAAACGCTCTAATACTACAAAAACCCTGGTAAAATTGAGGCTATAGTTTATTAATGGAGATTTTATCGCCAGAATTTTGTGGTAGTATGTGCTCTCCTCGAGCTATACATGCCCACAATTTTGGTGGCCTGCATAATTTACTAAAACATCCACAATGCCTTTTATCAAGATTTAATAACGAAGTAACTTAATGAAAACTTATTTTTATACGTACAAATAGAAGAGTCAATCGAACATAAGAATAATAATATAAATAATGATAATAAATATAATAATAATAGGTGAAATTTTTGCTATTGAGTAGTGAATAACAAATCTTTATCAGTCGCTAGTTTCGTTTCATCCAACTTTATCGGTTTTTAATCAAGTCGCATATCCTACGCCTTTCTTCAAAATTAGCAATTAGCAAAATTAGTTTCTATCTGTAACAAGCTACCACTGCTATAACAGCTTTGTTTACTACTCAATACCCACGCAATGTTATAATCCCCATAACTCGAACCCTCAAGGAACAGTCTTAACTAGTTACATAACGCCTAAATACATCTCTAACGAGATTAAAGATGTTCGGATTATCCGAAGTCTTTATGAAAAACTACAAGGAAAGGAAGAAAATGCAAAAACAGTTCGAGTTAACGCGAGTTCAGCTTAACGGGGTTCATGAAACAACAATCGATTGTACATGCTGACAATTCTGAAATCAATAACCTCACCAACCCCTCTTCTTCCACAACTTCTTTCCGCCAAGAAAGAGAAAAATTTCTTCAAAATTTTCTTCCGAACAAGATGCATAAATATAATAAATACGATAGGCAGAAAAATATAAATGCATAGATTGTATCTAGTGCCATAAATAACCCGACCGCTAAAAATAAAAAAGATCGTTTAAAACTGCACTAATTATAGATAACAAATAAAAAAAACTACCTACATTATACATATAAAAATTAATGAATGCATTAGTTAAAATTCACTAGTTTTGAAAACGTGCGAGAGCTTTAGAAGTACCAAACGCAGTTGAGAAAGAAAATAAAAGATCAGGTTGAAGGAGAATTTTTACACCATTTTAGTAAAGCCTTCGCCAGACCGATAATGATAAAGACTACTGGCATCTAAGTGTTTGGCGTGTTCCAGAGACTCCACCATCAGTTTCACCACCTAAAAACAGGTAGCTCCATCCATAAAATATGTTTGCATTGCCTTTTTGTACGGCAACGAATCAGATCAAAAGGTTGTTTTCAAGAATAGTGATTATCTTTTGTTATAAAAATAACTCCGTGCGTAAATATTCATTTAAAATTTTCCTCAATAGGAATATGTTTTGATTGAAAATGAAATAATAGCTTGCTTTGTAGAAAAATCTCTGAGAATCAGAAAAGTAACCAAACGTAAAAAATCGTTTACCCTACCTCAAAATTCGTGAGAAGTGGTACACCGCAATCTATAGAACGCCTTCTGATTCGGTAATTCTCCTGCACGTGCTTCGTTTCATGGTTCGGCAAATTAATCACCAGGTCGATTGTACCGTTTTCGATGAGCCTAATACAACAGCAAAACGAAAAATTATTTAACAAAAATGTTCACGATCAGCGGTTTTCAAATATGATTTTGTTTTAAAGTTTTAAAGATATTTAATAAACCATTATGATATTTTTTAAATCAAAGGTAGAGCACGTGACATGAAAAGTACTGGGGACTAGGTTGCGCGCTTACTTCACGGCTTCTGATACACCATCCCTCTCTTCACCAGCCCACCCTACCATGTGTGCAGGGATATTGTGATCGTTGAGGTAGCGTGACGTAGCTTCTGTAGCGTATAGCGTGTAGCCCAGTTTGTGCAGTTCATTCGCGGTGGGTAGAAAGTCCGATTGGAAGTTTTTCTAAAAACAACCATGAAATTAATCATAAATTATATATATATATGTATATTCATCAGTGCAAGACAATTAATAACAAAATATATAATATGTATCGGGTGGGCCAAAAAAACGCACACCCAAAATTTAATTGTTATTTTCTCAAGATAAGAACCACTAATTCCTTTATCCTAGAATTTTGCACAGTAATTGGTTAGGTTATTCTCTAGTTTTGTGTACAATTTTCCCAGAATTAAACGATTTTCCTTGAAAATATACACCCTTTAAGATTTGGTATCATTTTTGAGTTGCACAAAAAATTGACGTCAAAAAATTATCTGTTCGTACAGTACTTGTCAGAGCCATTATTTAGTTATATGTGCAGATAAGTATTATACCTGAATTCCGATCATAATGTTTTTTTTCGGAAGCTTGAATCCGGTCGACATCATTGCTTTTAAAAACGCCTCGTTTACATTTTTTCCGAAACAAGCAACCTATCAGTGAAGAAGATAATGAAAAAGAGGCTGTTAACAACAGTTATATTTTCGAAAAGGTCTTACTTCACCGGTAGAAGCCATCTCGCACCGAAGAACTGGGTCGGCATCGCGCAAACGAGGCCACGAGAATTGCGGTGCCTACAAAGATAAGAGATGAATAAACAATACATACATATGTAAATAAATCATCATCATCATCATCATCATCATCATCATCATCATCATCATCATCATCATCATCATCATCATCATCATCATCATCATCATCATCATCATCATCATCATCATCATCATCATCATCATCATCATCATCATCATCATCATCATCATCATCATCATCATCATCATCATCATCATCATCATCATCATCATCATCATCATCATCATCATCATCATCATCATCATCATCATCATCATCATCATCATCATCATCATCATCATCATCATCATCATCATCATCATCATCATCATCATCATCATCATCATCATCATCATCATCATCATCATCATCATCATCATCATCATCATCATCATCATCATCCAGGTTTAACGTCTGTTTTCCCCATACATGAAGCTTGGCCGTTTTCAAAAGATGATATTCCCCACAATTGTGTAGGTTTAATTATCTGATGGTTTATTGAAGCAGATGTTTTTACAGCTGGATGCCCTTCCTAACGCCAACACCAGTGAGAGGGAAAAGTATATATGTAGATGTATATATATACAATACAAACGAAATCTTACCTTGATACCTACAAAGTTAGTAGGTAGATTGTCGAAGTCCAATGGCATGAGATTGTCTTCATTGAGAGGTGAGCTTGTAATTATACGTGTGGCAGCTTCCACGAAGTCAGCCCCCAGTGTTTTTGAGACAAACGGGAACGATCTTGAAGCTCTTAAATTCAACTCAATAACCTGAAAAACAAATGAAATTTTGAATATTTAGTGGATGTTAAGAACGTGGAACATATAATAAGGATAAACGTTGATGCTAAAAACATAAACAACGCGAATGTCATCGGAGGAAAACAACAATCTTACCATGACGTCGTCACCCTTGCACAAGAACTGCATGTTAAGTGGACCGGTGATCTCGAAGCGCTCCGCGATTTTACGCGTGAAGTCTTTGATCTTACGCGTTTGAGCTTCACTTAGATTCTGCGCGGGGAGTATTAACGACGCGTCGCCAGAGTGGACGCCGCCGTTTTCGACGTGCTCAGAGATAGCATGCAGCATAATCTACAAAAAAGAGCGCCAAAAAAATTAAGGATTTTGCGTGTTGCACATTGGAAAGCAGACGTATCTAAAACCTTTGTGGCCAATCACCTTCATGCGTTAAAACGTCAATTTATGCTCGTATAGATCAGGTAAGCTTAATGAATATAGACTCGTAAAATTTCTAAGAGTGTCTAAACGAACGCGACTAGTAGCATGCAACATTTTCAACATCGTGTTAATTCGTGGTTTGTCACCATCAATTACCATAACAACACCGAACAATGATTATTTTTTCGAACATCAGATTTTAGCGTGAGCGTCAATTTCATGTAGGCTATAAGGAATCTGCGCTAAAAAAACACATTACAAACTACATTACAACCACCCTTAACATCACACTGTCTAGAGTTTCAATTTGCTCCGTGCTTTCATGTAACTGTAACTGTAACTCAAGAACAATTTCACACGCATCACGTGACTGCAATATTACGTAATCAGCAACACATCTAAGGTGACACAATCGGGTTTTAAGAAATACACACCTTTCCATCTTTCGCGACTGCATCCATCTCTACTTCCTTAGCGCGAGTGATGAACTTTGTAATCACAACGGGGTGCTCCTGGGAAACTTTTGTTGCTTCTTCTAAAAATGCACGAAGCTCGCGTGGGCCGTGCGCAACGTTCATTGCAGATCCACTGGACAAAAACAAAAAAAAATACACCTGGGTTAGATATTTATTATGATTATTTATAAATATTATCACAATGCCGTATAAAAATGGAAATTTGTTTATTTGGAGTTGAGAGAGAGGTTAAAACACATGACTTCCTATCAACTTCAGCAAACTGAGTGTGATTGGTCAGCTATGATCAAGGACCAGAGAGTAACAGAGCACCAAGATAGTGGTGAAAGAAATTTGCGTTTGAAAAATCGCAAAACAAATTTCTCTTTACCTGAGCACGTAGGAAGGTCTCAAAAGACATGGATAGCCAACCCCTGCGGCAAATTCCAAAGCCTCATCTATCGAGCTCAACGATCGCCAAGGTGCCTGCTTTACTCCAATATCATCCAGAATCTTCGAGAAGACGGAACGCTCCTCAGCGCTGTCAATTTGGAGGGGACTGGTGCCTAGGATCAATGTGAAAAGCATCAATGTGATTGGTTCACACCGACTGATTGAAGCTACTTATTAGTAGCTGGTTGAGTTAAACATATCAGGAAAACAATTAACAAAAATTGTTATTTTCAAGTATATTTACTGTGGCAAGTTGGAGAAAAACAAATTGTTTTTTGAGAAGAAGAGACAAACAAAATATGTATTTCGCTTAATAAAGATTAATTTCAAAGAGCTAATAAACTGACTTTACAGAAAGAAAGATTTTGTTTTTCATTTTTTCCCCCATTTCGTTAAGTAAACAATGACAATGAACAAAGAAAATGCCAACTAAAACTTAATGGTTTTACGGTAGCTGGTTAGTGCGCTAGGAATATTTCTCACCTAAGATTTTCACACCGTTATTGTATAATGGTAGAGCAAGGTTGTTTGGTATTTGTCCTCCGACAGAAATAATGACATTCGCAGCTTTCTACGAAACAACATTTTTTTGGTGTCAGACTATAAATGTCACATTTCACAATTATTGTTAAGAATCTTTATAAAAACTAAAAACGTCAGTATGTAAAAGTTAAGATAAAATTCACAACGGTTGTCAATGTTCCACCTGTGTGAAATAAATGAATAAGAATAAATAAATAAAGTTGTTGTTGATAATGACCAATTACAAAAACAACATTGAACCAGTGTCGATAAAACACTCTAGAATAACTCGGATATTCGTAGAATTGATTGTATTTCGGGCTACGTCAATGTAAATAAAAACCGTTCGAAATAAGTTCAAACAGTCGTAGGTTACCTCATGCTGGTAAATATCCAATACCGTCTCCAACGACAACTCCTCGAAATACAAACGATCACACTCATCATAATCCGTCGAGACAGTTTCGGGATTGTGGTTGACAACGATGGTTTTGAAACCCAACTTGCGTAAAGCCCGTACGGCGGATACCGCACACCAGTCAAATTCCACGCTACTTCCTGGAATGTAAATTTATAGTGAAGTAAATCAATCATGTATATTTGATCTGTTCTCTTATAGAGAATTTTATTACAAACAAGTTTAAAGGTTGCACAGTAATTCAAATTTAACAATTTTACCAATAGGTTACCTATGTGATATGGTCCGCATCCAAGCACCATGGTCCCGTGTTCATTGAATACAACATCGTGTTCTGATCCGTGGTACGTGTTGTACAAGTAGTTAGTTGCCGCGGGATACTCGGCTGCCATAGTATCAATCTGTTTCACCCACGGCTTGATATCACGTTTAATTCTTTCAGCGCGAGAATCCTTTTCACTAACGTCAAACATGTTTCCGATTTGTTTGTCAGAGAAACCATGCTTCTTCGCTTCCAGAAACAGTTCATCGTCAACAGATCCTCTGTGAATAGCGATTAGAAAACAACTAATTATCAGTAATTTTTCCGAGATTTTGTTACAGAATTACAGGAGTAATTTACAGAACTCGTTGGTAGAATGATGTATTTTTTGTAAACATGTATATAAAACTGAAACGAATATTCCGTATAAAGATTATCAATAATAATAATAACTGTAAAGTTAAGAACGCCTTGCTCACAAGCTTGCTCATTGTGCATGTGATGTCCTTTTAACACACGAGGTTTGCTGAACTAAGGTTCAAACGCTTCATGGGTCTAGCTCTTCATGTTTGTGATAACACATGCACGAAACGCAGACACAGATAGTCACATGGAATATGCGTCCTGCCTTTGACTTTTATTCATTTTTATATGATGATAATTCGTAAAAGGTTTCAGAAAAATCACTTACAAGTCTTTGTTCACTTTAATAGCAGCCGTTGTATCGAATATGTTCTGCAGTTTATACAAAAACCATTTATCAATCATCGTTAAGTCACTAATCTCGTTGACTGTGTAACCACGACTGAACGCTTGTCCGATTGCGTGAATGCGTGTGCTTGATGGCACTTTGAGAGACTCTTCGAGGTGTTCTCGAGACAGGAAAGTCCATGATTTGTCCCCGGGTAATACTTCCGACATCCCAACAGCGGCCGGGTGTGTCATGCGAAGCGCTTTCTGAATGCTCTCTTCGAAACTACGCCCGATTGCCATCACTTCTCCAACGCTTTTCATTGAGCTGCCAATCTCTTTCGAAGTCATGTGAAATCGATCCAAGTCCCATCGTGGAACTTTCGTCACAATGTAATCGAGGCTTGGTTCGAAACAAGCGGTTGTTTCTTTTGTCGTTGAATTTTCAATATCTGGCAGCGCAATACCTAGCGCGAGTTTAGCTGCAATAAAAGCCAGCGGGTATCCGGTCGCTTTTGAGGCCAGGGCCGAGCTACGCGATAACCGTGCATTGATTTCAATGATACAGTACTCCAATGATTTGGGGTGGAGAGCATATTGGATGTTGCACTCGCCAACGATGTTGAAATGGCGTACAACCTGAGTGTTGACAAAATTTAATTGTAAAAACTATTAGAATAACATGTTTAAAAAGGAGTTAAAATCCATGTGAAATAGACGGTCTTTATATTTCTCTTGAAAAAGATTAGCAGAAACTATCTCAATGTAAATATAATGCATGGTACACATTGCCACAGCTGTAAGACCAAATAAATAACATAATTGAAATCACACTAAAACAATATCAGGTAAAGCAAGTCCTACACTAATAACAGAAATTGTAATTTTTCCAACCTGGTTAAATATGAAATATAATAATAATAATAATAATAATAATAATAATAATAATAATAATAATAATAATAATAATAATAATAATAATAATAATAATAATAATAATAATAATAATAATAAAGCTGCTAAATATTTGAAATTGAGAAATTAATAATCCACTCTTTTGGGAGAACATGAGAGAAATATGCTGAGTCAACATTCGCATGATTTAAGAATTCACATTCAGTGTGACCATGCATATATGATGGTATACCTTGATTGCAGTTTCTCTCAGCATGTGGTACTCCTCATTGGATAAAGTTTGGCTCGGTGCAACAACAATTGAATCACCTGGATAAATAACGCATTACACATTACATACTGATAAAGAATTCTGAAGAGAAACTGGTAAAATTTTTCTGATTCTTTGGTTTATTTTCTATACAATTATTATTTATATGTATTTATAGTGTCAATGTTAACATCACAAACAAACATGAAGTAAATATATTATATATATCTTGAAATTAAAAAAGGTTTTTCAGGTTCAACAAAAAAATTTGAAATTAATCTATTAAATTATAAAGCTACAAATAAATAATAGTTGGAGCTTCATGAATATACCTGTATGCACTCCCAACGCATCAAAGTTTTCCATGTTACAAACAGTGATGCAGTTGTCAGCACTATCTCGTACAACTTCGTACTCAACCTCCTTCCAGCCAAGCAATGATTTTTCAACAAGAACCTGATTGGACATGGCCAGTGCCTAAATAAAATCGAAGAACTAACAAAAATCTGTAAACCTAATCATGTAAACATTCAGCACGTGTTGTTACCACTACAGTATATACTATTGCTCAATATATCTAGCTGCATTCTATTTGTTTGAAATATGTCCAGATTTTCTATTATAAAAACAAATAAAATACAATAGACATGAAAATATTGTCAAACGATTAACAACGTCACATAATTATCATCACAGCAATCTGTTTTTTCTACACAATTTTCTCCAGGAGAAGTTATTTTGCAACTAACGTTTGCTGCATCTATGTAAATCGGTGTAAATCAAGCCACTCTCCATGTTAATCTAACTAACTAGTATCTGACAAAAAAACATTCTTTGTTCTCCATCCACAATTGCATGATTCCGTTTTATTCAACAAAATCGCATGTGTTAATTTAACATAAACAAATTTGTTGTTGTTGTTGTTTAAAACAGAACAACTGACTGTATACAATTATTTGAAAACCATGACCCTGTTCATTCATTTACAGGCATTTTAAAATCTTAAAACTATAATAATAATAGTCAATAATTGTACTTTGTTTTGTTCTAAACACATAAAACACCATACATTAGTGACAGTCTCTCGTAGCTTTTCCTTATTGTTACACAGGCCTGAACCCAGCCCTCCCAATGCGTACGCGGCTCGGATCATCACTGGGTAACCGATAACCTCTGCAGCTGCTAACGCGTCTTCAACCTAAAAAACAAATTTTAAAACAAAGGTGAACTCTCAATAACAGATATCTTTTGATAAACAATATTATGATTTTTATTAGGAAGCTAACACCCCTATCCCACAATGTTTATTATGTATAATATTTAATATTATAATTCTTTGTTTCAAATTATTTCAGAAAATTGAAATTTAAGCCGCAATACGAATTTACGAAGGATTCTAAGTCATATAGAAAAAACCGTTAGTTTTTAGCAAAGCCTACACTTTCAACAGCTCTACTGTCGGCCAGTTGTTCATTGATTTCCTTTAGTTTGTTGGCGAAAATATCTCGGTCTTCAGTCGACATAACTGAATCAATTGAAGTACCAAGTACCTGAAAAGAAAAATTTCTGTAAATCCTTCGCAAAAAGACACATCAAAATACACCAATGATGGCAAGTAAAAAAAGCACTGCAAACTTATTTGCATTTGAATGAAGAATGAGGGATTTGCCCACCCCCACTGCTGGCTAGAACCACTCTCAACAACATATATATATTAAACTGCAACAATACAAAACCAGAATGATTCAAAACCATGGTGCATCTATTCGTATATTAGAAAATACTATTCACAACATAATGTAAAATTAAAAACCAACTTTGACAGTTAATCGGGAAATATACATGGAGACGTGATAACATACCTCTACCCCATACTTTTTCAGAATGCCACGCTTGTGCAGTTCAACACCTTAAAATTGTCAAAAATGTCAAAAATGAATATCTATGTATGTATATGTCAAAAATCATTCCAACTTCATATTATAAATAAACAAGCTGTATAACCAGTACAAATCGCACGCTATTCTATGACAAAGAATAACTTTGTCGCCTTTTATGCATCTTTCTATAAATATATATATGTATCTACTCATGACCTAGACAAAAGAAACTTTTTGAAAGCCTAATTACCTTTATACAACTATCTGTAATGCACGTTCAAGTTTCACGCATTTTTGGGTTTTTGGCATGTGTATCTTTTAATTATTTTAGTGTGTTTTAGCGATGTCCACCTTTTTATGATATTTCATGAGAAAATAATACTGGAAAGAAAAAGTTGGCAATTTAAAAAGTTTATAAAAAAACATTGGTCAGACGTTTTTTCTGTTTTTGGTAATTGTCATGGTAACACTGTACACTCTGTATTATTATATAAATATTTAAATAAATTTCTAATAATAAATATTTTTAGAAAACTAACAAGAAATAAGAAGGTTCATCTAGGATTCTTGACAGAAAACACACTTTCCCACTACAATTTAGTGAAATGCTGCTATGAAATACAAACCCGTGGTGGACCAAGTAAAAAATAAACTGAAAACACAGTTAATCTGCGGCAAAATTAATGAATTTGGCTAGAAAAGTGAAGGCTACATCTGAAATTTGAAATTAGGTTTCCATGGAAAAAGTTTATGATTTCCACTTATAAGCATTGATTTAATGCTTGAGAACTGATACTGCTAGTTATTATAATCGTATCACTGTCTGTGTAAGTAAGGTTTTCAAAAGTTCACACATTCTCACTAAAGTTTAATAAAATGTTACCATAAAACAAAAAACAGTGTGTGATCAAGTAAAGAAGCAGTAGGATGATGGTTTAAGGGTGAGCTCAGAAACAAGAGATCCTTGGTTCGAGTTCGACTCGCAGTCGTGAAAAAAAAAAGTTTGATTTGATCGGTTGAATCAGGGAGAATACAATTTGTTTTAATGGATGACACAAACAATGTTAATTTCTTATGCAGACTATAAAATCATTAAAAACGTTTAAAAGAGACATTAAAGAAAAAAATACATAACGTCTTTGTAAGAAAGATGTACTTAAAACACAAAAATGGGAATACGAAAAATGTTCACTGAAAGAAATTATACGTGAAACTTGCATGTGCTTTGTTGTTGACAGAAATTTCTACAAAACGTTTTAGAAAAGCATTAAGCGCAGAATCTAAAACATTTCAAACAAAGTGATTCTCGAAACTGATTTGCAAAAGTTTATCAGATTGTCACAGTTAGGCACGCATATATATATATATATATATGTAAAACACAGAAAGGCAAGCTGTTTTTTCACATAAAAGTGCATTTTGCACACGGGTCTTATTGCTATATCTATATAATAATATGGAGTTTATGAATTTATCCTATATCCTAGAGAAGAGAAGGAAACAGTTAATATTTATCTGTTTATAAAAAGTAGAATTCTTTCAGTGTGTTCAAGAAAAGGCGATAAGTAATATTTGAACATGCATATGTATTGTTGGTGAAAATTCCTGCATGAAAAATCTAAAGAAAGAAGTTGACAAAAACTGTAGAGGTCGAATTTGAACAGAGCAAAAATGTATGAGAAGCCAAGCGATTCTCGAAACTGATTTTTAAGGGTATAAATAGAAATATTGCCATGGGTAGACACACATTATATATATATATATATATATATATATATATATATATATATATATATATATATATATATATATATATATATATATATATATATATATATATATATATGTTTTTAGAAAGGAAATACACAGGAGAGGCAGGGCCTATGACTCAACAGAGTCCTGTGTATTGGGTCTATTTTTCATCGGACCCATGGAAATTTTGATATTTATGCAAACAAAAAAGGCAAGTTGAAACAGTCATTCTCTATTAAGTGACGCGTGCAATTTGCACGGGGTTTATATAGCTAGTTAATATAATAATCTCACTGACAGAAATACAACATTATTTTTATTTCTGAAATTAATTTTATTTTCACTCACCGCAATTCAAGGCGGTTTGCCCTCCCATCGACAGCAAGATACCATCTGGCTTCTCGCGCTTGATCACGTCTTCCACAAACTCGGGTGTCACCGGGACAAAGTACACCATGTCCGCTTGCTTCTCACCTTCAAAATTCGTCTGCACAGACGCAATGTTGGGATTTATAAGAACCGTTTGGATATTTTCTTCTTTTAGCGCTTTCACAGCCTGCGAGCCAGAGTAATCAAATTCGCCCGCCTGGCCAATGGACAACCCGCCAGAACCCAGCATCAAAACCTTCTTCGGCTATGAAACAACAATTCATAAATAATTCACCTTTATTACATTAATGAAAGGCTGGAGGATATTGTCTCACTATTTAAGATAAGATGGTGTCTACTAAACTCCTGTTGGTTGCAAAAACCAGGTTTTCCTATTGCCTAATCACCTTAATCAGCGAGATTTAATCACATGGAACAGGGAAGCCTATTAATGTCCACAAGAAGAAAAGGTATTGTTTATCATACCATGGTATGAGTGACCTTTGTATCCTTGACTTTCATCACATCTTGAACGGAGTTGCCAGCATTTTTCACCAAGTTCATGAATACATCAAATAGAAACTAAAAAAAAGACAAAGATATTTTAAGTTTTCAAAACATGTAGAGTAAAATAAAGTGACATACAAAGAACAGATGGAAAAAGCAATTGTGCCTCAATATTGGCAACTTGTATCGAAAGTCACAAATTTTTTATCAATCAACACGCTTTTTTTTATAAGCATAGACTTGATTCGGCCAGGGTAAAGTATTCTTAATTTTTAACTCCAAATCAGGCTAAAATATTCTTAGCATATTCTTATTTACCGATGATGAAGAAACGGATTTCGAGGTACAGGCCTGGAATTTTTTACAGTTTTCATTTACTTGTTTAGTTCTCCAATATATATATATATATATGTACTGAAGAACTTGTCACTAATTAAAAATACATGTACAATGGACTCTCTCTATCTCGAACTCGCAAGGGGCCAACAGATTTGTTCGAGATAGAGAAAATAACTGTAAAAATCGAAATTTTCAATAATAAAGCAAGAGAAACAATAAAGTTTATTAGGGATGTATTAGACTTCAAGTTTAAATGCTCAGAAGACTTTTTGTTGAAAAACTTTAAAACATTATATATAAATAAATAATAAATAAACAAAATCAATTTTGTGTTTTTCAGCTTCCGTAACGGCCGACATCTTGACTTAAGCTTTCTTAATTCAAAACAAAACCTTTACACTTTGTAATATTTTGGTTGCAATCAAATTTTCAAATATGAAACATTTTTGTTCTATTTGCTGTGTGAATGAGGAACGAGTTGGAAAAAAATTCGAGATAGAGAGAAATAGTCGCAGGGGACCAAGTTATTTGTTCGAGATAGAGAAAAATTTGAGATAGAGAAGTTCGAGATAAAAAGATAAAAATAGCTTAGAGAGTACACAAATGTCCAAGGGACCGAGCTTCTTGTTTAAAATAGAGAGAAGTTCGAGATAGGGAATAGTCGAGAGAGAGAGTATACTGTATGCATATCTTATTTTCCTCTATTCACTTTTGCAAATTCAGCTATATTTCGGTAAAATATTCCCCAACACAGTACAATTCTCACTCTGGGCATATTCTTAGAATATTCTTCAAAAAATGTCCATTTTCACCCTGTTATTCTTATAAAGTGTATTCTTATAAAAAGAAAAGCGTGCAAACAAATGCAAGAGCAATTAGTCTAATTTTAGCGAAGAAGCAAATAATATTTTCGAGCAACTTTTGCTCTTTTGTTTTTCATCATACCTCAGTGTCAGTAGGTCCACCGAAATGCTCCGGATGAAACTGAGCTGTGAATATGGGTTTGTATTTGTGCATTATACCCTGAAATAGAGAGAGTGTGTGGAGATAACGAGAGAAAGAAATGTGTAAATTTATGAAACACTTTGACTAACACCGACAAGATTGGTATAGTTTAAACAACGATAAAAACCTCATTAGTGCCGTCGTTGGCATTCTTAAAAAGCGGCAGCCAATTTTCGGGAAGCTCGTCAGCGTTGATAGCGTAGCCATGATTCTGAGACGTTATGAATGCTTTGCCATTCTCCAGGTTAATCACAGGTTGATTTTGACCCCTACATACAATGCTCAACTCAACAGGAATCACAAATATTGAATCGTAACTCAAAAGATTTTCAATGTTTTTACTAAACGATTGCTGATAATTAAGTTACAAAAATCCTTAATTTAAATAAAATTGAAAGCCTGACATCTTCTACCTGTTTCCTAGCGGTAGTTTGTAACAAGAAGCTCCTGCCGCAATGGCGGTGATCTGATTGCCCATGCATATACCAAAACACGGTTTTACGTTTACCTGATCGAAATTCTGAAAAAAAAACCTTTCAAAGTAAATTATAATATATTTATTATTAATAATTATCAATAATATATTATACTTACTAGAAATAAAAAATTGTTTGATACATTATAAAGAATGCCTTGATTGGTGAGAGAGAGAGCTGTGGAATAACTTGGTTTACTGCAGAGATTGTAAAGGAACATTTTCCCAATTGTTTCCCAACAATTAATTATTTTTTAGAGTTAAATATTATTTTGTGGTTTTCAATGATAGCTGAATGAAACTTAGAAATCGTATTCATAAATTTAAAATGATTACTTTTGGAAGTTGAAACTTCAGTTCTTCATCTGATACACGAGGTCTGATAATTTTTTTATCCTATTACCTTTCTGAGGACTTCAATAGTATCTTTAGCCAACATAGGGTCACCAGGTCCATTGGAGATAAACAAGCCGTCAAAATGTTCGGTTGTGTAATCGTAATTCCATGGTACTAAATGTACTTCTGCTCCTCTCTAAAAAGACTCAACTTTGCAGTACCACCTAAAGTTGTATTGGTATATTGGTTGATACAAGAAGAATAGGTCAGCTTAAAACTGCCAGATGAAAAAGATACCCCTCTTGCTCATGTATGCGTTTATCTATTCAACATTGGTATCCATTTCACACGGGCTAATGTTGCTTACGGTAACAAGATTTCGAATCATGTTTTCTTTAACACCGCAATCTACAACAATGACTTTGTGACGGTTGCCTTTTCCATAGACAACTTTTTCCTGGAAAAATCGGAAAATGACATCACAAACATAGTGATCTCAACTATTATCTTCCTACTGCGTTATTAAAGGTTTTAATTTCAGGCCAAAAAACTATGAAAATCAACACTGTTCTCGAGAGAGGGGATGTAAAGTTTTTACTTTTGTAGAGACTTCAGCCACGAGATTTCGTTTGTTGGGATCGGCAAATTCGACCGGTTGGCCTTCAAACTCTATTTTACCAAGCACAGTGCCCTGTAAAAAAACAACAACACATAATAGACAAAAATTTATAAATCGTGCAAATGAAGTTTGTGTTTATTGAAAAACAACAAGGGAAGTGCAAAGTAAATGGAAACGAGAAAGGCTTTCGAAAAAAAGTGAAAATAAAAAAAAAACATTAATAAAAAGAAACCGATCCGAATGAATGGCAGTGCTTACTCTATCTCTAATAACTTTCGTTAGCATTCTTGTGTCGATCCCGTATAAAGCTGGTACCTAAAAATACATACAAAGAAGATGAATGAAGTTGCAAATTTTCATGTCCACAACTAAAAGGATGAAGTGGGAGAAAGGGGGTGAAAAAGTTGCATCTAGATTGCTCACTTCACTCCCTTGAGTAAAATTAGGGAAGAACAGATCTGTCAGTTAAGAAAAACATAGGCGCTAACCAAGGCCAATGAAATTTATTGACCTCATTTATTTAAATCACTAATAAAATATCTACTATATCTACTATTTTTAGTATTAAAAAGTTTAAATGAAAAAATAAAAATCAGTCATAAAGGGTCAGGTGAAACAAAAACATTCATACATTCTCCTCTGTGAGCCAATCAGAAAGTGACTTTACTGAGTTCCAGTGACTGAATTGATGAGTGTAATTCTGAACCAATAATCCTGCTACCTAAAAACCAACAAACGTAAGATTTGCAAGATAAGAGTCTACAAGTTACAAAACTAACATACAAATCTAAATTATTAATTAGTATGGGTAGAAAATAAATATAGTTTTTGTTAGTTTGTTTTTAACTAGGCTTCCAGAACGCTCATTAAGCATTATCATGAAGACCTCGACCCAGAGTTTTAGTGTATTTAATTGCTCCCATTTGTGCTACGGTTATTTTTTTGATGAAATACCGCATTGTTAACACAAAGTTGTAGACACTAAACAACTTTGTGATAGCATGGTATCGAACCCAGAACCTTTTGGTTAAGAGTCGAACGCCTTACTATTGCGCTATCGCCGGATAATAATATAATAATATTAATTTCATTATCTACTTTAAATATGCACCTGAATATTTTTTGACTCGGCATACTTCCTCAATCCCCATTTATCTGTCTGCTTTGTGTCGGGTACACCATAATTGCCGATGATTGGGTACGTCAGGTTGAGTATTTGACCACGGTAAGAAGGATCAGTCAGATTCTCAGGGTAACTAAAAAATAGACAAGGAAACGTTAAGTTAGATGTAGATATAAATAAAATATATGAAAAATGGTATCAGTATAAAATAAATACCCAACAAGGCCAGTGTTAAATACAACTTCTCCTACGGACGAAATTTCTTTACCAAACGAGTAGCCCTCAAGTTTAAGTCCAGTGTCGAGAACTAAATTGCATTTCTAAAGAGAAATTAGGTTGAAACTTTTAGAAGTGTTGTAATATATGGACATATATATATATATATATATTTATACTAATTTATTATACTTATATATTTAAGAGTATACTCCAGGGATATGTAATTACCTCACTTTAGTTTATAAAAACGTTTACAAATTTTTTTTTTAGTTTTTACCTGAAGATTGTGAAACATACACATGAAACTCAGAGTTGTAAGAATCACGTAGTTGTTTTCACTCTTTATTATTATATCTATGCTCTGATCGTATCATTGAGCATTCTTAGTGATAATATATCATTCACTGATAATGTATATATTTATATATATATATATATATATTCATAATTTTAATTTAAAAGATTTAATGAATGCACACAACGGATCAGAGAATTCAGTCAATAACAATGATTTTATAAGCGGAAATATTTGACTAGCCTATGCAGGGCCGTAACAACTTGAAAATTTTTTGGGGGGCCAAACTTAAGAAAAATCTTTAGGATAAGGAAGTGGAAAAATTTTCTAATCTGAAAGCTCTAAAATCACATTATAAGGCTAGTTTCATCCCTTGAGAAGAAAATTAATTGTGAAATGTTTCACTTCCATGAAACTTAATAATATGTAAAGTATAATAAAAAAGATTGCCCCCTGCCCCCCGGTTGTTACGGCCATGCTATGGTATTTGAATAAGATGCATTTATCAAAACAATCCATGACTCACTTTTCTTCTGAACTTGCTATGAAGAGAGCTTGATGTAGATAACATACAAACATTCTTGTACAAGAATGACTTGACCTTTTCAATTCCCAATCTGTTGTATTTGTAGCCGCAAAGTAAACTAGACATATCCAATTTTTTACATCTAAATCTGTAGAAAGGACATTTAAGCCTTAAAATTTTTCATTTTTCTAAAGAATTCTGCTGATGTAAAAATATTTAACATTGCTTTCTGTAAAAGACAACATTAAATCTGTGAGACATTTTCCAGAAGGACTCCATGCCTCCAGATGTAAATTATTAAAAATATTGGTGGTAAATTATTAAAAATTCCATCTGTATTTTTTAAGGAAAGGTTGATAGTCATTCTTAAAATTTTCGTGAAAATTAATCCCTTTAAGGTATCTTTTAAAAATGATCAGGAACTAATTTTAGATTTCTTGCACTTCAATTCTTCTAGTCGCTCTGTCAACTGTCCTTTCTGTCCAAGTCCAAGGTCTGTTTGAGCTGTTTTGACGACTTTCTTCTCCAATACTTTCTTTGAAGATTCCAATGCGACACCAAGATCTCTGTTACCATCAGCGATAATTTCACTGCTTTCAATTGGAAATCACACTCATCAATATCACATTGAATGCTTTCAAGCTTTTGCTTTCTGTTCTCTACAACAGATAAAGCAGCTTCTTTCTGTAATTTAAGGTTGTTAGCTTTTTGCTCTTCAATTCTTCGGTTTGACATACTCCTGGTATTTTAAGTATGATTTAAAAGAATGGTTAAGCAGTTTCCTTGTTATGGGAAATTTAGCCACACCGCATTAATTTCTGATAGATTACTTAACCAGCCTTAAAGCAGCTATAGTATCATTGTTGATAGTATAGCCATGAGATTCCAGCATAATCTTATTTGTGGAAAAACCTCTTTCAGGAACTGCATTCCCGTGACTCAGTGATAGCACACATTTCATTAATGCAATCAACTGAGGATACTTCAATGGGCCATCTGATTCTGTCCTAGTGCCCACCTTCTGCCAAAACTCGTCCATACCACAATAACTATCAAATGGGGTTGACAAAGGTTCCATCATACATACACTAAGTGTCAATATGAAAGTTGGGCTCGTGATGATGTAGCCTGTCCATCCTTACCATTTTTATACCAATCTTCAAAAATTAATTCGGTTTGGTATTGTCGCCATCGATTCTGCTGAAGATACATTAAAAACAGACTGTAAACAGTTTTTTCATGGACTCTTGCAATATTGAGTGCTCTTCTCTAAATTCTTTTGCTTTTCAGACAATAAAAAGTCCCACTTTGCAAAGAAACATTTTACTTTCGTTCCAACATCAATTTTGTTTAATGCTTCATGTTTTACTCATCGTTAACTTGAACGGTATGCAATCCAAGAACAGCTGACTCCTTACTCATGTACTTGGGATGCACAAACTTCTGGAGCAATAATTGCATTTCTGGATATAATAGGTGTATCATGGGTCTGTCGCATTGAAATGGTAGCAGAGATGTTTAGAAATCTCTTGATATAAAAGCACAAAATGACACATATACCAAAGTTAACGAATCCTCAAGAGCTTCAGATATTCTCTGATACCTGGCAGTTTTCTTGATTTTTCTGAATGCAGCTTTTTGCTTAGGAAGGAATTTCAGGAATTTTTTTTTTTTTTTATTGTAGTTGCTCAGAACAAGGCCCTAAAGGCCACTTGAGTGTAAAGAGCTAGAAAAGTTACAGGGAAAGTGACGCAGTTTTCAGATATTGATGAACGTTTGATTTGAACAGTTGAAGGTTATAGACCGATGGAAAGCATGTAGAAGGAAGGGAGTTCCAAAGTCTGGATGTTCGCGGGAAAAAACTGTTCTTATAGAAATCCCAAAGACAAAATAAAACCGTAAGATTGTCCCACAGCTCAACAACACGCATAGCCACATTATTCATAGAAAGCTATCTTGTTTCCACATGCTTGACAAATTTGTGTCTGTTAAAGAGTGAAGACTTCGATAATCTTCCCGTCGAGCACTTGAAAACTTAAAAAAAAGTGTATGTCAGCAAAAAACTGATCAAGATCATATGAAATACTTGTTATTCTCGACGAAAAGCAGTGTGAAGCAGGGAGCATGTAGCTAAATTGAGAAATGACTTCTTGAGAATGAGAATTTTCTCTGAGGAATTTGGATAATTTTTCTTGAAATATGCCAAGTTCACATTTGGCCCATCCATGACAAGGTGAAACAAATAATTTGGATCAAGTTCATTGTCTAATATGAACTGCTTGAAGTGGTCAACTAGACCATTGCTATTGCAATGCCCAAGGAAAAGAGATCCACAATATCTGGCAAAGACCAATGCTGAACATATCCATCATATTGTTTGTCAACAAGTCTGTTGGTGGTCTCATCGAACTTGAGGGAAAAAGGGCGTCTTCTTCTATCATATATAAGTTGTCTTTGGCAATTGGACCGTTTGGGAACATAAGTTTGAATCTCGTTGAGTCCCCTTCAGTGGAGACTAAAGAATAATTTGAGTGAGCAACATGCAAAGCTTGATACATTTCTGCTCTGCAAACTTGTTCTGCGTGGTTCAGGTGTAGAGATGTATTTTCTTCACTTATACTGACCCTCGTATCCATCCTCTCCTTTCAATGGAGCCACCCATGTGAATACATTTACCCAAGATAACTCGGGGAATTTACATTTATCTGAAAATAAAGCAAGAAAAAAATGTTTATCAAACAAATCAATTGCTTTTTAAAAGCATAAACCTCAAAGTATATTATAATCCTTCTTAGTTTCTTGCAATACTTTTCTTTCCGCAAATACATTTGGAGTGAACTATACATACTATATGAAAATTTTAAAGTATACAAGTTACTATACACAATTACCAAATATAAATTGGTTTCAATATTCAAATTGTTTCTATCACCAAAATACTTGAAACTTATAAAACTGAAATGCAATTTAACATTAAAAACTAAATTTAGTTTTCTGGCTTACTCTTTTGTGCTTAATGGTAGGGGGTCTAATAAGCAGGGGGGGGGGGGGGGTACTCCAGGGAAAATATCTTAAAATGGGAGAGGGTAATATGAAATTTTCAAGGGTATTATGACATTTTCTGTAAAATGAGGGTGTGAAAATAAAATGGAGTCGTGGATTTTCGTTTTTTATCTTACTCAAATGTTGTTGTAATGTTGTAATGTAATGTTTGTGTTTTGATTGAAATAGAAGACAGGGGGAGGGGGCATTATAAAAGGTGCACAGACGTTTCAAAATTGACGATTTGAAACTGACGGTTTTACGTTTTTTTAACTTTTATTAATTATTGAAATAATTTTTTCTTCTTCTTAAATTCATTTAATATTCGCGTCACGAATCAATTGGTTTATCTAGGAATGTTATTGCGGTTGCGACCACGCGATATGCATTTGAAATGTTTCCGCATGTTCATGTAACAGAAACATGTAACTGTGTATTTGTTCATAAATTTTGTGATGATTTTTCCTGATATGAATAATTAGTAAATTACATTTTAACTATTGAAGTCCAGAGCCACAATGGCGAAAAGAATCATTATTCATTTCTCTCCGGATCTTTTAAAAGCCGCGATAAAAAATCAATTTATTTTGTTGGCGACTTCAACGCAAATTGTTTGAATTACGCAACAGACACCAAAGTAAATTGCTTTCTACACACGTCATTCTCCTTACGCCATGTGTAATTACGCATCCAACGAGGGCGACAAGAAATCTGTAAATTGGGACCATTTTACAATATCTTCTATAAATAATAAACCTCCATATGAAACAAAAATTAGCAAAACGGCTATCTTTATATATGTGTGAGTGTTAGGAGTGCAATCTCCACAACAAATGTGTCTTAAATAAATTAAACTCAACAGTTGATGTATTTAGTGAAGTGAAAGATAAGGAATATTTTATTTATTTATTTTTAAATAAAAACATCTCTATAGGCAAATTTTAAAAAAATTGGATTCTAATCGTAAAATAAAAATCTTTTAATATTGTTTCGAACCGTCTGGTTTCAAATCGTCAATTTCGAAACGGCCAGTTTCGAATCAGCAGTTTCGAAACGTAGTGGAATTGTTATAAAATGATTTTGGAGGTGAAAATTTTGAAAAAATGCAATTTGACCCATCAATGTTCTGACACTATGCAATACAAGGGAAAGAAATGCTGTTGTTAAGAATATAATGCGATTACCAATACTTTAAGTATATTAATACTTGATTGATGCTAGAATGTATTTCCAAACCTGACACCAAACCAAAACCTAATGAAAATAATTCCCCCTTCCCCTGATATCAATGTTGAGGGATGCGTTGAAGCTTTTGACTGGTCAAACTCTCACGCTGCTTAACATTCATATTGGGGGAGAGGGGATTGAAATTGTAGAAAGTCAAATAGTGCTGGTTGTTTTCTTCATGCCAAAGTACTATGAATTAGTGATAATAACTGGCTTCAATAAAGAATATTAAACTATTGAAGAATAAATTTCAGAAACATAGGAAAGTACAAATTGATAAATAATTATGGCTCTAAAAAATATTTTTTAAATTCAACCTGCAAAAAAATTATGAATTTTATTCCAATATGTTTTTTTATGATATTCTATGCTAAATTGACAATTATTCATTTTTATATGATTTTATCTCCGCAAAGACCCTTGTATTGTCCAACATTATACATATCACAAAGTTTGAGAGTATTAATGTAAAGGGACCTAAAAAAGTGTTAGAAAAATCGGGAAATTAGAAAAATCTGGGTAAATTAAAAGAATTTCTTACGGCAAATTCAAGGGACCAAGAAAATAATTTGAAAAATCAAGGGTTCGAATAATCCAGTGTTCAGAAAATCGGGGTTCAACTGTATAGCAGGAATTTAGTTTGGCGGTTGACAATGGTTTATAAATTTTGAGATTTTTGCAAAAATCTTAATTAAGTGCATTACAAAAACAAAATTTTACTTGATTAGATGCAGCAGAATAAATTTGAAGTGACAAGGCTATCCCATATGCGATTACTGCCACTCAATTGTATTTAATTCAATACAATAGAAGAATGATGATGAAAAATTTCCTGCGTGTATCTCCATCTTCGACATTGATGGTATTCTATGATCTCCATCCACCTACAATAAAAAAGGTTAAAAGTAAATCAGTTTGGTGCCAAGATTCCACTTATTTTTAAAGAAAAAATGTCAGAAATTACCCTATAATTCGCATTACAAAGCAATCTTCGTTTGGCAAGGTTCGATATTAGATTCTCTGCATTTTTTATTCTATATAAATAACCTAAACTTTTGTACTAAGTTTACTAAGATCTATCATTTTGCTGATGACACCAATATGTTAATAATAGATATGTCTCTTAAAAAGCTAAATCAACATGTAAATCATGACCACGCTGACTTAAACTCATGGCTGAGGGCCAATAAAATCTCCCTTAATGCAAACAAAACCAAACTAGTTCTATTTAAACCTAAAAACAAAGTAATTACTAAACATCAAGCTATTACACACGTCTAACATTAAATATCTAGGAATAAAAATTGATGATAGTCATAATAATTTCTAATTAATAATTTGTTGATAATTTCACACCTTTGTTAAACGAAATAACCTTGAAGCTTAGTAGGGCAAATGGTATGCTGGCTAAGGTGAGACATTATGTCAATTATGAGACTCTGTGCAATATATATCGGAGCTATTTTTGAGTTCCACATTCGGTATGCATGTCAAGTTTGGGGTCAAAGTAACAACCAAATTGTCAACAAAATATCAATTTTACAAAACAAGGCTATGAGAATCATTCATTTCCAAAAACTGTGTTCCCAAACAAATTTCCTTTATTCCATTTCCAATTCTTACCGTGTGTTTTACCTGGTTAAGTTATAATTGAGTCCATAAAACTATGGTTTTCGTTAATTTGCCTCCCTATTTATATGTATGTATTGTCCAGCGTGTGTTGTCTTGTAACATATCTTGTTTGAGCCGTTTAGTTGCGTTGTTTTATAAGATATATTATATTGGTCTCTGGTCTTCTCAAAGAGTTAAATCTAGGTTCTAGACTGATCTACTTAACTGCCTTTATAAAGACACCAACAAGGTCATTACTGTTTTAGTTCGGATACTATTTGTAATGTGCCTCTAGCACACAAGTATAGAAATATATTTATTTACATAGATTTAAATTTTCTTCGGAACTGATTTACTTTATCACAGTTTGTATTCTATATTATTTCTGAATGTATTCTTATTGTACATTGTGTTGAGAAAAAAAATGATTGATTGATTGATTGAAACTGTATCCCAAGAACCAAAAAAAAAATTATAGCGATTCAAAGAAAATTGAAAAAATTAAATTATTAAAATATTAAAAAGAATATAATAGCTAACTTAATGATTCTTGATATAGAATACTAAATAGATAAAGATAAAGAGAGTACGGAGTTTTTTAATCGAAGTGATTATTATTAACCATATTTGTTTTGGATTATTGATGCACATGGAGCAATTCCAAACAGGTCCGCATATTTAAATGAATGAACTGCGAAACAAAAGACAACAAATCTTGTGCCTACCATCCAATATCTTTTGAATTGTCTTTTAAAAGTTCGTAAACCACTCCTTTGCTTTCACAATTTTTTTTTCAAAGCTGTTATTATTCCTGTTGTGTTTCTAGTTAACACAATAAAGCTTTATTTTTAGACGGATTGGTAGCATATCAACGTAGAAAAAGCCGGAATTTATAGAATAAAGAGATTTTTTTGGTAATTCTGTTTCAAAGCAATAAAATTTAAAATCCGCTAATCTAACCTAATCTAAACTTTAGGGATGGGTATTCACGCATGTGTATACCGTATGTCAAGATTTTCTTTGTTATAACAGGGCCGTAACAACTTGAAAATTTCTGGGGGGGGGGGGGGGGGGGGGGGGGCAAACTTAAGAAAAATCTTTAGGATAAGGGAGTGGAAAAATTTTCTAATCTGAAAGCTCTAAAAACACGTTATAAGGCTATTTTCATCCCTTGAGAAGAAAATTAATTGTGAAATGTTTCACTTCCATGAAACTTTAATATATAAAGTATATGTAAAGATTTTTTTTTTTGGGGGGGGGGGTCATGGCCTCTCTCGCCCCCCGGTTGTTACGGTCATGTATAGAGTCGCCATATTTTCTACTAAAATGCAAAATTATACATGAACAAATAGACCTACATCATTGTCAGTCTTCCTCCGCAATTTATCGCCAGCAAAAGATCTCTACTTAATATTTATCGCTGAATAACTCGTCACAAAAAACACATCTTTTTATTAAACAATATTTTGATTAAATACACTTTTAATATTTTGTTACCTTTAATGTTTCTTTTTCCGCTCTTAAACCATAGAGTATGAAACGACGCATCCTGTAGAAGCAAAAATATATTGCACAACCGTTAGTCAGAATTCACTGAGTATCGCCTCCTCAACTTTGAAATATGTGCTTTATAGGTTTTGTCAACGATTCAAAGAATACTTAAAGTCGTTTATTTCTATGTGTTGCAATGGTATTATCCACGGGAGATCATTCTAAAGAAGATTAATGGGTGAGAATGTGCAAGATTAACAACTGATGCCGATAAAAACTTTTGCCTTCGCTTGTTCATGCAGACTGCAAAAATATACGATTTATAGTGACTAGAAAGAACACTGCAGAATTATACGCGAGCGTACATCAATGATATTTTTATCTTAGACACATATAAACATTTGATTTATGGCGTGTCGAATGCCACATAAAGAACAATATACAGTAGCCGCCGCTTAACTCAAACCTCCAGGGACATTTGAAAAAAGTTCGAGTTAAGAAAAATTCGAGTTAAGCGGCTTTCAACTAAAATCGAAAAATAAAGGGAAAATAATGAATGGTGGACAGTGTCAATTACAGAGGGTTGTTTCTCGTTCCTTAAACATGAACATAAAGTATTAAACATAAAACTTTAGCCAATGCTTGAAATATGTTTCAATAGGCTGTTGCTTTTTAAGTGCTATCCGCTCTCTGTCCAATGAAGCATTAATTCTTGAAGCTAATCTGCTGATCTCATCACCATGATCCTCGGCAAACATATTGTCAAAGGTGTGTCTATTGCATCGTACACTGACGTGTTGGCTCATGCAAAATAGAAATAAAGAAAACCAAAGCAATTAACCGTAGAGATGACATGGAGATGGAGTGCACGTTATTATTCTGCGAGCAGAGACAATATATTGACATTTTAAAGAATAATCTAAAAGATTAATGTACTTTGTACTTTTTAGCTGTTTTAAAAGCAATAAATTTTACTATTTTGTTCCATTTCTTTTGCCTTACTTTTTGTAGTGTTCGAGTTATCCGGTGTAAATACGCTCAAGGGACACGGAATATGGTTCGAGTTAAAAAAAGTTCGAGTTAAACGGAATTCGAGTTATCTGGTGTAATTATGAGG
Source organism: Candelabrum cocksii (assembly GCA_963930725.1). Lineage (NCBI taxonomy): Eukaryota > Metazoa > Cnidaria > Hydrozoa > Anthoathecata > Candelabridae > Candelabrum > Candelabrum cocksii. The sequence goes on along the minus strand of OZ005667.1, from coordinate 11,570,306 downwards.
GGTTTGATAAGCAAAATCCTTTGGTAATTCGAAAAAGTTTGAGTAAAGAAAAGTTTGAGTTATCCCGTATTCGAGTGGCGGCTACAGTTACAACCTCGATATGTCAAACACCGGATTATTCGAATTCCACGATTTTCCAATTATTTCCTTACTCCCGCAAACTTCCCGCTTTTCCCTTTCATCAAGTGTTTTTTCACACCTTTTTTTATAAGCACGAAGGAAAATCGGCTCCAGCCTCATTTATGCTCAGCATTTTAACAATTTCAGGCTCAATATATGCTTATATTTTCATTTAAAAAGATCTAATGAAAAATCTAAGTTTACACCTATAAAAAATGACGACGATGGAGAAGAAAATCTATTGATGCATTGATTCTTGAACTACTTTAACTGAACTATTAAATAATGATTGAACTTGATATGGGCTATGATAAACGTTTTAAAAAATATTTATAAAAATGCTTATTTTCACTTTTGTGAGGTTCAGTACATGCTTAAGTATGTTTAATTTTTTTGATAATTTCAGCCTCAATATGCTTATTGCCGTTATGCCTATAAAAAAAGGTGTACTACATTAACGTTATACTTATCTACAGCATTGTCTGGCTCCAGTTGGTATTGTAAGATATCACCAATGATGAGAGTCCACGTGTTACGGTACTCATGATAACCAATCACAAAGGAGCTTACTTCATGAATGTTTCACGCTTCCAAAACTCTTTTAAATAGAAATAATCCAACGTTTTCCTTTTACCAAATGCATGTAAATTCATCTTTAAAACAGTGAAGAAAGAATGTCCAAGTTGAGACAAAAAAAAGAAAGAATTATCATATAAGACAAATTTAAGGCGTTACAGGAAATAGAAAGTTGGCAGCCTACATCATTAGTATCTCAAACGTATGGTTGTGCCAAGAAACACTATTTTACCTGCATATAAAGAGAAAATAAAGGTCACATATTCATCTGTATGAGTAACTTGAAAAGAAAGAATGTCAAAGCAGGGAAACATGGTGTGATTTTAACAAAGCTGATGGAAGATCGAATAAACATACCTATGAGTTGATTACCTTAAGGACATAAATAATGCTGGTATAAAAGAATGCGTCATAAAATTTTGCGACATAAATGTTTGCGAATTAGGCCTAAAATCTATTTGTTTATTTATTTGTGAATATTTATCCAGGATAGGAACTTCAGTAAATACACGTACAAAATATATACAATAATATACAAAATACTGATATCAATGTTCGTCCTGCAAAATTAAATGCCGAAAACGATCCGGGAGGTACCCAAACCGCAAACATTTATGTCGCAAAATTTAAAGATTTGTAGCTAAACGCAAAAATTTATGTCGCAAAATGCGAAACGGTGCACATTATTGAATGCGAAGTTTTTGATTTTTAGCCGGGAGCAGTAAAGAAAGAATGTTTGAAGTCTTTTCTTCAAAGCACTACCAAATAAAACAGTGGCATTGAAAATGTGGTAAACACAGCCAGACTCACTGGAATGTTGCGGTGAAAAACTGCCACCATTTGTTATATTAAGTAGTGGGTTTGCTTAGCACAATTATACTTCAAATTGTGATAGAAGCATGAAACTTTCAACAAATGGTGTAAGGATCAATTTTTTGAGAGAAATTTCAAGCTTCTATCACATTAGAAGTATAGTGGTGTTTTTTGTGCTAAGCAACCCCACTAATAGCACAAAACTCCGAGATGTTTCAATAGTGCAAAGTCCTTATGGTGCATGTACAAAACACAAACAAGTTGGATAGAATATTCCTAGCTCAGAATCGTAAACTAGCATTTATTGTCTGTAGTTGCCTTGCACACCCACAATGTGCAACAATGCCTGGGTTGACGATCATAGATCTCATCATTTTGCCGCCAAACACAACCTTAGTTACACAGTTATCAAGGTGTTAGGATCGTTAAAAGCTTAATATGCCAAAAGCAATCCGCATGCACATTTACGCAATCGACTCCAACAAAGAATTGCCAAATTATTGCCAAAGAAAGACAATCATGACATGCACTGCCAGACACAACCGTCATTAATCGCTTCAAAAAAGCAAGGATTTCAAGACAAAGTCAACAGGATTCAATCCGGAACACTGATGATCCGTTTGCACAACTGACAGAAGTGTTAGTGTATTGGGAGCTCCAGATCACCTTACTGCTGATACCTTCATCGCCATTGATGAGGAAGTAGCATCCTCCATTCAGTCATTACCAAGTGATGAGAAACTGATGCACCAGTTCACCATTGAGAATACCAGATGATGTTGAAATGATTGAAGATGAGAGTGAGGAAAAATCAATATTATTCGAAGCAATGGACTTGATAGATAGTTTTGCTCTTTTGCAAAACGATGACATTGCTAATCAATTGCGCATGCGCGCTTCACAGCTCAACAAACTGCTTTCTACGTCATCGTAACGTAAGAAGCAAAGCAAGATTCCGAGTTTCTTTAAGAAAATGAATAATTTTGTCGAAACAAAGGTGCAACACGTATATTTAATGTTTTTGATTAATTGCCCGCTTTAACAAGATTTTGTCTGGATACTTCGATTTTTCGAACTATCTTGCCGGTGCCTTAAGAGTTGGAAAATCGGGGTTGTACCGTAGCAAATTTTATTTTGATACGTAGAGTTGTTTTCGTATAAAATCAATCAATCAATAATAGTCCTTCGGTGAGCGTAGAGAAACTTTTCTTTTTTGCTATATTTAAAATAACTATTGATGGCAATTGTCTTCATTGCAGAATTAGTTTACCTACTTTTCGGAATAATTATGGCCGAACACGAGCTGTAGTATTTAACAGAACACGGGCCGTAACATTTAGTAAATAGTGTTCCTAAAACCCATCGTGCAGGACTTCCTCGTCGCCCTTTGATTGGGCGTAAATGACAACCAATAGAAAATTAGAAGAATGTATTTTTAAAAGAGAACGCCTTCAAATACAAATTACGTTTATAAAAATTTCTACATCATTCGTACGCTAATCAATGACAAACAAAAGGAATTAGTGACAAAAGAAGAATTAATGACAAAAAGTAAGAAACAATTACGAAAAGAATTTCTTTTAACTAGCTAAGCATAGAAATCAGCAAGAAAGTATATTTTAAAATTTAGAAAATATTCCTAAATACATATATAATATATATAAACTTAATATCATAATCACGAATCAAAGAAAACGATATTAATTACGGTAATAAAAAAGGTAATAATTTATTTCAAATATAATAACAGAGGTGTTCTCTCGAACTATCTTCTTCATCCTTTAGACTGTTTTCTTTAACCTCCGGAGTTGAATGTAAGAGAAGAAATACAGGACAAGTATTGCTCCTATTAGCACGGCCTGGTTCACCCAAAGGTCGTTAACGCTTATGCCCTGTCCGTTGAGATAGGCCAGGCCACTAGTACTGTAGAAAAGAACGATATTTCAATATAAAACGTTTACCTTATTCAGTCTATTACATATAGTCATTCAACTGGCATACGATTGATTTAATGAAGGAAAAGGAAGAAGCATTGCTGAATAAGATTTTAAAACTGAATATTGCCGTTAACAAGGAAATGTTTTTTCACGGGAGGGTGAGGGGGTTTTATAAGTTCAGGCCAAAATTATACCAAAATTTACGTAGTATCACATCGAATCACGCTCCCTTGTACTACTCACCAAGTTAGATTTTTATGTGGTCCGCAACCGGTGAAATCCAAGTTTTCAAACTCGTTTATCTCTAAACTCTATGGCATGAAACATACAAATAAAGGTGAGGTAAACTAGGCATATAATTTAAAGTAGGGAGGGAAATACTACTTTATAAAAAAAGAAATTTAATAGTTTAACCACAAATATTAAATTAGGTCCTTACCGCTAACGCATATTTGAAAATGCTGAGGTACTTCAACCATTGTAACCATACCGGTATATCGCTAAGTTTTACCAGAAATCCACTAAACACCTAAAAGCATACAGAATTGTGCGGTATTTGTACGCGACCTCTTCGTAAACGAGTTTGCATCAAAGTATTTGAATTAGGGGCGCTTGCGTTTTAGTCGATCGAGAAATAACCACTTAAAATATGCTACTATTCAAAATTACGTTTAAAGAAAGCCTATTATTTTGCTACTTCTGGTGCTTTTTCATATTGAGGACTTTTAAGGGTTATTTTGCCAGAATTAAAGGATTTTTTCGCGAAATTAAAAAAACAAACAAATTCCACTTATTTTAGGCTGCAACTATAAATAAATAGAACTATAAATAATATAAACGTTATAAATATAAGCGGGCAATCTTTCTCAGTTAACAAATAAATATTTAATATTAAAACACGTACCATCATAAATACGAAAGGCAGAGTGACAAGGATGTTGGCGACGGGTAGCAATTCCACACTGCTGCTTACAAAGATGCAAATGGCCGAACCGGTTAAGCTCGCCGTCAACAGAGCGAAAAAGAACACGAAGAACCTGTCCACTTCTAGCTGTAAACCTATGAAAGAAATTCTATGTAAGTCCCGCTTAGTAAGCATGACCTCTACCATAGTTAACGAAGAGAGAGGAAAGTGGATAACAGTCGTATTGACATTTGTCATGGACACACACTCACCGATCATGAAATAGACAATGCCCACGTACACTGCAAGGGGTATCACGCGCAACGGCAGAATATCGCAAAATATCTTCGAGAGGAAGTACGTGGAAACTCTGTAGTAACCGTTTGAGCATTCGTTCCTAAAGAAAGGTAAGGGGAGATGCCGCACAAAAAATCAATAACAAGCAATACAGATATCGAGTAAGTATGCACGAAATATTGTTTACATCTCACCTGAATATCGGACGCTCGTTAATGAAGATGGCGATCGCACTCATGTTCGAGAACACCTGGTTCATTAGCATAAAGAAAAATACACCAACCCTGTGGGAAAAATTAATAGCAATAAGTGTCAGTTAGACTATAGCCACGAAGACGATCAGACTACACACATGTAAATCAAAATGTATAAAACAGCAGGATCACATTAGATATACCACTACATCATAAAAATGATCGTTAAAAACATCAAAACTTGCATTTTGTTCAAAAGAAGTGGACATGCCGTTAGTTTTTTTATACGAAAGTACTTTCCCCTGCTTGTTTAATCTTCCTGTTTGAGGTCGTCATTATTAAGATATTTAATGAAAAATGAAAAGAAGAAAGAGACACTGTCTACTAATTGGTCAGTTCTAACTCTTATCGTGGTATTTGAAAACATGTAACAGATATAAATCTGAGAAAACAATTGAGACAATCACCTGTTTTGTAGCCCAGAAGAATTCAAGTCGAGTTGCCAGTAAATCGCTCCGGTGATTATAGCATATATCAGCATGACAAAAAACTAAACATGGCGGAGAAGAATAACAGTAAACAAGATAATCTCAAGAGAATAATCAGAGACACAAATAATTATATAATTTCTTTGAATTATTATTGATATCAACTAAATAACAACAAGAACAAAAGATTTCTTTGTTTTGTAAGTTACTTTTATCTGCAAAAAAATAAAACTGAAAATTTTCAATGCAAATTCCCCCCCCCCCCACACTCTTTTAAGAAACGCACTTGTGATGTGATGCCTCTCGGATCTCGAATCATGTTCAAGCCAGTTCTCTTCATAACATATCTCAGCTGTAAACAACATGAAAGTGAGAGATAGATACCATGGATTCACAGGAAAAGACGCTAAAAAGGCTACAAAGAAAAAGTCCAGGTTCATCTCTTGAACCCTTAACATAGCGTGCTTTTGAGACAACGGTGTCATTGTGTAATTGTAGTTTAAATCGATTGTCTGACTGCAATTTTTTTGGTGTCTTAAGTACGCCATGATTTAGACACAGATCACTCCGCATTAATTGTACAAATTATTTACAACTTCATATGGTTTTCAGTGCGGGATATTGTTTGAGTTAAAAGAAAATGTTGTGCTTATCAGCATATTACTTTTCTAGACAAGAGATAACAACACAAAAGACGCAAAACAATGGTTGCCTCGGACGTAAGAGATCCCAATTGGTCCTACAGCTAGTAAACTGCAATAGAGGTATCGGAAGTGTAAACTATTTTTCGTAAATCAATACCAACCGGCAGAAAAAGGCCATTGGACTTTTCAGACCATATTTGTAGTTTGATCGCATTTTCAGCATTAATTGGTTATTGAGCACTCTTGTGAAGAAGACGAATTACATTATATTTACATGAATATTTTTTATAACTTTATATATATATTTTATTATATATATATATGACGTATATATATGACGTCACAAAGTTATTGCATTGTAGCATATATATTTTAACGTTTTTAACGATTTTAATTCACTGTAGTTAGCTGATGATTGCGAAAGCATGAAACTTTAAGTACTAACAACAAAAGTTGTTTTTCATTATCTATAAATTTATTCGCTCCTTATGTCGAGGACTATATGAGAAGAAGTTTTACAACTATCACATATATATATATATATGTAGATAAATGCATACAAGTGGTAGTGAAGTAGGTAAAGCACTTAGTACCTGTCTACAGAAAGACGATTGATACACCATCTCTCTCCCATCTTTCATATCGACTTCATCGAAGCTTTCCAATGAGTCCAACGAAGGTTGGATTTCCTCAAGCGTTTGTTTATAGTATGTGGAGGATTTGAACAAATCCACAAGACGGCTTTCTGAATGTTTGTTATCAAAACCTATATAACTCTCTTCGTCTGTAGAAATGGCTATAAATAATAAACAGAGAATCAAGTATAGTATATAGAGACAGATCTCAATTAATGCAGAAAGATTGATATATACAATATTAAAACAGTGGAAAACTCAGTTCGTTTCAACCAAAGTTTCATGCAGTTCGGCAATTTTCAGTGAAAATGATATACAAAAATAAAAAGGTCCTTATAAAGTAGAGTTATAAAGTGGAGAGGTTTTTACCTTTTTTCTTCTGCATTTCATCCCAGAGAATATCCATGTAATAATCTGCAGGATTGTTATAAGTCTCACAGATGTAACCTTAAAGGGATATATTGCATAGAAAGGCTAAAGTTACTATAGTATGATTAGCAACAGTTATACATGGAAGGCGCTTAAAAAGTCAATGACTTTCATGAAAAAAACAAAACAACATCCATATTATACGGCAACAGCGCAATGGTAATGACGTTCGGATCTTAACCGAAAGGTTCTGGGTTCGAGACCATGCTATCACAAAGTTGTTTAGTGAGCGATTATAAATAAACAACGCCTTATTTCATCAAAAATAACCGTAGCTCAAATGGGAGCAATTAAATACACTAAAACTCTGGATTGAGGTCTTTATGATATTGCATTCTGAAAGCCTCGTTAAAAAAACAAACAAATATATTGCACTTTTTTAAATCAGTACTTATTTACCCAATCATAACCCAATACAATGAAATGTATGTTATCCACAATAAACAAGTGTACGCAAAACCACAAAACCAAACTCACCGTGAGAAGTGAAATATTCAATTGATTCGTGACACGGCCCGTGGTAGACAACCTCTCCATCCGACATCAACGTTAAATTGTCGAAAAGTTTAAATATAGAGTAACGTGGTTGATGTATTGAAAAGATGATATTTCTGCCTTTAGCAGCTTGCCTGCAACATATAGATATATGGCTCAATAGACTACTCAAGATGGTAATGTAAAACCTAAGCAATTCACTAACAACCATTTCCTAACGAAAGAAGTTCATAAAATGATTGACAACTCAACCCTAACTAACAAAAGAAGTTCATAAAATGATTGACAATTCAACCTTAACAAACAAAAAAAGTTCATAAAATGATTGACAACTCAAACCAAAATAACAAAAGAAGCTTAACCGAAGTCTTGGTTTCATTTTAAAATTTGCTATCTCGTAAATGGTCTATCCCTTCAACTAGTTTCTTTTCGTCTGGAAAGTATTTGAAAATTTATCAACAGACAATCTTAGTAACAGTTTCACTATTTGCCTGAAATGTAACAAAAACTCAACACAAATGTTTCAACGTTTCCCCGCACTTTGCTTACTTTCTGAGCAACTTCACTAGCGAGCAGGCGGTCGAAGCATCAAGTCCGGTGGTTGGTTCATCAAGAAACAAAATGTCAGGAGAGATGACCAGTTCCATTCCAATACACGTACGTTTGCGCTCCCCGCCCGATATGCCTCGACGACTCTCACTACCAACCTGTTGATAGATATGATTTTAAAAGAATTAAGCCGTCTAAAATGAGTACAAAGAATCAACATTCCCGGGCAATTCGCTTTATGGACATTCGCATTCCTCTGAATTACTAAAGAGGTTGTTTTCACAATTTAAGAGGGGTAAATTTTTCCATGCAAGACTAAAACAAAGCTTTTCCGAAAATAAATAACTGGTGATTCAAGAGTCATTAGCCATCACACACGCACAAATTCATCATAAACCGCAATGTTTCTAGGTCCATAGTATTTCACGAGCGCTGCAACTTACCCGGTTATCAGCACATATGTCCAAACCAAGTTCATTTATGATCATGTTTACGCGATCTTTTCGATCCTGAAGTCTGAAATGTTTAGGTAGACGAAGTGCGGCCGAGAAGAAAAGATTTTCTCGTACTGTTAGCGTTCCCATGACAACATCATCCTAAATTCCAACACAAATGTTACTTAAAAATAGTTATACAAAACAATTATTGAACACCGTGAATTTCCTTGTTACATGTTTTAAAAATAACGATTGTCTTTCTGGAACAATTCAACAATTCTATGTTGCTATTCGTTACTTCTTTGTCATAAATCATGAACAAAATGGGAAACTCCTGATGCTCCAATATATCTTTAAAAACCATATCAAAATTGTCAGAATTTGATATTTCAAAACGTTTTCCAAGCCAAATACAAAACAGTTGATCACTTTTTCAAAAATTAACCAGACAAGAAACATCATTACTTCATAGCCGTGTCAGAGCTATGACGATAAATATTCACAAACCTGCACCACAAATCCAGAAATAAGTCTAAAATCGTCCGGCTGTGGTTTGCCATTAATAAGCACAGTTCCACTGACGTCTTTTTTCTCTTTGCGTCCAGCAAGCACATCAATCAACCTAAAAAAGTACGCAAAACATTGCAAATGTTGTTTAGATCATCTAAAACGACAAATGAAGCACCATGCATTACTAAATGCATAAAACTACAAGATCCAAAAGTTCGATTTGATTGATCATCCAATTTTTGTATTTATAAAACAGAATTACCGATTTATCTCAACTTACGTCGTTTTGCCAGAACCAGTTGGGCCAAGGATAGCATTTATTCCCGGCTTCATAATGCCACTAAACATTAATCAATTGAAGAAGTAATTAAGAAAGGTAATGATGTTAATCACGATTTCAAATCAAAATCAAACAGTGCTGATTTGAAACCCAGCTCAGACATATTTTGATTTCTGAGTTACAGTTGAGTTCATGAGTGAAACTCATTGCGTAATGCAAGTCTAGCATAATGGTGGGTTGTCTGGTGAAGCAATATTCGTAGACACAAATGGGTGCCCTAAGTACACCATAACCTAAACCTTGAGATAAGAATAGACACTGTTATATGTGGAGAGTCCCGTAAAACTTGATTATTATTATTATTGACAGGGGCCACTGATTTCCACTTATTCTGAGCTATGAAATCCAATTTGTACATTTTGTTTCAATTTTGAGAAATGCAGATAAGTGTTGAAACTGGAATTTCGATTCACCTTTTGTTATTACGTAAAAATACACGAGAAGCTGTAAAACTGACCGTTACCTGCAACCTTTTAAGATTTGCTTTTCAACTTTCTTTCTTTTGACTTTGACTTTGACGGAGTATTCAACATTATGGTAGATCAGTTCAGTACCACACACATCTCTGCTCAACACGCTTTTACTACGATTTACATTATGGACGCTATTAGAGCTCGGAGCTTCATTCGCAATCAAACCATCTAGTGGTGATGTTGGACGAGAGTCAAAGTCCTCATTTTCATCCATACTAGTATATCTGTTGTTAGTGTTCTAAAGTTCTAAAATATTATTGAGCACGCAGAGATGTTCTTTGAACTCTTATAATTGCTCATCAATCTTTTTAACTTAGCAACACACGTGTCTGTAAGTTAAACAACAACAACATTGGATGAGTAATTATAAATATATATATATAATCGATAAACAATAGCAAGATAAACAACATTAATGAAGAAACAACAACTTTTTTTGACACAGAACAAAAACTTCAAAACACACAAACACAACATGCAAGAAATTTCGCAAAATAAACCACATTAAAAAAAACAATGCTTGAGAAATTCATCAACAGACGTGTTTAACTTAAAATGGCCCTACATGCCAATGGAACCATGTGTGATCAATGAATGACCGTCACCATGCTTGCATAGTAAATCCATGCAGAAACCATGTGACATGAATGGTATCATTTGCAAAACAAACATTGTGTCAGCAATTCATGTTAACATAACAAATGACCTTTGTAAAGCAAATATAACAATTGTTTATTCTTCTAATGTTTAATTCCATGCTTGATTAAAAGGATAAAATTTAAATAATGATTATGTAATTAAACAACTATATATAAATAATATATAGTATATACATTCCATTGTGCATGAAACAGTCAAATTTCTTTCTCTTCTACCAGTGACTACACATATCTAATATGTATGGGTCAATTTTACTTACAACTTTTAGTTTGAACACAAAGAAGAGGAAGAACCTTATCAATGATTTACAAAATCGATCCCTTAAAAATTCCTGGATCTTAAAACAAAATGGCTTAGTAACATTGTTTTAGTATATAATATTTCAGACAGATTTAGCATTTTCAAAGTTTTTGAATGAATTACAAACTAAAACCTTCCTTTTAGAGCTAATAAGAATCAAATGCATCTCCATAGATAGTGTATACAAATGAGCAGTAACCAGCATGTATCGAAAGGCGGCAATTGCCAATGACTGATTAGGAGCATATATACATTTTGTATTATTGTTGTTGTTGCAGACTCATTCGATTAACGTGTTGTCCACTTATCAAACAACTTATGCCAGCATTCACTCTTTCCATCGATAGCCACAAGAGCAGCATTTGTAGAATGTGGTCATTGGTTCATCTGCAGACCTTGTTTGAATTTGCATGAAATATGCTTTCTTATGTTCGCACTTTGGACATTTTTCTAAATAAAAATGTATACATGATTTAAAGAAGATTTCGCTTGAAACATTAACTGTCGATGACATGTAAAGAAAAATATGTTAACGGATGTAGGTGGCTCACCCTCAGTAGAATCCACGTTTTCCCAGGCAGCGTCCCCTCCCAACACATCATCAACTTCTTTCAATTTTGGGTATCTCCTATCGGAAATCTAAGATCACAAACATTACGTTTAAAACTAGGAAATCTCCACAACCAGTGTTGAGATTGTAAGACATTCAATATATATAACATTGATTAATAAAATATAGTTTGTCTCTTTTAATGCTTGGCAAACACAACAGACAGATTCAAGATTTTAGTAAGTATCCTTATTTATACCTTTCGAGTGATATTGTAAATGTAGGGGCATGTTTTGCAGGCAAAACGGAAATTTGAAATCCCAGAAGAACTTTCCTCAACGACAAGAACATTGGCACAAGTTGGACAAAACAACAGCATATTTTTATTGTATACAGTTGTGTTGTTTTAAAATCCACATCTGTGTCTATAAAAGAGAACAAGTCAAGACAAATCTGCTTACAAATCTTCAACATTTCAATATATATATATATTCAAATATGTTATAAAGTGAACTTTAACTGATGTAGTTTAGAACTATATACGTTTCCTGCTATTTCAATCATCATCTAAACAAACCACTGAAAATCATATAAACAACATTCTTTATAAAGTGAATAATCAAATAAAAAAAAATAATTACATAATTGTTCTTAGCACTTTCCCAAAGACGTAGTCTCGTCATTAGATTTATATATTGTTTGGAACTAGAAATTTGCCGAGCAGAAAAAAACTGTAAAGACAAGATACCCGTCTGTGTACTTAATAATTTTTTCTCGCTTTGGATAAATAATTTGTTGTTTGTAGCACGTTTGATTTCAACCCTATGAATATCCAAACATTTCTCATCACAAAGAGAATCTGACATTAAAAAACATTTTTTTATGTTTGATGAACAAAGTAGCTTCTTCCAACTCAAGGCTGCTTCTGCAGCTGAAACATTGACCATACACCTTAAAATGAAGCTGTCTTTTTCCTTAGGTAGGAGCTTTGTGTATTTAGTTGGTTTTGTAGACATCTTCTTTCTCTGTTGCTTCAGCTCCTTTCAGTCTACCATTTCTCTTCATTTTAGGGGACATCAAAACTTCTTTGAGATCAGGTTTTTGAGAACCCTGACACTCCATATCAGAAACAATAGAAAACGTACCATTGGCTTTCACAGGGCACTCTGATTTGGGAATCTCCATTTAAGTTGGGGTTCACATCATCAGGAATGTTGCAAAAGTCGCCATTAGCAAATACCATAACCTCTTCACCATGTTGCCATTGTTGTAGAATGAGCTGTAGTTGTTCTTGTCGCTTTTAATACGTTATCGTACCTCCTTCACTTCTGATCGCGGCTAGTAGCTGGCAAATTTTCATTGAATTTTGATATTTCTGGGCCTGGGTTTTAACCTTGACAGGTTCTATTTAAGTTTCGAAGACAATTAGCTCGACACTTTGAGTCAAATTAACTTCTGGGCAGCTTCTTGCTCCAAGAGAGAGATTGTAATACTCCTTGGTCCAGCGTTGGTTTACTACATTCACATCAAACAAAGGTATTGACAAATAAGATCACAGCTGCATTAAATGGTAGTGCCAATTTTGACATAAAACAGCAGTTGCAAGAGCCTTTAGAGACTTTTATTAAAGAATTTCATTTTAAGGTGTAACTTTCATCATCATCATCATCCCTTTTTTAAAATGCATTAGTAGATGAATACCATCTTTTCAAATTGTGACTTAAGAGAATTAAAAGTGTATGGTGTTAATTGTTCACTGTATAAAGCCATATCAGAATTTCTGGGTACTGTCTTGTCAACGACATAAGATGATGGCAATTCATGTTATTTCTGATAGCACCAAGGAATGCAAAAAATTCCATGAAAAATTGAAACAAACTTGTATGTTTGGTACAAACTGACTTCAGTCTATTGAATGTTGATTCAAGTCGGTTGTTAGTGGTTTCACCGAGATCAAAATGCAGATCTCTATAGGATGACACCCATTGATGCATGATGGGATCCCAGTTGTTCATATAGTAATCGGACACAGTGGTCAGCTTTGTATCTTCCTGTTTCCGCACAAATTTAGAGTAGGCAATTTTTTGGATAATCTCCAGGCAACAATATCTTTCTGCCAAAGTGATGCCCATTTTCTCGCAAGTGATTTTTCTTCAAAAGGAATGTAAACTATAAGATCAAAACAATAAGAAGAATATTTCAATTAACAAGTTACCACAAATAAAATAGCTTGTTTTTACTCAGGAAAAAAATGGATTTGTTTTAGCTCTAGATTTCAATTGAAGGAAAAGAAGCCTCAGAAAAAGATGTTACTTTCGCGGGAAGAAATTTTTCGAATGGACCAATGAAAACAATGCCTGATGAATTAAAACTCTCTCATCCTGAAGTTTGATTCACTTCATAAATCAGCTTCATTTCCAAAGACTTGTTACTTACGTTCTAAGGTTTTCTCATGAATGACAATTTTTGAAAAAAATGTCTCCTAGCCCTAGCCCTAACACTAAGATTAAGGTGCAATGACATCAGAGTACTGTTTCAAAAGTAGACAAAAAGAAACAAACTTGACAAATAAAATGCTTCTGATGAAGCAATATCCATTGACTAAGACACAATAAAACTTTTATCTATCAGTTAGTAATGATAATTGTTGTTGCTATATCGAGCTCTTGTTCACAAGATCATGTGTATTAATCCTTTGTAAAAATGATGGCTAAGAATACAAAGAGCACTCGCATTGAATTCAGTTACTACTTGATTCTTAGTATTCTTTTGCTGATTTTGCATGGATAAACTTTCGTAAATGGGAAATATTGGATAATTTTGCGAGGATAAAATTGTGAATGATGCTTAAAATTGAAAACTTTGCAGAATAAACATTTGTAAAAACGGCAAAAATTCTTGAAAGTTTCTCCCCTTAAAGTATTATTAAGGTAATCTAACAAGACACAAGCTAAAACTTTACCAATAATGGAGTGCAGAGATATACCTCGGAAGTTTCTGCATTGATCAAGAGGACCCAATTTGTAAAGAGAAATAATGACTGCATCAACCCAATATTCCAGGACAGAATCTAATTGCCAGAAATGAGATGGTGCACCATACGACATACAGTAACTCCACCAAATTTAAGAATTTCGGCTGTAAAACCATTTAATGTCAGGAGCTTTACTACTGTTAAGTTTTCTAATTGCAGAATTGATTACAGCAATGGAAGGATATTCATCTAGAGAGGCAACAAAGGGTTTGACTTGACTTAGTTGTGTAACCCTCCAAGGGTCTTTGCACATTCCTTCTTCACATAATCTTTCCAGATGTCACAGTCTTTAGCTTTCTTGCGTTCAGCAGTGAGCACAAGGATCCTCAAGTCTTCGCGTATTTGGTCTACCCAACGTTTTCTGGGCCTTCCTCGCCTCCTCCTTCATGTGTAGTCTTCTTTGTAAGCTCTCTTGACAAAACTGCCATCATCTCTTCTGTTGACATGTCCAAACCAGTTCAGTCATCTTTTCTTGACCATGTGGTGGATAAGGTAGTGCGAATTGGCGCACCTTAAAAGGGTGCAGAGGCCAGGCGCAAAATATAGCCGAACGCCCACAAGTCAACCCCTATGTCCTCGTCATATCCACCGGGTAACGCTAAATGGGGCTCTGGTGACAGGGCGAGTGCGGCCGCCCTGTATATAAAAAAAGCTTGCCCTTGCTGGTGGATGCTATCTGGATTGGCAATCTTTCCGTTGAGCGTATATCATCTGGTAGAGATGGTGTCTCCTGGTAAAAACACTCAGTTTCTTGGTGCTTTGAACTCAAGTTGGCGTTAGGAAGGGCATCCAGCTTGTAAAAATTTGCTTCAATTAAATTATGGTAGTACTTAGTAAACTTCGTGAAAATGGGACTGGAAACAATTGCGTTGAAGGTGTCATTAATGGTAGGGCCAGTAATCGTGGGCTGGCCAGACCTACATCAAGCAAAATCCCACGTCAAGAATTGTTCAGAGTGGCCACACTCAATGTGGGCACCATGAGAGGTAGATCTGCTGAGGTCGTGGAAACTATGTTGCAGCATGGCATTGACCTATGTTGCATACAAGAAATACGCTGGCGTGGTGCTTCAGTAAAATTCATTTCTGGTAAAGACGATAGATACAAGTTTTTCTGGGTCGGCAATCAATCCGGAACAGGAGGTGTTGGTGTGCTTCTCGCTGAAAAGTGGGTTGAGAAGGTGTTTGATGTCAATCGTGTATCTGATCGTATTTTACTATTTAAACTACTTGTTGGCGAGAAAATTGTAACCGTCGTGTCTGTGTATGCACCTCAAACCGGGCTGGCACAAGCAGATAAGGATGCCTTCTATGATGACCTGTGCAGTGTTGTCGAAAGTTAAAGACCAGGAGCTGCTTATTCCTTGTGGGGACTGGGATGGTCATATTGGACGCACAGCTGATGGTTACGAAGGTATACATGGTGGTTTTGGATATGGAGAACGCAATGCTGATGGTGAAAGTATACTCGAATTTGGTGCTGCTTTCAACCTAGCAGTTACCAACTCCTTTTTCTGCAAGCGAGATAGTAATCTTATAACGTACCAATCAGGCCAGAATCAAAGTCAGATTGATTACATCATGGTCCGTAAGCATGACCTGAAGCTTGTTAAAGATGTGAAAGTCAAACCTGGGGAAGAGTGTGCTGCTCAACATAAGTTGTTGGTATATGACCTGGCATTAAAATCTGAAAAACAGTGTCCTAAAGTGTTTGTGCCCAAGCGCAGAACCTGGAAGTTACGGGATCCAGCTGTCAAAGGAAAGTATGTAGATGCTCTGACAAGGCTATTGTCCTCTGATAAAAGCCGGGGACAGAAGACACGGAGAGCTACAGAAAAAACCTGTGGATGGACAAAGAAGACAAATCTCCGGAAAGAAACCTGGTGGTGGGATGATGATGTGAGCCAAGTAGTAACAGACAAGAGGCGCCCATGGAAGAACGGTGGGAGCAAAGACTATTACCTTGTGGCAAAGCGGGCATAAAAAAGGGCTGTGTATTTTGCCAAGGCAGCAGCAGAGAAGAAAAGGTTTGCGAATGTCCAGAAAGATAGTTGGGAAGTTTTTAAAATTGCCAAGAAAATGAGTAGGGAGAGTGCAGATGTTGCTGGAGAAAAGTGTGTCAAAGATGACAGCGGCAACATGTGCATTGGCACAGCTAACAAGAAACAGGCATGGAAAGAACATTACGATCGCCTTCTAAACGAAGAGTTTCTCTGGGATAAAAAGAGTTTGACTACAGCCAATCCCATTGCAGGTCCTTCCCCCCAGATGACAGAGGAGATGGTATAAGAGGCCACCTGAAAGATAAAACCGGGGAAAGCTGCTGGGGGTTCCGGTATTGTTGGTGAAATGTTATCGTCCGGTGGCAAGGAGTGTGCTAAGTTTGTTGCTCTACTTGCAAACTCCATCATCAGGGATGGCAAGGTGCCAAAGGATTGGGATGTTAGTTATGTGATCAGCCTGTACAAAGGAAAAGATGATGCCTTGGACAGGGGGAATTATAGAGGACTTAAGCTCCTGGAAAATGTTATGAAGTTCTGTAACGTGTGATACAGAAGTAGATCAGAAACCTCATCAAAATCGATGACATGCAGTTTAAATTTATGCCTGGTCGTGACACTACTGATGCTATTTTCATTGTCCGACAGCTGCAAGAAAGATTTCTTTCCAAGAACAAAAATCTTTACTTTGCATTCGTAGATCTGGAAAAGGCCTTCGATAGGGTTCCATGTGAGGTGCTGTGGTGGGCAATGAGGAAAGTTGGTATCCCTGAATGGATTGTAAAACTTGTTCAGGCTATGTATTGCAATGCAAGGAGTAGAGTGCGTGTTGACGACAGCTTCAGTGTCAAAGCGGGTGTACATCAAGGATTCGTTCTCAGTTCGCTGCTCTTCATCATAAGTGCTGGAGGCTCTTTCCCTGGAAATCCGTACCGGCTGCCCATGGGAGTTACTCTATGCTGATGACCTAGTTGTCATTGCAGAAACATTGGAAGAGCTCTGCCAGAAGTTGCAATCCTGAAAGACAAGCCTGGAGAATCTGGGCCTGAGAGTAAACATGAAAAAGACAAAGATCACGATTAGTGGACCTGATATGAACACATTACGTGACACTGGTAACTGGCCCTGTGCTGTATGCCGCACTGGTGTGGGTAGTAATTCGATCTACTGCTCAGGATGCTTGCACTGGGTGCACAAAAAATGAGTGGTGTTCGTGGTAGACTCACAGAGGATGTTGACTTCCGATGCAAGAAGTACTGTGGCCTTGCCCGGCCCATAGATGTCCGCCCATGCGACTCTGTAATGGTGGATGGTCAGAACTTGGAAATGGTAGACTCATTCCGTTACCTTGGCGATATGCTAGGAGCTGGTGGCGGGTGTGCTGCCAGCACAATTGCCCAAACCCGTGCTTCATGGGGAAAGTTCAGAGAGCTGCTTCCAATTCTCACTAGTCATCACATTTCTTTGGCCACTCGTGGAAGAGTTTTCAACGTATGTGTACGTTCGGTCATGGTATACGGAAGTGAGTGCTGGGGTGTGAGAAGAGAGGACAGACTACGCCTAGAAAGAAATGACAGAGCAATGATAAGATGGATTTGTAGAGTGAAGCCTGTTGACAGAGTCGGCACAACCGCCCTCTATAAGCATTTAGTGATTCCATCTCTGGATTCTGTGCTGCAATCCAGTAGACTCAGATGGCTTGGTCATGTCAGTCGGAGTGACTTTTTCATCCATCTGATGTCAACCAATCGGCATCTATCCATGTGTGTTTTTCCTGCCATTGCTCTAAGACAGTCATTTTCAAAGACAACTAGTTTATGTGTGTCGGCTGCTTTGAGGGTACTTGTCTCTGAAGCATAATAGCAATGGGTACAATTAGTGCATTGTACAGTCTCAACTTTATTCCAATTGGTATTTCCTTTCTTGACTAAACATTCTCTCTGAGTAATTCCTTCAATTACATCCATGACGAAGATGTTAGATGGTCGGTTCGTTCAACAGCACAGAATAATAATCCACCTCTTTTTTGAATAGATACGTCTTTATAAAGAGAGTGATACTATTTTTTGAGCAAACTGGGCAACCTTAGCTCGCGAAGGTCCAAAAACTTCACGAACATGAAGAACAAAAAACGTTTTTTTCTTCTTTACCTAGTAAATGTAGTAAGGTAATGAATGACCTAGTATTAGCAAAAGTGTAAAATTAAAATAATTCCCGCTTGGTTAGATCAACGTTTGGATCGAAACATGCGCATGCGTATATCAGCTGCCGGACATGTAGGTTTTCTTTACCGGTTGCCGGGTACGCAGACAATGCGTTGTTTTAAAGGGAGGGTTGAACTATGATCTTTAACTTTATTTCTAGATATGTTATAAATATATATTAACATAAAATTATAGGGTTCAAACAGGGACTTCGTGAGTACCTTTGTTCTTCTGAAGTGACTAACGAGCATTCTGTTACGCGCTATAGGGAAAACCTACAGAACCGCGTCTCTAAAGCTATGCTCACTTATAATGCGCAATTGTGGGATGCGGATCGTATAACATCTTTGACCTCATGGGCATAAGCATCCATGCCTCTGATGCATAGCTGTCACGGAGTTTTAAATAGAAAGATGGTACCTTGCGTGGGTTAACTCACCACTGTTTTCCTCTTTCTGGGGTTGGCGTTAGGAAGGGCATCCAGCCGTAAAAACAACTGCACCAATAAACCATCCGATGATTAAACCTCTATAATTGGAGAAAATTTAAACAGTCCAAGCCATGCAAGCATGGAAAAGCGACGTTAAAAGATGATGATACATAAATTAAATGAAGAAAATTGTTATTTAACTGACCAGATATTTCACAAATGTTAGCAAAGAAATGATACGCAAATGTTTTAAGGATGTCACGTTATTTTAAAGTATGTTGTTTCTTTTAATCTTATCAAACAATTTTTCTAAGCTGGTTGAAGTTTTGGAGGAATGGTGCACTGGATATTATGAGGAATGGTGCACTGGATATTATGAGGAATGGTGCACTGGATATTATGAGGAATGGTGCACTGGATATTATGAGGAATGGTGCACTGGATATTATGAGGAATGGTGCACTGGATATTATGAGGAATGGTGCACTGGATATTATTGTTTTATTTCATTCAAAAATACAGAAAAAAACGTTCTGTTAAATAATGCTCCCTCTGCATAGACTCTACCAAATAGTTATCGAACAACTCTCTTGATGTACCATATTGGTCTTGGATCATTTTCTTCGCCCTGCTCCACATGTTTTCTACATTGAGTGTGAACACTGCGGTTAACTGACAAAGTGATGCACACTGCCCAATCATCTGGCATATTGTGCGTCCCTGGCAAAACCATTGAGAGATTAGCGGGAGGAGATTAGCATTTTCTGCTACCTCTCTCGATTCCACCAAAACCCAATGTGCTTCTCTCCATTCCCCTCAGTGGCATTTCCTATGGAAAAAACTTTGATTCGTCAATTTCAAAAACTTTAGCAATAAGTTTTTGTATTGAAAATACAATCCACCAATAGCTCTGCATTTTCCAAAATTTGTGTTCCAAAAACATCGCGCCAAAATTTATACGAATCAGAACATGTGTGTTAATTAACGAACGATTGTCGCTCCTTATATAATTATTTTCGGTAACGATAACTGACTGTTAGAGAAGAACGATCCTTCTCTCACAGATTGTGTATGTGTATTCCAAGGGCATGTGCCAGGCCGAATCGTGAGCCGCAGATGCATGTGCCGCAGATGCAAGTTGATGGCACGCTTTCCATATGCCAGTTGTACCACAGTTTGATCGCATCCCAAAACTCTCGTTTGTTGAGGTCGAATCGTCATTCTTTCAAAGGGATCGTCGTGAGCCAGTTGGAAACTCCTTTTCAGGTGTTTCGAAAAGTCGAAATTTTTGGATTTTAATAACTTTTCATGATATACTTATTTTCAAAAAAATATCAAAAAAATCTTAAATTATGCTTAACTGAGTACAGTACACTGAAGCCTATCCTAAGCGAATGTACGTTTTTCAAGATAACGAGCGAAAAATACATTACTTTTGGAAGCGTAAGGAGCATGTTTAATGCAGAATGGAACATAATTTCTATTTCCTGAATTTTAGGATAAATATGAAATATCTAACAAATTTTCTTTTTTGTGTGTTGTTCCCCTTTAAGGATAGTGTAAAGCCTACTAACATATGTTCTGTTTTCTTGAAATATCTCAAAATTTAAACAATTTTCCTCCATAAACAACAAGAAAGTTGCGGGCTTAAAACTTTTTAAAATCGGACGAAAAGTTTTCATCAAATCAAGATCAAAAATGACTTGTTTTTACTGTTTCCCTAATGATTTTTAAATAATATTGAAAAATATGAAATTTAGTTCGCCGAAAATTTGTCCGCCGAAATTTTGCCCGCCGAGGTTTTTCCTCCTAAATTTTATCTGCCGAAATTTTTGGGTTTTAATGTATACTCGTTAATGCGCTTTGCTTCTTCGGCTATTTCGCTGCGTAGTTGGACGAAGGCTTTATTCTGCCGTTATTTTCGTAGAGTTTTTATCTCGTTGCTCGTTTTACCATCTTTTCCTTCTCTTCTCAGTAGCTGGTTGACGAGTTGTGCTGTAATGCTTATCGAGTTATCATATTCTATCGGTAAACATTCCCTGAAGATTTTGATACCCCTAATCGAGGTGGTAAGACAAGAAGATGACGCTCATTTTCGTTGACAATGTGTCCACCTGTTATTGCGGGGATATACCTGTGTGTTATTACTTCATCCAATGGCAATAGGTGATTTTCGATTCCTGGAATGGTGCGCAGAAAGTAGGTCATCTTGTGCGTATGCTGCTCGCCGGTTTGTCAGCGCAATATCGGACAACATGTTAACTTCCTTCGCCCACTTCTCGACCATCCCTTTGACGTATACCTTGTATTTTTCGTTCCCAATCACGGCTCCGATATGGCGTTCGCCTTCTGTTGTGATCTGAATGTTCGTGTCACTAAAGATGTTGGTCGCTTGCTCCATACTTTCACGCTTGACGATCAGTCATGACTTAGGTGGTTGTGCAAAGATGGACCTAGTTTGACAAGACGATACCATCACGCTCGCAGTGCTTCTTATTATCCGGCGGCTGTAAAGATTGTCCGCGAATGCAACCATCTTGCCGTTCAATGCTCCATTGGCAGACAACAACATATTGAGAAGAGGTGTTATGCCAATCCCCTCTCGCGACTTTAATTCTCGTCCTCCGATGACGAAGAAGAGTCATGCTGGATGGTAGTAGCAATTGATGACAAACGTATTGATTGTTGGACACACAATCGCATAAACTTTGCATGTACCTCGACAGAGATTTGTCCAGTCTACAAACGATTATGTCTGCCAAACTTCATTCAAATCGTTCCGTGGATGAAATAGACGCTATTCTGATTAAATTATCAACCAATTATTACATGAAGTTGTTTACTACTATGTTAACAATCGTTGCTATCTATGATTTGGATACTTAGGGTGGTGTCACACCCAAAACCCCATCTCTGAATGTTTTTGCACTTCCGGAATCATTGACGGTTAACAGTTTATCATTAATGAGACGAAACTAAAATGGTAATTAGTGCGTCTATAAATTTAAAATATTAAATTAATACAAATATTTAATATTAATATTAATATTTTTTACGAAAAAAAAATATGTTTTATGTTTTGTCTCGATCATCATATGAGAGATAGTTACAGTTGAAACATTATAAATATTCATCGACTTAAAACTTAACTGTTTTGTTGAGATTTTTCATCATTGTCTAGAAATTCGGAATATGTTTAACTGTTAAGGAACATTTTTGAGAAAACTAATTGAAGACACCAAAATTATAGACACTGAAGAATACCGCAAAGATAAAAATTCACATTGGAACCACATCAAGCGCAAGTCATTATGTCAACTCATCAATTTGAATCCGACTTTTCCTACGATATCATCGTCAATTTACTGCAAAAAATATATTTCCGCGTTCCACAATAGATCCCTTTTGATAGCAATATAAAACCATGAAACTATAAAAACCCTAGTAAATTCAAGTTTTTTATACTTCCATGGTTAAACTGAGGCAATTTCCTAACAGCCATTCCTAGTAAAAGAGTTTATAATATAATTGACAGCTTATCCCTAACTAATAAAAGAAGCTCATATAAAAATTTGCTATCTCGCAATAAATGGTTTATTCTTTAGATGATGGGTAATTCGAGTTATCGGGATTGTACTGTATGTGTTGAATAGACGACATTAATGCACAAAAGGATTATTCCCTTAAACTCTAGAAAGTGACGTCACCACAAGGACTACAAAATAAACAAATTTTAAATACTAGTTTAGTTTAATAATAACATTTAAGAAAATATTGATTAGCTGTTTTGTTCAGTTATATTTACACGTACCTTAACTTCATCGTAAAAGTCAAACATCGTTCCTTTTTACAATTAACACCGTTGATGTGATCGATAGATTCCTAAGAAGGATTGGTGAACATCTAAAAGTCAGAAAAAATTGAATTTCATTCCATGGAAAGAAAATTTTCCCAACATCAATTTGGCATCAATTTCACGCGCGATTCTGCTGTTGTGCCACCCGACGAAAATTATACTAATTGTCAAAGGTAATCCACCCCATCGCACTTTAAAATATACCAAGCCATAAACGTTCTCCAAAACGTAGCCCTTCTTTGTAACAACATTAGTATTAAAATTCGTAATAGTATAACTTTTTTCATACTAATGCATTTCAGCGCCGTTTTTGAATAGATCTTAAAACGATTACATAAATAAAAGAGGTTTCGCAGATTTTTTAAAAGCATGGAAACCAGAGTTATTACACCTTCTATTAACAGAAAATTTAGGCCGGTTGCTTACCAGGAAATTTAGACTGGTCGCTTAACAGGAAATTTAGACTGGTCGCTTAACAGGAAATTTAGACTGGTCGTTTAGCGTTGGAAATGTTACTCACATAAAGGCGCGTTTAAATTTGTTTCAGAAAGATAACGAAACGGTTATTTATGCTTGATCTTTCGCGTGCTAGCTACGCGTCATCAAGCTTAACGTGATTCATTAAATCTACTTAATAACGCTGGCGAGAACTTGGCATTCATTACGTGTGGATTAATTTCGCAGATCAATGCATTTTAAAATATATTTCGAGTTAAGTTCGTTTACTTACAGTTTGCCGCAGAAAAAATAGAGAGCTGAAGAAAAAATACGGTAAATCTCGATAACTCGCACCCCGTTAACTCAAACTGTTTTTCGATCCCCCTTTTCCTAATAATCTCTCATAAAAACTCCTGATAACTTGAAAATTCGTGATCTCGACCTGTTTTAGTCTGTACCTTGGGGATTACAGTTATCAAGATTATACTGTAAGAAAATCCACGTAGGTAAGTTTATAACGCTAATTGAAACTCAGTCTTCGAGAACATTCGTCAGATTTTCAGGAACATTCGTCAGATTTTTGTCAAGTCTTCGTTAACATTCATCAGGTCTTCGAGAACATTTGTCAGGTTTTCGAGAACATTCGTCAAATCTTCGAGAACATTTTTCAGATTTTTGGGAACATTCGTCAGATTTTCGTCAAGTCTTCGTTAACATTCATCAGGTCTTCGAGAACATTTGTCAGGTTTTCGAGAACATTCGTCAGATCTTCGAGAACATTCGTCAGATCTTCGTCAGGTCTTCGAGATCATTCGTCAGATTTTTGTCAGATCTTTTGTCAACATTCGTCAAGTCTTCGAGAACATTCGTCAGGTCTTTGAGAACATTCGTCAGATCTTCGAGATCATTCGTCAGATCTTCGTCAAGTCTTCGTCAACATTCGTCAGATCTTCGTCAAGTGGTCGTCAACATTCGTCAATATTTTTTAGCTGCCGATAATTAAGTTCTAGTTCTCTTCTTGAAATCATAATGACCTGCTATATAAAACACTTATTTTTGTGGAATCGATAACGAAAAGTCAATATTACTGTTGTAAAAGAACATCATCAAGATGGTCGTGATCTTAAAGAAATTAATAACATTATTGATTTCAAAATAATGACAAAACGTTTGCTGTTCGATAGAGACGAATCAAAAGGGCAATTTTTAATTATTTAATAATTTCCACAACATCAACAATACGTTACTTATGTATTAATTTAGAGCAATTTTCAATATTTTTAACGTATACAGTCATGTAATTTTGTAGTTTTGTAGCCTCTGTAAAAAGGGGTCAATGCAATACCCGGGTGGAAAATCTGCAGTCTTTCCTCTTGTTTGTAACACATTGTTTTTAAGACATAACGGACAGACATCATCAATAATAATTATGGATATAGCACAAGAAGTTTTGTTAATGATCTTTCACTAACAATATAAACGTTAACAATATTTCCAAATTTTTTACTTATTTATTTCCTACTTTATTAAGGTCGAGGCTGGGATGTGACAAAGAAGACAAATGGTTATTATTAAAAATCAATCATTGAATTTTATGAAGACTTCATTGCGAGAAAATTTGCGATTTTAAGGCAACTGAGAATTGCACAAGCAACTGCTAATTTCGTTCTCATTTCGAATCGGTAATCTGTGATCTTCGCTTTTGGAAAATATATTGTTGTGCGTATAGGACTAAAGCATGTCTGTAGAACCATTGGCCATTTTAAAAAGAGGAAAATGTGACGTCACTCAGTGCAGAACGTTCGGCATTGTATATGTAAAACAGAGAAACATATACCTAAGTAAATAGGTGAGAACATATTTTTATTGAATGGCAAGTTGTTCTGATTGGTTGTATCGATTGTTCAAATGCATGTTCCTAACATATATAACTGAGTGACGTCACACGCATGCTCAATCAACCTTCAGACCTGCTGTAAAAAAATGTTATTTTATAATTTTGCATTTTACAAATAATATCTTTCAATACATTTAAAAAATAGACTGAAGAACTTCTCTTTAAAATTGAAGAAATATACATATATATAATTTTGACAATAGTTATGTAAAATAGTTGGTAACTTTATAACCAATTACGAACTATTAACAATAAACATAATTCGACAATACTATTACATTTTATATACTATACAATTCATCGACAAGACTATTTTACTTTCTCCTTTTGAAGGTGTTTGTCTTTTTTGTTCTGTAATTTGTGCGGTTTCTTAGTTGTATTTTACCGAACAATATATTTTCAGCGAAATATTCTATCAAAAAAATTTCCGGCGTAAGCAGCTGTCTTTTTTGCACTAAACTGAGATTTATATAAAAATCCATTCGCGATATGTAGAGTATACATCAAATATATGTTTGGCTTGGAAAATTTGTTTATTTACAAAAACCGTATGCAAGTGGAAATTAAAAGTGTTTAAAAGGTTAAGAACATTGATGTATAGTAGATCTAGCTACACGGTTTGATATGTGATTGAAGACTTTACAAAAGTTGAAAATTATGGCTGAGTAAATCATTTTATGAGGAAAACATTTCAACATTATGTTCCTTATTTTTGCCAATTTGAATAAAAGAAAAACATATTTTTTGCTTGTAATATTACAAATGGCCAATGAAATAAAATCGAGCAGCAAAGACAATTCATTTCCTGGAAGAAGTTTGGAGGGAACGGAAACGAAAATAACAGAAATGTGCTCGTTTGTTGCAGACTTCTCGTGTTCAAAATGCATTGAATTGTCAGCTTGTTTTTGGTGTGCCAGCACTGCAAATTGCTATGCCTCAATTGATAAAGAAGCAACATATAATTGCCATGGCAGAATGTTTTATAAAGGTGATAGATGTGTAGATGTATACAAGGAAGAAAAGCAAAAAAAACTTAAGGATGAGAAGAAAATGTTGTTGAACCTACTACAACTACTAAAAAAGCTACGCAATTACAGTAATCAAAAAGGTATTCTGAATCTGACAAGCAAAAAGCCAGTAATACTCAATGAGAACAATAAAATTGTAAATAATACCATGCTTAAAAATGCTGCATCACCGATAAATAGTACTAGTAACTCAATTTTGCCTTCAAAAAGTCAAAATTCTTCTTCTGCAAATAAAACTCAAACACTATCTTCGACAATACGCACTGAAATCATATCAATAAAGAATCTGACTCACGAAAAGATATTTAATGATACAGAGCATTCTCTTCTGGTGAAACAAACGACAAATCGTATGAAAAATAAAACTTTGATGTGCCATAAGATTTATTCTGATTTTGAATGCACCTCAGCTCCAGGATGTGAATGGTGCATAGACACAAAACAGTGTTACTTTAGGAATAAAGAAACACCAAAAAAGTGTCGTCGGGATCATTCTACAATGTTTGGCAACATCGATGATTTAGGTGAGTCTTTACTACTTTACTCTACTTTTTTGTGTCACTATACACAAACTTTTTTTTTTAATTCTACAATTGCTGTTTAAAAAATAAACCATTATTTATACGCTAAATATTTATATGTATATATATACACATATAAATATTCTGCCTTTTAAAATATTTTTAATGAGAATCAACGAGGAATAAGCATTGTTTGCATGTGTGGGTGTCTGTTGTTATTTTATATATTGATTTTAAAATAATA
This sequence comes from Candelabrum cocksii, assembly GCA_963930725.1. NCBI lineage: Eukaryota > Metazoa > Cnidaria > Hydrozoa > Anthoathecata > Candelabridae > Candelabrum > Candelabrum cocksii. Next base: position 11,543,304 of record OZ005667.1, on the reverse strand, counting down.
ATAATCCATTACAAATTAAAAGCAGTAAAGGTGTGGGAGCCAAATTTTTAATCAAATGAACGGAAGTCATGCAATTAAAAACATGGCTAGTTTTGTATCAAGAGTAGGTGGCAAATTTTCAATTCTCTATAAAAGGAACTGTTGACACCCTGTGGCTATATTCAAACATTTATACTTTCAATTCATTTTTTTTTTAAAAAAAAAACCAACCGTAATCACACATTGTTTATTGCCAATGTTTTATCTCCGGCTACTCACAATGAAGATAAAGGTGGTGGTTTTGATTTCTTTTTCGAATCAATAATGTAACAAAAACTTTCAAAAACGTTCCGATAGACAATAGACTTTGTGTAAGAAAATTGTAAACTGTAGCTATATATATATTATTTATAAATATATGTACATATAGCATGATGTCATTTTTTATGAAATCTTCGGCAGGAGATAAGAGATTTATGCGATCGACATTTTAATGTTGATTTTATCGGCAGATAAAATGTTTTTTTTTTTTCAGGGAAAATTTATATTGAAAATGTGTGTAAAAAATTACCTATTATACAGGTGACCAAAGAAAATAATTTCAAATTTGTTTGCAAAATTATCAGCTTTTGTGACGTAGATATTAAAAATTTCTGTTTAGTCAAGGAATCGTGCCGATCAAAAAGCTCCTGTTCCGCATGCGTCGAATCCAAGAGTTGTTTTTGGTGCGACAGTACACGACTCTGTCAAACGTACCACGGCGCTGAATACATACATCGCAACTGCAAGCGGAAATGGCATCATGGCAGCTGCAACAATAGCGCAACACTGTACTTGATCGCACTTCCTTTATTTGGTTGCGTGCTTTTACTGGGCGTGGCGTTTACGTGCGTAAAGAACTGTTATTACTACCAGCAAAAACCTGTCGAGGTGACTCTCGAAGAGCGGCCCATTCTATTCAAAGAGAAGAACGGAAGGAAAATCTACAGGATCGCCGAGTCGGAAGAAGAAGAGGAGGAAGATGAAAGATTCATCGCTGCGAAAAGCGGAAGCACGTATCAGCAGCATGGTAAAAACGACCTCATGGTGTGGTAGAAGCACATCGTTTAATGTTCACTTCATAAATCGCCGTTCGTGCCAAAAGTGAAATGCTTTATTGAGGCTGGCTTCAACGTTTGCATTTGTCTTGCTGGACGGAGATTTGTCATTTAATATTGGCTATTTAAAAAAACTATGTACACAAGTAATAAAATGCGAGGGAGGCATATTGTTTTGTCTATACAATTCGACACGGGGAAATGTATTCTTTCGTAATTGTTTCTAATTTTAACTTCGTATTGTAACTTTTTCTTGTTGATTTCGTAAACTTTCTTCTCTAATACTTTTATTTTGTAATATTTACTTATTTAATCGTACTACTCTTCATCTGAATAAATATCAGTTTTTAACTTAAGAGATTGGTTTTCTTGTTTTGGTCAACTGCGCGACCTGCTATTTTTGTAGTCGCCCTACGTATTAAGCATTTCAGAAAAAATAAAGTAATTGCATTGGGCGCACGTGGTCTAGACTTTTCGATTCTCGCTTGATGAAAGTGTACCCAACTTGTATCCCTCAGTAGAAGTAGGCATGGAGAGGGATGGGCTCCGGTAAGTGAGATAAAGATTACCCAGTCGCCCAGCCTACGGGACACGAATACTGTAGTGAGGTAACCGCCAAATCATCAACCCGTGTGTAGTGCATTTTCAATACAATGAACTACCTTAAGGACAGAAAATAAGATAGTGCGAAATTAATTAGTGCAAATTAGGGTGTATTTCGCACTAATAAATTCCGCCCAAATCTAGTCGAACTGTGCAATTCGCACTAATAAATTCCGCCCAACGCAAAAAAATTAGCAATTCGCACTATTAAAATCCGCCCAATGTAAAAAAATTGGCCAGCATTAGAAATTTCCGTGAAACTCACCATGAACTTAGGAGTTCCACACATCTTCAGATATCTAAGTTGTCTTAGAAAATAGGGCCATTTGGAGACCTTGCTTACGAAGTGAATAAACGTACGGAATCGCATAAATTAAATCCGCAAATTTCATAAAAATTTCGAAATCGCACTAATAAATTCTGCACATTTAGCCATTTACCTCGACTCGATTCGCACTAATTAATTCTGCATTAATATAAAAAATTCGGCTCTAAATTCGCACTAATTCATTCCGCACTTTTTTATCCTCGACTTATTTTCTGTCCTTAAGGTAGTACCGATCAACCCTTTACACCAATTCATTGCGATGACAAGAAAACAACAAACAATGAAACAAAATTGTACATGCAAATATTCGAAAACTAAAATACATATACAGCCCGCTAAAATATAAAGTGCCCATTTCGTCTTGCAAGATCTGTTATGTAGTAGCATGGCGTTCTTAATAAGAAGTTATTAAGAACGCCATGTGTAGTAGTTATCGCGAGATACGAGAAAAATATGGCGAATATTTTTTTGAGTTTTTTATGTTTTTCAAAATATTTAACGAGACTTTAGACGAGTTAAATATTTAAGAAAAACTTAAAAAAACGAGCGAGTATTTCGCGATAACTACTTTATCAATAGGTCTATATGATATCTTAAGAACACGCTTTGAGAGCGTGAACATGAACGTCGTCACAACTCAATGATTTTACGATTACATTATTCTAACATTCGCACATGTCATATTTTGCACTCTGTTTTTAACCAATAGGAATCCCGGGAAGAGTAGCTTTAATTAACCAATCAGAAAAAATATTGAGTTTTGCACTCTTTTTTAGCCAATCAAGAAAAAATATTGAGTTTTGCACTCCTTTTTAGCCAATCAAGAAAAATATTGAGTTTTGCACTCCAAAATACGATATATATTATCTCGTGATTAGCCAACAGATATTAACGTAACAGATATTCACGCAACCTATTGATAAAGATCAAGAAAATCTGTTACTATATTCTCTAGATTGTTCGGACCACTTGGTTTTGTCGGCGAACTGCGAGAAGACCCAAGCCAAGCCCCATTTCAGGTTGGTAAGCATGAACTTAAGCGCTTTCGTCCAATGTTCTTCCGAATTGAATTGAATCCTGAACAGATACACATTTTATAAGAAACCTAAGCAATGGTCTGAGCCTTGAGTTTCTTAAAATTTGGTCATTTTGAGGCTCAAAAGTTTCTTAATTTATTTGTTCTGACCCTCAACATTTTTTAAATTTAAATTTTAAAATAATTTAATTTTTTCGAATGTGTTGATTGTTACACGTTCGATCGACGCAATCTAAACAGCTGCATTTTTCGACCAAAATTAGTAAGACTTGAGAGAGCATAAGGAAATGCGGTTGCTAAGCAAAAATGGCGACGTTTGAATGAAAGAAATAAATATTTAGAGGTTTTTAATGAATATCAAAATCAAACTTTACTAACGGGTCTAACTAAGTCAAAGAGGCAACATTTTACCTCATTGAAAAAACCCCGTTTCCCATGGAATCGTAAATCTTTCCTTTTTCCATTCTAAACGAACGAGACACATTGTTAAAAACATTAAACGCCAACCTGTGAAACCAATAGATTCGATTAACATCGAGGTGGTTATCCATAGTAAGTAAACGTTGAAATCACAGCTTCCTGGTGGCGAATAGGTGAAACATGTATGAAAACAAACGGAAACCTTTTACTGCTAAACTTAAAATCGTTCGTTAAACTTTCCGACCTATGGGTCATACATTTTAGACGTCCCAAGCGTGGGAGGGAGTGCTCTGATTTTAAGATCTTTTGGGATGTGTGTGGGGGGGAGCCCTTTAAAATACGAAAATATAAAATAAAAAAAATTGCTCTTTATCGTTAAAAAAAATGCGCTTTTCCTGTAATATATGATAAAAAGCTATTTGCGAGAATTCGAATTTTCTAGGGGACGTATAAAATGTATGGTCCCCTATCCCAGTAGCAATACTATGCTATCGATACAGTTTCGTCCATGTTATGACACTAAATGCTGACGAAATAGTGTTTGATTAAGGTCAGGTTCAAATGCTATATTAGGAGTTTTTAATAAATACTTCACACAATTCTCACACGAGGGATGTTCAAAGGCCGAACCATCAGTTAAAATATCACTGAGACTGAATTTTCCTCTTGCTAATTATCACGAAATCCCGCATAAGCCCTATTTCAAATGATGTGTTTGTTTTGTTTTTTATAAAATGAAAGGGTAAATGGTAATGTAAAGGAGGTTAAAATTCAAATTGCCCCTCTCCACCTCTTCTTTAAACTGCACAAAAAGGAGAACAAAAACTAAAAAAGGCATAGAATCATAAAGCAACAAAAAATGGCGCTTATTTAATATTTTGGCTTTTAGGAAGAGCGCTTATTCGAGGAGGGGCGCTAAATCGCAGCTTTACTGTATTGTTGCTTTAACTAATTGTAATGCCGGAATCTGCGTGTAATTTTTATTTTGCGACATTACGACAAGATTCATTGAAAGGTGTTGCACGAAAAACCAGTCAGTGATGAATCACAATTAACGTTTTTAAAAGTACAAAATCACAAGAGATTTAAACTCTTACTTTGTGTCCCAGAAAAATCGGAATACTCCTGACCCGTACCTGAAACAAAAAATCACGCAACACCTAACAACGCTATTACTACTGGGCTTTTTACGAGCTTCGCATCACTGAGAGGGGGCTGGGGGCTGGTAGGTATATCACCTCTGGTATAACAGACGAAATGGCAGCAAATCTTTGGGAGTGTCGTAATTAATTATGCGAAGACGTCATCAATTATATTATACTAACATAATCTTCTTTTTGTAGTCGTGATTATTTTGTTGTTCTATTTACATTGTACCGTATTACATTGTCTAAAATCTTAATGTCAGCAATTCAATACGGTTAAAAGTGATGAATGTTTAATTTTGTTGATGACAGACATTTCAAAATATTACAAACAAATCGACACCATTTTACCTTGTTGTTTGGACTTACAAACGCCTTAACCCTTAAATGCCCCAGGTAGCAAATATGCTACATCAATTATCCAGTCCTGTAAATTTACATAAAAAAGACCATTAATGCAAAAATGCCCATTGTGGCAAATATGATACACGCTCTATCGGTTCCGTAAAGTTTGATTATATACATTCGCGTTGATTATTAAGAATACACATTATTTGAAAGTTGGAAGATGGGGCGACCAAATGCGCTGAACATTCCAGTCGAAATAAGTCTTATTATTCTTGAACTAGATCATCAAACTTCTTTCTGCTTTCGGTTTTTTATTAAAAAGGATGTCTGAGAAAACATTTTTTATCAGTATTAGTTGAAATAAACACTTTTACATTATTTTTTCGAGCTGATTATTTCTTTGTAGCAAATCTGCTACAATGGGCCTTTTGTCAAAATATGTGCATATTATTGTCATTTGTTTATTGCATCAACCTTTTTAGATGGATAATGATAAGAAAATAACTGTAGATGATGTTTTGAATTATATATATTTTTGATGGTGAAAGTGACTTGAAAGATGTTTATGATGATGAAAATGACAGTGACTTTGAGATGGAGCCAGTGACTTTGAGATGAAATTTCCTCTGGAAAAGTGATCAATGATGATGTTGGTGATCCTATTGAGGAAAGTGCTGATGATGATTTTCAATCTAGTGATGATGAAACATTGGCTAGTAAAGCATTTAAAAACACATCAAATGGATCAAGGGCCACAAATGATCGTACATCTGTTACTCATGACTGGAGTTGGAGGAAAAAGGATATGCCGGACATTGATTCAAAATTCAAGGAGCCCGACATGAAACCAGATCCATATAAAAACGTTACACCATATGAATATTTCAAGTTCTTTGTGACAAACAATATGATTGATGATGTTGCAAAGCAAACAAATATTTACAGTTTGCAGTCTAATGAGACTAATTTGGCAATAACTGGTAAAGAGCTTGAGTTATTTCTTGGCATTTATTTCCGCATGGGTCTGGTGAAATTACCATCTCAAAGATCATACTGGGAAACTTTCATGACATATACTGGTGTATCTTCTGTCATGGCAAGAAATAGGTTTGAAAATATCTTGCGTAATGTTCATTTTGTTAACAACCTTGAGGTATCTGATGATGTGAAAACAAATGACCGCTTGTGGAAACTGCGATCATGGATACACAACTTGCGTCAAAATTCTCAACAAGTATCACCAGAAGAACACCATGCAGTAGATGATATTATGGTGGCATTCAAAGGGAAATCACTTCTACGACAGTACATGCCTAACAAGCCTCACAAGTGGGGTTTTAAACTTTGGGGAAGGAGTGGGATTTCTGGTTACCTGTATGACTTTGATGTTTATCAAGGAAAGTCAAATCGATCAAAGAATGCCAGTGCTCTAGATATCAGCTCTAACATTGTCCTTGAAATGGTTTCCACATTGCCTTATGGTCATAACTTCAAAGTCTTTGCAGACAACTTTTTTACAAGTTTAGCGTTAGTACTGGAATTGAAACAACACAGTATCTTCTATGTTGGTACTATCAGAGCTCCTCAAATGAAACAATGCCCTTTACTGGTAGAAAAAGATTTGAAAAAACAGGGAAGAGGATCGTTTGACCACCGGTTAGACATCAAATCTGGTATTATTGTGCTCCGCTGGTTTGACAATAAAGCTGTCAATTTGGTATCTTCTTATGTAGCATACTGTGCGTAGATACGACTGTGAATCATGTAAATGTACCACAACCTCACATTGTTTATGTCTATAACCAATACATGGGAGGCATCGATAAACTTGACATGATGTGTTTGTTATACAAGCCAAATATAAGAACAAGATGGTATATCTACATTTGGCTTCATAGCATCAAGATTGCTGCAGTAAATGCATGGTTCCTATATCGATGTGATCTAAAGATTACAAAACCTGAGGCGAAATTCATGCAATTGAAACGATTCTTGGCCGAGATTGCAGAGAGTTTAACACGGACGGCTAGAAAAATTGGTAAACCATCTTTAGATGAAATGCTAAACCAGCCCAAAAGAAAAGCTGCTCGAGTCCAAGGAACTCCAACACAGGATATTCGTAGAGATGGTTACGATCACATGCCAATATGGAATGAAAAGAGGCAGCGCTGCTCTTTTTGTAAAAAGAACTTTACCTACATGAGCTGTATAAAATGCAATGTTTGGCTCTGTATTAACAAGGACAGAAATTGCTTTCAGAGTTTTCATTAGTTTTTGAATTTTCTGTGTAAAACGTTGTATTCTTTTGAAAATATAACAGCCTTTGAAGTATAACTTCTTCCTGAAACTGCTTTTATGTTTTATTCTTTTTGTTTCAAGATCAAATGAATATTGATTTTTTGTCCAGTTTAAGCTTTTCGAGAATAGCACAATAATAGCATACCAAAACCTTCATAGTAAAGTGTTAAAAAAAATCTGGAAAAATTTTTATACTTTCAAAATTTACGTTCTGTAACCCATTGTATCATATATGCTACAATTGAAAAGTCGCATTGTCAGCACTTTTTTACAAAAATCATCAATTGAACAGAAATGTACACTCATAAAGGAGTATATTGGCGAAATATCAGAATTTTTACACCACTACACGTCGACTTGGGCATTTAAGGGTTAACAACGGTTGTGAAGTAAAAAAATAATAACGAAGGTCATTCAAATTGATCCAAGACATAAGTATATATAAATTATACATGCAGTAATATAGTCTGCAAAATATAGCCAAAGCGATGGATTTTTGCCTCTAACTACAATTAGTTTGTCGGTTTCTAGGGAGGGGTGGGTGGATAATGAGATACTTTGAAATTTTCTTTCAGTCAATAACTGTATGTTAAAAGGGGATATAATTCTATAGCATATAAAGCCAATAAAACAAACCAGAAAAGACCATTGCCATGGTAACGAAAATCTTTTCAAAATATATGTTATTAAACAGTTGAAAAGCAAACCCTGCTAGACTAGAAACCACGCGACTTAGTATTATAAAACGGAGAAAACAAACATATCAAAGCAATTTACAACGGCAACTCTTTCGATTTGTCATCTAGATAATCAACATACGAGTAATTGCCGTACGGCACCAAGCGAAACCTGAACGGGAACCAAAACAACCAATGAAATGTAGCCATAATACCTGTCGAATCCCTTCTACCTTTTGAATTTGATACCGTCTTTCTTAGCCAATAAGTGAAGCAAAAGGACGGTTTGGCCCCACGCGGCGTTGATTTCTGTCCATTCCACCTGAATCGACATTTTACAATAATTTTCAACTTCAACGCATAAAATGACGGTAAACTAGCTTGTTTTATTAAAAAGACACAAATTCAACACATCAGAGAAAAATATAAACATACAGGGACACCTGGAAGTCTTCCCAATCGGGAATTATTAATGGTACCAAAATGTCCTTTATGCCTAAGCAAAGAAGACAAATTTTTGTTTAAATACTACCACTCATAAAAGAAACCCCCTCATACCATATATGGAATGTAGTGTTAAACACGTTAGTGTTTCTCAATTTGTCCAACTGGCTTTGCGCATATTGAAGTTGGTTGTATACACTAAAAATGAGAAATATTTTTGTGCAAATTTCAACGAAGAAGTAAAAATTTGAAAAACCAACGAATGAATTGAACTAAATGAGGGTGGGTGGTTTATTTCAAGGAGAATTATTAATTGTGCTTGTGAATGAAGTAAGCTCCTAGGTGATTGGCTATCATGAGTACCATAACACGTGGACTCTAATCGTTGGAGATGTCTTATAATGCCAAATGGAGCGAGACAGTGCTGTAGATAATAAGGGGTCAATTTTTTACCCCCTCCCCTCATGTTTGTTTTAATTACACTCCCCCCTGCAAACGTTCGTTTCTACCCATACTTCCCCCCACTGCTTTCTAAAATTTTCTGGTGTCAGGGAAATACCAACGAAGAAAGCCTTTTGTTGTGGTACATAAAATGTTGAATCAAACAAAACAAATCATCAGTCAAAAAATCAGTTTTTCTTCTTCGGCAAATGGAGATTGTAGAATCTCATAATGACAGGCACTTCATCATCATCATGAACGTCCATTCTGTTGTCATTGTCGCCGGCGGAATCTTTTGCTGATACTTCTTCCGCTGGATCGTCTTCACTAGACGAAGAGGTTTCGACGGCACGTTGATTTCGAGGCCTTCGGACTAGACAGCGCGCCATGTCAGTCGAATTTGATCTATATTGTAAGTCGATGACAGGAAAGTTGAAGCCCGATATATGTCCGTATATAGTATATATACAGTTCGTACTGGCTTAGTGCAGCTGCGATGATGCGCCATGAGAAGGCCTTTCATTGCAGCGCTCGGTCGAAGTCGATTGCCGCGCTGTACATTAAAAGAATGTTTTTACACTCCGTTGTTGATTCTATAAGAAATTAGTAAAACGAACGTTTGTTTTGGGTGCGCACCTCCCCCCGCTAAATATTGTTTGGTTTTGTTCGCTTTGTCACTGACCTCCTCTCCGGACGAACGTACTATTTGAATGACCCCTAAGTATGCAGTAGCAGTAATGAATAAAAATAGAGCTGGGCACTTGATGAAAAAGAAAAGCGGAAAGTTCTATTTGGCATGAGTGAAAATAAATGGGAAGGTCGTGAACAAAGGAACATGACTGGAAGCCCTTTGCACAATTACATTTTCTGGTAGTAAACCAAATAGTAAACGAATAAAAGAAGTTTTGTAAATTGCGAGATTGACCAGAAAAAAAAAAATTCTAATAAATATGCTCTTTTTCAGAATCCCGCATGAAGTAGTTCGAGGGTATTCATGCGAAGGGATCCCAAGAGGCTAAAAACCCGGGGAATTCGAAAAAGTGTTTTTTAAGGGAAAACCAAAGGAACCAACAAATGGTTTAAATTTTGTTCGCTAGATCGAGAAGTTCGTCGAATCACCACGTATTCGTTAGAACGGCAATTTACAAGTATCTGAAAACGAATCTGTTTGTATGCTGGACAACACCCTGCTATTAAAACTCCAAAGCATAATTGTTTACATAAAGAACCTTTTCGTGCACAAAGCTCATATCTATTTCTTTAGAGTGTTCTAAAATACACATTAAACCGTAACACTATAGTTGAGAATATGCTATTATTGCGAGCTTTAAGCCATTTACTCAAAACAAGCTAATGAGTCACGTGAGCCAATTTCCCTGAAACATGGCGACTAAATACTGAACCACGAACACAACTTTGAAGTTCACATTATTATTTATTTAAGTGCGGTAGAAAAATTCTTGAAATACAATACACTGAACCATCGACGTAAAAAAATTCAATAACCATAAACCGTAAAAAAGGGACGCCAGTAGAAAAATAATAAATTACAAACCCATACACAAATATTAATCGAGCAGAAATATACAATAAATATCAATAAATATTTTCAAAAGGAGATTCAGAATCACTATTAATGACCAAATATTTAAAAGGCTTATTTTCAATCGGGAGATTGCAAATATGATTCAACAAACATCGAACGCAACACAACAGTCGATATTAATCACAAACCCTCTACCCCCGTCCACCAGTCTAATTAGATGTCAAGAAAAGCGTCTCTTCAAGGAACTGCGCCATTGTCATGTATAAGTGAGTCCGGGGGTTGATACCGTGATCTTTGTCAGTGTAAAACTAAACCGGAGAAGACAATCAGAGAGCTTGAAACACTCAATAAAAAAATAGCGGTTCTATAAGGTTCCACTAGTTCTTATAAATTGATAGATTGTCCCAATAATATCCCACTGAAACCACTAATAAGAAAACCGGGTTGGCAATTGAAACGAGAATTCAAAAAAACACATTCGCTGTATGTTACAAAAGCTGTCACAAATATTTACAGTTTGCAGTCTAATGAGACTAATTTGGCAATAACTGGTAAAGAGCTTGAGTTATTTCTTGGCATTTATTTCCGCATGGGTCTGGTGAAATTACCATCTCAAAGATCATACTGGGAAACTTTCATGACATATACTGGTGTATCTTCTGTCATGGCAAGAAATAGGTTTGAAAATATCTTGCGTAATGTTCATTTTGTTAACAACCTTGAGGTATCTGATGATGTGAAAACAAATGACCGCTTGTGGAAACTGCGATCATGGATACACAACTTGCGTCAAAATTCTCAACAAGTATCACCAGAAGAACACCATGCAGTAGATGATATTATGGTGGCATTCAAAGGGAAATCACTTCTACGACAGTACATGCCTAACAAGCCTCACAAGTGGGGTTTTAAACTTTGGGGAAGGAGTGGGATTTCTGGTTACCTGTATGACTTTGATGTTTATCAAGGAAAGTCAAATCGATCAAAGAATGCCAGTGCTCTAGATATCAGCTCTAACATTGTCCTTGAAATGGTTTCCACATTGCCTTATGGTCATAACTTCAAAGTCTTTGCAGACAACTTTTTTACAAGTTTAGCGTTAGTACTGGAATTGAAACAACACAGTATCTTCTATGTTGGTACTATCAGAGCTCCTCAAATGAAACAATGCCCTTTACTGGTAGAAAAAGATTTGAAAAAACAGGGAAGAGGATCGTTTGACCACCGGTTAGACATCAAATCTGGTATTATTGTGCTCCGCTGGTTTGACAATAAAGCTGTCAATTTGGTATCTTCTTATGTAGCATACTGTGCGTAGATACGACTGTGAATCATGTAAATGTACCACAACCTCACATTGTTTATGTCTATAACCAATACATGGGAGGCATCGATAAACTTGACATGATGTGTTTGTTATACAAGCCAAATATAAGAACAAGATGGTATATCTACATTTGGCTTCATAGCATCAAGATTGCTGCAGTAAATGCATGGTTCCTATATCGATGTGATCTAAAGATTACAAAACCTGAGGCGAAATTCATGCAATTGAAACGATTCTTGGCCGAGATTGCAGAGAGTTTAACACGGACGGCTAGAAAAATTGGTAAACCATCTTTAGATGAAATGCTAAACCAGCCCAAAAGAAAAGCTGCTCGAGTCCAAGGAACTCCAACACAGGATATTCGTAGAGATGGTTACGATCACATGCCAATATGGAATGAAAAGAGGCAGCGCTGCTCTTTTTGTAAAAAGAACTTTACCTACATGAGCTGTATAAAATGCAATGTTTGGCTCTGTATTAACAAGGACAGAAATTGCTTTCAGAGTTTTCATTAGTTTTTGAATTTTCTGTGTAAAACGTTGTATTCTTTTGAAAATATAACAGCCTTTGAAGTATAACTTCTTCCTGAAACTGCTTTTATGTTTTATTCTTTTTGTTTCAAGATCAAATGAATATTGATTTTTTGTCCAGTTTAAGCTTTTCGAGAATAGCACAATAATAGCATACCAAAACCTTCATAGTAAAGTGTTAAAAAAAATCTGGAAAAATTTTTATACTTTCAAAATTTACGTTCTGTAACCCATTGTATCATATATGCTACAATTGAAAAGTCGCATTGTCAGCACTTTTTTACAAAAATCATCAATTGAACAGAAATGTACACTCATAAAGGAGTATATTGGCGAAATATCAGAATTTTTACACCACTACACGTCGACTTGGGCATTTAAGGGTTAACAACGGTTGTGAAGTAAAAAAATAATAACGAAGGTCATTCAAATTGATCCAAGACATAAGTATATATAAATTATACATGCAGTAATATAGTCTGCAAAATATAGCCAAAGCGATGGATTTTTGCCTCTAACTACAATTAGTTTGTCGGTTTCTAGGGAGGGGTGGGTGGATAATGAGATACTTTGAAATTTTCTTTCAGTCAATAACTGTATGTTAAAAGGGGATATAATTCTATAGCATATAAAGCCAATAAAACAAACCAGAAAAGACCATTGCCATGGTAACGAAAATCTTTTCAAAATATATGTTATTAAACAGTTGAAAAGCAAACCCTGCTAGACTAGAAACCACGCGACTTAGTATTATAAAACGGAGAAAACAAACATATCAAAGCAATTTACAACGGCAACTCTTTCGATTTGTCATCTAGATAATCAACATACGAGTAATTGCCGTACGGCACCAAGCGAAACCTGAACGGGAACCAAAACAACCAATGAAATGTAGCCATAATACCTGTCGAATCCCTTCTACCTTTTGAATTTGATACCGTCTTTCTTAGCCAATAAGTGAAGCAAAAGGACGGTTTGGCCCCACGCGGCGTTGATTTCTGTCCATTCCACCTGAATCGACATTTTACAATAATTTTCAACTTCAACGCATAAAATGACGGTAAACTAGCTTGTTTTATTAAAAAGACACAAATTCAACACATCAGAGAAAAATATAAACATACAGGGACACCTGGAAGTCTTCCCAATCGGGAATTATTAATGGTACCAAAATGTCCTTTATGCCTAAGCAAAGAAGACAAATTTTTGTTTAAATACTACCACTCATAAAAGAAACCCCCTCATACCATATATGGAATGTAGTGTTAAACACGTTAGTGTTTCTCAATTTGTCCAACTGGCTTTGCGCATATTGAAGTTGGTTGTATACACTAAAAATGAGAAATATTTTTGTGCAAATTTCAACGAAGAAGTAAAAATTTGAAAAACCAACGAATGAATTGAACTAAATGAGGGTGGGTGGTTTATTTCAAGGAGAATTATTAATTGTGCTTGTGAATGAAGTAAGCTCCTAGGTGATTGGCTATCATGAGTACCATAACACGTGGACTCTAATCGTTGGAGATGTCTTATAATGCCAAATGGAGCGAGACAGTGCTGTAGATAATAAGGGGTCAATTTTTTACCCCCTCCCCTCATGTTTGTTTTAATTACACTCCCCCCTGCAAACGTTCGTTTCTACCCATACTTCCCCCCACTGCTTTCTAAAATTTTCTGGTGTCAGGGAAATACCAACGAAGAAAGCCTTTTGTTGTGGTACATAAAATGTTGAATCAAACAAAACAAATCATCAGTCAAAAAATCAGTTTTTCTTCTTCGGCAAATGGAGATTGTAGAATCTCATAATGACAGGCACTTCATCATCATCATGAACGTCCATTCTGTTGTCATTGTCGCCGGCGGAATCTTTTGCTGATACTTCTTCCGCTGGATCGTCTTCACTAGACGAAGAGGTTTCGACGGCACGTTGATTTCGAGGCCTTCGGACTAGACAGCGCGCCATGTCAGTCGAATTTGACCGAAAGAGCGCTGCAACATTATCCCTTTTGATCTATATTGTAAGTCGATGACAGGAAAGTTGAAGCCCGATATATGTCCGTATATAGTATATATACAGTTCGTACTGGCTTAGTGCAGCTGCGATGATGCGCCATGAGAAGGCCTTTCATTGCAGCGCTCGGTCGAAGTCGATTGCCGCGCTGTACATTAAAAGAATGTTTTTACACTCCGTTGTTGATTCTATAAGAAATTAGTAAAACGAACGTTTGTTTTGGGTGCGCACCTCCCCCCGCTAAATATTGTTTGGTTTTGTTCGCTTTGTCACTGACCTCCTCTCCGGACGAACGTACTATTTGAATGACCCCTAAGTATGCAGTAGCAGTAATGAATAAAAATAGAGCTGGGCACTTGATGAAAAAGAAAAGCGGAAAGTTCTATTTGGCATGAGTGAAAATAAATGGGAAGGTCGTGAACAAAGGAACATGACTGGAAGCCCTTTGCACAATTACATTTTCTGGTAGTAAACCAAATAGTAAACGAATAAAAGAAGTTTTGTAAATTGCGAGATTGACCAGAAAAAAAAAAATTCTAATAAATATGCTCTTTTTCAGAATCCCGCATGAAGTAGTTCGAGGGTATTCATGCGAAAGGATCCCAAAAGGCTAAAAACCCGGGGAATTCGAAAAAGTGTTTTTTAAGGGAAAACCAAAGGAACCAACAAATGGTTTAAATTTTGTTCGCTAGATCGAGAAGTTCGTCGAATCACCACGTATTCGTTAGAACGGCAATTTACAAGTATCTGAAAACGAATCTGTTTGTATGCTGGACAACACCCTGCTATTAAAACTCCAAAGCATAATTGTTTACATAAAGAACCTTTATGTGCACAAAGCTCATATCTATTTCTTTAGACTGTTCTAAAATACACATTAAACCGTAACACTATAGTTGAGAATATGCTATTATTGCGAGCTTTAAGCCATTTACTCAAAACAAGCTAATGAGTCACGTGAGCCAATTTCCCTGAAACATGGCGACTAAATACTGAACCACGAACACAACTTTGAAGTTCACATTATTATTTATTTAAGTGCGGTAGAAAAATTCTTGAAATACAATACACTGAACCATCGACGTAAAAAAATTCAATAACCATAAACCGTAAAAAAGGGACGCCAGTAGAAAAATAATAAATTACAAACCCATACACAAATATTAATCGAGCAGAAATATACAATAAATATCAATAAATATTTTCAAAAGGAGATTCAGAATCACTATTAATGACCAAATATTTAAAAGGCTTATTTTCAATCGGGAGATTGCAAATATGATTCAACAAACATCGAACGCAACACAACAGTCGATATTAATCACAAACCCTCTACCCCCGTCCACCAGTCTAATTAGATGTCAAGAAAAGCGTCTCTTCAAGGAACTGCGCCATTGTCATGTATAAGTGAGTCCGGGGGTTGATACCGTGATCTTTGTCAGTGTAAAACTAAACCGGAGAAGACAATCAGAGAGCTTGAAACACTCAATAAAAAAATAGCGGTTCTATAAGGTTCCACTAGTTCTTATAAATTGATAGATTGTCCCAATAATATCCCACTGAAACCACTAATAAGAAAACCGGGTTGGCAATTGAAACGAGAATTCAAAAAAACACATTCGCTGTATGTTACAAAAGCTGTCACAAATATTTACAGTTTGCAGTCTAATGAGACTAATTTGGCAATAACTGGTAAAGAGCTTGAGTTATTTCTTGGCATTTATTTCCGCATGGGTCTGGTGAAATTACCATCTCAAAGATCATACTGGGAAACTTTCATGACATATACTGGTGTATCTTCTGTCATGGCAAGAAATAGGTTTGAAAATATCTTGCGTAATGTTCATTTTGTTAACAACCTTGAGGTATCTGATGATGTGAAAACAAATGACCGCTTGTGGAAACTGCGATCATGGATACACAACTTGCGTCAAAATTCTCAACAAGTATCACCAGAAGAACACCATGCAGTAGATGATATTATGGTGGCATTCAAAGGGAAATCACTTCTACGACAGTACATGCCTAACAAGCCTCACAAGTGGGGTTTTAAACTTTGGGGAAGGAGTGGGATTTCTGGTTACCTGTATGACTTTGATGTTTATCAAGGAAAGTCAAATCGATCAAAGAATGCCAGTGCTCTAGATATCAGCTCTAACATTGTCCTTGAAATGGTTTCCACATTGCCTTATGGTCATAACTTCAAAGTCTTTGCAGACAA
Organism: Candelabrum cocksii; assembly: GCA_963930725.1. NCBI lineage: Eukaryota > Metazoa > Cnidaria > Hydrozoa > Anthoathecata > Candelabridae > Candelabrum > Candelabrum cocksii. Next base: position 11,526,853 of record OZ005667.1, on the reverse strand, counting down.
CTTTTTTACAAGTTTAGCGTTAGTACTGGAATTGAAACAACACAGTATCTTCTATGTTGGTACTATCAGAGCTCCTCAAATGAAACAATGCCCTTTACTGGTAGAAAAAGATTTGAAAAAACAGGGAAGAGGATCGTTTGACCACCGGTTAGACATCAAATCTGGTATTATTGTGCTCCGCTGGTTTGACAATAAAGCTGTCAATTTGGTATCTTCTTATGTAGCATACTGTGCGTAGATACGACTGTGAATCATGTAAATGTACCACAACCTCACATTGTTTATGTCTATAACCAATACATGGGAGGCATCGATAAACTTGACATGATGTGTTTGTTATACAAGCCAAATATAAGAACAAGATGGTATATCTACATTTGGCTTCATAGCATCAAGATTGCTGCAGTAAATGCATGGTTCCTATATCGATGTGATCTAAAGATTACAAAACCTGAGGCGAAATTCATGCAATTGAAACGATTCTTGGCCGAGATTGCAGAGAGTTTAACACGGACGGCTAGAAAAATTGGTAAACCATCTTTAGATGAAATGCTAAACCAGCCCAAAAGAAAAGCTGCTCGAGTCCAAGGAACTCCAACACAGGATATTCGTAGAGATGGTTACGATCACATGCCAATATGGAATGAAAAGAGGCAGCGCTGCTCTTTTTGTAAAAAGAACTTTACCTACATGAGCTGTATAAAATGCAATGTTTGGCTCTGTATTAACAAGGACAGAAATTGCTTTCAGAGTTTTCATTAGTTTTTGAATTTTCTGTGTAAAACGTTGTATTCTTTTGAAAATATAACAGCCTTTGAAGTATAACTTCTTCCTGAAACTGCTTTTATGTTTTATTCTTTTTGTTTCAAGATCAAATGAATATTGATTTTTTGTCCAGTTTAAGCTTTTCGAGAATAGCACAATAATAGCATACCAAAACCTTCATAGTAAAGTGTTAAAAAAAATCTGGAAAAATTTTTATACTTTCAAAATTTACGTTCTGTAACCCATTGTATCATATATGCTACAATTGAAAAGTCGCATTGTCAGCACTTTTTTACAAAAATCATCAATTGAACAGAAATGTACACTCATAAAGGAGTATATTGGCGAAATATCAGAATTTTTACACCACTACACGTCGACTTGGGCATTTAAGGGTTAACAACGGTTGTGAAGTAAAAAAATAATAACGAAGGTCATTCAAATTGATCCAAGACATAAGTATATATAAATTATACATGCAGTAATATAGTCTGCAAAATATAGCCAAAGCGATGGATTTTTGCCTCTAACTACAATTAGTTTGTCGGTTTCTAGGGAGGGGTGGGTGGATAATGAGATACTTTGAAATTTTCTTTCAGTCAATAACTGTATGTTAAAAGGGGATATAATTCTATAGCATATAAAGCCAATAAAACAAACCAGAAAAGACCATTGCCATGGTAACGAAAATCTTTTCAAAATATATGTTATTAAACAGTTGAAAAGCAAACCCTGCTAGACTAGAAACCACGCGACTTAGTATTATAAAACGGAGAAAACAAACATATCAAAGCAATTTACAACGGCAACTCTTTCGATTTGTCATCTAGATAATCAACATACGAGTAATTGCCGTACGGCACCAAGCGAAACCTGAACGGGAACCAAAACAACCAATGAAATGTAGCCATAATACCTGTCGAATCCCTTCTACCTTTTGAATTTGATACCGTCTTTCTTAGCCAATAAGTGAAGCAAAAGGACGGTTTGGCCCCACGCGGCGTTGATTTCTGTCCATTCCACCTGAATCGACATTTTACAATAATTTTCAACTTCAACGCATAAAATGACGGTAAACTAGCTTGTTTTATTAAAAAGACACAAATTCAACACATCAGAGAAAAATATAAACATACAGGGACACCTGGAAGTCTTCCCAATCGGGAATTATTAATGGTACCAAAATGTCCTTTATGCCTAAGCAAAGAAGACAAATTTTTGTTTAAATACTACCACTCATAAAAGAAACCCCCTCATACCATATATGGAATGTAGTGTTAAACACGTTAGTGTTTCTCAATTTGTCCAACTGGCTTTGCGCATATTGAAGTTGGTTGTATACACTAAAAATGAGAAATATTTTTGTGCAAATTTCAACGAAGAAGTAAAAATTTGAAAAACCAACGAATGAATTGAACTAAATGAGGGTGGGTGGTTTATTTCAAGGAGAATTATTAATTGTGCTTGTGAATGAAGTAAGCTCCTAGGTGATTGGCTATCATGAGTACCATAACACGTGGACTCTAATCGTTGGAGATGTCTTATAATGCCAAATGGAGCGAGACAGTGCTGTAGATAATAAGGGGTCAATTTTTTACCCCCTCCCCTCATGTTTGTTTTAATTACACTCCCCCCTGCAAACGTTCGTTTCTACCCATACTTCCCCCCACTGCTTTCTAAAATTTTCTGGTGTCAGGGAAATACCAACGAAGAAAGCCTTTTGTTGTGGTACATAAAATGTTGAATCAAACAAAACAAATCATCAGTCAAAAAATCAGTTTTTCTTCTTCGGCAAATGGAGATTGTAGAATCTCATAATGACAGGCACTTCATCATCATCATGAACGTCCATTCTGTTGTCATTGTCGCCGGCGGAATCTTTTGCTGATACTTCTTCCGCTGGATCGTCTTCACTAGACGAAGAGGTTTCGACGGCACGTTGATTTCGAGGCCTTCGGACTAGACAGCGCGCCATGTCAGTCGAATTTGACCGAAAGAGCGCTGCAACATTATCCCTTTTGATCTATATTGTAAGTCGATGACAGGAAAGTTGAAGCCCGATATATGTCCGTATATAGTATATATACAGTTCGTACTGGCTTAGTGCAGCTGCGATGATGCGCCATGAGAAGGCCTTTCATTGCAGCGCTCGGTCGAAGTCGATTGCCGCGCTGTACATTAAAAGAATGTTTTTACACTCCGTTGTTGATTCTATAAGAAATTAGTAAAACGAACGTTTGTTTTGGGTGCGCACCTCCCCCCGCTAAATATTGTTTGGTTTTGTTCGCTTTGTCACTGACCTCCTCTCCGGACGAACGTACTATTTGAATGACCCCTAAGTATGCAGTAGCAGTAATGAATAAAGATAGAGCTGGGCACTTGATGAAAAAGAAAAGCGGAAAGTTCTATTTGGCATGAGTGAAAATAAATGGGAAGGTCGTGAACAAAGGAACATGACTGGAAGCCCTTTGCACAATTACATTTTCTGGTAGTAAACCAAATAGTAAACGAATAAAAGAAGTTTTGTAAATTGCGAGATTGACCAGAAAAAAAAAAATTCTAATAAATATGCTCTTTTTCAGAATCCCGCATGAAGTAGTTCGAGGGTATTCATGCGAAGGGATCCCAAGAGGCTAAAAACCCGGGGAATTCGAAAAAGTGTTTTTTAAGGGAAAACCAAAGGAACCAACAAATGGTTTAAATTTTGTTCGCTAGATCGAGAAGTTCGTCGAATCACCACGTATTCGTTAGAACGGCAATTTACAAGTATCTGAAAACGAATCTGTTTGTATGCTGGACAACACCCTGCTATTAAAACTCCAAAGCATAATTGTTTACATAAAGAACCTTTTCGTGCACAAAGCTCATATCTATTTCTTTAGAGTGTTCTAAAATACACATTAAACCGTAACACTATAGTTGAGAATATGCTATTATTGCGAGCTTTAAGCCATTTACTCAAAACAAGCTAATGAGTCACGTGAGCCAATTTCCCTGAAACATGGCGACTAAATACTGAACCACGAACACAACTTTGAAGTTCACATTATTATTTATTTAAGTGCGGTAGAAAAATTCTTGAAATACAATACACTGAACCATCGACGTAAAAAAATTCAATAACCATAAACCGTAAAAAAGGGACGCCAGTAGAAAAATAATAAATTACAAACCCATACACAAATATTAATCGAGCAGAAATATACAATAAATATCAATAAATATTTTCAAAAGGAGATTCAGAATCACTATTAATGACCAAATATTTAAAAGGCTTATTTTCAATCGGGAGATTGCAAATATGATTCAACAAACATCGAACGCAACACAACAGTCGATATTAATCACAAACCCTCTACCCCCGTCCACCAGTCTAATTAGATGTCAAGAAAAGCGTCTCTTCAAGGAACTGCGCCATTGTCATGTATAAGTGAGTCCGGGGGTTGATACCGTGATCTTTGTCAGTGTAAAACTAAACCGGAGAAGACAATCAGAGAGCTTGAAACACTCAATAAAAAAATAGCGGTTCTATAAGGTTCCACTAGTTCTTATAAATTGATAGATTGTCCCAATAATATCCCACTGAAACCACTAATAAGAAAACCGGGTTGGCAATTGAAACGAGAATTCAAAAAAACACATTCGCTGTATGTTACAAAAGCTGTCTCGATGTCTTGCCAGTCCTACCTTAATTAAACTAATTAATTTCCCTGGTGTATCGAGCAAAGCCTGAGTGCAGGCCTTCACCGCTGAGATGAGCGAGCAAGTAATCAGCCACTAGCATGTAGACGTAGCCATGACTTCGAATTGCGTGGTCACGGTCTGGGAAAAACTAAAGGGAGCCATCACAGATGGCATGATGAAGGTAGAAAGATTTTGATCAGACAATTTAGCCACATGAGAGCAATGTTTAGATTTACGAGTTAATATGGCGAATTAAAGCTCCACACTGAAGGAGATTGAAGTATGTAAAGACGTTTATTTTTAGCAATATACAAACGCGTTAGGTTTAGCAGTAAATCGACCACGCCCGTTTCAACTGTCAAGAATTTAGTGGTTACAGCGTATATCATTTACATTTAAATGGTTTACACGTATAACATTAAACGGTAGGATCTTACAGTTCAACTTTTTTTACATTGTTTACCGTTTCCTTTTTAACTGTCAACAATATAGAAGTTTAAATGCGACAAATTTAAACGTTAGATTTAATAAATTTAATTGCACAACAAAATTTAAAGTAAATATTACCAAATATGTAATCAAAATTGAAACATAAATATACTATATATAATACAACAAATAAATATATATAGTTTATTTTCAAGCTCAAAAAGTTATACTTGGTAAAGGAAAACACAAGAAAGCACTTACTTGTGTCCTAAATTTCACCTTGTTCTTTATAAGAGCCGCTGAGAGTTGGGCTGTATTTTGAAAGTGAACGTTATCTGTTGAGGCGAGAATGGAGTTACAATAATACAAAGAATATATATATATATATATATATATATATATATATATATATTATAATATATATATATATTATTCGTAGATATTAAAGATATTAACTATTTTAGATTTACACACTTAAAAGGTAATGGACTTTAAAACCCGCTTAAATAGCGTTAAACAGAGTAAAAAGCCTTTCCTCGTAGTAACAAACATTGAAACACATAATAGCTAAGCTACAGTTTTTGTTGGAAGAAATACGCGAAATTCCTTTGATTCTTCAAAGAACGAAAAAGGGAAACGAAATTTCACGACTTCCTTTTATTATAAACACGTGTCTCGGGAATGTCGCGGAATTTGTCACGTTTTTGTATAAGAAAAAAAACATATTCTCTCAAATAGTTATAAAATGAATATCTCAAAAACCTCACCGTCAGCGGTGCCGTGAATCAACAGGAAGTTCTTTCCAGCAAATTGACTGGCTTTGGACATTATAGAAGTATTCTAAAGACACACAGCAATTTCATAGAATTTCCTGCCTCTTCCAAAGCATCGAGATAGCGATTCACTTGTTTTTTACCTCGAATCCTTTTAAAATAGTTAAACATACTTCGTATCCTTTTAAGTTATCGCTGGGACTCGGAAAACCCATATACCTCTCGCTGTACACAGTGTCTGAAAAAACACAGCACTTGATGGACAACTGTAAAAACAATGATGTAATTGTACCGTAATATCTCCAATCCGTGACGGGGGCAACTGAGACAGCAGTGTTTATTAAACCTTTAGACTCTGCTAGCACGTTAGCCGCGTAAAATGCACCGTAGGACTGACAGAATGAATGGAAGATGAAACAGTGAGAGTATGATAGAAAAGCCATCTTACCCAGCCCCATATTGCCATTCTCTTTGAATCAACATAAGATTGCTTTTGTAAGTATCTAAAACAACACACCTCCTTTTTCGTTATTATGTTTTCCGCATTCCGGTCCTTAAATTTGTTATTTAAGGGATTTACAAAAGCTGGACTTTCTGTTAGCATAATAATTTAGCCACTCGTGTTTAATGACCCCCAATATTAAATTCTTTATTATGAATAAATAAAGTATATATTATCCATATTTCACAATATTTTTATCAATACTGTTACGCAACATTTATATCCTCATAAGCGCTAATACAATAACCCTAACAGCAGATAATCGAAGCAAATAACAAAACTTACTTAGCAACGTTAAGTGCGTCTACAGTCTCGTAATAACCAAGCTTTTTGTACACAGCGTGTAGAAATCTGAATACGCATCATAACAACAACGTGGGAAACGAAATTGAATCAATGCATTTTAATAAAATCTTTTAGAAATTTTCAAACATTCAGTAAAAAACTATTACAGGTATTAAAAAATATCAGAGGTACATAAAGGAGGTTTTGGGTTTGGTTTATTTATCTGTTGTTATTATTATTATTACGAATATTTATACAGGATGAGCCACGCATAAAACAAAAAATATATATATATTTACAAACTTATGTTGTTGTATGGGTTCTGAGGTACATAAAGGATGAGTGGTAACAATGGGGCAGAACACTCTCTCTAACAACCACAAAACCATCCCATTCATGTTATTGGCATATTTTTATATATGTTACACAATTTCTTTTAATGAATTTGAATTTACGATTAATTTGCAATTAACAATATTTAAATACAATAAAAATATATTAAAATTAATTTAATCAATTCCAATAGTTTAGTTTAGTTTAGTTATAAATTGAGTTTAATTCAGAATAAAATTAAAATAGGTTACAAGAATGGAATTAAATTATTGGTCGTTCATTGTTTTTTTCAAAACACTGATATAAATAATTAATCCATTATAAATATACATATGAAAACAATTTAATTGCAAATATTGAAAATGTGAATTTCAAAAATCATTTAATTTGCAATCTTTAATTTTTAAAATATTAGAAGTTTAATTTCTTGATGAATAAAACACTTTTGTGGTTGCTATGCATCAGACTTACTCGTAACCATAATACCCAGACCCTCTAGCATCTATGCTCACTGTAATGATGTCAAAATTTGAGTTCAAAAACTCATCAAAATGCATCATGAACATGTCCAACACCTAAACAACCAATCAAAATTGTGCAAATACAATGGTAAGAAAACAAAAAAGCAATGAAAGCACACAGGGGAAGAAATAGGCATATTTATTAATGGAATCATATCTCGCCAGCTTAATTTACGCTTTTTAAACTAACATAACTATTTTACTCCAGTGTACTTTCATTGAGAGATATTTGAAAATGAGTTTTTGTTCGCTCGGGGTGAAATTTTATTAGAAACACACATTTTTTGTTTATTTACAGACAGAAACATCACTTTTTGGACGGCGATATTTCAACCCAACTACCAGAAACTCATTTTGCAAAAATCGTTGTTGTGTGATAAACATACTTGTATCCGTTATATCCAGAGCCTCTGGCATCAAATTGCACAATAACAATGTCACTGCTGGTCAGGGAGATGGGAAAACGTAAACTAAACTTATCGGTCACCTGCGATAAACCAAATAGCGAATATGTTTCGTGTAATTGCACCACGAAATGATACTCTCAAGTGTTCATTATGAATTGAAGACAAAGGAGATCAAGATAAAAGAAGTTATCAATGATCTTGATCAGGCTCTATGTAAATTTAATGTATTGAATTGATATACACATTATTACCTTGGTCATGCAATACTCTTGCACAAATCAATGAATGATTTATAAAAAAATTTCAAAACTGAGTGGACGACAAAAATGAACTGCAAATCAGCCGAATAAAAATAAATCAATTTACACCGGCTGTACCCACCTTCTGTGTATTTGGTCCACCATATCTACAAAGCAAAGCCGACATTTTCAAAAACAAAGAAAATGAAAAAGGCAATTGACTTACACATCAAACAAAACAGCATATTTCTTATTCTTGTCAAAATCATATGGTACTGTTTCTCGGACAGGGATTTCATAACCGTCAGACTCTACGGTGTAATAGCGCACAAGCGGTAAATCTTTCTCCCTCAAAGCGTTTTTTGTGCTGTTGTTGCTTGTGAGAATAAGCTTTCGTTTCACTTTCAAGCCGTACATATTTGTGACGGGCACAAACGGGCCCTGACACATCAATGTTACCCACGAACATTTCTTGCTGAACTGAGGATAGTAGTAAGTGCAATCTGTTCCATCGGAATCTGTTTAAAATGATTTTGATTGTTCATGATTTACATGATATTAAGAGCAGAAAGCACTTCATTTTTAAGTTTATGAATTAGTTTCAAAAGAATAACCCGGTTCCCATTTCACTCTCGTTTTTCATAAATCAGCAATCAAATTACACATACAAAAATTATATTTTCCTTTAAAATTAAATATATAGTACCCAATTATTCTTCACAAAGCAAATGGAAATTATATGCGAGTGAACTCATGAAGATTGTCTTCCTTACCTTTTATTAAGCCACAGCTCACACACTGTTTCTCTTTGGTATTTATGTTCAAACTGTACACTTGACGATGCCTAGGTGAATCTTCTGTGCTTCGGAAATATCTGAATGTAGAGTAGAGACGTAGGTAAACTCGCGAGTTCCTTGTTTTAAAATCGATACGGAGATGTGACCTCCGAAAAACGAAGAAGTTTTGCAGTTGAAAGACTACCAGATTTGAAATTTCTACAGACCACTCTGCTTTTCATATCGTATCAAGGAATTTAGGTAAGGATTAAGTATGACGTGCTTTCCTAAGACATCACTGGAGAGGAAACTCATGGTGATTTTACTTAAATAACCTATCATGGCACCTGTTCAACATTAGAAAAACCTCTTACATCATTTCTTCGTCTGCATTGTGGCAATTCAAATCCTGCACTGTATACTTGCCATCCGTTAAAAACTCAATGTCCAAGGTTTCCTAAAAAAAGAAAACAAACATTTATTAAACTAGAACGAACATTCGAGTAAAAAATATGAAAAATAAGAAAATGAAGAACGTAAGTAAGAAAGGGAAATCGATATTAATGTTGTTGGAAAAATTCATAATAAATAACATTAATTTCCCATAAATATTTAAATAATTACTAACTACATATTTCAGACCGATCCATGGAATAGCCTAACAGAATATAGAGAAACAATTCGTAAATGCATCTCACAGTTGTGGAGACTTTTGCAATGTGTCGATATTTGCCTCTGCCACCCGCTACATCTTTTGGTAACATAGTAATATAGTAGGACCCATCTTTCGAAAAGTATGGCTTCACGTACTAGAGAAAAATTTGTTCGTCATGCTTCCTACAGTACAGCTTGAATTTCATCGACAATATGCACAAAGTAGACTTTCCAACCAGTGTTTATTTATTAACAATTAAACTATGTATATATGAGTATTTAGCAATAATAATAATAATAATACAAGAAAGTGCTGTAGTTGTTTCCACTGGGGTCCACTGTTGGAAAGTACATTTTCGTAACTAATTATTCAACCATTAGTCTACCAAATTTCCCTCACAAGGCGTTGGTTAACTGGTGGTAAGTTTTCAGGCACTTTCCAAAGGTGCTGCGCGCTCAGGTAATTTTTTTTTTGTATCTCGTGAGAATCGAACCTGGGCCATTACGGCCAGAAACATAAGTTTCGACCACTAGACCACGCGCACAATACTAACTAATTTAACAATTTTGAATTATTATAAAAAAATATTTATTTTCTCTCACTCATTCTGAAAGTTGGAAAGGTAGAAAGTAAGTAAACATGTCAGATTGATAGTGGTAAAAACATACTTAGTCAGCGCTAAACTACATTCTAAACATGACAAAACATGGTGTTTACTTAAAAATGTTGTCAGAAGAGAGGAAAAACCATTTCTTATAATATTCACTCACATCGTCATCAACCCAACCATTTTTCACTTTGTGATTTTCAACCTAGACAAAAAAGAAGATATAATGTTTGTATTATACAATACATCACTTAGTGTTGAAATAGGGCACAGATATTTCATTGAAAGCTCATTCAACTTCTGCTTTTACAGAAGTCAATCAAGAGGGAACAAATTTCAGAATACTTCTAAAACTTGCTGTGTAAGTCATCCATACTCACTCGTAACATCACAAAACAACTGTGAACTTGCCTTTTTGTGTTCGTATATAAATGCATATATGCTTGTCTACCTGTGACAATCTGCATATTTATACCATTAAAAGTAAAAATCTTTTTTCGTTTCAAATGTTTTTGCAACGCTTAAGGGCATATGCACATGCAAATTGCACGCATTATTTCTAAAGTTCTTGATTCGTTTTTTGTCTGTTTGTAATAAAAAAGTCTTCTTTATAACCACGTTGTTGTTGTTTGGCGTGAATGCACAGAAAAGTTCAAATACAATGATTTCAGTATAATTTTGTTAATGAGTACAGGTTACATCACTAACATGAGAGAAAGTTGAGCACTTATTCAAGATTATTTGTTTTCGCATCAAGAGGATGATTGATTGTGATGTGCGACGAATGCAGTAAGGAAGAGATTAACAACCACCATATGTAAGACAATTTTCTGCAATATTTGAAAAACCAACAATAAACTGATCATATTAGTCGTGACATCGGTTTAACCATCTCATTGTGGAAATGTTTCTATCATCCACCATAAAAATTGTCAAAATTAATGAGAAGGTTGTTTTAGAAACGGCACATATGGGAGTGAAAATGTAAAAAAGCGAAAATAAAAATAAAGTAATTTTGAAATTTGACAATTTTTGCAATGTGACACCATATCATATTTCATTATCTCTGACTACACATATTATTTTTAACTACGCTTAATTCTTTTTAATTAATTTCAATTGTGTGACGTATTCAAGCACACTTCAGGTTAAATGATGCAACAATAGAAAACATTTACCACAAGTCCAGTATTACTGTCGGGTTCATAAATCATGCATATGGTGTTGTTTTGTTGACGGTTCATCCACTGTACAAACACCCCTACATTTTGGTCCCACATCATCACAGCATAGTAGAACTCCCTGCAATTAGTAACAGTACATGTTGCATTATCTATGGAATCGTTCTTTAAAAAAAAATTTGAATTCAGATATAATAATATGCAGTAGGATTAAGTGTTAATAATCAATTCACTTACTTTTGTGACAGTTCAATGGGAGGGATAAGCTGGACCTTCGGAGTGGTGACATACTTGACAACTGATTCGAGGTTGACGATATTGATCTTTATAGTTGGGTTTGGATAGCCAGCCTGAACGAATGTTTTGAGCTTTCAGTGAAAATTTAGATTGTAAAATTTCGTTGACATCTTTGTACTCACCATATAGTTGAACAAGACGTACATTTCATCACAGACAAGAGGGCAACTAGATGATTTATAATTTGGAACATTTATTGTAAATTGGCTGTAAGTAAGCCCTTGAAAAGGTCAAAACACTGTTTTTCCTGCATTATATAAAAGATGAATAGCGTTGTTTACCTTTGGATAAGCAATCTTTTCGATATCAGTGTACAGATTTGTTGCCGGGCCATATCTTGGAAACTTGTAGAATGGCACCGCCGTCGCATTGAAGTTTACGTACGATAGGTATTTCCCATTGGCTGAAAACTCTATAGCGTGTGTTGAGGCTATGATCTCCTCTACAAAAAAAAGTAGTCTGATGTAATAAATTGATATATAAAAATAGTATAACATAAATAAATAAAACAACGAGATATAATAGTGCAGCGTACTTGCTGTCCCACGACGGTACGGGGTGATCAACTTTAAAACACTATGTTAATAGATGGAATGAGTCAATTTCTAACTTATAAATATTCCCAAAAAAATTTAAAAGAACATAAATAAAATATTACGAATTCAAAAATTAATAAATAAAACTTTAATCGTCTTAATAGAGATAATTTCGTGAGGATGTAACACGTATTACTACGATATTCAGAGTGGCTCACAAATGAAAACAAAATGAAGAAAAGAAATACAAAACAAAGGAAATATTTCTCAAAACATCTGTCTTCATGAGAAAGAAAACGTCTAACAAAGGAAATCCATCTGTCAATCGTAAAAGAATATTGTACTTTAATAATTTATAACTAGCATGATTTGCGAGATGGAAGGCTTTTCAGTGAAGTCTACAAACAACTTTCAATATTTGCTTACCAATCTAGCAAACTACTTGTCAATCAGGGGGTATGACTTTTATTGATTTTATCATTAAATTTCAAAGATTCTAGTAATTTCGCTTGTTAACATGCTAAATATATGAAAATATATTTGATTTTTTAAGCTTAAATTTGTGCACTTTTAAGCTTTAAATATTGTCTGGTGGTTTGCTTTATTCTTCGCGATCATGGAGCTTCTAGTATATCTACCTGTAATGAAGTTGTCCACACACACACTTTTAATGATATTTTTTGTAATTTGAAGTCTGGGAAAGAAACGCTGACTTGTCATTAAAGCGAGTAGCAAAAATGTCATTATAAAAGTTCTTTGACACATGAATAATAAACCTAGGCCAATAAACCTATAACTTACAAACAATATTATATATCACATTGTCTAAATCAAATGATCAAGATTCGAAAATAAAAGTCAAAATACCTTTCTCGGAGAGAAAAATTATTTGAATGAAAAAAGTAAAACTTGTTCCTACCTTCGTAAACCCAATCAGGCACACCATTAAATATCTTCTTTGGTTCGCCATCTTTAGTGATTTGATAGTAACGCATTTGATCAGTATCCAAAGTTGGTACATAGAATATGTTGCAACGGTAGACAAATACCTGAAAGAAAGAAAAAACAAAGAGGAAAAGGGTAATCATCAAGCGTAGATAAATATATACTATTTATTTAGTTATTTATAAATATGTCTAAATAAATAAAATAGACTTTTTGCCTATTATTGTTCCATTTTTTCATAGAGCGTATTGGATGCGAAGCAACTCAAATAAATACCTCACGACTGCAAGTAACTTAGGCCACAAAAACTCGTTGCTTTTTACTTATAGATTGTTATTACTTTTCCACTTAACAATCGTTTGTGCCAAGAACGAGTTTAGATATTGTTGGCCTCTTTCAATTCATATTCAAGACATTGTTTATTGTGATTTTATGTGTTGAGAGACAATATTTTGCATGGATACTAATACCTTACTATATAATCCAAAAGATTTCTGATAGCCTTAAACATTTCACTTGATTTCAACCTTGTGTTGTTTATCTTATATGAAGTAGTAAATGCGCTTGTCTTGCGACTTGATTAGACCTTCGAGACTTACCAGAGCACTACCATTTGTAGACCAACCACAGTAACGAATTTGGTCCCCTTCATTTGTGGGAGTCATTATTTTCTGGATTTCACTAAAGAACATAATAAAATAAAATAGCTGTTTAGACTTTATGTTATCTTGAAGTGGATTCACACATCAATTTAATGTAACCTTTTGTTTTAATGGTCATTCTCAGTTTTTCGCATAAAGTTAATGATAAAAGCACAACAAGTGACAGTAAAGTTTTGAAACTCAATTGTAAAATTACTTGTTTCCATTGTAACTTTTGAAATCATTCAACAAAACACCTTTCTTTTCACTAGGGGTTGTTAGAATGACAAGTCTTTTTTAAAATAATTTTGAACACCAATTTCATGCAAAAGATATTCGCATGAAAAATCTCTTACCCTGTTTTCATGTCTTTAACATAATAATCAGCATAAAATGAGTGTCGATATAACTAAAAGAATAATATTAATTACCTCTAGTAAAATATAATGAGAAAGTTTTTAATCACAACAAAATCTACTGAGGTCAACTGGATTGATTTTCTGACTTCAAAGATGTTCAAGATTGGAAGCAAAACAAAAAATGGAGCAGACTTACCGAATTGCTATTATTGGAAAAGAGAAACCAATTCTTATCTGGAGAAAATTTCTTCACACGATCTATGTTACTTTCCTTCTAAAATACAAATATTGTGTGCATATTAAAAAATGCTTGAGAATTTCTATCTAATCTTCTTGAATTAAAATGAGAAACTCACCAACTCTTCTTTGGAGATGACTGTATGTCTAGAGAGATCGTTCATGTCATATTGCAGAAGGCCATCTGAGTTTTCATGAATATACTGAGAATCTAAACACGAACCCAGGAGTTAATAAGAAAAAATACAAGGAAGGCATTGTAACCAGTGGGCACAGGGCCCTGTTTGAGAATAAACAAAAACAAATGTTAAAAAGACTTAACTGTGTGGCCATACTTTCTATTATGTTCACTTAAACTTTGATACAATTACTAACAACTAATTGGCTTTGTTTGGGGAAATACTGATTGAAATATGCAACCAATAAAGTCACGGAAAAGGATAGTTTACCTACGTACAGGCTAATAAACACTCAAATCTTGATTTACTTTTTTAACTCTAACTAAATATTGTTGATTTTTGGGTTGTACTTTTGCAAGCATCGCTCCACTTGAGAAGTACCACTAAATTAAATTTCCCGAAAACAGTGTTTTAACATTTTTGACTGTTCATTGAATATATGTCCTAAGCATGTTTTATAGGATTTCCTGGTTTACTATTTTACATAACGTCCGGCCATCATTTTGGGATATAAAGGCACTTTTACAAGAAATATGACACGAAAGTCACGTTGTGTGATTTGTATTAATTTTCTGCCCAATACATATCTAGATTCTTATAACATCTATCTGGTATACATCATTAGTACCTTGGAGTAACCTGTGTAAGGTCAGACAGGTAAAAAACATGTTCTATCAACTAATTTGATACATATTGACACATTGTTTTAATCGTCTTTATTCCTGTAACTGTTGCTCAAGTGCCACTGTGTATGAAAATGCAATTTAGTGGTACTTATTAATGAATGCGTCCTTCTATGATACAAATTTTATATTCATCAATGAATAAATCAAATAAATGAGTTTATTTATTTATTTATTTAATATTTATACAGGTACATAATACTCAGTGCAAACACTGTTTTTCACAAAAGACCTGATAAAATAACCTACACTAATTACAATAGGATTAAATATTAGAATTAAATAAAAGTTAGAGATATACAGTAAAATATACAGTAAAATTATCTATAAGAAAACAAAACAAAAAGGTATTAAACACACTGGATTACTGACTTTCAAAGCCCACAAGAATGGCGAAAAATTAGCATATATATACAAAGTGTAGCTCCGGGAAATCACTACCTAGAACAATCTTGTCTAAACCTTCTGATCTTTTGTTCTTCAATTTACTCAGGTGTTTCTTCACTTCTGGTGCAGAAACATGGCGAAAGTGGAAAAGAGTTGTGGTGTTCACCCTTTTCTTGATCAACTTTGACCAAATAAAATCCTGGAATTTTATTTTTTAAGTTTCAGTTTGAAAGCAGCGGATTGGAAGAAGTTGCAGAAACCTTCTGCTATGATAGATTTATCTTGAACCAGTTCACCATCCAGTTTGAATTTCGTACTGGAAACATTTTTCTTAGGTTTAGTAGGGAAAAGGTTTTTTATGTATTTCCAAAAGCATTCGGGTTTCCCAACGTTTTCTTCAAGGAGCTTGGTATGGTATTCAGCTTTAGCAGATTTTATGAGGTTATTGACTCGGTTTTTTTGACGCTTATAATCTGTCAAGTGTTCATCAGCTCTTCTCCGTCTTGCTTTACAAAGTAATTTATTACGATAGTTCATTTGCTGCTTGATGTTATCATTCAACCAAGGACAAGGTTTTCCTTTAATAGTCTTTGTTGTGAAGGGTGTGTGTGTATTTGATAAATTAACCAAATGTTTCTTTAGAAATCCCCATGCATGTGTAGGGTGATTTGAATTTAATAGTGGTTTCCAATTGGTGTTTGTTCTATTGTTGCGAACAGAGTTAGCATAGTAATTTTTAAAGTTTCTAGATTTAACTGTTTTCGGTTGATATTTTAGTTGCCGTTTTTTTCGTATTGCACCAATCATCTTGTGGTCGCTTAGGTTACACAGTAGAACATTGTTAAAGACGATTTTTTCTGGGGAATTGGTTAAAATAACGTCTATTAAGATTGAAGTGTTCTCTGTTATTCTGGTTGATTTGTTGATGAGTTGTTTAAAGCCATTGATTGTAAAAAGTATTTTTATGTCATGGTGGTCGTTTGAGTCGCGGTAATCACAATTTATATCTCCAAGGATAATTATCTCTTTGTTCTCATTTTGAGCAAGTTAGAGTTGTTTATCGACAAATTGATTAAATTTTTTACACAGATGCTTTGAGGAATCAGGGGGTCGCAGATCACTGCAACAAGAAACTTTTTAGCATTTTTGAACAATATTTCGAGCCAAAGTAACTCTAATTCGTCACATTCCAAATCTTCCCTTCGCGTGTATGGTATTCCATCTCTAATGAACGCACCGACACCTCCTCCCATTCCTTTATCACGATTTTTGCTTTCAAAAGTATAACCCCCGATCTCAACATTGTCACTTACTGTTGTTATGAAAGTTTCGCTGAGAGAGAGAATATCGATGTTATTGTGTGTAAATAATAAATCTGATATTAAATCCACCTTCCCACATAATCCACAAATATTTTGATGTAGTAACGAAAACCCTTTCACTTTTAACAGCTCGTCACAGGACAAGTTTCTATGTCACCACATAATAAAATCAGTAGTTGAATAAAACTTTTGACAGATCGTTTATAATAGTATCTATTTTTTCTTGTAATCCATAATGTCGAATAAACAAAGCTCTCTTCTATAGTATCATACACATCATTCTCACCAATTGTAATACTAATCCCATCTGGAGAAAGAAAAGCATGTTTTCTGACATAAAAATCAAGATAAAACATATAGCAGTTAAGAGTACATCCGTTCGCATTGACGCCATTATTAGTCTTGACGCATTGACACATTTTATTAGTGTTGCTTTAAGTCATGTTATGTTTTGCTCATTTATGTGTTTCTAATACTATTTAGTTTGTTAAATGCTGGTGTTCAAAAAACTATTTAAAACAACAAGAAGTTGAAAGACCAGTCAGTACTGGTATATATTTATAGTCCAGTCAGTCCTGTTATATATAACGATATAATTCATTTTGTTTTTTTAGCATTTATAGAAAATATGTGGATGTGTCCAGACAGGGAAAAGACAATTGAAAGTCGTAGAATTCTAACATTACATAAATGTTTATCAAATTGTTCTAATTTCATGTTACCTACCTGATACCCATGTAGTTGAATAAGTGTCGTAAGAAAATTTCCCATTAAGAACATCATCTAATGTCAGTTTACGAGCATCTCTTGTTACTTTTCTCCCTGTACTTAGATCTTCTGTCCATTCTAAATTTGCAAAGGACATATATATAGTTTATAAATGTATGAATTTTGAAGATACTGCCTGAAATATCAATTACCTAGCTATAACACAATCATAGTATATATTATACATTATATATATTCTGTTTTAACTTAAATGTATCAAGTAAATGGATCAATGGTATACCTATCTAGCTGCATTATTTTGAGTATATTGCAATGCTATTAGTAGCTCAAGTATAACTTATGATCAGCACAACTTATGCTAAATTAAAGGGTTTGCAAACTCTACTCAACTGAAGCAAATCATGAAAGGCTATTTTTACTATGAGTGAATACTTTCTGCTGTAAATAAGGTAATGTAATAGATTTTGTACACTACAATACCTGGTTACATACACTTTTAAAAAAAAACTATTATGGAGAATTTTCAATAATAGGTTTTAGTACACCTAGCGGTAAACATTATTGTATTTTTTGCATACTTGGGGAAAAACCACATTGTTTTTAAAACATTACTCGGGGCAATTAGCTCTAATGTAAATATCTTACCTTTCTTCTGTGTGAAAACTACTGCTAAAGTTATAACGAATACCAGCGTCACGAACACAATCGAAAAATAAAATATCTTTTGCCGGGAAGAAAATCTTGTACGTCTATTACTATTTTGGTCATCTGAAATAGTGAATGATTTCATTTCTCCCGAAGACAGATACTCATCGTCCTCTTTGAGGCGAGAGTATTCCGTTTTTGCAAGCATCTTAGCAAAACTTACAAACTCATTCTGATGGTGAGCTTGTTTTTGTAAACAGACAACAGGCTACTTGCTCTATTTCGGCATAACTTCCTTCTTGTTTTGGTGGCCATATTTAAACAAATCGAAACGGGGGTAAACACACAATATTTTTTTCTGACAAAAATCAAGTAAAGAGAACTGTTCTTACACTTTTGCAATTATTTTTAGTTATCATTGAAGAAAAAAAACTCACTTAAAAAAAGTTCATATTATGTTACAAAAATGTGTTATTAAATCTTATTTCCAAAATCTACATCTCCTTAAAAAAATTGATTCGGCTTGCAAATGCGGAAGAGAAATGGCAATTAAGTTTCAATGACTGTGACGTTTTTATGTTTTTGTCATTGAACATTAGTTACAACGATTTTAAATGGGTTTTGTGACACTCATCCTTATCCGCTGTTGTTTTTTGTTTAAAAGAACGTTTAATTAGTCAGAAAATAAATTGTATTTTAGTAAATGAGCACGAAATAACATTGAAGGTGTTTACGTGCCGTGAACATAACGAAGTTCAGCCAGCTCAAACAGAGAGTTAGTAATGCAAACAACATTTCACTAAAAAATCGTCAGAAATGTTTCAAAGAGAACTAACATTATCTTCATAAAATAAATCATTGTTGAATAGATTTATACAGAATTTTTATTTGTTATTTTTACTGCATAGTAGGCCGCGGAAGCTGATATATTCTCCTGATACCTAACCTAGTCCAAATTTGAATATCTGTTGGTCCAGCGTACATAAGACCGTTGCTTTAATAACGCTTACCTATGTGCAAATTGGTCTTATCAATCATAGTTGCTCCAATGAACAGTTTTTCTTTCAAAAGGTTTTCCACAAACGATGCACTGTTGATAGAAGTACTACCTTGTTCTAGGAAATTAACACGCAAAGATTTTAAAACGAAGGAATTTAACACGAAAAAAATTAGACTTATTCAGACGCAAACTGGTCCAAGATTCAAGATAAAATAAGTTTTGGAAGATATTGGTCAAATAATAACTTTCGCCCAAGAAAAAAACAATAAATACGACAGATACGCTGTTTCTGTTTCTGCAAGGTTTTTTAAAATACGTGTTAATTTTACATACATTAATTTTCTAGTGCGTTAATTATATAAGGCGTTTTTAATTATCATAAGGCGTTAATTTTATCTGCATAATATTTCGAAATTGTTTAACAAAATCAAAAAATGTGCTGAAAAATGTTTTTCACTTGGTTTGATTTCATCCTTGTTCATTCAATCTGGAGACATCTTTGCATGAATTTATCAAGTGCATTTTCAAACCAAAGTCAAGATGGGGCCGCATACGCTAAACACGAGGACATAACTCAACTTCGCCCGTCATTTAGGATATCTCTGTATAACTCTTCTTCCATCCAGTCGACTGTCTTTGTCTCTTCTTTGGCTACAGGGCCGAAATGTGTGCTTTGTGTTTTCTACATTTCCGTGGTTGCATCGACTGTAAGCCTACAAACTAAGCTTTTAACAGATGTGTACCTGAGTGTGTAAAACCATGTCTTGTCGGTTTTGCAATTCAGATTGGAAAACTTTTTCTTCGTCTTTAACGAATACCAGATGTATCGACTCAGTTCCCGTGGGATATGTCCAACCACTACGCGACCGATTTTTCCAGGTATCCGTGTTAATTTTCTAGCGCGTTAATTTCCTAGAGTAAGATATTCAAGTTAAAATCCAAACAGTGAATGGGTGTCTTTTTTTAAGTATTGTTATTTATGGATGTTATTGTAACTCTATGAACTTTGGCGTGTTGGATATTTTCAAGGTTTTATTCCCATCACGAACTCTATTATCTATAATACGTCTGTATATGTACATGGACTTTGATTATATACCTGTTTCGGCGTGACCATGCACCAGTATCTATTTTTAATATTTCCTTTAAACTTGCTATTGTATGTAGGTTGTTTTTATGTATAATATAGCTAATGAAAACTAACAGTAGATTTTTCTAACCGCAGCGCAACACAATACACGCTTTTTGATAAACATAGACTTGATTCGGCCAGGGTCAAGTATTCTTAAGTTTTAACTCCAAATCAAGCTGAATTATTCTTAGCATATTTTTACTTATTCTACTTATTCATGGCGGACGTTTTCTTAACTGACGTTTTCTTTTGAAATTAACTTCTATTAGCCATGGAGTCATGCATATGCCAAAAGAGCAGCACACTGAACCAAAAAAAGCCTGGAAGACATTGCTCCTTATGTGCGGGGTTCTTTTATCTCACCTGTGTCAAGTTGATAAAAAGAATATCTGCACAGCTATCTGCGTGGAAGTGCTACGTCTGTTTGTCTAATGTGCCACCTTCTTCGGAAGCACAGGAACCACTTCCAAGCCACGTAAGATTGTTCATTTTGCAACTGGAAACAGCAAGAAAGTGGGTTCTCATCCCTGTCAAAATTCCAAAGGCTGCCTGTATATCTGCAGCAAACGCCCTTTCCACAACAATCGAAAACGCTGTTTAATACATCGGTCCAGATCCATGGTGACAGCTTTTTTATTTCGCTCCCCTTGCCCTCGGACAACACCGAACCAACGATAGAGTTAAATCTTTCCTTGTACGCGAGATGAAAAAGTCAATCCTTGTATTTATTTCATGTTCCGGTTTTGTCAAGCGTGATGACTCCGTGCAATCTAGTCAGTGTTTACACAGACGAAGCAGCGATCAGCGTAGTGCTGTCAACTCAAAATTAGCCCAAGAAGATTTTCCGCCGTAGTTCGTTTTGTTTCGTCCGACGATACGGTGTTGGAGCCTTCTGACGAAATTTAGTCCGCCCTGCGTTTGAAACTAGCTAGGCTAAATGATGCAACGTTGAGAGGCTCACTTGCCGAAGTTTACTCCAAGGACTTAACGAGGCAATAAAGAAATCGGCTTCCAAGATCTGCAATATTGATTTTGATGGCGACAAAAAACCCTCCCGTTGAGTCTCGGGGGCCTCGGCCTCCGTTCCCCAAGAAAGGATATTGCTGTTCCGGCATACAACGCATCCGTCTATTCGTCTCGTCCTCTGGTTGAGTGTATTCTATCCAAAATATTTCAATTTCCTTTCAACTCGGTTCTCTCCGACATCGATGCCAGATGGATTGCAACGGATTTGCAACGTCCAGCCGAAACGAGAAATCAAAGACTCTGGAATCGCGTTTCCGCAAGCCGGACACTGTCAGATCTAAAGCTAACAGTGGACCAACACCGCCTTGCTTATTTACAGACTGTCTCTCAGCCAAACAGCGGTGCTTGGTTAACGGCTCTTCCCTCCAGCGCAGCCGGCATTTTACTGGATGACGATTGCCTCCGCTTCGCCGTCTCCATGAGAATTGGTACTAAGACATGCGAATCCCACCATTGCCGATGCGGCCGTCTAATCGATGCCAATGGTCTTCACCCTCTGTTTTGTCTGAGGAGTAGCCGGCAGATATCCACGCCATTCAGCCATCGACGACATCATTTGCCGGGTTCTTGACGTGGCTGACAACCATTCAATCCTCGAACTAGTCGGGTTGGACAGAGGGGATTGCAAGTTCCCTGATGGTATGACCGTATATCCATTTAAGAAAGGAAAGTCACTTGTCTGGGACGTTACATTTTCTGACAGTTTCGCACCGTCGATTGTCAACAAAGCAGCCGTGGAATGAAAAATTTAGAAATACGCCGAACTCTCCAAGCGCTATATTTTTACGCCCGTTGCCATGGAGATCACTGGTTTCTTCGGTCCAGCCTCCCTGTTTTTTTTTTATTTGAGAACCTGACAATATCAATTGCCGTCGTTCGTGGGAATTATGCAAGCTTAGTTGCCTCTTCTCGACAATATTTTATTACTTGAATTGCTTGTTTAATTTCGGGTCTATGACATAACTGTTTCGATTTATATAATATAATTACGAATCTATTTTTTATGCTGACTATATTGTAAGAACACATTGCAGTGTGCTCTACGTCTTATTGGTATTTTATAGCAGGTTGTTTACAACCAAATCTTGTGCTGTATGTGCACGCAGTAGGAGAGTGATGTTTTTTAATGTAGAAGCTGGTTGTAATTGCAGTTCTTTTGTACATAGACAAAACAAGAACATGGTTCCTCCTTCAAAGAAAAAACAAAAAACGCTAGGCCATATAGTGTTTCTCTTAAAGGAAAACCAAAGGAACCAAAAACCAAAAAATTGAGGTTGAACTTTAGACCATTAAATGAATTTAGTGTTTGGTTCGCTAGATGGAGAAGTTCGTCGAATCACCACGTATTCGTTAGAACGGCAATTTACAAGTATCTGAAAGCGAATCTGTTTGTATGCGGGACAACACCCTGCTATTAAAACTCCAAAGCATAATTGTTTGCATAAAGAACCTTTTCGTGCACAAAGCTCATATCTATTTCTTTAGAGTGTTCTAAAATACACATTAAGCCGTAGCACTATAGTTGAGAATATGCTATTATCGCGAGCTGTAAGCCATTAACTCAAAACAAGCTAATGAGTCACGTGAGCCAATTTCCCTGAAACATGGCGACTAAATACTAAACCACGAACACAACTTTGAAGTTCACATTATTATTTATTTAAGTGCGGTAGAAAAATTCTTGAAATACAATATACGAAACAATCGACATAAAATATTTCAATAACCATAAACTGTAAAAAAGGGACGCCAGTATATAATAAATCTATACACTAATATAGAGGAGAAATATACAAACATCTAAATATTTTCAAAATGAGATTTAGAATCACTATTAATGACCAAATATTTAAAACGCTTTTTGTCAAATGAAACATTTCATTAGAGAGATTGCAAATACGATTCAATAAACTTCGAAAGTAACACAACAGTCGTAGTATTAATCACAAACCCTCTACCCCTATCTATAAAATATGTTGATGAAAATTATTGAACCTGACCTGAATTTCAAGAAAAGAAGAATTAATTCTAACAAAAAAGAGGTACTTGGATCTTTTCGACTAGTTCTTATAAATTTATAGAAGATTTTCCCATTAATATCCCACTGAAACCACTAATAAGAAAACCGGGTTGGCAGTTGAAACGAGAATTAAGATCCCAAACTCAAAAAACGCTATATTTTAGAAAAAGTGCCACGATGCAAAGTGCCAGTCCTACCTTAATTAAACTAATTAATTTCCCTGGTGTATCGAGCAAAGTCTGACTGCAGACCTTCACCTCTGAGATGAGCGAGCAAGTAATCAGCCACTAGCATGTAGACGTAGCCATGACTTCGAATCGAATGGGCACGGTCTGGGAAAAACTAAAGGGAGCCATCACAGACGGCACGATGAAGGTAGAAAGATTTTGATCAAACAATTTAGCCACATGAGAACAATGTTTAGATTTACGAGTTAATATGGCGAATTAAAGCTCCCACACTGAAGGAAATTGAAGTGTGTAAAGACGTTTATTTTTAGCAATATGAAAACAGGTTAGGTTTAGCAGTAAAGCGACCACGCCCGTTTCAACTGTCAAGAATTTAGTGGTTACAGCGTATATCATTTACATTTAAATGGTTTACACGTATAACATTAAACGGTAGGGTCTTACAGTTCAACTTTTTTACATTGTTTACCGTTTCCTTTTTAACTGTCAACAATATAGAAGTTTAAATGCGACAAATTTAAACGTTAGATTTAATAAATTTAATTGCACAACAAAATTTAAAGTAAATATTACCAAATATGTAATCAAAATTGAAACATAAATATACTATATATAATACAACAAATAAATATATATAGTTTATTTTCAAGCTCAAAAAGTTATACTTGGTAAAGGAAAACACAAGAAAGCACTTACTTGTGTCCTAAATTTCACCTTGTTCTTTATAAGAGCCGCTGAGAGTTGGGCTGTATTTTGAAAGTGAACGTTATCTGTTGAGGTGAGTTAAAACAATAGAAAGTAATACATATATATACCTTAGTGGTACTAAATTTCGCGTGTACTTATTTTCGCGGTATCGATTTTTTTTTCAAAAAATTGCATGTCGCGGGTATTTATTTTCGTGGTTTGCTCACTTAAGAATTTTTTCGCGGGTATTAATTTTCGCAAAATGTCAAAATTAAGTAAATTTTAAAATCAAACTTTTAATCAAAATAAAGAAAATAAGAACGATAAGAGTGAAGCACAAGTTGAATTTAGGGTTTGGGAAGGCATTACAGAAGAAGCCCTCTAATTCAAGGTGGACTTGAAGTAACATGCAGAATAAAAAACATTTCTTTCAATGAGAAAGAAACGAACAAACAAATGAAGATGATGAAGACGACGAAGAGATGGATATTGAGGTATTGCAAAGAGCCCGACCGATGAAAAAAACTAAAAACATCCAGAAAAAAGAGGTGACTTTAGATGGTGGTTTAACACTGTTATGGACGCCAAAAACTCTCTACACGAAATGTCTATATCGTGCCTATATAGCAATCAAGCCTATCTAAGCTTACCTAAGCCAACCATGTCTATCTCGTTAACAATCAAGTTTGTGAAAGCTCTATGCAAGGACAAAAAACAATACATCAGAAACAGGGGCGGATCCAAGGTGACGCATACGAAGCAAGAGCTTCACCCTAATAATAGCCAGAAATTATCTAACTTATAAATTACCCGATAAGAAAAAAAACTAACTGTAGATTATTATCCATTCGACAAGGGGTTATGTCAGATCTCTGGGAGATTCAATCACTTAATGGTAAACCATTCCATCAATTCCGTTGACCCAATAACAGGCGCACACACTCAATCCATTGAAAGATCTTGGAACAACAAGAGACACGAACAACAAGAGATACAATGGGACACACCGATTTATGTTAGACTCAAATATTCCCCTAAACTCTGCCCACCGCAGACCGCGTTTTTAGACCTGTAAATCGCGAAATTTTCTTCCGCGAAAATTTCTTCTCTTAAGGTAAACAAGTTTGATAAAATTTGTGTTGATATTGTAGCATATTAGCCGCCAAATTGAATTTCTAAACATTTTGAAGAATTTAACAGAATTAACAGAAAAGTACCAGATTTTTGTTCTATAACCTCCTGTTTGTCACCCGAGTGGAAAATTACTAGAAATTCGACTTTATATAATAAAAATTTTGCGGGTATTAAATTTCGCGGTTTTAAAAAATCCAATTTTTTCGCGAGTACAAATTTTCGCGGTTTAGAGGAAAAACTGCGAAAACCGCGAAAATAAGCACCCGCGAAATTTAGTACCACTAAGGTATGTATTATTCGTAGATATTAAAGATGTGAACATTTTTAGATTTACACACTTAAAAGGGAATGGACTTTAAAAGCCCGCTAAAATAGCGTTAAACAGTGTAAGAAGCCCACTTTTAAAACCTTTCTTCATAGTTACAAACATTGAAGCTCATATTTGCTATGCTACAATTTTTGTTGAGAAAAATACGCGAAATTCCTTCGATTCCTCAAAGAACGAAAAAGAGAAACGAAATTTCACGACTTTCACGAGTGTCTCGGGAATAGCACGGAATTTGTCACGTTAAAGTTGTTGCACAAGAAAAAATATATATTCTTTAAAATAGTTATAAAATGAATATCTTAAAGACCTCACCGTCAGCGGTACCGTGAATTAACAGGAAGTTCTTTCCAGCAAATTGACTGGCTTTGGACATTATAGAAGTATTCTAAAATGAAAAACACAGACAGCAATTTCATAGAATTTCCTGCCTCTTTCAAAGCATCGAGTTAGCGATTCTCTTGGTTTTTGCCTCGAATCCTTTAAAAATAGTTAAACATACTTCATATCCTTTTAAATTATCGCTGAGTCTCGGTAAACCCATATACCTCTCGCTGTACACAGTGTCTGAAAAAACACAGCACTTGATGGACAACTGTTCAAACAATGATGTAATTTTACCGTAATATCTCCAATCGGTGACGGGGGCAACTGAGACAGCAGTTTTTATTAAATCTTTAGACTCTGCTAACACGTTAGCCGCGTAAAATCCACCGTAGGACTGACAGAATGAACGGAAGATGAAACAGTGAGAGTATGATAGAAAAGCCATCTTACCCAGCCCCATATTGCCATTCTCTTTGAATCAACATAAGATTGCTTTTGTAAGTATCTAAAACAACACACCTCCTTTTTCTTTATTATGTTTTTCGCATTCCGGTCCTTAAATTTGTTATTTAAGGGATTTACAAAAGCTGAACTTTCTGTTAGCATAATAATTTAGCCACTCGTGTTTAATGACCCCCAATATTAAATTCTTTATTATGAATAAATAAAGTATATATTATCCATATTTCACAATATTTTTATCAATACTGTTACGCAACATTTATATCCTCATAAGCGCTAATACAATAACCCTAACAGCAGATAATCGAAGCAAATAACAAAACTTACTTAGCAACGTTAAGTGCGTCTACAGTCTCGTAATAACCAAGCTTTTTGTACACAGCGTGTAGAAATCTGAATACGCATCATAACAACAACGTGGGAAACGAAATTGAATCAATGCATTTTAATAAAATCTTTTAAAAATTTTCAAACATTCAGTAAAAAAATTGAAAGTAATTGAAATTGCTGGAGGTACATAAAGGAGGTGGGTGATGGGTAACACTAGGCAGAACACTCTCTCTAACAACCACAAAACCATCCCATTCATGTTATTGGCATATTTTTATATATGTTACACAATTTCTTTTAACGAATTTGAATTTACGATTAATTTGCAATTTTTAAAAATATATTAAAATTAATTTAATGAATACCAATATTATTTAGTTATAAATTGAGTTTAATTCAGAATAAAATTAAAATAAGTTACAAGAATGGAAATAAATTATCGGCCGTTCATTGTTTTTTTCAAAACACTGATATAAATAATTAATCCGTTATAAATATACATGTGAAAAAGAATCTAATTGAAAATATTGCAAATGCAATTAAATTATTCATTTCAGAAATCATTTAATTTGCAGTCTTTACTCTTTTTTAAGACTGTCCAAGGTCCCAAATCTGGGATCTGCCTTCCCCCCCCCCCCCCCCCCCAATATTTCTACCGATCATATTTTTTTAAGCTACAAGTATTCATTGAACAATATAGAAGTGTTATTCTTTTGGAATTTATGCTCTCTTTTCAACATTAATTTGTTCAGCAGTTTTAATCGTTTGTTTTAGTACTTTTGCAATTTTGTTTCTGATATTACTCAGGACCTGGAGAAGAAATCTGTTAAACGGCACTGGACACAAATTCAAACATATTATTATTGTTTGTCTAAGTTAGTGTCAATACCTTTTGATAAAAATGAAATACCGCAGATAAAGTTGGCTTTTTTTTCTAGCAATCTTTTAAATCCTTTGTCTTCAACTATTACATATGGACTGCCACTTTGAGCTGTCCAATCGGCCATTGCTCTTGACAGTTGTTCCTTTTTTTCATCAGATAGACTTTTGAAATTTAACTTTGTCTGAACTAAGTGTTTGTTTATTGCTAGCAGTTTCAGCTTTTCCTATGTCATTATGACTGTCTTTTGAATCACTATCACTCGAACTCTCAGATTTGTTTGGGTGGGTAGCTAGTAGCATGTCTTTTTAATGTTGATGTTCTATGATGGTATGCAAATACCTTATCGCACTATATGCATTTGTCTGATGTTTTACTCCCATCTTTGATAATAATAAATTGCCCATTAAATACAGTTTTATTCATGTTGGCTGATCGTAGCAAATCTCAATCCACTAGCAAAACTTAATCCACGCTTGATAGCTTAAAAGATGATGATACACGTATTTTTACAGTTATAATGATGTATATGGTGTTATCTATGCCTGTTTATGGCTAGCTTTCAGACTAGCTTAATAACCTGGTACAAATGACATGGAGTAGGAGCAAAGATCCATGGCAACACATCAAGTTAGCCAAATAGCCTCATAAGTGACTTTCATAATATTGTAACATAACGAGGAAAAGAGTGAGATTAACTGAGTTTTTAAAGATTGTTAAAAAGATCTTAAAAATGATAGGATCTTAATAATCGCTTTGGACAGCCTTAATTTTTTTCAATTGTAGATTATCAGAAGTTTAATTTCTTGATGAATCAAATACTTTTGTGGTTGCTATGCGTCAGACTTACTTCTAACCACAATACCCAGATCCTCTAGCATCTATGCTCACTGTAATGATATCAAAATTTGAGTTCAAGAACTCATCAAAATGCATCATGAACTTGTCCAACACCTAAACAACCAATCAAAATTGTGCAAATACAATGGTAACAAAACAAAAAACACAATGAAAGCACACAGGGGAAGAAATAGGTACATTTATTAATGGAATCATATCTCGCCAGGTTTAATTTACGCTTTTTAAACTAACATAACTATTTTACTCCAGTGTACTTTCATTGAGAGATATTTGAAAATGAGTTTTTGTTTGCTCGGGTGAAATTTTATTAGAAACACACATTTTTTGTTTATTTACAGATAGAAATGTCACTTTTTGGACGGCGATATTTCAACCCAACTACCAGAAACTCATTTTGCAAAAATCGTTGTTGTGTGATAAACATACTTGTATCCGTTATATCCAGAGCCTCTGGCATCAAATTGCACAATAACAATGCCACTGCTGGTCAGGGAGATGGGAAAACGTAAACTAAACCTATCGGTCACCTGCAATAAACCAAATAGCGAATATGTTTCGTGTAATTGCAGCACGAAATGATGTTCTCAAGTGTTTATTATGAATTCAAGACAAAGACCATTGAGGAATATTATTAAGGAAAGGTAAGGAGATCAAGATAAAAGAGGTTAACAATGATCTTGATTAGGCTCTATGTAAATTGGAGACAACTCATGATAAACATTATTGCAACAGGCTATGAATTATTTATAAAAAATTTCAAAACTGAGTGGACGACACAACTTAACTGCAAATCAGCCGAATAAAAATATACCAAATTACACCGGCTGTACCCACCTTCTGTGTATTTGGTCCACCATATCTGCAAAGCAAAGCGGACATTTTCAAAAACAAAGAAAATAAAGATAGCAATTGACTTACACATCAAACAAAACGGCATATTTCTTATTCTTGTCAAAATCATATGGTACTGTTTCTCGGACAGGAATTTGATAGCCGCCAGATTCCACCTTGTAATAGCGCACAAGTGGTAAATCTTTCTCCCTCAAGGCGTTTTTTGTTCTGTTGTTGCTCGTGAGAATAAGCTTTCGTTTCACTTTCAAGCCGTACATATTTGTAACGGGCACAAACGGGCCCTGACACATCAATGTTACCCACGAACATTTCTTGCTGAACTGAGGATAGTAGTAAGTGCAATCTGTTCCATCGGAATCTGTTTAAAATGATTTTGATTGTTCATGATTTACATGATATTAAGAGCAGAAAGCACTTCATTTTTAAGTTCATAAATTAGTTTCAAAAGAATAACCTGGTTCCCATTTCACTCTCGTTTTTCATAAATCAGCAATCAAATTACACATACAAAAATTATATTTTCCTTTAAAATTAAATATATAGTACCCAATTATTCTTCACAAAGCAATTGGAAATTTTATGCGAGTGAACTCATGAAGATCGCCTTCCTTACCTTTTATTAAGCCACAGCTCACACACTGTTTCTCTTTGGTATTTATGTTCAAACTGTACACTTGACGATGCCTAGGTGAATCTTCTGTGCTTCGGAAATATCTGAATATAGAGTAGAAACGTAGGTAAACTCGCGAATTCCTTGTTTTCAAATCGATACAGAGATGTGACCTCCAAAAATTGAGGTAAGAATTAAGTATGACGTCCGGTCTTAAG
This sequence comes from Candelabrum cocksii, assembly GCA_963930725.1. NCBI lineage: Eukaryota > Metazoa > Cnidaria > Hydrozoa > Anthoathecata > Candelabridae > Candelabrum > Candelabrum cocksii. The sequence goes on along the minus strand of OZ005667.1, from coordinate 11,496,684 downwards.
ACATCACTGTAGAGGAAACTCATAGTGATTTTACTTTAACCTATAATCTATTAATGGCACATGTTCAACATTAAAAAAACCTCTTACATCATTTCTTCGTCTGCATTGTGGCAATTCAAATCCTGCACTGTGTACTGACCATCCGTTAAAAACTCAATGTTCAAAGATTTCTAAAAAAAGAAAACAAACATTTATTAAACTAGAACGAACATTCGAGTAAAAAATATGAAAAATAAGAAAATGAAGAACGTAAGTAAGAAAGGGAAATCGATATTAATGTCGTTGGAAAAATTCATAATAAATAACATTAATTTCCCATAAATATTTAAATAATTACTAACTACATATTTCAGACCGATCCATGGAATAGCCTAACAGAATATAGAGAAACAATTCGTAAATGCATCTCACAGTTGTGGAGACTTTTGCAATGTGTCGGTATTTGCCTCTGCCACCCGCTACGTCTTTTGGCAGCATGGTAATATAGTAGGACCCATCTTTCGAAAAGTATGGCTTCACGTACTAGAGAAAAATTTGTTCGTCATGCTTCCTACAGTACAGCTTAAATTTCATCGACAATATGCACAAAGTAGACTTTCCAGCCAGTGTTTATTTATTAACAATTAAACTATGTAGTATACAGATGTTGGAAAAATAACAATTTTGAATTATTTACGAAACAATATTTATTTTCTCTCGCTGACTCTGAAAGTAAGGAAGGTAGAAAGTAAGTAAACATGTTAGATTGAAGGTGGTAACAACATACTTAGCCCGCGCTAAACTACATTTTAAATATGGCAAGACATGGCGCTTACTTAAAAACGTTGTTAGTACATAGGATAAAGTATCCCATGTTTAATTCATGGACAAAGATTAAAAAAAAACCATCTCCCATACTATTTACTCACAGCTGTATCAACCCAACCGTTTTCCACTTTGTGATTTTCGATCTAAAAAAAAAGAAGAAAAACTGATGCAATGTTTGTATTATACAATACATACAGTGTTGAAATAGGGAACAAATACCTTATTGAAACCCTATTCACCTTCTGCTTTTACAGAACTCAATCAAGAGGGAACAAACTTCAGAATACTTATATACCTAGCTGTGTAAGTCACGTGCAAATTTCACTCATAATATCACAAAATAACTGTGAACTTGCCTTTTTGTGTTTGTATATAAATGCATATATGCATGTCTATCCGTGACAAATTGTATATTTATACCATTGTCAAAATCATTAGTTTTTGGTGTCAAAAATTTTTGCAACGCTTCAATTGACCCTTCTTAAAGATTCGTGTAAATCGCTATTTACATTGTCCCACATTAATTTTCGCGCATTATGCGCATATGCACATGCAAATTTCACGCATTATTTTTTAAGTAGGGAGTAATTGAATTGTCCCGATTTTGTCTGTTTGTAATCAAATAACTCTTCTTCATAACCATCTGAAATATTTCCAAAATTAACACTCGGTTAAGTTGGAACTAGCCTCCACTATTGTCCCAGTAATATTTTAATACTATAGAAAAAACTATTTGAAGACAGGACGTAATATGTAATGTAATTTTGCATATTGTTCGTAATAGTTTAAAGGCTTCGTTGTTTGAACCATTAATTCCAAAATAAGAACTTCACAATTGTTCTCGCTCAATCTACGTTGGCTTTCTCTTTACAAAAGGGAGAGGAAGTTTTGTCATTCAATATATATACAAATGTAAACGTGTAAACAAAATGTTAATGATGTGAAATTTGATGTGAGGCCTGTGGAACGCTGAGTATATGACACGTATGAGTTTGTGATGTTTATGATGTAATGGTATGGGTTGCCATAGTAGGAAAACAAAATGTATAATGACATCAAATGATATGCAGAGAGATGCTACAGTTCCTTTACCTTCCACAAAGAAATGTCTAACAAACATATATTACTGCGATTCCCTATAAGATGCAATTTTAACGAAGAAGAAAAGAAGCATCCTTTGAGGCTGACCGACTAGTTTTCTGTCCGGTGTGAAGCAGAAAACATTAGTAATTTGTGTGATTACTCAAGCTAGTATTGTTCTCTCTACAGTGTATACGATCATATCCCCTCATTTCAAATACAATACATCGATTAGGCATTGAAAAGCTTTGTTTGGTAATGCAAAACATTGTAACCCGAGACATATTCAAATGGAGCTGATAATGTCACAACCTTTTTAAATATCATAATAGCCTAAGAATATCTATGTTAGATTTCTGCAAACAGATTAATGTCTATAATTCTTCTATTTGTATAACTTGTGTTTTAACAGGTCAAGAACGCACAGTAAAGTTTAAATACAATGATTACAGTATAATTTCATTAATGAGTGCAGGTTACACCACTAACATGAGACAAAGTTGAGCACATATTCAAGATTATTTGTTTTCGCGTCAAGAGAAAATATGAGCGACGAATGCAGTAAAGTAATTAACAACCACAATATGTACACAATTTTCATCATTACTTGAAAATCCAACCAAAAACCAACAACAAAATCGGTTTAACCATCTAAGTGTGGAAATGTCTCTATCATCCACCATAAAAATTGTCAAAATTAATGAGAAAGTTGTTTTAGAAACGGCACATATGGGCGTAAAAATTTGAAAAATCGAAAATAAAACAAATAATAATAATAAGTCATTTTGAAATATTAAACATTTCTTTTGGAATCATATCATATTGAATGGTGTAACGTAAGGTATTCCTCTATTCTTGAGCATGTTTTAGGCAATAAAAATATCACAAAAATATTTGAACGCAAATACATAAAGCCATGAGGCTTAGGTTCAGCATTATTGTTAGTTAGGGTTGAGTTGTCATTGTTTGACGTATTTAACAAGCATATTTCGGGTTAAATAATGAAACAATAGAAAACATTTACCACAACTCCGGTATTACTGTTGGGTGCGTAAATCATGGATATAGTGTTGTTTTGCTGACGGTTCATCCACTGTACGAACACCCCTACATTTTGATCCCACAACATCACAGCATAGTAGAACTCCCTGTAATTAGTAACAGTACATGTTGGATTATCTATGGAATCGTTCTTTAAAAAAAATTGATTTCAGATATAATAATATGCAGTAGGATTAAGTGTTAATAATCAGCGAAGTGCTGTTCACTTACATTTGCGACAGTTCAATGGGAGGGATAAGCTGGACCGGATTGGTGTCATTGTTGACAACTGATTCAAGGTTGACGGTATTGATCTTTATAGTTGGGTTTGGATAGCCAGCCTGAACGAGTGCTTTGAGCTTTCAGTAAAAATTTAGTCAGCAGCAGCATTTAGCCAGAAGTGAATTTAGCAAAGAATTTGTAAAATTTCGATGACATCTTCGTACACGCCGTAGAGTTGAAGAAGACGTACATTTCATCACAGAAAAGAGGAAAACTAGATGAACACGATATTTTAAGTTGGCTGATAGCCCTTGAAAAGGTCAAAACACTGTTTTCCCTTCATCACATAAAAGATGAATAGCGTTGTTTACCTTTGGATAAGCAATCGTTTCAATATCAGTGTACACTTTTGTTGCCGGCCCATATCTTGGAAACTTGTAGAATGGCACCGCCGTCGCATTGAAGTTTACGTACGATAGGTATTTCCCATTGGCTGAAAACTCTATAGCGTGTGTTGAGGCTATGATCTCCTCTAGAAAAAAAAGTAGTCTGATGTAATATATATAAAAATAGTATAACATAAATAAATAAAACAATGAGATATAATAGTGTAGCGTACTTGCTGTCCCACGACGGTACAGTGTGATCAACTTTAAAACACTATGTTAATAGATGAAATGAGTCAATTTCTAACTTATAACTATTCCTGCATGATTTTAAAAGAAAATTAATGAAAAATTACAGGTTTAAAACTTAATAAATAAAACAATGAAACTTTAATCCTCTTAATAGAGATATTTTCGTGAGGATGTAACACGTATTACTACCATATTCAGATTGGCTCACAAATGAAAACAAAATGAAGAAAAGAAATACAAAACAAAAGAAATCTTTTTCAAAATAACTGTCTTCATGAGAAAGAAAACATGTAACAAAGGAAATCCATTTGTCAATCGTAAAATAAAATTGTACTTTAATAATTTATGACTGGCCTGATTTGCAAGATGGAAGGCTTTTGAATGAAGTCTACAAACAACTTTCAATATTTGCTTACCAATCTAACAAACTACTTGTCAATCAGGGAGTATGACTTTTTTTAATCATTAAATTTCATAGATTCTAGTAATTTTGTTTGTTAACTTGCTAAATATATATTTGATTTTTAAGCTTGAATTTGGGATTTGGCACTTTAAATAATGTTGCTTTATTCTTCGCCATCATGGAGCCTCTAGTATCTGTACCCATAATAAAGTTATGTGCCCCAATACCCCTATCCAATAAACCTAGGCCATTAAACCTATAATTTACAAACAATATTATATATCACACTGTCTAAATCAAATGATCAAGATTCGAAAATAAAAGTCAAAATACCTTTTCGGAGAGAAAAATTATTTGAATAAAAAAAGTAAAACTTGTTCCTACCTTCGTAAACCCAATCAGGCACACCATTGAATATCTTCTTTGGTTCGCCATCTTTAGTGATTTGATAGTAACGCATTTGATCAGTATCCAAAGTTGGTACATAGAATATGTTGCAACGGTAGACAAATACCTGAAAGAAAGAAAAAACAAAGAGGAAAAGGGTAATCATCAAGCGTAGATAAATATATACTATTTATTTAGTTATTTATAAATATGTCTAAATAAATAAAATAGACTTTCTGCCTATTATTGTTCCATTTTTTCATAGAGCGTATTGGATGCGAAGCAACTCAAATAAATACCTCACGGCTGCAAGTAACTTAGGCCACAAAAACTCGTTGCTTTTTACTTATAAATTATTATTCCCTTTCCACTTAAAAATCGTTTGTGCCAAGAACGAGTTGGGATATTTTTGCCTCTTTCAATTTATATTCAAGATATTGTTTATTGTGCTTTCATGTGTTGAGAGACAATATTTTGCATGGATACTAATACCTTACTATATATAATTGCAAAAGATTTGTTTGATTCTTAAACATTTGTTGATCTCAACCTTGTGATGTTTATCTTATATAAAGTAGTAAATGCGTTTGTCTTGTGATTTGATTAGACTTTCAAGACTTACCAGAGCACTACCATTTGTAGACCAACCACAGTAACGAATTTGGTCCCCTTCGCTTGTGGGAGTCGTTATTTTCTGAATTTCACTAAAGAACATCACGAAAAAGTTGTTTAAATTTTATGTTATCAAATGGATTGAACCACATTTTGTTTAATAGTCACTCTCAGTTTTTCACATAAAGTTAATGAGAAAATCACAACAAGTGACAGTGAAGTTTTGAAACTCAATTGTAAAATTACTTGATTTTATTGTACCGTTTAAAATCATTCAACAAAACACTTTTCTTTTAACTAGCGGTTGTTAAGATAACAAGTCTTGTTCAACATAATGTTGAACAGGAATTTTATGGTAAAAATATTCACATGAATAATCTCTTACCCCGTTCTCATGTCTTTAACATAATAATCAGCATAAAATGAGTGTCGATATAACTAAAAGAATAATATTAATTACCTCTAGTAAAATATAATGAGAAAGTTTTTAATCACAACAAAATCTACTGAGGTCAACTGGATTGATTTTCTGACTTCAAAGATGTTCAAGATTGGAAGGAAAACAAAAACTGGAGTAGACCGCATTTAAAAATATAAAACTTACCGAATTGCTATTATTGGAAAAGAGAAACCAATTCTTATCTGGAGAAAATTTCTTCACACGATCTATGTTACTTTCCTTCTAAAATACAAAAATTAAGCGCATATTAAAAAATGCTTGAAAATTTCTATAATCATCTTGAATTAATAAGAAACTCACCGACTCTTCTTTGGAGATGACTATATGTCTACTCATATCGTTCATGTCATATTGCAGAAGGCCATCTGAGTTTTCATGAATATACTGAGAATCTAAACACGAACCCAGGAATTAATAAGAAAAAATACAATGAAGGCGTTGTAACCAGTGGGCACAGAACCCTGTTTGAGAATAAACAAAAATAAACATTAAAAAACATTCTAGTGTGGCCTAACATTACATAAATATTTATCAAATTGTTCTAATTTAATGTAACCTACCGGATATCCATGTAGTTGAATAAGTGTCGAAGGAAAACTTTCCACTAAGAACATCTTTTAATGTCAGTTTACGAGCATCTCTTGTTACTTTTCTCCATGTACTTAGATCTTCTGTCCATTCTAAATTTGCAAAGAACATATATAAATATATAAAACAATAGATATAAAACAATCATAGCATATACTATACAGATATATATATATTCTGTTTCAACATAAATGGATCAATGTTATGCCTATCTAGCTGCATTATTTTGAGTATATTGCAATGCTATTAGTAGCTCAAGTATAACTTATGATCAGCACAATTTATGCTAAATTAAAGGGTTCGCAAACAACTCAACTGAACCAAAATCATGAGAAGCTAGTTTAATGATATAAACCTCAACACCCTAGTTAGATATACACTTTTTAAAAAATTATTCTGGAGAATTTTAAATAATTGGTTTTAGTAAACTTGGCTGTAAACATTATTGTATTTTTTGCATATTTGGAAAAAACCACATTGTTTAAAACATTACTCGGGGCAATTAGTTCTAATGTAAATATCTTACCTTTCTTCTGTGTGAAAACTACTGCTAAAGTTACAACAAATACCAGCGTCACGAACACAATCGAAAAATAAAATATCTTTTGCCGGAAGGAAAATCTTGTACGTCTATTACCATTCTTTCGATTGTTTTGGTTATCTGAAATAGTGAATGATTTCATTTCTCCCGAAGGCAGATACTCATCGTCGTCTTTGAGGCGAGAGTATTCCGTTTTTGCAAGCATTTTAGCACAACTTACAAACTCATTCTGATGGGAAGCTTGTTTTTGTAAACAGACTACAGACTACTTGCTCTATTTCGGCATAACTTCCTTCTTGTTTAGTGGTTGTATTTCAACACATCAAAACTATGGTTGCTTATATGTTGCAATACTATGATACACATTATATATATTCTAATTATGATATTTATTGTATGAAACATCGGATGATTTAATATTTATCAAGTTATATATAATATATATTGCGTGATATGTAATATATATAATTTGTGAAATTATATGGTCAGTAAAATTATCTCAGTTAAATCTTCGTCTGGTCCTGATTATCTGCAGCGCTTCTTTCAACGAGCGCGCTCTTAAACTGCAAGAAAATTTAAAACAAAGATGGCTGACGAAGAAACAATACGTCGTCTAATAATACGTTTTGTTTTGTACACCCCGAGATTTTCCTCGACTTCTTTTTGTCTGGTTTGTTCATACAACAACGTTATCAATCCATTAAAATTATCCCTAGCATGGGGGAAATCTTCCTTCAGTGATTCAAACAAAGAAATTGCTATGCTTATTCTTTCCAACAGTTCATTCAAATCACGTTCGATTGCCTTAACAAGATCTGATGTTTCTTCAAATAACAAAGCAATCTCTTCAGTTCCATCAGTTTCAGAGTCTGCCATCTTTATTATTATTAAATCTTTCACTCTCAGTTTCTCTAAAACAACGCGAGCGTTAAGTTAATTTTCCAGACCAGACCGAACAAAGTTGGTCAGATTTCACTGACCATATCTTTTGAACATTGAAAAAATATATAACATGTAACATAATATATTTCATATACCATAATATATAACATAAAAAATGTACGATCTTATTTTATATATTTTGCATTTTAATAATATATATTTTATATGATTTAACATATTACATGTCATAATATATATTACCTGTCATAATATATATAATGTGTATCATAATATTGCAACATATGAGCAACCATACAAAACGGGGGTAAACACACAATATATTTTTCTGACAAAAATCAAGTAAAGAGAACTGTTTTTACACTTTTAAAATTATTTTTAGTTATCATTAAAGAAAAAGAAACTCATTTATAAAGAGTTCATATTATGTTACAAAAATGTGTTTATTAAGTCGTATTTCCAAAATCTACATCTCTTTAAAAAAAATTGATGCGTGATGCAAATGCGGAAGAGAAATGGTATTTAAGTTTCAATGACTGTGACGTTTTTATGTTTTTGTCATTGAACATTAGTTACAAAGATCCGTTTTAAATGTGTTTTGTGACACTCATTCTTATTTATTCACGCTGTCGTCGTTTGTTTAAAAGAATGTTTCATTAGTCAGAGAATAAAATGTATTTCAGTAAATGAGCACGAAATAACATTGAAGGTGTTTGTTTACATTCCGTAAAAACAACAAAGTTTCCAGCTCAAACAGAGAGGTAAACAGGCAAAAGGCAAACAATTCACTAAAAAGTCGATATAAATATTTCAAAGATAACTAAAATTAACTTTATGAACAAATTCATTGTTGAATAGATTCATACCAAATTTATATTTCTTAATTTTAATGCATAGTAGGCCGCGGAATTGGTTTAACATGACATTAAGTTGTCGCCTACAATAAGTGTTTTCTGATTATTCTAATCAACAAATAATATTTTTTTTCTTCTTGCATGGACTTTGAGAACTGACTTTTGTGACTGACTGAGTAACTTTTGTGTGCTGAATCCGAATCTGGGCTCAGATTTCCTCTATCACGTCACGTTTTATTCTAATATGCATGAACCATATTGGTGGATTACTCAAAAAGCGTTCATTCACTTAAGTGTTCAATACCACATAATTATGCAAAAAAGCAGCTTGAAAAGCATAGTTCGCAAAATGCAATAAAAGCAGGAATATTTGATGGGCCTCAGATCAGAACGTTGCTCAAGGACCACCACTTCATGACCACTATGACTGTCATTGAGGCGCGTGCATGGAATGCATTTGCTAATGTGGTAAATAACTTTCTTGGTAATAAGAAAGCCGACAATTTTAGAGAGATGGTGCAGGGGCTTCTCCTCAGTCAGCACAAACTTGGGTGTAGGATAATCATTAAAGTGCACCATTCGCACAGCCACCTAAGCGAGTTTCCAGAGAACCTTGGAGACGTAAGTGAGGAGCAGGCCGAGCGTTTCCATAAGGACATCAAAGTGATGGAAGATCGTTACAATGGTCGATGGAACTGCAACATAGTGGCAGATTACTGCTGGGGTTTGATGAGAGATGTCCTCCATGTAGTTCATAAGAGATCAGTTTCAAAAATAAAATTTATGATGTCTTAATGTGATTGAGTTGGTACCAAGGTATGCTTCGGATTGTTACAGTACATATCGTTTTAGTGACAACATTACTTTTTCTTGCATTTCTGTAAGAAACAGACATAACTAAGAAAAGATTAGTTTTGAGTGCAGTGGTGCCTTACCTGTAATGAGCACAGTACTCCAAACTGCATTTATTCAAATATACTTCGTTTTTTAGTGTTTCTATTCTGTGATTGATTATGACAGGTGCAAGCATAAAAGTAGTTTTGGCAATGCATTCTTAGAGGAATAGCTGTCTTTCATTGCTCAGGTCATTCCGTGTATTGGGACTTAAACGCAACAATTTTTTTAACTTTCTGCAAAAATATCCACTTTTTAAAAACGAATTGTTTTCATATCTCAAAAATTTGATCTGATTAACAAAATCTAACACCAGATTCTGATTCAGCGCCCCCAAATTACCCAAAATCCATTGAAAAACTCCATGCAAGAAAATTCATGTTGACCAGTGTTATATTCGCCTGATAACTAACCTAGTTCCAATTTGAATATCTGTTTATGGTCCCTCGTACATGAGACAGTTGTTTTGGAAATAGAATATCGCTTACCTATGCTCAAATTAGTCTTATCAACCATAGTTGCTCCAATAAAAGTTTTTCTTTCAAAAGGTTTTCCATAAGCGATGTGTGTAAAAACACTAGTGTCAATATTTACAGAAACAAAAACACTGTAGATAGAAGTACTGTTTAAGGTTAAATGCAAACAGTGGGTGTCTCTTTTTAAGGATTTGTTGTGTTGTTGTAACTCTATGAACTTTGGCGTGTTGGATATTTGCAAAGTTTTATTCCCATCACGAATTCTTTTATCTATAAAACGTCTGTATATGTACCTGGAGTTTGATTATATATCTGTTTCGGCGTGCAGGCCACACACCATGCACCAGTACCTATTTTTAATATTTCCTTTAAACTTGCTATTGTATGTAGGTTCTTTTTATGCATACCGTATTTACTCGAGTAAGCACCCGGGGCGCACATTTAATTATGGGCTCTCAAAGGGGGGTGTTCATTAAATAAATCAATTAGACATCAAAACAATTTCAACTTGTATCTTTGAATTTTAATGTATAACTCTTCATTTTTATGAATTAATTATGCAACTGTTAAATGCTCTCACGATCTCATTTTCTTTGTACCTTAAGGGAAGAAATTTAACTTTAGCGGAAGAAAATTTTGTGATTGACAGGTCTAAAAACTGCAAATTTCGCGGAATTTATTTTCGCAGATGAGGTAATATATCTGAATTTCGCGGAATTTATTTTCGCGGTGGGCTGAGTTTAGGGGAATATTTAGTACGATATAATTTATGTAAATGGTCTATCGAAATTTAATCTTCAAACAAATCAAAGAAAACAATTAAAACTCAAGATAATAAAATAATGTATAATACTGAACACCCTTATTGTAAAAAAAACAACAGTATTTACAAAGGAAAATAGCACTACAAGCTAAATTAGCTGTATTAAAGATTTTTTTTATCTAATTCTAAAACGAACTCTCTGAATACGTTTTTTATAAATGAGCGCCCATTTTGAGAAAATAAAGGGGCGCTAAATTGAGGGGGCGCTCTTTCGAGTAAATACGGTAAAATAGCTTATGAAAACTAACAGTAGATCTTTCTAACTCGCAGCGCAACAAAATACACGCTTTTTATAAACATAGACTTGATTCGGCCAGTTTTAAGTATTCTTAATTTTTAACTCCACATCAGGCTGAAATATTCTTAGCATATTCTTATTTATTCTACTTAAAATAGGTTGTATTCTTATTTTTTGTTCCATAAAAATTTCTTAATGAAGTTTTTTCTTCTATACGGCGTACATGTTTTGATCGTGTATGTATTATAGAAGATATTGCATTGAATAAAAAAAGAAGTACGCATTGCAGTGTGCTTGCTCTATGTCTTATTGGTAATCTATTTTATAGCAGGTTATTTACAACCAAATCTTGTACTGTATGTGCACGCAGTAACAGAGTGATGTTTTTTAATGTAGAAGCAAGTTGTAATTGCAGTTCTTTTGCACGTTGACATTATACAAAACAGAATCATCCTCTTCCAGACAAAAAACGCTAGGCCATTTTGGTTTTACGAAGTCCGTCAAACATCGGGGAGTTATGTCAAAGGTTAAAATCCACGCGAAGGATCGACTATGACATGCAAACACTGTTGGGGAAAATTCTAAAAACCAACAATGCTTAGGCACTCAGTTGCTGGAATTTTTGCCTTTTTTCATTTACTTCTTTAGCTGAAGCGTATTCTTATAAAAAGAAAAGCGTGTACAGCTTATGTTGGAAAAACATCAGCGACTTTCGTTCGCTATTCAACAATAAACAATAATTTGTAATTGTTCACGCCGGGAATGATGCAGCGGTTCTTTTAAGGAGGTAGAGTTTGACTTCAGTTCGATTTATTCACTGATCTAGTCGTTGATCTACCTCCAGGTTTTTGAAGAAAGTAAATATCTTTATCAGGGTGTCTAAATGTACAGGCTCTAATGTAGATAGTTTTCTAGATAATTCGTTAATAATTGCAGTGAAGCAGTTACTGAATTCCTTTTTTATATGTTTATGGCTTCCATTGGTAGTAGCCAAGAGGCTGTAACAGGTGTGTTATGATTTCCAGTGCCACGACGACTGCTATGCAAACATCTGCTAACCTTTGGAATGCAGGTGTATTCTGCCCATTGAATGCATCCCATATTAATAAGCACTTTTGGTTTCTTAAAAGCATTAGGTTTTTATTGCCCCCCCCCCCCCCCTCAGTATACAGTATAATAATCTCGTCGATCAACTTCAGTGTTTTCAACTCGTTGCCCTAGTGAATCAAAATAAGAACGGATTTTTGTTGCTACCAATATGTTTTGGAAGTCAGCTTTCACCAATCGTTATGCAATTAGCTGGCATTTTGATTAAATATTACTCATTTGATTTACCCCCTCCAACCCACAATATCTTATTGCAGCTTATTGAAAAGAGAATGATTTTACATGGGGGGCTTATCCGAGAGTGAGAGTTTAAATTGAAGATTTACGGTATGTTTCCCTCGTTTTACACCATTTGTCAAGCCATGCCCTTACCGCCCGATCAGGGACGGATTCGCCCCTGTATTTTCATAGTACGGAAAATAAGACCACTGCCGAAGGAGCAATAAAAAACACTCTTAGGGCGTATCGTTAAACACGCTCCCATGCTTCGTGTCATTTAACAGTTACGCCCGCTTTTCACATCTCAAATTTATTTCCCAACCTTCTTTCCATGTTTTTTTCTGAAATACACTTTGTATTTAAGAAAGGAGTTGGGATCGAATTCAATGTTGACATACCAAAACATCTTAACGTACGGCTAGTTCGCGTAACCTACCTACGAATAATAATAAAAAATGTGAACCAGGTAAGTTTAAAGATTCAATGAATTCAACAGCAACAACAAAAGACGCTGACAGTATTTAGTCAGAAGAAAACTTATTGAGAAAGGAGGTGAAACATATCCACCTGGAAGTTTTTAAACATGCACAGTTACTTTTGATTTTTTGCTGCATTCGAATCTCATTTAATATAAAGTGTTTTTATTTTATTAAAAGAAGGTTGAGCTCTGTTTCTCGCTTATTCGCTTCCGGGGAATTATGAAGTAGGGTTGGTATTAGGATCGCGAAGTCATATAAAGTTATAATAACATCCTCCAACAAAATTAGTTAAAATCTCTCAAAATGTTTACCAATTATATACATACCTGCTGGCTTATTCAATGTGCTTACAAGCATGCGTCTCTTTTTTTCTCTTGACAAAGAAAACATATCTTCCAATCAACTTGCTTTTCACTACCAACACGTGTCTGAGGTGATATAAGTTTGAAATCGCTCATACTACTTTTTATAAGAAACACACTTTTTGGTTTCAGCCTGAAGTTTCTTAAATTCGGGGCAATTCGGTAAAATATTCCCCAACACAGTAGAATTCTCACCCTGGCCATATTCTTAGAATATTCCTCACAAAATGCCCATTTTCACCCTGCTATTCCTATAAAGCGAATTCTTATAAAAAGAAAACCGTGTAATATAAAAACATTTACATCTACAGTACAATATATCATCAAAGTAACACAATAATTAATGGCAATAAATAATTAATAATTAATTAATAATTAATGAAACTCAATTTCACAACATGTTTCTGATAATGAAAACTCTCACTGAAAACTGAGATCTTTAGAATCAAACGTGCTTACTTGGAGCATAGATTGATCCAACAAACCATTATCCTTTTTATTTGTTCATGTAATGTTAAAACCCATTTTGAGTATGTTTTACTTAATTAACTTTTTTTATTTATATTTTTTTTCATCTTTTTTTAAGATTTACGAAAATTTCTTTTTCAATAATAGCTAGCCGACCTGATCTAATATAAAATGTTTAAAAGAAGGAAAAAGAACGTTGAACATATTTCTTTACATAGTATAAAAATGATATTATAGTACTCTAGTAGCTTGCTATTTACGATAAGATATATATCATCTTTGGAATCTCTATTAAAAATGCTCTCGAACGGTATATAATGTGTCATAATATAATAATGTAATAATATAGTGGCCAGGTTGCAAAAAAAATAATTCTAGGCTAAACTTTGTTGACGTCATAATTTTTTTCGGTGTTAGATAAATACTTTTTTGAATCTACATCAAATTTCCTTTCCAATGGTATATAATATGAAGGGTTTTGCGAGTATTCTTTTCAAACCAAAAAAGTGATGACGTCATCGATGACGTCACTTTTGGAAGTGTCTCATGATTCACTATTTTCAGAACTATTTATGAACCAGGTGGTAAAATATGAGTTTTACACCCCCAGAAATTAGAAAAAAGAAAAAACTAGAAAAATTAGAAAAAACTTTGTTAAGATAATTTCGTCAGAGAATTTCCACTTAATTAATTAAAAATGGAATTCATATTTTTGCAAACATGTTCGTGGGAACAAAAGAGAGACTATATTTACTCCCTTTAATCGACTGACCTTTGGGAATAATAATAAATCTCGGATTTTCTCACAGCGACGACACTTTTCTTCACAGCAACGTAAACATTCCTGTGTAATAATGTCATAGAATTCATTACTTAAATCAGGCTGGACATCATCAGTTTATACAGTGTAAAATAGTTTGTCAGAAAGAAATGGACGAGGAGAAAACCTTTGAAAGAGATAGGAAAAGGAAGAAAGTTATAGACTTTACAAAATGTATTGTTTGTCAGGAAATTGACCAGAAAAAATCGGGTAAAGCTTTTCCATTTACTTACCAGTTTCTTTTAGAAAAAGTTTCGTCGAGTGTTAATGAATCCCACTTATGAGTTTGATTAATAGAATGGTATTGACCAAGTAAGTTTGCAACCAATAAAGCATTCGTCGAACGATTGAGAAAACGCTCAGAGAGACACAGATGTCTTCCTTCTACTCATTTACTACTATCAATCGCTACCATCAAAGATCAAAACTAGACAAGGTGTTGACATGAGGATGATTGACATTGACACTTGCTTTGAAGCTATCTGGCCTCTCAAAGCATCAGCAATTCTTGGTTTTCACACATTTACAGGCACATCAAACCGGTAAATTCCGTAGAAGGTAAAAATCTGCTTGGTGGAAGTTGTTCATGAGAAGCAATAAGAAGAAGTTGAAGGCATTGAATTCTCTAGGGTCATCTACGTCACATCCCTTCTCTTGAAGTGCTGAAAGCTTTGGAATATTTCGTTGTGCAATCACATGGTAGTAACAACTGGAACTGTTCAAAACACATCACTACAATACCCCAATTGCGATGGCATCTGTTCTCAAAGTTCCAAACAGAATCAAACAAGCTTCCAACTATGTCAGCTCTGAAGTATAAAATATTTCGTTGTCATTACATGACCATCGATCTCACGAGACTCTGCAAAATCTACCTTCATCAGAAAGCTTTGGGTGGGAACGAATTGATAGTGCATTAGTCCCGATTATGACCGACAGCTTGCCAGCCCCAATAGCATTAACTGAACTTGTGGATGCAAATCAAAATGTACGACAAATATATGTCGTAAAAATAACCTTGCTTGTACAGATATGTGCAAATGTACGAAGTGCGAAAATACTGGATTGTGATAGTGATGAGACAGAGATAGATGATGACTGATGTCTAAATACTTTAACCGCTGAGATTTTAAATATAACGAAATATAGACTTTTTACATTTTCAGGGGGTAAATAGCAATAACTTACTCCATCTATAACAGTTAGTTATTGGAATAGTAATTATTTTCTTATAAAATCTTATTCATAATAATTCTGATTGGTTTTATGGTAAAAAGAACCACAATTTTTACCTTTTATTCATTTCAACCCTTAAAAATCGATGACAAGTTTTTATATGTTTACCCCCCGGTTTCGTAAATCTTTAAATCCCTATATCTCTTTTGGAATCGATTTTGAGCATACAATTTCTACATGATTTTGACTCTGTTTTAAATGCTCTTTCAAACGACACCAATGTATCTGCTTTGTTCTTACACCAAATCTTACTTGGCTGGGCGTATTGATGACATCATACCTCGTGATAAGGGAGGCTACAAAAATGTAACCATGGATTTTTGCGCCCTCTTCCCATGAGCTACATCCCCAAACAAAAAGTTTGCTTGTAACACGCTTCATGTAACGGGAAGCTTTTTTGCTACATTTAGGCCCTCACTGCATCTTCTGAAGCCACATTCTGGTGTAAGAAACAGACTTTACAGTATCTATCCATTATTTCGACATCTAGAAAATTTCAGTTTTGTAGCGAAAGCGTAAACACTCTGTTTAAATCTGCGTTGTAGTCAGTTCAACAATTTTATCCTTGAAGGCCTAAATTAAGGAGTTTATAGTGTTTTATTGATGAAATAAGTTTTATTTTTGAATTATACCTTCTGCAAAATGTCTAAAAACGTAATAAAACAGATATAATAGTTATATTACCGTTTTATATAATTACATGCAATCGTTTAGACAATGGTCATGGTCAGCGGTCGCGTGTGCATAAATTAAATCCCATGGTTTTGTTATGTGCATACTTATCTATATGGAAATACTGTGCGTTAAATATTACGGAGATAACAGAATTTTATGTTTGCGTGGACACGTGACTGAAGACGACGCTTGCTATTGGTCCTAAAAAGCGATGATTCAGCAGCATTCTAAACATAAATTAGGAGTTCAAAGTTCAGCCGCTAAAAAGTAACGCGAAAGGATTACCGGCATGTATTAACCATCCTTCTCGGTATATCGAGCAAAACCTGTCTTTAAGCCCTCTCCTTTTAAATGGGTGAGCAAATAGTCGGCTATCACCATGTAAACATACCCGTTGCTATAGAGATTGTGGTCACGGTCTGGGAAAAACTGAAAAAGCAACACAACACCATTAATTTAGGGGAAGCAAGAAAAAAATAAATTTAAAACGTCGACCACATCATTAATAGTTTCTCTCACATCGCAAGTTTATTTTGAGGTTATTTTAGACTATTTATTGTTTATATTAGAGTATTTTATTTTAATACATGTGTTTACGCAGTGTCAGGTCCGGTCTGCATTATTAACCTTTTCTATTGTTTTCTTCGCAAAATTTCAACCAATCCTCAATACGATTATTGAGTTTGCTCGAGATTTTGGTCGCAAAATGAGCTGAAAACAATAGATTTTGCATAAAAACAAAGACCGGAACTCAGACGTGTGTATTGATTTACAGCAAAAAAGACACCCTTCACATTCTAAAACCAAATTTCTAATCGCCCGAGGTCGAGTTGCTTTTGTCTGCTAATTTACACATGGCAGCATGGAACTTCACCTGAGGAAGTCAAGTTTACCTGCGAGCTATACTTGATTCGATGTTTGATCAACGAATCGGCAAACTGCACGGCGTTCTGAAAATGCACGTTGTCTGAAAAAGAAGACAAAAAAACATCAAAGCTGAATCAAACACAAAAACACAGGTAACATTTCATAGACAGGTAACATTTAACTGTTCGATGAAAAATTTGCTTGTGGATCTGTTATTTAACGTACCGTCAGCCGTTCCATGCAGCAAAAGGAAGTTCTTTCCGGCGAATTTAGCAGCTTTGCTCATAACCGAAGTGGACTGAAAAGGAAATAAAAAGACAACTAGTATTACAATTCAAAATATCTATTGCTAGTTTTAAAATCAGAAAATCAAACGTCGAGGTCAAATAATGAAAAGTTTAAAAAGAGGGCTAGAAAAAATGGTTAAAAATACCTCGTATCCTTTTAAATTATCGCTGGGACTCGGAAAACCCATATACCTCTCGCTGTACACAGTGTCTGAAAAAACACAGCACTTGATGGACAACTGTAAAAACAATGATGTAATTGTACCGTAATATCTCCAATCGGTGACGGGGGCAACTGAGACAGCAGTGTTTATTAAACCTTTAGACTCTGCTAGCACGTTAGCTGCGTAAAATCCACCGTAGGACTGACAGATTGAATAACACAAAATAATGACAGATTTGACGATAAACGCAATATAAAACGATTATAGGACTTATGACTACAAGTAACATAAGAGAGTCCCAAGAACATAGCAGTAATTAATTATTTTACTAAAGATCGAATAAGTAGTACAATATCCATGAATGCGATCGGCCATATAATTTGATTTGTAAGCAATCTTCTAAACTAGAATGTGGCTTTGAGCCACAAACACAAACCGGAGATTCACAATATATTATACCTACTAAAGTATAGTATTAACGATGTTATAAACAATTTATACAATTAGCATATATCGTACCCATCCCCATATAGCCATGTGATCGGAGTCGACGTAAGGTTGTGTTTGCAAATATCTAAAAAAAACAACTAATAAATGAAACAGTGGGGTTATAACGCCCCAATGTCCAGGGAATTCACCGCGAATCTGGACACACATGTGATTCATTGGTTTGTCATAATCAATTCAAGAGTAATAAATTTCTAAATATGCAACGTTATTTTCGAAAAACTAATATTAAGTAACGAATTATAATCATTTAATCGGAGTTGCGATATTTATAAGCAAACAGTCATTTTCGTGAGTATACCACACGGAGACATTAGTAGTACCACAATTTCGACATACTTGGCCACATTGAGCGCATCTATGGTTTCGTAGTAACCAAGCTTTCTGTAGATGGAGTGAAGAAATCTGAACAAAAACAACCGCTAAGCTGATAATTCTCGAAGAAAATATTCAGAGCAAAAGGAACGTTGAAACACTGAAAACGGTTTTCAATTCATGTCATAAGAAGAGACACAAAAAGCTATACTTGTAACCGTAGCCGCCGGCCCCTCTTGCATCAAGTTGAATGACAATGATGTCATGAGATGCAAAAAATACGGGAAGCCGAGTGAAGATGCTGTCAACCCAATGGTAGTCATTCACCTAAATGCAACGGTCCAACTCAACGGACATTAAATGACATACAGCTCATCAACTTCCCTTGAAATCATGATATTCACAATGAAAGCTGGAAATATTGTACTTTTCAAAACGATATCAAAATACGGGTAACTAGAGCTAACAGAGCAGATAAAAATGGTCAACAATTAAAAAAGATAAAAATTTATACAAACTTACTTACTATTTGAGTCTTTGGTCCACCATATCTAAAAAAAATATCGGAGTAGTAGAATAGTTCACAGCAGCATTCAGATTCATGTCTTTTTAAATATTCCAAGTAGAATAATTAGTGATTCGTTCAATGCTTACACGTCAAACAAAACCGGATATTTCTTTTTCTTGTCAAAATTATGAGGCAGTGTCTCCCTAACGGGGATTGTGTAGCCCTCAGATTCGACCGTGTAGTACCGAAAGGTGGGTAAATCTTTTGATTGTAACATCTCTCTCAGCTTTTTGTTGTCTACTTGTAGGATCATATTCTCGGTTTTGAGCTCTACGAGATATGAGACGGGTGCAAACGGACCTTTACAGCTGAGTGCGACCCAGGAACATGCGACACTGAACTTCAAGGAGTAAAACGTGCACTCAGTGCCATCAGTGTCTAACGTATAAAATGCATTTTCTATCAATAAAGGGAACGCCACAAAAAGTTTAACGGTATTTCAATTATTTACATGTTTGTTTGATTTCAGACATAAAAATACATTGTATTATTTATATGTGTCTATTTGATATTCTTTGATTTTGATATTAAACATTTATATACCAAATAAAACAGTAAGAAGTCATTCGAAAATGTCATTCCGAAATTATCACTTTGACAGAAAATTCACCATCATTACCTTTTATGAGACCGCAACTGATGCAACGTCTTTCCTTTGTTGACATGTCATATTGGTAGATGTGCAAAGTTCTTGGTGATTTCTCTGTGCTTACAAAATAACTACAAAAGGGAGAAAAACAGGAAAATATATGGAGAAATCAAGTCAAAAAAGTGAGAGTCAGCGGAACGCTTAGCTATAAATTTTTATTTATATACTTACATCATTTCATCGTCAGAATTATAGCATAGTAATTCTTGCGCGTCAAAATCTCCGTTGGTCAAGAATTCAATTCCTTTTCTGATTCCTATCTAGAAAAATCATTAGCTTAGTGAATGTTCCAATCTTAACCAACATTTACTTACTGAAATTTTTGCTACGTGACGATACGTTCCTTTATTGTTACCAATGTCTTTAGGAAGTAGTGTGATGTAGTAAGAGCCAGTATGAGAAAAGTATGGCCGCACATACTAAGAAAAAATTCGTTTAAACCACAAATTTTCACACATAATTGTTTGTTCATGAGCAAGAAAACAATCATATTGAGTGAGGTAAACAAAAAATTATATCCACAAAAAATAAAGACTCACGTAAGAATCTATCCAACCATCAGGTGTTTGGTGTACCTCAGCCTTTAATAAAACTTCAATTTCAATATTAATCATATATATATATTCATTTGGCTCCTACAATATATTTTCAAAAGTTACACAGCACCAAAAGGATAAAATAGGCTTACTCTGGTCAGCTTCATCGTATTTTACAGAGAGATGCACCTTAGAAGGAACACCATCATCACAACAAGAGTTAAAGAGAAGCGAACGAAACATAAGAGAGATACAGAAATTGAATTTGGTATAAAACATATAAATTTGATTCTGAAACAATAAAGAGTATTCAGAAAATGCGGCTACGCCTTCATGTACTTCTTCTTAAAGAAGATTTCAATGTAAAAGAAGCCAAAAACATTACATTGATTCCAGTTGAGTCGGTAAGGGGATAATAGACAGAGATGGATTCGTTTTGATGTCTGTTGATCCATTGCACCAGCACACCAAGATTGTTATTCCACAGCATTGTTGTGTAATAAAATTCACTGTAACAAGAACACACATACATAAAAAAAATTAAAGTTTTAAAAATATGGTCTGTTAGTTGAACAAAATGATAGTTGTAATGAAGTATTATCGATTAAATTTAAAGCTCATTTTATTGAACGGCAAAGAACGGCAAAACAGTTCTTGTAACACAATGAAAATGTAAAAATCAAACCTTTTGAAAAAGTAAAGTTTATTTGATCCAAAAAAAAAAATTACGGAACAAGTTCACCTCCTGTTGCAAAGACCTAATTGGTTATTATACCATTTTGTTAGAAAGTATTAAAACGTTATCTTGGAAATGATTGTACTTCTCTCTTAGATATCTTAACATCGTGGTTTGAAATCTTATTTTACAAACAACTTCTATATTACACAAAGCCCTGATTAACAAGGTGTTGCTTGGAAACCACTTTTGGTGGACTTACGTTTGAGAGAATTTGTGTGGGGGGTTAAGTCTCCATCTGCTCGTAGAGTTGCCATGGTTCAAAACCTCTTGCAGATCAACAACACTGATTTTAATGGTTGGATTCGGATACCCCGCCTATAAGTTAACTTTTGGTTCGGTAAATGGTGTAAACATCACAATGGTTTTAAAACATGTTTTTTCCGCATGCATGAAAGCGTTAAAGTTTCAACAAAAACTCAAAACCTATGGACATATTATATGACATAATATCAACATAAATCGAACAACCCCACCTTAGGGTAAGCAATTCTTTCTATATATGTATATTGATCGCTGGCGATACCATAACGCGGGAATTTATAGTACGGCACAGAAGTCGCGTTGAATGTAACAAAAGACAAGTATCTGCCATCAGAGGAAAATTCCATGGCGTGAGTCGAAGCTAAAATCTCCTCTAAAAACGATTTGAAAATGTAAATTTGAGAATTGAAAAAAATAGCGTAATTTTTACCTTCATAAACCCAATCGGGCACACCGTTAAATATCTCCTTGGGTACACCATCTCTAGTGATTTGATAGTAACGTATCCCATCCGTACGCAAGATCACGAAGAATATGTTGCATTTGTAAACAAGCACCTAGGTGCATATAATTAAAATTCTATCGTGAATAATTGACAGAAATTGTGCATTTCATTTTCTGTTTATGTGTGCTTAATATAATTTGTATGTATGTATATATGACATATTTTGCCAGTATATATACAGTATCCTGGAAATCATTATAATAATGAAGAAAGTTGAAACTTCCCATTCCGTTTTTTAAAACGGAAATGCAATTAATAAATGTTAAAGTTATACGCAACAAAACGCAAAAGGCGTCTAACCAATGATTTTTTATATACTAAAAACAGCTTGTACAATGTAATAGTGACAACTCAAACCCGAGGGACCGACTGGAATAACTGTTTTTTCAAATGGATTTTTGCAAATTTCTATAGGCGTCATAATACATTGTTTCACTAACCAAATTGTTTTCCTTTGGTGACCAACCACAATAACGAACTTGTACGTTGCTGCCATCATTATCTGGCGGCTTAATTTGGTGAATAACCCTAAAAAATGTAAGACCGTCCATCGTTATTCAGTTGCCAGAAGACGGTCCACAGGTGTTTGTCTCACGCTTAAGTTTGTAAAATAAACATGGGTAAACAACATACAGGTTTTAAAGAAATCTTTAAAACCTACACTACTACGCTGTCCCACCACTATCACGCTGTCCCAACCACTATCACACTGTCCCTACACTACCGTGATGTCCTTACACTACCATACTGTTCGTACACTTATGAGAGCAAAATTGCTCACCCAGTTGTCAAGTGCTTCACGTAATAATCACCATACACGGAATACCTGTATAGCTGCAAAGACAATTGAAAATTCTGCATAGAATATATTGATATATATAATTTTTAAAGAGCATTCCACCATTGAAAATTAGAATGAATGGTAGTGACTTGACAAGTTCAACTAGTCACAGTTGGTAACACAAAACAATAAAAATGGAAATATTAATTTTTTATGCTCGACAATGTTTGACATAGTGGAACCTTGTCAACAATATGCTTGTTAATCAATTAAAAGTACCTTTTATTTACCCACAATACCTCAATATTCCAAGTATTTTTTACCGACCCTAATATTAACTTCATAATTTATCACATTTAAAGATATATTTGGAAACATAAAACCTATACTCACAGGTCTGGAATTCTTTGCAAACAAGAACCACTCTTGATTGGGTGAAAGTGATTCCACTTGAATATCAAAATGATTTTGTGACTAAAACACAAAAACAGCCATTTTATGAATAATAAATGAGGTAATGTTACTTTTGATTTTATCAGAGAAATTTTGTTGAAACTTACCGTATTTCTTGTGTATAAAAGTTTTGGATTTTCTAAATCTTCTGTGTCATATTCATAAATATTCTTGCCAAATTTGCGAATGTAAGTGGAATCTAAGGATGAGTACAAGAACTGTATAACTAAAAAACAAAACAAATGAAGAACTGAAATTTGCAGTTTTTTTCTCGCCATTCCATGTCAAGTGGATCAGATTAAATGTCCGCACCCACAACCTCAGAACCTGTTGATGGAATGGTGTATACTCCTGAGATGAGTAAAAATCTTAAAAATTTCAGGTGAGGAGCTTCAAGGATTCCTGAGAAATAAGGAAATTGAATTTCAAAAATAAAGTAAAACGGGATTAACCCTGCTGAATGAATTAATTGTGCATCTTGTCCTTTGTTTCCTACAAGAGCATGTACAATAAAGAATCAATTGATTCTTTGTGTCCAGTATTAGTTTTTGTTATGAATATATATATTTTCAGCATGTGCAAAAATACTAAACTCTCTGTATATAAATTTTTTATAATTAAATTATTTTTATAAAATAAAAACAATAATGGAAAGATAATAACAACAAACTGAAATACCATATAAACTACCAATATTTCAAATTTATATCTGAAATCCTTTAAATGTTTAACCTATGGGAAAAGCTTTCAGGTCCCATTTTTAAACAAATGCCTAATCGTGATTGGTTTCTATAACCTGGAAATGAGAGAATACCAACGCCAATTTCAATAGGTGGCAATTCTAGACTGGTAATGGACTGTGACATCTCATCACTAGGGCACAAACCATGTCAATAATAAGGATTTTATAAATATAAATACCTGACACCCAAGTTACATGGAGATCATCATGAGAAAACTTTTGAGATAAAACATCGCGAAGAGAAATCTTACGAGTAGAATTTTCCGCATGTGTTTCTTTTTGTTGTATTGTATCTAAAAATTAATCCTTAAATAATTAAACTTTGAAACAAAATTTTGTTATAAAAAGCTACCTTTTTTCCTTTTCGATAGTAAAACAGCAATAATGACAACAAGCAATACGATGACCACCAGTAAAAATGATGCCAATACTATTGTTTTTTTCCGTATTTTTTTTTTTGAAATTCCTTCGTTGATGACTTTGTTGTTGGGAACTGAAAACAGAAATTAACGGACGAAAAGGACAAATGCTGGAATAACTTTTTCTAGGCGCTAAAATATCCAAGTATAACTTTGTTGGTTTATCGCTGTTGAATTAGTCAAAATAACGGTCATCTCCATTGATAAACACTTGATTTCTAGTAATCTTAGTCATGGCCGTAACAACCGGGGGGGTGGGGGGGCAGGGGCTATGGGCCAGGGCCATGCCCCCCCCCCAAAAAAAAGAAATCTTTTTGATTATACTTTACATATTATTAAGTTTCATGGAAATGAAAGATTTCACAATTAATTTTCTTCTCAAGGAATGAAACTAGCCTCATAATGTGTTTTTAGAGCTTTCTGATTAGAAAATTTTTTCACTCTCTTATCCTAAAGATTTTTCCTAAGTTTGGCCCCCCCAAAATTTTCAAGTTGTTACGGCCCCGTTAGTGAATGATCTTTTTTGCTTTTTACCTCCAATGTAACCGCAGTGATAACTGCCTGTCGTTATCAAATTATTTAATATGGTATCAGTATGTATTTCAAGGAGACCAATTGTGGTTTTATTTTGTGATCAAAGTAAATTACAATTACGTTTTTTTATGAATAAATAAAATAAATAAAATAATAAAATAAATCATTACATTTACAAACAGTCTTCCAAATGGAATAGCTAAAAACACGAGGTTTTTTTACGAGGTATCGTTAGATTGTATAGCGTATAGTATGAGAAATACGCTTTGGAAAAATCGCTTGCTTACTTGTATTGTTATTTTCTGCGTTTTCCATTTTACTTTTGTTATCAATCAATAGTACACCCGTACATTCCATATCTAAAACGTCAAAAAGAATACTTGACACATAGCAATGGATTTACCTTTCCAAAAATACGCAGTACTGTCAAATATAAACACTACATTCTACTTTTCGATTACACTTTGGTTCTTATTGCTTGCAACTTTGCTTTAATATTGAATTTGTTATGTTGGTCTTTGACAGCCTGTATAGAAAAAACAGAAACAATCTATTTGTGCGTGATCTATTAGGAAGTGGCGTTTAACCTCTTAGCTTACTCCAAAACTATGTAATCTGGTTTTCCGCAAAAATTCAAAAAATTCCCATGCCACTATAATAAAACACTAATTCGTTTACAAAGAGCAAATACAAAAGACATTGATACTATTGACATATATGCAGGGCAAGTCAGGAGATTTATTTGAGGCGTATCCAGATGTATCATCAGTGGTTGTCAAAATTCTGAATATACGGGTTATTATATATATATATTTAAAAGATTGCAATCAAATATAATGAAGCTCGAGAAAAGCACACATAAACTTTAAAAAACCAACGTTTGACATGTTTTGGCCCTATAAAGTCTCCAACAGCAGAAACGCAAAAGTTCCGAGGAGTCTTTCTTTTACTATGGATTATTTCTGTGTTTATAAAATTTGTTATTTTTGTTATTTGTTGCTAGATACTAAGGAAAGAATGGTTTCCAATAGAAAACTTGATAGAAAAATCAACGAATACCGTCGACAATATATCTTGAAATCCGTTTTGATGAAGCCCGCCCAAGTCAAACTCACCCAGATAAATTGACGTTTAGTATCTATATCTCGAATGGAATGTAGCCAAGACAGACACGCGCGCGATCATATGAGGCATATCAACGGCTTAAATATCTACACATTGCATAAATGTTTGGATTGTCTTAAAAACATTAGCATGTGCGAATCTGAAATCAAACAATTTATTGAATAATTTTTATCAGTTTACATCGAAATAGTAAAACTAAATTAAAACCGTATATATTATGTTGCCAGTTTCGCTGGTGAGTAATCAATAAATTTTTAATTGTCTTTATGACGATAGTGATATTGATATGGAACGAAAAATTGAAATGTTATACAAATATTGCCGATTTGTGACGTCACCAGGCGACAACAGTCTGCTCTCTTATTGTTCGCTTAATAATAATAATTAATAATAATAGAATATTTATTTTAAATATGGCGCAATTTTTGAAAGAAATCCTTTCTAAAAATAAACATATGCTGTTTAGCTTCGATATGCACTTACACCGTTTTCAAAACATCTTGTTCTTTCGTTTTTACTCTTGCGAACTAACCAACATCCCGAGGCGATAGTAACAGCTGATCAATGTTTATTCGGACCGTCTACGCTCTATGATGTCTTCCTTCGTTTACAAGATAACACCTCACTTATCCGATGTTTTTCTTCCTTTTGTTCGCGATAATAGTTTTAGAGGAATTACACAAGAGACGACAGTAAAGGCGCTTGATGCAATAATTAAAGAGGGCACAAGATAGGCGAGGCAAAAATGTTAAGAATAAAATGATCGGAAAACGGAATGAGCTTTGGTGACTTTAATTCGCAAAATAATTGAATGAATCGCCAAAAAGACAAGTAATGACTCAATGCACAAAGAGAGATAAAAAACATCTTACTAAGAGCTTGAATACCTTTTTGTGCGACAGAGCTTTTCCTTAATGCGTTTCTCTCGACGGGATACTGGAAAAATATGTTATCCATTCGACGGTCCATAGTTTCAATATATGTTTGGCAAACAGTAATAAACTAGATATGCTATCTTCACTACTGATTCCCTAAATAAAACAACCAATTCCGTTGCTAGGCTGCTAGCGTCAATACTGTTGAAACATCAACAGTGAAAAATTTAAACTGGTCTATCGATATTTGCGTTGTGCCGACTAGGAATCAAATTGCAACTTTCGTCCGAGATTAACATGGATGTTACAGGCTTTATCAATAAAACAAATCAATCCACGGCGTTTAATTAACATGACGTTCCTTTATCAACACGAAACGTAATAAGGTTGGGTGATTTTGCATGACGATTTGCGCCGTTTTTTGAAAAACACTTAGTGGATTTGATGAATGGATATGGTCTGTTTAGTGTAGTATATGCTGTACATGCCAAAAACCCCTTTGAGGAAAAAAACAAAACAGTTTGAGGTCTTCACGATATTAAAGACTATGTAATCCGCAGCTGGGTTCTTATCATCTTTTAAGATCTCAATCTCATCTCAAAGGCAATTTTTTATTTGCTCAAATTCTGTATTTTTAGTCGTGTTAAACTACCTCTCTCTGATTTTCTGTCATCCACTAGTAAAATTTTGGTTAGTCAAAATGACTGTAATGTGGGTGTAAAGGAGGGCGTCTACCCTCTTTACGTTAGTGCGAAACGTTGGGTGAAACTGTTAAGAAGGGGGCCACTACTACAATAGACTCTACCGAGCTGCTCATGTGCTGAGTCTACCGGGGGATTTTAATTCGCCACCGTAAAAATTGGGGCGCTCTACCAACTAAGCTACCATAGTTTGTGGCAAAGTGAAAACCATATGAAAACCATATTCCAATTGAAAAAAACTGATTTTTATTATTCGATATATATTTTGTTAGTCTATTTTATCTTAAAAGCCGACATTTTATGTTCGTTACTCTGAAATGAAAATAACAACGGAAATACTACTTATCAATAGGTTGCGTGAATATCTGTAACGTGATTGGCTAATCACGAGGAAATATATATCATATTTCGGAGTGCAAAACTCGATATTTTTTCTTGATTGGCTAAAAAAGAGTGCAAAATTCAATATTTCTTCCAATTGGTTAAAGCAACTATTCCCGGGATTCCTATTGGTTAAAAACAGAATGCAAAATATGACACGTGCGAATGTTAGAATAATGTAATCGTAAAATCATTGAGTTGTGACGACGTTCATGTTCACGCTCTCAAAGCATGTTATATAAGATATCATATAGACCTATTGACCTATTGACTCGCCTAAAGGCTCGTTAAATATTTTGAAAAACATAAAAAAACTCAAAAAAATATTTGCCATATTTTTCTCGTATCTCGCGATAACTACTACGAATTGCATGATATCGTTTGAAATTGCTGCTCAAACAGAATGTCTGATTTCTAAAATATTTGCTTAGAATTGTCAAAGAGTCCTCTTTTGTCACAAGAGCGGAATACTAGGTTTTCATCAAGAGTAAAGAGTAATTAAAGACCAACAAAGATTTTTGTAATGTTTAACGAACTAATATACGATGAATCTAAAAATAAATACGTATGCTTTTTGACAAAAGGATTAACGCTTAATTCCATTGGATTTGAATAAATTCAGAGAAGATTTCGTGTTGTTTTGAGGGAATTACGCATGGTTAAAATTAGATGAGATTATTTTGTATTTTTGAGAGATCTTTTAAGCATAGAGGTTATTACTTAAAACCACTCAGGATGAATATTACAGCATTAACAATTAAGCAGCACTAAGCAGGGTAGTTACGTCAATTTACAATAAACTCACCGTCAAATTCGGTCAACTCCGACCACAATATTCTTCTCGTGTCCGACATGTCGTCTATAATAACGAAAAACATATTCAGATCTCAAATTTCAAAGGAACAAAAAGAAAGGCGCAAAATGTTGTCGAATTGAAGTTTTTGTTGAATGCGTGAAATCTAGCAGCAATTTATTTGAGCGAAACTTAGACGGAAAAAGCCTTTCATTATAACTGTACTTTCAAATTTCTAAATCATGAAGTATTTCATCTTGAACAAATAAAGAATGAGGCGGCCCTTTAATATATTTTTAAAGTCTGATCTAACGCTCAGAACATGAAATTATCAGTGTTTCTCACATCGAGAGTGCTCTCGGGTTTTTTGTTAGTTAGGATTAAGCTGTCAATCATTTTATAAACTTCTTTTGTTGTGATCTGTTGTTTGGTTATTGTTTTTGCTCTTGAAGATTTAATACTAATAATTTTGAAAATATTATATCTCAGCAAGAGTATTTTCCAAGATGGTGCCATTCCACATTGAAATCACGAGACATCCGTACACAAATTAAATAAAACAGTTAAAATTCATAACCAAATTGGAGCTTGATAAACTGAACGGCAAAATCTTCTGAAAGAAAACGTTCATCTGATAGGGATCGCGGAGGATTTTTCAAATTACAGATATACCATTATTGATATTACTGTAGTATAGAATACAAAAATATAAACAAAAAGAGGGGTCGTTTGTTGAAATCAAACCGCGCAGTCAAAAGGGGACTTTAAAGTTCCAAAAAATTGTTATTTTTTTAGAGCGGACTTCGTAGAAAATGCCGAAAATCAGTGGCACTGAACGCAAATCCGGTGGTTATGTCAGAAAAAACAAAAACTTAATAAAATGTCAAATGTAGGTGCTTCATACTTGGCATAAAGGTAATATTTCCAAATTTTGGGAAATTTTTTTACCCAAAAATACATGTAATTTACAGACCAGAAATAGTCAAAATGTATAATTTACTGACCAGAATATTTTTGTTATAAAACTTTAATCAACGAATTTTATGCCCAAAATTTGAACTTAGACGATAAAATGACAATATGGAGAAGGTCTAAAAACATTATATAGCCTAAAGCATGCAATTTACTGACAGAAAAAGAAAAAAATAGCAAATTACAGACTAATGTAGGCAAAATAAAAGTGATTTCCAAGGTAGAAGGTTAAATATTTTGTTAATAATTTTATTGAGTAAAGATGGAATTTACTAGAAGTTATAGTTTCATTTAAAAAAAGTTTGGTCTATTTTTTGTAGACATGCGTAGGTGCTTGGAAACCAACAGAGTGGCAATCTCCTTTCTTTTGTGGTTTCAACGAGGTATAAAGTGTTGCACTTTGACAAATGCTTCCATCTTGGCTTTTATATTTTTTATGAAGGAGTAAGTTTATGATTGGTACCAAGCGAAGAAATATATAATATGGCATTAAAACATTAAAATGCAACTTTTTTCTTCCATAATTGAGACAAACTATGACTGTTTTAATAAAATAAACATTTTTGCAATTTTATCAAACTCCCAAATACTATATTTAAAGAAGTTACGTTTTTCTAAAACCGAACCCCTGTCTTGCGCGATCCCTCCATCTGATAAGGAAAATTGACTATATAGGTCGGAAAATCGTCAAAAAACTCTTCATATAACATATTAAAAAACAAACTCGAAATACGAAATCGATAGATAGTGAATCCAGTTACCACAATAAAAAAAATGACGACGTAAAATTACTGATAAAATATCAATTATCAAATCAACAAATTAAAATGACAAGTAAAGAAAGACATATTACGTAATAAAGTATCAATGGGAAAGAGTCAAATATTTTATGATAGCTACAGAGAATGAACGGGGAGCGTTTCAAATTATAATACAAGCCTTATCACAAGGCAATCCGGCCATTTTTGGGCAAAATATTATCTGAAAGAATTCTACAAACTCAAGGATGTTTTCAGACTATGTATCGCCAGGATCCGCGCTATAGAACCGTAAATATATGAAACGTCACCTTGTATTTAACGGACTATTTTAGAGCGTTTAAGTTACATGTAAATACGAGCGTTGAGTTAAAAGACAGAACTTCTTTCCTTCTTGATAACATAAACTGTAGCTTTCTTAAATGCTAAGAGGAGGGAGATTACTTTTTTAATGGCATCCTTAGGTGACAATTGGTGGCGTTGGCCTTGATCGTAATCTTAAAAATTGATCATCAATGCCGATCATTAATTTGCAAAATTTAAAACAATCTTCTAGCTATTAAATAGGCATAAATAGCTTTTCGAGTTGACATCTTTAGTTGCAAACGACAGCTAGCTTTTAAGAATTTAATTCACCCGCTTGTTTACCGGGAAAACTGATTTTAGCAATACACAAAGCAGTTGTTACTTGAAAGCGAATGACTCTAACAAACAAACATTTCAACATAAATAAAACTACTGTAATTATCTGAAAGAGCGCCTTTTTAACACTTTGCTCATTCGAGGGGATGCTTAATTCAAAAAAGTCACGTACAATTATTGGTGTATGAAATAATAAACATTTATTATCAAACGAAACTTTATCAAAAAATCAGTCATTTGGACGGTTCAGAAAACTACAAAAATTCTGCATACGGAACTACAAAAGAGAAATACAATCTTCTTCGCCTTGAAACTATTGCAAAACTCTCCACCCCAGTGCAAAATACACTCATTACGTCTATGGCAAAGAAACTGTGAACTTGTTTTTCTGTGTTTGGACAGGCCCGTAACAAGACATATTTAGTAGATAAGAAGATAAGAGTCGGAGGAGGGGCCAACGAGCCAGAATTTTTTTATAGATTCAGAGGTTTAGATTACCCTAAACTGCATCCAAACAGGGTTTGATGCTCCTTCTTTGTTCCATATTTACTGAAGTTTATGGAAACTGGGAACTCTCAAAGCAAAAACCGGTAAAAGGAAAGAAAAAAAAGACAAGCGACCACTTTTCACAGTTTTTTTTTTCATAGTCAGGTATTTCTTCTTCTTTGATACGCACCAACAAACGTGTTTCTAATTTTGATGAAATCTAACTCATCCAACAGCTCTTTGTGAACGTGCATAAGCATCAAGTGGTTTAGACGGTTATTGGTCATTGTGGAACGCAAATACGATTTTACTCGCTTCAATGCAGATAAAATTCTTTCACTCTCAGCGTTTGTTGCTGGGACTACCATGATCAGCTTGATAAGAGTAATGACTTCAGCTCTCTAACCTTTTTGAAGATGGTATGGGATATTAAGGGGTGTTATATCTTTGAAAAACACTAAGTTAGATGGAATGTTGAACTGGTTTGCCCCCGCCTAGACGTAGTTTTGTTCAAAAAACACTGATTCATGCAAGTAAAAATATTGCCAAATTAACGATGAAAATATCTCAAAGAATAAAGAAAAAAACAACTACACTTTTTTTTAATAAGCAACTAACCAATAAGCAACTAGATCTGATCGGCCAAATTGGCCAAATTGTTAAGCAGCTTTCGGGGCTAGGCTGTGTTGACCTACAAGAAAAAATTAAAATAGCCAAATGAAATATTTTTATGCTTTTATTCATTCTGTAAATAAATGTGTGCTCTACGTTAAACGTATTAGAACGTATTAGATGCATCATTTGAATGCAGAGTTTTAAATGTCAATTTGCATAATCCTTCTCAATTAAGCAAAATTATCTTTGGAGATAACGACTAAAAGAACTTTTTTAGAAAATGAACAAAGAAAAATTGATTGGCCCGATTATTTGCTTTTAACGTCACGATGTACGGGTAAATGAATTTAAACTCTCGTTGGCCGATCAGAGAAAAACGTTCCAACGTTTCTAAAAAAAACCCACAGAAATTCCGCCTTCGCGCATAACATATTTTCGATTAAAAGCTCCAAAGGCACACAGACGGAAAAATGTTTTGTCTGAGCCAAATGATAAAAGCCTTCTGTTTGTATTAATGACGTCATACAATTTTTATAACAACCTTTTCATTTTCTGTTTTGTTTTTATTGCATTTGTTAAATTTAAGATCGTCTGTTAGTTTCTCTACAACAGTTGATTTTAATGACATGTGCACTTAATTTATCACTTCAGTTGCAGCCGTAACGAGAAATCGCTTCACTTATTTAACCTTCAAGTGTTATTAGGTTGATTTAATAATAGTGCTACGCGAAACGGAAAGACATAATAAATACACTGTTTTTTGAGATATACAAACGCGAGTAGGTAGTGCACCAACCTATTAAACTCTTGCTTGCTTGTTGAACCTTCTCGTGGTCTTCTCTCTTGCAAACAGATGCCTCTACACATAGGCGAACGAATAAAACCACGACGCTATTGTTGGAGTTGAGTAAATATTTCATGAACAGTGTTTTTATTATCCACCCAGATTTCGCAATCCTACTGACGTTTCCGTGAATCGACCATTGACAGCCTCAGTGTTGGAAGCGTTACAAAAGAAGCCATATTGATCGACTAAGCTAACCGCCGATTGTTTCTCGCGAGCTGACGTCAGCAAAAAATATCTCCCGAAGGTCATATTACCAGAAAGAATTTCAACCGGTCACAACATATATTTCATTTCATATAAAAATCGCTAATTATCGTCGTTAAGTTAGTTATATACATAACACCGTACGTGCTTTTAAATGGGAATAGTAAAAAAAACAAAACAAAACACATAAGAAAACAGTTAAAAAATCGATTTCGATTTGAAGTAAACCTTACTAGAGGTTTAAATGATTGACGGGTTTGTTCGACAGCTGCAGGTTTTTTTTAACTAAAAGTACAGTTCGTTTAACGAAAATTAGAAGCGTGCAGATGTCAAATTCACAGTCGCTAAAATGCCAGTCGATTAGGATATAACAGCTATGCTTCTACGTTTGGATTTGATATCATCAACGCTATTTGAACGACGTATCCTTCTCGAAGCGGTGAACTGTTTGTCGTCGCAAAACCGCGAGATTGCCTGAAACCAAGGACGAAAAATACAGGAGAACTCAAAGATGTCTGCGATCTATTCGCGGAGAACAACTACTTCAAAGGAAGAAATTGTTGTGGGAAGAAAATGATGCGAGCAAATTTTCGCGACTTTCGCGACTTTCTTCCGGCAACAATTTCTTCCTTTAAAGTACTTCGAAAAAGAAAATAGTCCAGTTTAAAATACCTCCAGTTTTTTTGCGCGTCTCGGGTCGAGTGGTTGCATGGGAATTTGAAAATGATTACGTTCAGCCAGCGCGCGCAAGTCGAAATAAAACTTGGCGTAGACGCTCGACGGTACGTTGATGTTATACTGAAGCATTTCAAGGAAAACTCGCTCCAGTTCATTCCTGAGCAGTAAAAAAGACATTAAAACTCGATAGTGGCACCCGTAGGGGCTTCTACACACGTTGTGAAGTGAGTGCACCAGATCACTACATATTAGGAGACATGACCTTGAAACCTCCAATGAAGAGATATATGATATGGTATTGAAAAATAAGACAATATTACTGTGGTCATCGAAAATATAGATAGATGGCAGCAATACATCGTTCATATTTCACAAATGAAGACACCATGGTTTAGTTCGTACTTACATGTCCTCCACTGCGATATCGCGAAGAATTTGACAATAATCTACATTCCAAACTGAAAATAAAAGATGCAGACGAGTTGCTGTATACACATACACCTTTATCACATTACATTGATATTATACGCATCTTTGCTATCATTGACTGTTGGAGTTGCCCGACATACTTTAATGTCAGAAATTTTTGCGAATCGGCCCACTCGCAAAATTTTTTACATTTCGCGGGAATTAATTTTCGCGAATCGGTCAAAATGGAATATTTCGCGGGCATTTAATTACGCGAATTCTTCAAAGTTTCAGGACAGGGGTGCAGAAGTTGAGGCTACATTAGCTTCGACGCATTATCGACAGTCACCTATAACACAAAGTGGGTTGGAAATACCCTGTGTGATTAAAGTGACAATGCCTGGGACAATGTTAAACAAAAAGTTACTAAATAGACACGAGGAAATGGTCACCCAGTTGTACAAAGAGCCAGAAGAGAGTGCGATTGTGGGTTCTTTAGTTTTTGATGACATCGTCGAGCCAAGTATCAATGAGCCAAAACCAAAAAAGAAAAAAAAAGAGCGAACAATGTTTTGCCAAGTAACAAAAACCGACGAAGACTGTCATAGTACTGGATTAAAAAGAGCGTGAAACAGCATCGCGTGATATTAGAACGATGTTTTGAAGACTGTCATAGTATTGGATTAGTTTGCAAATAATTATTCAATGTTGGTAAAAGAAAATAACTGTTCAATTTGTTTGTGAAGATTTTTTTTCACTTTAATATGAAATTTTGAAAAATTTTGCGAATCTGCAAAAAATTGAATTTTTTTCGCGGGAATTTATTTTCGCGAATGATCAAATATGAGATATTTTGCGGACATTTAATTTCGCGAATTGGAGGCCCATTCGCGAAATTCGCAAAAATTTCTGGACGCGAAAATTCCTGACATTAAAGTAAATGTGCACCTCATTTCAAAAAACAAACGAACAGCTAATGGATTAATGTGACTATACTTTATTCTACGGTGACTTCAGCTGCATCGCATCAAAACCAAAGGAAAACTAGGCCAGCTTTTTAATATTGGAGAAATAGCAATTTTGGAGTCAAGAAACAAATATTGCCATGTTTAAAGTAATAAAAACGACATTATTTGCGATCCCTCGCGAAATGATTTAATTTCAGTATTTCAGTGCAACCTAGTATTCAATGCTGAGTAAGGAAAGTCAGTTTTACCGGCCTGATCGTCCCACACCTTTGAGGCCAGCAGAATCGCGCCCAATACCACACGTTTCCAATTCGTAGGGTGCAAGTCGATTTCCGCGTATGTGATCAGACGCTCCAAGTATATCTATAAATGTAGAAAATGCTAAAAAATAATCATTCACATAACAACAACAAATGATTTTACATTGGTGGGGAAAGAGAAGGCAAGGATTCGCTAATTTCTTTGAACGATTGAATAAAGTAAATTGAAAGGACGTGTTAGTAAGGTCTTACAAGTGTTATAATCGCGCATTCGGCCGTTAACTGAGCCGCACTGAACAAAGTCTTCAGGAAGCGATAAACATGTTTGTGCTCTGGATTGAGCCGGTCGTAGTTTTCAGGGACAGGATCCTTCGACAGCGGATGCAGCTTCTCGTCGAAGATATCCATTAGACGGACGTCACCTTCCCTGTTCTTCACATGATAGTAAATCGCCAGCGATACGCACTTCAGCATGAGCTTCAAGTTGGGTTGGCTTGCCGTGTTGTCGTCAATGAATATCGTTGAACAGGAGTTCGATTTTTTCAACGGCACAATCTTTTGTTTGGAGTTATCCTCCGGGGAATACATAGTGAAACGTCGGTGTTTGCGGTCATTGTTTACTGAAACAAAAAGTAAAAATTTATATTTATATTTTCAATGTCTGGAAACCGTGTTTCGATGTTGTTACATCTCATCAGCAGAGCTCAGAATGAGCGTGAATTATCAATGGATCAGAGTGCTCAAACTACTATATATATTTATCCTGCGTTATTTCTCTTTGTTTGTCTGTCAACTTTTTGTTTTTCACTTAATTTTTCTATTTTTCATTAGCCATTATAGGAGCTGTTATTGGGTACAGAATATGAAATGGTGCTAAAGGTAACAGCAATGGAAAGAATAATAGTGCACCGAAACATATTTACAACTTTATATATTTGTTTAGTATAAATTGAGATAACTAGCGTAACTGTATAAATATCTGTTAAGAAACACTTACTACCCGGAGGCTAGTTTGCACACATCAAATTTCAACTCAATGTTTACATAAAATCAAGGATTGGGAACGAGGAATAACCTTGTTAAATAAAAGGCACCAATGGATAATATTTTACCATTACGCAAAGACGATCTCCCCAAAAACAGGGTACCCTCTTTTGAATCACCCAGTTCTAAAATACAACAATAAAATAATGAACAGAGCAAAATTTCTAGCAAGACCAAAAACATAAATTGAGAACCAGCAAGGTGGCATTTATTCTCAAGAGGACCTCTTTACACTTCGATATTTTATTCTGTTAGAATCTTAGAAATCAAAGAAAACAAAAGCCCCAAGTAAATATCAAAAGTTGCATGTGTAGGCCAACAAAGATTTTATTGAAAAGGGTTGATTGGATTGTTCAAATTCATCTTCAAGGAATCACTGAAAATGTGATCTTAAATATCTTATTTCATTACAAAGATATGGATAGCTCCCCCTAATGTTTACAAATTTTTATTTTGTAAAAATCCTGATTTTTAGAGAAATTGCTCATCATTAAAAAGGGTAAGCCAGGAACATTGGCAGTGTGAATTGTAACAACTGTAACAGGGATGCTACAGAAAGGTGGCAAATGCTTTTTGTGTGTCTAGAAGTACTGTATCCATTGTTGTTGTTTTTTTTTATTATTATTGTTGTTGCTCAGAACAAGGCCTTAAAAGCCACTTGAGTGTAAAGAGCTAGAAAAGTTACAGGGAAAGTTATGCAGTTTTCAGATATTGATGAACGTTTGATTTGAACAATTGAAGGTTATAGACCAATGGAAAGCATGTAGAAGGAAGGGAGTTCCAAAGTCTGGATGTTCGCGGGAAAAAACTGTTCTTATAGAAATCCCTGTGACAGTTTGGAATGGAAACAGTCCATTGATGAGAAGATGACGAAAACCTAGTTGTACGGTGAAAAATTCTGGGAGAAGGTGTAAAAGATGATAGTTCGCTTGAACAACGTCCATAAAAAAACTTGTAGAAAAGACAAAGAGAAGCTACGTTTCGCCGGTGTTTGCAGTGTGATAGAGCAATTCTAATTAATCTCAAAGTGCACCAGCACACAACCACTCAGAGAAGTAGAGGAACAAGTATCTAGAACCGAACAACCGGTTACCTCCAATGTATTGGCGCTGTTGATGGGACACACATTGAAATAAAGCAACCGCACAGTAACTATACTGAATTTTTAAATTGTAATGTTACCTATGTAATTACAGATATGTGTTCACAGATGTAGTTATACAATGAGCAGGGTCAGTTCATCATGCTCACATATTTATGAACTCTAATGTCAATAGTTATTTTAGATCTAGGAAGATACAGGTCTGGTCATAAATATTTTTGCAAGTGCGTGGTCTATCGCGCACCTCATTCGATTATTTTTTTGTGAGATGTGCTCTCTGTAATTTTGTTTTATAACAATTTAATATTCTGCATGATTTTTGTGATATGCTTAAACAGGCTTAACTAAGATGTAATGATATGTTGGTTCGTTTTTAACGAGGCTCCCAGAACGCTAAATCCGCATTATCATGAAGACCTGACCCATAGTTTTACGGAAAAAATGGATGTTTGTTTATGCGTTATGTTAAATTGTCTTTTCATTGATTTTTGTAAACAAAACTGTTTTTTTTCCTCCATCGAATGCAGCATAAGTTGGAACGGTTAATAATTGGTAACGTTAAATTTCATTAAACAAACCAAATTCCTGAATAAAGCTACTTCGCTACTACTACTACTGCACGTTTTCTTTTTTCCGCGTGCATGAGGGTTGGACAGACCAATATCATATCTTATTGGCTTGATGGAATTCTCCAAACTTCACGGTTTTATGTTTTTTCAACAGACAGGTGGAAAAAGATCGTCCAACGTTTAGTTTATTTCACTATCTATACATATTGGATGTTTTGAACTAAAACAATAACAAGGGAATAAGAAACAAAACAACACAACAAGTACAATCTGGCATCCTATAGTTTCATTATCCTCCATACCCCTCCTTCTCTGGGACGTATTTGCACGGGGGCCTTGCGACACGTCGTGGCCTGGACGAAGGGTCTGTGGCACGTATATAGAGGTCAAGCGCATCCTGTGGAGTCCCTTCATCCGCATCAATGGTAAGTTGACTGGGCGTCGGAGGTATCGATTGTCGACATGTAGCGAGACTTTCAACCTTGGAGGGGGAAGGTTCCATGACAGGCGAGGGTGCGAGGGAAACTCTGATGGGAGTGACGCGGAGAGTGATTGTGCTGATGTGGTCACGGGGCAAGAGTGTTTCCTGAACCCCACATGGTTGACGATCTCCGGTGAAGCTGGCTCAAACTTGCGTTGGTATTTCTTGTTTCGGCGCGTAACACGACCAGTACCAATCTTCAGCGTGTAGCTGCTGAGTCCCCATGTGATGGCCAGAGCCTCTCCTTCAATTGGCACGTAGTGTTGCTCTGCAACAGTCAGGAAACGGGATCCAGCAAGCATGATGCGCCATCCACTGGGACAGCAGTCGGGTTGTAGTTCTTTGCAATTGCAATGCTTCTGCAAAAGGAAGTATCCGACACCTTTCTTCAACCAGTCAGTGCGCAGACATGTGGGTTTGTCGAAGTCAAAAATCTCAACCCCCTCCCTAATCGCATTGGCAATGGCGGTTTTGGAAAACTGGAAAGCCTGATCCAACTCAGGTGTCCACGCGAAAAGGTGGCGGGGAGAAAAAAACAGGCAGAAGGGTGCCATGTGTTCCCGGAGCTGGGCGTAGTTTGCGACCTGGTTAACCAAACCAAACCAACTTCTGATGTAAGTCGTGCACGTAAAGGTGGGGAAATTCTCAATGGTGCTGTAGAATTTCAGCAGCGAGTTGATTCTTTCATCAGTGATGAGGAATCTGGAGTCAGGCTTACGAGTCACTACCATTCGACAGACTCGCCAAACGGAACTCTCTCAATGACGACCATCGCCTCATCCCGTAGCAGGTCACTATGCACTTGTTCTTGCCAGTGAACCGGTACAGGTATGACTTTGTGCCTGGCCACCGGTGTGGCATCCTCTCTAAAATGTATCTCAACCGGCGGCCCAATCATCAAGGGTAGTCCTTGGTGGGGACACACGTTGAAGGTCGATCCGCCGAAGTAGTTGAGTAACCAATCGCGCATCTTACTGTTGTTTTCCCCAGTGCAAGGAAAAGGCAGTGACAATGGGTGAGGCGGGACAGGAGTTTGTGTTAGACATTGGCAGGTCTTCCCATCATCCATGGTTAACCCACATATGCTGGCTGGGGAGTCGTTGTCGGCGCAAGCCGGTCAGGTTGTTGGCTGAGCTAAATTGACCGATCAAAGTTGTGGTCCACGATACCAAGATCGAACATTGTGTCGTACGACAGGTACATTGTCGCGACGTCTCGGCTGACGTACACCATGGAGCGACAGGGGATTGTAGCACCATTCCGAGGGCCTCCTGTGAACGTTGGGAAGAAAGCACCATTGATGCAAATAGGTGATTTGTTTGCATCATGTAGGGACAAAATCACCTGGGAGAGGTCCGACATCTTGAACCCGGCATTGAGAAATGCGCTAAAGAACAACAGGCTCGTTTGGGCACCTGAGTCTGCAACAGCGATGGCATCAACGCTTCTAGATGGATGTGTCCCTTAGGCCAGCCCCAGAGTGTCTTGGGGGGAGCCCTCTTGTGTGAAGATCCAGGAACTGAGGGGGTGTCAGTATGAATGGACAAGATCTGACCAAACATGTCATCAATGCTTCTGGAGATGGATCCTGTGGTGCCAATCTGCTTTGTTGACGCCCTATTTTTCTTCCAGCACCCATCACAGCATGTGTGTGGGCGGCGATTCCATCCTCATGCCCTTTTGGTGTAGAGGTGGAAGGTGGTTGAGCAATCCAAACATTTTGCGGTCAATGACTGGTCGAGTCCAGTCGGTGATTGGACGCGATTGTGAGGTCGTTGCCTCTGTTGGTTGTTCTTATGGGTGAATCTGCGGTATTCTGAGAAGGAGGAGACAGCATGTGTAGGATTGGCATTGCGTGCTGTTTCCCTTGACTCGACGAATGCAATGACATCCGTGATTGGTTTGGTCTGGATATGCTCGGTGCTGAGGGCTTCACAACAAATGTCCATGTCAGCAATGCCATTAAGGAGAACATCCCGGATGACCTTGTCTGTCTAATAGACCTCCCCATTGACAGTGGAGCAGGCTCTGTGGAAGGTCGTCTTGAACTCATATGTCTCCGCCTTACCTTGGACCTGTGCAGCAAAGGTGCGGAAAGGCTCGTCTGGATCCTGTCGCATAACAGCCAGGTCCGACCAAAGGACCCAAGTGCAACCGGTACAGCTATAGACTTCAGGACTGCAAGGGCGTCTCGCAAAGTCTTTGAGGTAAAGTCAGGGT
The DNA here is from genome assembly GCA_963930725.1 of Candelabrum cocksii. Lineage (NCBI taxonomy): Eukaryota > Metazoa > Cnidaria > Hydrozoa > Anthoathecata > Candelabridae > Candelabrum > Candelabrum cocksii. The sequence goes on along the minus strand of OZ005667.1, from coordinate 11,455,898 downwards.
GGGCACGCAAGACTACATTGCCAAGGCGTTCACCGGTGCATTCTAGCAGTTGACCTGTGGCAGCAGCACCAACAATGCCAGAACTAATCCGAAAGGTGTCCCAACGTCTGAGAAAGGCATTCCAATCTTCACAATGTGGAGTTGTGCTGGATCTTCGGGCCAAAGCTTTCCCGCTGGGGCGCGTGGATGGTTTGGGTTGGGAGGTTGGTGTGTGCATGTGCATGTCCACGTTGACATCTTCAGTTTGGAAGCCACAACCAGTGATGGGACATGACAGCACAACCATAATCGTATAAGTTCAAAACATGGATAAAGATCGTCCAACGTTTAGTTTATTTCACTATCTATACATATAGGATGTTTTGAACTAAAACAATAACAAGGAAATAGGAAACAAAACAACACAACAAGTACAATCTGGCGTCCTATAGTTTCGTTATCCTCTAACAGGTTCAACTTCTGCATGTCCAGCTTGACATCATCCATCCATCGTTTTCTTGGTTGACCACAGGGAAAGTTTCCATCAACCTGTATGTCAAGAGCTTTCTTAGGGCAGGTCTTGTCAGCCAAAAGAGAGAGATGAGCATACCATCTCAGTCTCCTCCGTCTTAGTGTGTCATCAAACACTTGAAACATGGAGTCGAGATCTCAGTTCAGCAGAGGAAACTCAATCAGATAGCTATTTTGAGCATTCCCATCGAACCATGGTGTTGTCACTTTTTGTTAATCGAGATGTCTCCATGTCTCTGAACCACACATCATCACACTGCGAATACAGTCATTATACATATGCCCCCTACTACGTAGAAATATAAATAAATTTCCTAAATTTCTTCCAAGCAGAGTGAATCCTAGCAGTAGTGGCATCATAGCAACCACCAGCTTGCTCACTGAAATCCCCAAAGTAACAAAACGATTCTACAGTTTCTATGGCTTTAATCATAAAAGATGAGCTTAACATACAATGATTTGAAGCAGAATTGTACAACTGGATGTCCTTCTTAACATCAACCTGTTCACAGTACGGGGTCTGAGTCTTTTACTGAGATATCAGCTCATAAGCATAAATGAGCAGAGATTCACACAACCATGTCGGAACCACCAAAACAGTCTTGCAGCAATCTAAAGCAATCTTTGCGTATATACTAGTAGCCCAAGAAAACCAGGATCAAATACTTCAAGCTGAAGCTCAGGGAATATACCGTCCCTTACCCGGTCCCTGGGATAACATTTTGTCAAAAAAGACAGGTGCACCACGTGAAGGTAGTTATCCAGGAATTGGGTTACCAGAGCATTTAAGGTTAGTCACCCAACAGCACCCACACATATTATATATTTTAAAAACGGTGAATCAAATATAATTTGAAATGAAAAAATATATTTACCTGGTACGTAACTAAATAAATTACATTAAACTAATGCTTCTTTTTTAAGATACATCTTATGTCATTTAAAAAAGATATAATTGAGATGCGTGATTATTAGTAAAATAACACAGAATTAGGGCCGCGCCTCTAAATTCCAAAGCCTGAAATACCAAGCATTGAGAAAGCAATTATTCAAAATGCACAGCTGCAGTTCCCGTTTGCATACTGGGTGATGCAGCTTACCCAAAATTGCCTTACTTGATAAAAGAGTTCCCATCTGGTGAAAAAAAAAACAGCAGAGCAGGTTCCTTCTTTTCATATTTTACATTATTTAACAGACTTTTCAAAACGTTAAATCATTTTTTTTGCAAGTATGTTTTTAATACATACCTTTTATTTTCTTCAATTATCTGGTTGATTGATTAATTGTTTGATTGGAAGCTGAAACTCCAGCGCGGGGATTTCAGCTCCCAATAAACCTTATCATTATGGATAACAATATGGATATACACATAAACAAGATGACCAACAATAAAAGTATATCTACGACAGCAGGGCAGCTAAAACAGCTTTAAAAAATAAATTTTCAAATAAAAAAAATCATGCATCTAAACTAAATAACGTGCACGAAAACAGATAAACAAACATAAAAAGACTTACCTAGCTCTCTTTCACTAATATGAGGTAGTTCGACAGTCTCTCCATTCCTTGTCTGAAGAGGACAATGTTCTTCACGGTGTTTTTGATTTGTGTAATCATCAGCAGAAGAGTCAACGCAACACACATTACCCATGACACAACATCAACTGCATCAAGTCATATCCTTCAGTCACCATACATTAGTTTGAAGTTACTAAATACTATGTAGCAGTTATGAATATTAATTTTTGGCTGCTGAGAAAAGTTACATTTAAAGCAACAGATGGGAGATATTTGCATGAAAAGGTATTGTTTCTGAAATGCTGAAGGCATCTGGTGAGGATAGTATTGATATCATCACTGAGCTTGTAAATGCTATCGTCAGTCAAGGTGTAGTCCCTGCAGACTGGGAAATTAGCTCTATAGTAAACTGTTATAAAGGTAAAGGTGATGCCCTGTAGAGAAGTAATTATAGAGGGCTGAAAATGTTAGACCAAGTTATGAAAGTATTAGAAAGGATATTGACAAGATTTATTAGAGATAAATAGGGTGAATATTGATGATATGCAGTTTGGATTTATGCCTGAACGGGGAACTATTGATGCAATTTTTATAGTCAGGCAGTTGCAGGAGAAATATCTGCAAAAGAATAAGAGGTTATATTTTTCATTTGTTGATTTAGAGAAAGCTTTTGACAGAGTACCACGTGAAGTAATCTGGTGGGCGATGCGAAGGTTAAGAGTTGATGAATGGATAGTGTCAGTTGTTATGTCTTATGTATGAAAATGCCAGAAGTCATGTCAGAGTGAATAGATCATATAGCAAGGAATTTGGAGTTAAGATTGGTGTTCATCAGGGATCCGTTCTTAGTCCGTTACTCTTTATCATGGTTTTGGAGGCTTTATCTCAGGAGTTTAGAGTAGGGTATCCATGGAAATTATTGTATGCCGATGATCTTGTGCTTATTTCAGATAGTCTAGAAGAGTTAACTGTGAAATTTGCTACTTGGAAGAAAGGTATAGAGTCAAAAGGGCTTAGAGTTAACATGGGTAAGACAAAAGTTATGGTCAGTGGAGGTGGCATTTCAGAACCTATTGCTTCAGGTAGATGGCCATGCTCTGTATGTAGTAAGAGTGTTGGTAATAACTCAATATATTGCAAATATTGTGATCATTAGGTTCATAAGAAGTGTAGTGGTATAAAGGGTCAACTTACCTCAGTGGTGGACTATGTGTGTAGGGTGTGTACTGGTGATATTACCTTAGCAACTGGACAGCCAGTAGAATCTGTGCCAATAGGTGATGACTTTTTAGAGACAAAGGATGGCTTTTGTTATTTGGGTGACATGATTAGTACAGGAGGTGGCGCAGAGCAAAGTTGTATAACTCGAATTAGATCTGGGTGGAAAAAGTTTAGAGAACTTTTACCTCTCCAAACTTCTAGAGTGATATCTCTTCGCACAAAAGGCAGGGTGTATGATGCTTGTGTATGGAGTATTTTTCTATATAGTGGGGAGACATGGGGAGTTAGAACTGTTGAACTAAACAGACTAGAGCGTAATGACATGAGAATGATTAGATGGATGTCAAATGTGACATTGAAGGATAGGAAGCGATAGGAAGGATATATATATATATAGAGAGAGAGATTTTGCTGATGACATAGCACTCCTTTCAGATGAAATTTCTCAAGTACAGGAGTTACTTACTAGGGTAGAAGTAGAATCACAGAAGATAGGTCTACACCTCAACGAGAAGAAGACAGAGGCTATGATTTTCAATCAGGATATAACCCCAATTAAGTCTGTAAATGGAAAAGCTATAAAGGTGGTTGACAACTTCAAATACCTTGGTGGTTGGATGAAGAGCACTGTGAAGAATTTTGAAATCCGAAAGGCTTTAGCATGGGTTGCTTCTCACAAACTGCGGAAAATCTAGAAATCAGGTATAAAGATAGTGATCAAGAAAAGGCTTTTTCTAGCAACTGTGGAGTTGATATTACTCTACGGAGCGGAGACGTGGACTATCACAAAAGCACTCAGAAAATGTCTGGATGGTGCTTACACCAGAATGCTGAGAATGGCATATGACGTGTCATGGCAGGAGAAGTTGACCAATGTGCAGCTGTATGGTAGTTTACCACCTGTTTCATCCAAGGTGGCCTTCCGCAGACTGAAACTGGCCGGTCATTGTGCAAGACATCCAGGAGAGGAAGCGTCAAAAGTGATACTGTGGGAACCTATACAAGGTAGATCGAACGTGGGAAGAAGAGCAGTCACATACATAGATAATTTGAAAGATGACACTGGGATAGAGAACACGAAGGAACTGAAGACTGTTATGATGGATAGGATTGGATGGAGGAAACTGACAACATTGGCGCAAGCGAGAGCTCGGCCTAAGTAAGTAAGTAAGTATATTTATATAACAATTATTGATGTGTATATATATACACCGCATTGGGTTGTTTGTTGTGATGATTGGTACCCATTTACTGAAACATATTGTCTCCGGTTTTGAAAATATGTGGAAAACCAGGAGTAAGGCCATAATGTTTGAATTTTGAGATTAAGATTTAATGGTCCATAGAAGACCTTTTTTATGATCAACAAAAACTCCACAGACAAATTCATTTGTGTCAAGAACGTCCTTAATCTTTTCCAGTATACTAATAATGACACGAGATGGGGAATATCCTCTTCGAAAACCAAATTGGTAATTATAAATAAAATATATACCTTCAAATCCTAAAATATATACCTTCTTACTAAGAAATCTAACCTAACCCTAAACCTATCCTTAACCTTAAACCTATTCTGAACCTTAACCTTACCCCTAGCCCTTACTTATAGAAATAAAAAATCCGCTGTCAGAACTCTAACCACGGCATATACTAACACAAATGAATAAATCTTCTTTGTATATACGCCTTTGCTGAATGATTAATGATGTAATTGATCTTATTATCACAATTGGTCTTTGCTTGCCTGTATATATCAGTCAAAAATGTATATAAGTTTGATTTGAAACAACAATAAGACATTTTTAAAATAGTAAAAATAATTTTAAATCCACACCCTTAGACACCCAGCAGGCTTCAGTCTGCAACCATTAGGAGGCTCCCAGCCCCCATATGTATTCAAGTCTCTCCAAAAAAACAGTGTTAAAGTCTCGTTATATATGGCTAGCTACAGGCATTGAAAAATGAGTTTTTATCACAATAGCTAACAAAAAAGGGAGAGCTAAGCTGCAAAAAGCCAAAAACAAAAATTATTCAACATCAACATAAAAGGCAATCTAAGATAAAATAATTTTTAAGTAATGTCCAAACCCATTTAGGTAAACAAAACAATCGAATCCTTTTTTAAAGAAATAAACATAAAAAATCGACGACAAATATAATGTCAAGATTTTAAAAATAGGTAAATTTCTTAACAATATGGAGAAATACGGACCTGTCTGTACTAGCAATAGAAAGTTGATTTTTTAATGTTTTAATATTAAAATTTTATGAATGAGTGAGTCAATAAGTATACACCGATATAATATATATTTCAAGTTTCTCCGTTTAAAATGCGTTGTTTACCGAGATCGGATAAATTACAAATGAACAAAAAGAAACAAACCTCTGATGTAATTCAATTAAACTTTTTGAGGATTATTTTATATTTAACATTGCTTCTGAATAAATAAATTATTGCCATTAAAGTTTAAATCTTTCAACGGAGATTGTTCAACAGTTGGTATTTATAATTTCTCTGTGTCATACAATTTCACGAGAAAATATATCCGTTGCGGATGATCGTAGATTCATTTTACTGGCGCTTTTGAAATCTTTAAAACTGCTCTGTGTATGTGTGATCGTTGCAGTTTCTACATTGTGTACTGTACAGCTATAAAAAATTTCCGTATAAAATCCGGAAGTCATAGAGGTTAGAACTTTGCGTCAATTTATTGAATTGAATGAAAAAAGCATGCAGCGTCCTTTCCATTTTATTCTTCTTTTTATTAAATTAACAACAAAAACGAAGGAATCTTTACATTGTTTACAGCGGTGTAACGTACAAGGGGCTTGGTTAGTTTCGTCATTACTCTGCGGCTGGAAATATATCAGCGTACTTCTCTGCTCCTTATTTCAAACCCCTCAAGAGACTCTAGGCATCTCATTTTTTTCATCTGCGAAAGTGTCATAAGACTAAAAAATTGAAACGTGCTTGTAATAAATTGCTTAATTGAAAAGAAAATATAAAAGATTTGTTTCATGTTCTCTGAGTTAGAAATTGAGAGGGGGTTTGGTCATCAAAGTCATCATTCAAGCGCGGTCGATAATTCACAACCTTACGCCAGACCTCCCGGTCCATCATTGCATTACTGAGGTTCTCCTCCCTAATTTCTGTATCCCTGCAGATGACATCAGTGTATGACAGCCTCAAACTTTTTGTCTTGGCTTGTGCAGGATTCCAAAGAAGAAGGGAATCACAGTAACATTCGAATTTGCATTGTAGCAAAAAAGATAACGAAACCTTATTTATAGACTTCAGTCGAACCCAAGTGCATAGAAGCTAGCTAATGGTAGTAAACCCCAAGATCTCACATCACGAAATAATAAACGCCCCTCTCTATTAAACGCCCTTAATCAGAACCAAAATTTAATAAACGCAAAAAAACACTGTAAAGTAAAGTTTCCTTTTCTTATTTGAAACAATAACAATTTTTTAGTAACTTTATCTTTTATTGGGATTTTACAGTCCTTTTTACATCTTTCATATTCCCAATCTAAATGAGTAAATCTTTCCTTTAGGGGGCATACATTTATGACGTCCACAAAAAAGTGCTGAAAATTTAACTTCTCTATTTCCAGGGCATCCGTCACCCTTGGTGTGACGTGTAACAGCAGCCATACTAGGAAAATAAACGTGACAATGAACTTGGAAGTTTATTGCGCAGATCTGGTACAGGCTATGAAGTGAAGATTGTGAGTTGTAAATTTTTTCTGTGTATTAAAGATATCTGCCAAAATTATTTTTTGTGGACGCCTCCCCATAAAAGGATTTGATAAATTTTCATTTTTTATTATTTTTGTACAATGAAACCTGGAATCTCCCATTCATCACAGCGATTTCCGCACTAATAGTATATATATATATGTGAGCATTAACTATAAAATATTTAGAAATGTGCGTAATAATGATGTTTGTAAAAAGTCGGGCAAATTGCGAACATTATCTACAAGTACGCAAACAACTTCATGTCGTCATGTGGTTCTATAGGCGGTACGACGAAACCTTCACTAAGCTTCCTCTTGTAGGATGGTATAACCAACAGACGGAATCTAAACAAAACATATTATTAAGAACTATCGGCAACCGGTTCATTTTACTTATCAATGATTAAGTCAAGCCACTCTTTGTGCAATAATCCATCCAGCCACGACAAAGGTAGTTGCTTAGCACCAAATTTGCAACCTAGCAACGCGCCAGAAACAGCACCATTGGTGTCTCCGTCGCCAGCCTGGAAAAATAAAGAGTTTATGTTAAACTTTCACATAATTTACAAGCGAAACTGAAATGTTATGAAGTTCGAAATGAGAAATGTTTATTTCCGGATTAAAAAATAAATACCTTATTCGTACAAATTTTGGCGTGGAATTAATTTGGCTATGGACCAAAATGATTTTTTTGGCTTGGATTAAATATGGCGGGGCAGTAACACTACAAACGTTGGTTGTAAAAAGGCAGACAAGGATAAGAAGGACAACGGAGTGTTATAAATATTGATTAGTTTAATTTTATAATCATTATTTAATACATTCATTATTTATATTTTGCATTATTTGTATATTTCTTTTGTAAGATTGTCTAGAAAAGTGTACGTAAACAAAAAGTTTTGTTTGGTTTTAATTTGGCGATAGCAGAAATATTTTAAATATTTTCTCCACGCCAAAATTTGTACGAATAAGGTAGACAAATGTTTCTGTGGATGTTACCGCCATGACTATACTTTGAAGGGTGGCACGGAAATCGTTTTGTTGCAGAGCCCAGAAACCCGCTCCCAAGCACTTATACGTGTATCCGATCTTGCCTTCTCCGGATAACTTCAAGGATGTTATCTTTTTAGCAAACAAATGCCGCTTCAGTTCTTTGTGCTGTGAACAAAAGCAATGAAGTCAGTTTCTTGATAAAAGAAACATTTAATGAAACTAAATACCGCTTTCTTCGGTAGCAGTTGCTTGGCAACATCGTGACTTGATTGTTAAACGAACCATCGACGTTCATACAAGCTGGCGATTGTTGCAGCATCGGCGCAGCGGAATTTTTTTCCGTACATAGTCAAAAGCATCTTTAATAGTCAGAAGCATCTTTACATGAGTCGGAAGCATCTTTGACTTGTCGGCAAAAATAAATGTACGGTCGGTTGTAATTTTCTTCATATTTTGCTATTTTTCCAAAATGAGTGAAATTGTTATTAGTTTATAATTATGTTAAAGTTACCATTTTTTGAATCCCACCTATACCAAATCCTTTTTATAAAAAAGTCCACAAATGTAAAGTGGAATCCGCGTGTAGCTAAGTAACATTTTTGCATTCCATTCAGTAGTTTAAAAATGTTTCCATGTACGAAACGAAACAATTCTTTAAGAAATTTCAAACAACTTAGGTTGTTTCGATAAGGTTCTGTAATTTAATTGTTTGAGTGAACAAGTGATATATAATTGTATTTTTATGTATCAATTTCTTAGATATAAGTTTTCATATTTAAAATTAAGCTTTAATATCACACCTATTTAGATTAAATTATGAAAGTTTATTTGATTTCAAAAATGAAAAACGTTACGTTATAATCTTGTCCTTCGCATTTACCCCTTGAAATGTCAAGGTAATTAATTTATCTATAATCTATAAGACGTGTTAACCTTGTCTTTCAAAAAAATACTTTATGTTAAGAAATATATATTTCCAGTCGCTGGGCGAAAATCGAAAACCGTTCTTTTGTCGCAGTAAGACCTTGCCTCGAAAGGAGATTTTAAAAATATTTGCTTTGTATTTAAGCATGGACAGAAATCCATCTGTTATGATACATACTTTACGCGATGTTTTATAACAATACATAACTATTCTCTTGTTCATATTGTTGCGATCCTACGAAAATGCCCGGAGACAGATTAATGAAGAGCTGTTCGCTTATCATGTAATTAGGAAACCTGTACTGTCTTGACCCAAACAACTACCAGATTATGCGTGTAATCAAAACCTTTTACTGCGCGTTTACTACCACATTCAAATTGTTAATTTCCATATTACGCTCGCTATGTCTTGAAACCACCACCGATTATAAGAAAATAAAAGTTTATAAAGCATGCTTATTTGAAGTATGTCGTTTTAAATTCGACTTTAAAGTGAACTGTTGATCACAAAGTTCACATATAAATTCTTTTTGTTTAGAGTGTGTAAGCTTGTGACGTTCTAAACCCTGTTTTCCAGAAAACGATTTGCTGCAAGTGTCACACTTGTATTCGTCTCCATGAACTTTCCTGTGTCTTTTAAGCAGGCTTGTGTTGTTAAAAACCTTCGCACAGATGAAACATGTTGAAGGTTTACAACCTTTTCTATGATACCGAAACACCTTGTATTTAGTAAACCGACGGCCACAGTTCTCGTTGTCACACGTATACGTTTCTTCGTTACTAGTTGCAATTGCTTTCCATTTCTAAAACAAGATAAAAAATTGTAACTTCCATCTAAAAGAAAAAAGAAATCACTAATTATAATAATAATTATGATAAAAGATATAGAGAGAATAATCGAAACAACCAGTATGTTGAACTATAAGACTTTTAAATTACGATAACATTTTGAAAAAAGGATGTTAATCATCTGGAATCCTACTATAATGGAGGAAAACCTGAGTACGTTTGATTGTTGTCCGCCAATCACGCCCAAACGACTGGACCGATTAGAACCAAATTTTCAGGGTATGATTAGATTGTGATGCCCCTGGGATGGTTTTTAGCCAAAGAATTTTTTGTTTTTGACAAGTTTTTATTTAAATAAATTAATTAGATGTGATGTCACTTATCGATTGCGTAGGTTTAAAATTTATAATAATAATTAAATATTTTATGGCTAACTTTGTTTCCCAAACAAATTCTTTCTCAATTTTAATGTATAATTAATTTATCTATATGTACATGACTACCCATATATAGACTTCTTTGGGAGGAGATTGGCATAGATTGGTAACATACATACATACATACATACAGAATTCCTCAATTATCATATTATTGTTAATACACTTGTTAATACAATGTACACTTACACACGTTTCGACTGAACAACATGGACAATTACTTGTTTTTACGTAGCTAGTTGATTATTAACCTGTTAAAACACTTTTATCTCCTATTTACTTCAACATAAAATGTAAAAAACAAAAAATAGCCTTGACACATATGTTTATCTGTGTTATATTAAATACATAGTATATTCATTTGAACATTGTCAGAGAAAACAATAAATATAGTGTAGTAATTATAATGCAATGCGTTTTTAATTTAATTTTCCAACTTTTTAATGATTTTTGTTGATGTTGATCCTTCTTGTAACTTTGGGTACCTTGTTGTAGACGACATTGATCTACTGGCTTTTTTTGCAACAGCTTCATTGTTACATACATTTTCTGCAAAGTTATGAGATCTCATCACATTAGGTTTAACGATGAACGGATTGTGTTTAACACTCATACCTTTAACACATGCACTTTTACTTCCATTTTTACGTTTACGTGTTTTCACAGCCTCTGGTTGGACATATATTTTACAGCGTTTAGCTTTCTTTAACGACGAGGTTGCTGTTATCTTCATACTTGTGTTTGATTCATTTCCAAAACTGTGAAGCGCACTTGACAGGCGTGAGACCGGATATTTTTTTACTCTTTTACAAAACTTCATAACACCAAAAAGTAAATTATGGTTTTCACTACCGTTGTCTAATCAACCAAATAAAAAGTTAAACGTGTTAGTTAATTCTTCTCTACATTCACCAACTGTTATCTGGTTGACCGTTGTCAATTTTGGTAATGCGTTACATTTCTTCTTTGCTTTGGGTTCTGAAAAAGTCTGTTCATTTTCTGAGGTATGGCCTTCAATGAAACTTTTGCTGTCTTGGATACGATCGTGAATCCCTTCATAAAAGTCTAAGTTCATTGAACTCCCAATTGCTATATCTGCATACTTTTTTCTTTCTGCAGCATCAAGATAAAGTAAAAAGTTTACTGAATTAGATTTTCCTGATACTCATAACATGTACTGGTGTTTACACACACCTCCATTTTTTCCAACTGGACAATCACAAATGTTAATGTTCATGTCTACAGTGTAAGTAACATCTTTATTCTCAGTGCTTGAAATAACGAAAATGCCATCAGCAACTAACTGGGCATTTTTGCCAGACTTAACTGTACATCTAGTGGAGGTAGTTTAAAACCTAGATCTCCAGGTTTGTTTTTATTAATGCCTTTGAAGCGCCTACCAAAACAACCATCAAACTTTTTTGATGCAGCATTTAACAATTTAACTTTGTAATGATCTGTAAACTGATTTATAAGTTTGTCTAGCAGACCATTTATGTTGACTTCTTTGGTTCTATTTAAGACTTCATCTTTGAGAACTAAAAACTGTGACTCCACATGATTGTTAGTGTTGATTCCCTTTAAAGGTAATGTTGTTCTGAAACATATTGCCCAAGACTCTCTAATTTTATATACATTTGAAAGGTACGTACACAGTTTCGGATATTGAATAATAATCTCAGATTCTATCATTTCAGAATATGCTTCACCCATGAACTCCTGGTCTTCGGCATAAACAACTTTTTTAAAGAAGAGTAGTATCTTTGTGCGATGTTGGGGTTGAATGTTATGATTTCTATCAAACAGCCATCTCCAAATTTGTTGCATAATATGGAACACGCATAACAACAATGTTGAATGTGGCCATGTTTGCGATAATGCACCTCGAAGCTCAGAGCAATTATCTGTCATCACTACAGATGGGCCAACCTCACTACCTCTACTGAAGAATGCATTTTTAGGTAGACAGGATTTAAACAATGCCATTGCCTGAATTATTGTTGATGTCATTTCATCGCTTGTGATAAAGATTCCAAGTGGTAAAGCTCCAACCACACTATGGGTTACAACAACAAATACTCTAAGATTGTATTCTTCCATACCAGAGCTTGAGTCCAAGAATATAAGTTCTCCAGAGTTAGACACCTAAAAATCAATCAATTTTATTTATAATATATTAATTAATACTAATAATTATTAACTAATACTAGTAATTATATAGGTATAAATTTTGAGAGATTAGAAACATAAAGTATGAGCAGGTATTACATTATGTATTCCAGAGTTGGCACAAACATCATGCAGAAATATTGAATAATAAATATGCATACACAATTTGCTTATTTTAAGCGTGCACATGAATTGGGTTATATATATAATGGAAACAAAAGAACCTAACACAAATAAATAAAGTCAAACCATTTCATGAACCCGCTTCATTAGCGGTGTAACCAGGGCCAAGATAAAGGATTCATTATCCTCCAAATTAAATCTGTTAAACTCTACATTATAATTAAACTTTTCAGATTTTAACTGTTTCACGGTATTTTCAAGTTTTCCAAACATTGATGTCAAATCCTTTGAACCAAATTTTTCCATTTTAAATTCAGTGTAAAATTGATTGAAATCACTTCTTCTTGGTACCCCCGAGCGGTCAGCTAACCTTTGATGAAATTCCATGTCACTTTGACAATCTTTTATCATGTTAATAACAAACTCTCTATAAGCTTGCCCAGCTGTGTAACCTTTTTCATACATATTTTTTACATCTTGTCTCACATCTGCGGGTATATCTTTAAAACTTAAAGATTGAAGTGCTGAAACAGGGTGGTTATAATTCCATTCTAAGTTGATCAAACAAGGATATTTTGATGTTTTTTTCTAATTTTAAATACTAAACTGTATGGACAATCTGTATTTTTAAACCTTTTACAGGGTTTATTTTGGAGAACAAATTTTGGATTGTAAGATGGCTGATGCATGGTTCTGTGATGGCATCGGTAATACAAAACTGCCAGGAATTCACTTGTTCCTTTTGGATAGCTTGGTGTTTTCTTACGGAGAGTTTCATTTGATAACAAACAATATTTTTTAACAAAAGATTCCACATCCTCAATATATACTTCCTAAGTTGCAATTTAGAGCTTTTAAACATTCAACTGTTCCTTGTACACTTAGTATTTCAACAGAGTTTTCTTCAAAGGGCAATAACTCTTTGACAGTTTCTAACAACTCTTGTGTGTCTTTTTGACCATTAAACTGATTCTTGACTAAGACTTTCTCAACACATGCCAAAACTGCATCAACATTTAACTCAGCCATTATATTTATATTTATTGCTAAAAAGATTTGTAAACCAATAAAATAAGAGTCAAGGAAGCAAGCACGTGTCCAGCCTTAATAGTTTTTTTAATTTAAATTTATTTTTAAATTTTAAAAATTCAATCTGGCTACCCTTTCTTTGTTTCGCTCGCGGTTGCTGGTTTAAGTGTATCTATACGGTTGACGAAATAATAAAAAGATGCTTCTGACTATTAAAGATGCTTCTGACTATGTACGGAAAAAAATTCCGCATCGGCGCAATAGCTGTTGTCATAGCAACAGCAGTAGCTTGGCACCTAGTTACAAGAAATGAATACGGCCTTCTAAATCAACTGGACACACAACACAAAAGTAGTTGAGAAGTTTTCGTTTAGCATACATTAAACGCACATTGAAACCTTTCAGAAATTGTTACCTTTAAGGTTTAAGGTTAATGTCTTACCTAGGATCAAAATGAGTTGCTTTGCAAATCTCTAGCGTGTTAGTTCGAACCTGTTCCAATGAATCATGCTGGTAAGCCCCGAGCACTGATGTACGCATCAGGTCACCGTTCGGGGCAACATATCGACCGCTCTTCTCCCAGATGTCAAAAACTGCCTACAAGGATAAGGAATACCTCATTAGTAAGATGTCTTCAAACGTTAAAGAATATAAAATGGAACTATCAATTAATTTTTTTTATTTATCAAAAAAGAAGGAATCCCTTTTTAAGACTTTTAAGCCTCAGAGAAATGTTTTCAAGATCCATGGTCAGTTAAGGATAGGAGTTTACGTTTAAATGTTTACGCTGCTCTTCGTATTTTAAAAAAAACAACTTATAAAATAGTTATAAAATAAGTTATATCGTTATAAAATAACTTCATATACGTGGACCTAAACCTTGGGATAAGAAGAGCCACTGTTATATGTGGAGAGACCCGAAAAAATCAATTAATGGTTTAATCTCCCTATTTGCAGTGTTGTCAGTATGAAATGAGGCATTTACTTACTAATAAATAATAAATAACTCCCCTTGTAAAATAAATACTCCCCTAATAAATAATGGTTTAATAGTTTATTCATTAATAAGATATATTCTCAAAATATGCTAAAACAACAACAAAAATTTTAAGGTTTTGACGTTTTGAACACTGTATTTAATTTATTCCTTTTACTTTGAATGTTCGATTTTAACAAGTTGTGTGTCTTTTACTCCAACGGAATTTAAATTTACACAATATGGCAAATCACGTTGAGTTAAGAAGTATCGAACTATATATTAGATAAAAGATGTATACTGAACAAATAGTAGGTGAAAGGTAAAAAATCGAATTTCCGAAGAGCATGTCGAAAATGTTCTGTTTTAAACAGTCAGTTTTTGTATAAAGAAAAAAGAGTTGTTGTTTCATCGAAGGAGCGTCAGCGTCAAATGGAGGATATTCATGCTGGCCTAGGTGAAACCCTAAAGCGAAGGCAATGGCTTGACATCGAGGTCGAGAATCAACATATCAAAAAGTATCTGAAAGATTCTATTGGGATAATATTGTAAACGACGTAGCGGAATTTATCAAGACATGTGAAAATTGTCAAAAGCAAGGAAAAAGTTTGATTTGAGTTTTACAGAACACCCCCGGTTCATATTTGTTTCGTTTTTGTATCAAATGACGTTGATGGTGCATATGCATAACGTTGTAACTGTCCCGTAGTTTACTATGGTGTCAGGAAATAACCCCCCCCCCCCGTAAAGTACCTCCGGAAATAAACCCTTTGGAAAATTACCCCCCGGAAATATACCCCCGTGGCACAGCGCGTGATCCATTTCGTTGGAACCTCCCTATGTAGTTACCTTCAAAATAATCTAGGAGACGGTCAGCATCATCCTGATAGGTATTTCGAATAACATTGCACAGTCGCTCAAACACATCAATGACATCATCTGGTGGCAACAGCTGAAACCATTCACAAATGAAGCGAAAACTCAGGATCGGCTTGGTATTGCTCTTGTAAGTCAATGACTTGAATTCGTTTCCAAATGTTTGAAGTAAGATGAACCAGTAATTTCGGTTTCTGGAAAGATGGTAGTGACAGCGTTCATAGCTGCTATCTCAAAATCAGCGAGGAAGGTCAAAGGAAGATTTCCAACCGCTAGAACTTGATTTGATACCTCAAGTAAAAGTCTTTCGTAAGTTTGTCGAGTTTTATTTGGTAGTAAAGCATATACACAGGGTACGATTTGCTGATTGATCCTAGCATAAATGGTATACAATTGAAAAAATATATCTGGACAGACTTTGAAAGTTTCATCACCGAACCAATCCTCGGAATTAGCTGAATAGCTTGATTTGATGCAAAAATTAGGATTCGCTTGTCATCCCCAAAACCACTATAAAATAAAATAAACTGCTCGTTATTAGCAGTTTGTTGGTATACCATAGGTAGCTCAGCGATAGCAGCTCTGTCTAGGAGGTTAGGAGGACGTTGGTTCATTTTCCGTTGGTTACGGATTGTTCTACGCATGTGACCAATCGCAGGTAGATTTACAGATGCATCTTCTGAAATTTCTTGAAGTGCTTGACCAAGAATTTGTGGTGTCGGCTTCATCTCGAATTCTGTTTTTAATACGATTTATTTCACAAACTGTATTATTAGAAGGTGGATGGGTGTGTTCACTGACCATTCCGATGATATCATATGTAATGTCAACTTTTATTTTTGCTTTGCATTGTCGCTTGTTTCTTCTTAGCTCACACTCGTAAGATCTCACGTTATTTGCCAGGTCTTTTTGAAAAACGTAGACATAACCATCCGAAATAATCTTTCTCTACCTTTTTTGTGATGTTACAAACTCCATCTTTGATGACGCACTTACTTTCAAATGAAAATACTTACAGAAATAAAATTCTTCCAACATGAAAGAATTTGTTTGTTGTGTTAAGGCCCAGACAAATCAATGCTACATTGTAGCATGTAGCACGCTACAAAGTCGGATGGCTACATGCGACTTTATAGCATTGGTTTCGCCGCTCTTCGAAAAGTTGATTTTGAACATTGAAACAAAAACAAAAACATTGAAAAACGTGAACAAATGGATGATGAAAACTCTGCTAGGAAACTTTTTAAAATTTTATTAGTTCTAGAAGCTTTAGAAGAAGAGCCGATAAAGCACAGAGGAAAAACGAAGAAATGGATAACAAAACGAAAAGATCGCGGTTTCTTCACAAATATCGTTAGAGAGTTACACATGGAAGATACGCAGGGTTATAAAGAAATGATGCGAATGAACTATAAATCTTTTAAATTTATTTTATCCGAAATCGAGCAAGATATTACACCCACAGAGTTACCAAAAGGTCGATTAAAACCTATAAGTCCAGCTGAGCGCCTAACGGTAACTCTTCGATTTTTAGCTACCGGAGAAACATACCACTCTCTGTCTTATCAGTTCAGAATTTCAAGAAAAGCGATTTTATACATTGTACAGGAGGTATGCAAGGCAATCAATAAAAATCTTTCAGTAGGTTTTCTACAAATCCCAAATACATCAAAGCGCTGGCTTGAAATTGCAGACGAGTTTAATTCAAGGTGGATTTTCCAAATGCTATTGGGGCAATAGATGGCAAACATGTGACTATACAAAAACCTTCTGGGGGAGGATCATTTTATTATAATTATAAACACACACATTCAATTGTCCTTATGGCCGTTGCAGGGCCCAATTATGAATGCCTTTATGCCGACATTGGGGCGAATGGAAGGTGCAGTGATGGGGGGATTTGGGGAAATTTCAAATTGTCTAAGCTTATTATTGATGATTAGTTAAATATACCAAATGCCAGACAGTTACCTAAGAGTGACAACATCAGCACACCGTTTGTTCTTCTCGGAGACGATGCCTTTGGGCTAAAGTCGTACATGATGAAGCCTTTCCTTCAAAGACATCTAACAACCGAAAAACGAATCTACAACTATCGTCATAGCAGAGCACGCCGTATCTCAGAGAACATGTTCGAAATAATTTCAAATAGATGGCGTTTATTAAGAGCCCCTATACTCTTACCCCCGGAGTCAGTTTCGAACACTATAATGACCATTCTTGTATTACACAACTATTTGCGTCAAAGTGATTCAAATAATGTCTACTGTTCTCCGGGCTTTGCTGATGTAGAATTGAATTCAGGGGAGTATGTTCCAGGACAGTGGAGAAGTGAGAATAACGAAAACGAACTTTTTTAGATTAAAATCTTTAAAAAGCACTGGTAACCTAAATACTAATGCCCGAGAGGTTCGTAATAACTTAGCTGAATACTTTGTTAACGAAGGGGAAGTCTCTTGGCAATGGAGTATTGTTAACAAAAATAGAATGTTATAAAAAGCATATTTAAACGTTAATAAGGACTTTATCAATTTTGGTAAAACTAGTTGTTATTGTTCATCATGCTAGTCCAGTATTTGAGGGTTTGTGGTGAATGGTTAGCTAGAGGGTGAACATTGATGGGTGATGTTTGATTAAGATGCGAAGCCCAAATTCAACCTCGTACAACACATCCGTGATCTTTTTTTCGGCTATTCTCCGAGTTCTTGGCTCAAGTAACTTCAGGCTTTCATCAATATATAATGCAAATGCTGAGACTTGTGGTGTAGGGGTAGGAGGTGGAGGAGGAGTCTTCTCGGCAAGCAAATTTGAGCAGCCTTGTAAAAGCTCGATCTTTTTTTTTCTAATGTCTTTCTAGCATTTTTCCGGCGTGTTTTCAGCTTTGGAGGACTAGGAGTTTCATCTAGTTCTTCATCTTCATCTAAACCGTGGTTAACTGGTTGACTGGATACTTTTTCAATCGTGTCTTTAGTACCACTCGGCTGTATTTGTGCTACCAGAAATTGAAGTCTTTTCCAATGAGCCCACTTGGACTGATAGCGATCAGCACTTTGACCGCTTGTTTTTTTTGTTTTTTTTATTAACTTCCCTTCCGAGTTGAGCTCGAAGATTATTAATCTTGGTTTTGATTTCGTTCAATTCCCATTCGCCATCAAAGCAATCTTTTATCTCTTTATAGGCATGTTCCCTTCTTTCTCTTTTAGTATAATCGTTGTCAAATATATCCCAAAGATATGGCCTGTCTTCGAGCAGTTCGATTAATTTAGTTACTTGTGACTCTTGCCATTTCTTTATTTTGTTTTTAACCGCTGAAATCGTCTTTTCTTCATCAGAGCTTTCGAAAACTGCGTCTGCCATTTTGTTTTGAGTTTTTTTAACAGAAAAATATCTTTCGAACGTTTTCCATTCGACTTTGTAGTATAAACCGGGGAAACGAATGCTACAAGAAAAAAATGTAGCATGCTACAATAATGAACATGTTTTTGTTGGTGATATAGCATGTAGCATCCGACTTCAAAATTTGTAGCATGTAGCATGAAAATCACCGGCGAAACGAATGCGATTTTGTAGCATGCTACAATGTAGCATTGGTTTGCCTGGGCCTTTATACTGGTTTCTACATGTTAATTATTACAAGTACCAGGGTTACGAGTTTACCTCTGCCGGAAAAGGCAAGCAAAGCGAGCTGATTTTGAACTGGGGTCCCGGGGAAAGTCCTGGAAGCAATCGATTTTAAACGTTTCATTTGCCTAGTGTTTTCAGCCACGTGACCAAATATAAGGTTATCTTTGTTGGCGGCCATGTTGGTGTGAAAGATGAACATCCTATTTTTGAACTTAAGAGTTTTTTTGTTTTATATGCGACGAGATGGCATTTTGTATGATAGTTGGTTGTCAAAAAGGGAAGATGTACCAGGACACTATTGTAGAGTACCTGCGGTTATAGAAAATCAAGGAGAACCGTATTAGGAGTTTAACGATCGAACGATGATAGATTGCCATCATCAGTAGAATTGTCCTAACTGATAATACAATTCGGAACGACAAGGTCTGCTTTCGACACTTCGTTTCAGGGATCACTTAGACACATACAAGGAAATAATGGTAAATTGAGAGTTATTAGAGAGTCGGAAACAATACAATTAAACTTTCGAACAATATCAAAAAGGTTTTCAGCTTCATTATCTCGTTCTTCACGATCAAAATGTTTCGACGTTCCAGCCATGCCAGTGCAGTGATAATCACGATGGAACACCAACATCTGCCAACCTCGTTTTCAAACACTGTGACATCAGATAAAAAACTCTATATCACCCCATTGTATACACCAATGCTCTATTGCATCTAAAAGACAAAGCACCCCAGATATAAAGTAAAATTAATTAAAGACTTACACTGCACCTCTTCATCCATTTGTCCACATGTTGATTGATAAAAATGACACAGAAAAACTTAATGCACTAGAAACAGTGGAAAAATATTTTTCGCTGAAGGCCTTTTGAAAGATAGGATGATTAGAATAATATTTTGCATTTAAAAATAATTCTAATGTCAGTTTTCTTAGAATAGAAATCAAACTATTATTACCCACCAATGACAGTGATACTAAACTGTAGAAACAATCGCCATTCGACAATGACCTAAAAAAACAACAAAGATTCTGTCAATGTTTGTTTTAACGACAATTCGGCACTTTCCTGTTAGTCCCCCGCCAAAAAAAACATATTTTATTTTTTTTTAAGGTTAACAAGACTGAAATATAAACAAACTCTCAACAACCAATTATTCAGGTATGTCCACCAATATCTTTGAAGATCTTGTGGTACAAATTCAAATTTCTGTCGCCACATCCAATCACATAGGTAGGAGTCAACCATAGCTCTATGAGTCATTTCGTAACAACCTCCAGCGATCGCCGTGGTCTCTCAACTGAAGCACCATGTCATGACAATTTGCACAAACTCTTGGATTGTGTAAAATTCAACGCTGTTGCCAAAACACTTGATTGCTTGTCAGGTATCTGAGCTGATTAAAAAAAGTTTAAAAAATTCATTTTCAAAATAACTTTCCTTGCTCTACCACAGCATGTGCAAGTTTGTTTACAACTCTTTTTGTCTGTCTGGAAGTTACTTACGTATAAAAATAGATTTGAGTATAAAAATTGTCTGATCGTTTTTTGGCGGGGAACTAACAGGAAAGTGCCGACAATTCTTGCCAGATCATCAATTATAAAAACAAATTCACATCATAACATGATAGCTAGCTATATATATATATAATTGGTTTATTGTTGATGTAGTGTGATTGTAAATAATTTATATAAATTACAAAATGGACTGCATTTAAAAACAATCAATGTTTTTGGTATCAATGGACCCAGGTCACTGTCAGGAGTTGATTTTTCCTTGAAAAAAGACCAACATTCTCTGTCGTTTAAAAAAAAATAAAAAATTAACTTCTCCCGCAGGTCTGTATAAATCTTACTTAATCTTTCGACATCATTATTTTCAAAACACTTTGCAATTTCTTCCTCGTGGACAACAGCCATTTTGAACTCTGAAGCAAAAATGAAGATTACCGTGTGAATTTCTGACTTTTATTCATTTCCTCTCATGTAGCCAAATTCAGCAAGCCAATCCAAGAGTCTTCCTACATGCAGCAAGCCAATCAAGAGTCTTCCTACATGGAGCAAGCCAATCAAGAGTCTTCCTAAATTCAGCCAGTGCGGGACAGTCACAGAGCTGGATACACACGTGCGCGCATTTTCAGCATCAAATAAACAAGAACGCATATGTTAAATAACTCTTCCGGAAAACTTGAAAGTACCTAGATTTGGCAAAAATTTACTCCCGCTATAGCTGGCTGTGCTGATGCTACAATTAATACAATAACAAGGTCGAATAGAAACCAGTTATTGACTGCAAACATTTTCCTGATCAAAAAGATTATCAATAGAATTTCAACAGATGCATTTTTCATGGGGGTATTTTTTTCCCAGGGGGTTTATTTCCTTCCTAGAACAAGTACAAGACATTGCACAACTTGTCACAATATATAAATACATATCTTATTTTCTTCTCTGATGTATCAACTACAGCTAAATTTGCAAATTCAGCTATATTTCGGCAAAATATTCCCCAACACAGTAGAATTCTCACCCTAGACACATTCTTAGAATATTCTTCAAAAAATGCCCATTTTCACCCTGCTATTCTTATAAAGCGTATTCTTATATAAAAAAGCGTGTACACTATAATGAAAAAAACGGAACGGCGAAAACAAAACTTTCCTGAGCTTCCTTTGGGAAAATCTGGTAGAGGAAGTGTACCCAACTTGTATCCCTCAGTAGAAGTAGGTAATGGAGAGGGATGGGCTCCGCCATGTCTCACTTGCCCTTGGTAAGTGACATGAAGATTACCCAGACTACCGGACACAAATACTGTAGTGTTAGGTAACCGCCAAATCATCAACCCGTGTGTTCAATACAATGAACTAGTATCGATCAAACCTTTACATCAATTCATTGTGATGTCAAGATCAGAACCAAACAAACAATGAAACAAAATTGTACATGCAAATATTCGAAAACTAAAACACATATACAGCCCGCTAAAATATAAAGTGCCCATTTCGTCTTGCAAGATCTGTTACAGATCGATATAACACGATTCGTCACAATCTTGGGTCAAGAAAAATCTGTACTATATTCTCTAGATTGTTCGGATCACGTGGTTTTGTCGGCGAATTTTGAAGAGACCCAAGCCAAGCCCCATTTCAGATTGGTAAGCATAAACTTAAGCGCTTTCGTCCAATGTTCTTCTGAATTGAATTGAATCCTGAACATATACTCATTAACAGTTCGGGTAAAGCAAATTTTTTCGACCAAAACTAGCAAGAATTGAGAGAGCATAAGAGAATGTGGTTGCAACGTTTGAATGAAAATATATATATATAATATTAGAGGTTTTAAAGAATATCAAAAACAAACTTTACAAACGGGTCAAAGAGGCAACATTTTACCTCATTGAAAAAACCCCGTTTCCCATGGAATCGTAAATCTTTCCTTTTTCCATTCTAAACGAACGAGACACATTGTTAAAAACATTAAACGCCAACCTGTGAAACCAACAGATTCGATTAACATCGAGGTAGTTATCCATAGTACTCTCAGGTGCTGAATAAAAGGGGGGAAACGTTTATTAATTTTTGGAAAATTTTCATGTTATTGAGAATGGGCTATACCGTTTTGCGCACCAAGTCACAACAGGTCACACCAGGTCACACCAGGTCACACCAGGACTTGGTGTGACCTGGTGTAACTTGGTGTGACCTAGGTGTGACTTTGGTGTGACCTGATGTGACTTGGTGTGACCTGATGTGACTTGGTGTGACCTGGTGTGACTTGGTGTGACTTGGTGCGCAAAACGGTATAGCCCATTGAGAATTTGTTAAAATTTACTTCCTATACAGAGTACTAAAGATTACTAAAGATTACTAATTGATACTAATATACGTAACATGGCGTCAGATCGGACGTTTTCACGAACTGACCGAGGTAAATATACACTTGAAGAAAAAGATGCTTTAGGCAAACTTTGTAAAAGTTACAAAAGAAATGATGAAATGGACACGTTTATATTGTTTTTAAAGTTGATAAGAAAACCTGTTTTTAACAAATTCGTTCATTTTCTTTTGTTAAATCCTGTTTGGACGTCTTGGGAATTCATCCCCACCCGTTTATTAGATTTGGAGAAACCCCCCCCCCCCCCCCCCCCCTTTTATTCCCGCCCCCTTGTATTAAGCACCTGAGAGTAACCAAACTCCTGCATAAATCCTATTTCAAGTCATGTTTCTTTTGTTTTTTATAAAATGAAAAGATACCTGTAAGGGAGGTTAAAATTCGAATCGCCCCTCTCCACCTCTTCTTTAAACTGCACAAAAAGGAGAAAAAAATAAAAAAATGCATAGAAAAATAAAGCAACAAAAAATGTCAAAGGAAGCAATGAAGTACATTTTATACTTATAATAATTTCCAGCAAAATAATCCCCGCCATAATTTCTACACCTGGTAGTAGTGTAGTGGAATAACATAAAAGACGATATAACGGCTTGGTTACCTGTTGAAGGCAGTCTAGAAACGCCACCATTGCATGGTCAAATCTATAGAAATCAACAACGCTACCATACCTCAAGTTTTATTTTTCAACAAAAAACTGACTATTGACTGCACCCGCTATAGAAAAAATATTTTTTTGCTTTAACTAATTGTAATGCCGGGATCTGCGTGCAATTTTTATTTTGCGACATTACGACAAGATTCAATGAAAGGTATTGCACGAAAATCCAGTCAGTCATGAATCACAATTACCGTTTTTAAAAGTACAAAATCACAAGACATTTAAACTCTTACTTTGTGTCCCAGAAAAATCGGAATCCTCCTGACCCGTACCTAAAACAAAAAATCACGCAACACCTAACAGCGCTATTACTACTGGGCCTTTTACGAGCTTCGCATCACTGAGAGGGGGCTGGGGCTGACAGGTATATCACCTCTGGTATAACAGACGAATTGGCGGCAAAATTTTGGGAGTGTCGTAATTAAATATGCGAAGACGTCATCAATTATATTATACTAACATAATCTTCTTTTTGTAGTCGTGATTATTTTGTTGTCCTATTTACATTGTACCGTATTACATTGTCTAAAATCTTAATGTGAGCAATTCAATACGTTTACAAGTGATGAATATTTAAGAGCATATGCACCTAAGAATCAGAAAAGTGGAATCATGGGGGTCTTTAAATTCTTGTCATATTTAGACCACATATTAGGAACCTTGGGTGGATCAAGACCTGAAAATTTCAGCGGACTAGCACAAGCCGTTCCAAAGTTATTCCCAATTTTTATTTAAAAATATATATTTATTTCTAGATATAAATCACATGGATTCGCGATTTATTCCATCAACTGGACATCCATCAAGAAATATTCAACAAATGTTCCTTTTTCACTAAATAAACTGAAAATCTTACAAAACAGTTTCTATTTCATTCTACTACCATCTAAACTTTGTTTTCTTTTATGATTTCCTTGGTTGCTAAGGGTTATAGGCCCGTTGCTAGGGTAAATTCGAGAATATAGCTCAACTTTGAAGTAATATTCCTCGAGTTAGAAGAAGATGTCCACGCAAATTCTTTTATATACTGAAAGTAGAAGGTTTCAGCTTTCTAATGATATAAAATAAGTAATATTTTGAGGACACCCTTTTTGGGAAATTGGGACTGAAAATCGCAAAATTCCGACATTGATTCAAACTAAAATTCAAAATGGCGGAAGCTGAGTCAGTCCAAAAATTAATTTTAAGTTTTGTTTTGAAAGATATCAATGATTACTTCATGCATAACAAATTTGAGCTCAATTGGATGAAAATTGAATGAGTTATTACAGTTTTAAATTCTGGTCAGTAAAACAGACTTTTTAAAATTGGGCATAACTTCTGAACAGCTTGTGCTAGACCGCTGAAATTTTCAGGTTTTGATCCACCCAAGGTTCCCAATATGTGGTCTAAATATGACAAGAATTTAAAGACCCCCATGATTCCACTTTTCTGATTCTTAGGTGCATCTGCTCTTAATTTTGTTGATGAAAGACATTTCAAAATATTACAAACAAATCAACATCATTTTACCCTGTTGTTTGGACTTACAAACGCCTTAACAACGGTTGTGAAGTAAAAAAATAATAACGAAGGTCATTCAAATTGATCCAAGACATAAGTATATATAAATTGAGATAATAAGATAGTTTGAAATTTTATTTCAGTCAATAACCGTATGTTAAAAAGCGTATAGCAAACCTTACATGATTAAGTTGCTAGAAAGGATCATTGCCATGGTAACGGAAAAAAGCGTATAGCAAACCTTACATGATTAAGTTGCTAGAAAGGATCATTGCCATGGTAACGGAAAAAAGCGTATAGCAAACCTTACATGATTAAGTTGCTAGAAAGAATCATTGCCATGGTAACGGAAAAAAGCGTATAGCAAACCTTACATGATTAAGTTGCTAGAAAGGATCATTGCCATGGTAACGGAAAAAAGCGTATAGCAAACCTTACATGATTAAGTTGCTAGAAAGGATCATTGCCATGGTAACGGAAATCTTTTCAAAATACACGTTTTTAAATAGCTGAAAAGCAAACCCTGCTAGACTAGAAACCACGCGACTTAGTATTATAAAACGGACAAAACAATATCAAAGCAACTTACAACGGCAACTCTTTCGACTTGTCATCTAGACAATCAACATACGAGTAATTGCCGTACGGCACCAAGCGAAACCTGAACGTGAACCAGAACAACCAATAAAATGCCAAAATACCTGTCGAATCCCTCCTACCTTTTGAATTTGATGCCAATTTTCTTAGCCAATGAGTGAAGCAGGAGGACGGTTTGGCCCCACGCAGCGTTGATTTCTGTCCATTCCACCTGAACCGACATTTTACAATAATTTTCGACTTCAACGCACAAAATGACGCTCGTTTCATTAAAAAGACACAAATTCAACACATCAGAGAAAAATATAAACATACAGGGACACTTGGCAGTCTTCCCAATCGGAAATTATTAATGGTACCAAAATGTCCTTTATGCCTAAGCAAAGACAAATTTTTGATTAAATACTACCACTCATAAAAAAACCCCCCTCATACCATATATGGAATGTAGTGTTAAACACGTTAGTGTTTCTCAATTTGTCCAACTGGCTTTGCGCATATTGAAGTTGGTTGTATACACTAAAAATGAGAAAAATCTTTGTGCAAATTTCAACGAAGAAGTAAAAATTTGAAAAACCAACGAATGAATTGAACTAAATGAAGGTGGGTGGTTTGCAAACATTAGAAATTAAGTTTAGAAGTCTGTAAATACAGGGAGAGTTCTTTCGTGGTATTGTTTAATATTTTCCGCCCTATACCATTCAAACAAAAGAATGCCTTCGAGTGAGAAATGAGATTTAATGTTGAAAACATGACTTTATGTTACACTGACATGTAACCTTGCTTACTTCGAAACCTCTTGTATTTATATTGAAGGGAGCTAAGTTATATTATACTAGATCATTCAATGTGTAACATCATTGACCCATGATGAACCGCATACCAACTCACTGTTGCAAACTTAAGGCATTCGCTTGTTCTCTCACTTGTTTAAAAGTTACCGAAAAAGAAAACGATTATTCACATACCTGCTTTGTTCATCTTCAAACTGCAGCATGTTTTGCTGATGTATGCAATATTCTCTCCAGTACTTGTTTTCCTCTACGGTCAATTTCTCCTTTTCTTCTTCCATCACTGAAATGAAAAAATACTGTTTTAAAATGGTGTATTTTAACCCACCATTACAGACAAAGAGATTTTGTAAAGGCCTAAATATAAAGCTGGGTAAAAATTGAGAAAAATCCATAAACACCTGTTTGAATGAATGCCCTTAAATGATCTCTGGTCTATATAATAATCCAGAGTTTCTGTCTTATTTCTAGTGAAAATTCACACTTGCCATTCTGATTAAATGAAAATGCTACTAATTAATACATTAAACGCAACAAATCACAATAGGGTGTCTGACCAATGACTTTTAATATAGTAAACAATTCAAGAAAATTAGGACTCTTTCAGCTAGCTAGCTCCTTTTTGTGAAAAATTAAACTTTTCTTAGGATGTAGCACCTTCAAATACTTAGGTTTTTGAGTAAAGGCGACACAACAAGCTTTTATGAAGAAGAGAGAGATAAAGTTTAGTGTTTTTAAAAAATAGATAAGCAAAGACCCCATGTTGTGTTCATCGTTTTAAAATTATTTATTTATTTTATAATCTTTTAATGAATCATAACCAAAAGCCAAGGCGTTCTTTGTTAATGTCATTAAATCTTTTCAAAATAAAATATGTGAAATAACTTTTTATTTTAAGCTCGTGCCATGTATATTACGGAACACTAATGCATGATGGGAGATCGATACGCAGCTGATAGATTGAAGTTGGTTTGTATTGAAGAAAATCATTGTTATAGGTTTTGTTTTAAAAGTGATGCATTTGTTTATGTCTTCATCAAAGAGGTAATGAATGCATTTTGCACAGGGTTTACTAGTAATAAAAATTATGACATGATGCACAGTATCCACTCCACATCACTTTCTTTTCGTCAACTGCCAAAGGTCAATGCAAAGCTTATGTCATTCTACTGACTCTGGCAGGATGCAAACAACGAAATGGGTAACATAAAAGACACCAATGCGATTGATGATATAATTGAGGTGGATTGATTGATTGCCACTGCAATATTATTTCTGGCATAACATTTTTAGAAAAATATTTCTTCATCCATGTTCCATGTTGGACGAATCACAACATACCTTTTCGTTCCTTCTCCATTTGCAAATGTTCTTTCTCCACACGTGCCAGTTCTTCCATTAACACTTTCTCTTTGTTTTTCAGTCTTTCCAATTCTTCATCTGTTTCAAAACAAGAATGATTTTTGTATAAGTGATGGTAAGTGCACACATAGCAATTTCCCGTCTTTCAACAGAATAATGATTTTTCTTACAAGAAAGCAAGAAATTATGCCTAATGCACAAAGAGGTCCCCACAAAAACAATATTCCTTTAATAACGACCGAAAAATCATCTTGAGAATTTCAGAAAACAAGAGCATTGAAAACTTAATGGCAGTTCATGAAATTTCTCCCTGGCAAAACAATCTACCTATATCCGTGTCATCTCCATCTTCTTGCGATTGTAGCGTGGAGAGCAGATCCTGGTAACTCTCCAGTTCTTTCTCCGCCATGTGCAATTGCACATCAAGTTTATTGAGGAGATAATCTGTGCATTCTTCACAAAGAGGGTGATCTGTATCAGTGTTACCTGACATGATGTCAAACAACTGTGCTGAGACCTACACAAATCGGAAAAACATTCCAAAACCAATAGCTGATAAGGAATTGCAGATGTCTTTTGTAAGTGTCACACATTTAGACATCAAACAGCTTCAAAACTCATCACATACAGTGCCACTACAAATATACACTACACAAAAACAGTAACACAATAATTTTTTGAGTTCTTAACACTAGTCTATACTACAACACTTTGAAAATTAAAATTTGCAAATGACCTTGACTCGATGACTCAGATTATCAGATTTAACTGCTACATCTCCAAGTAAAGAAAATCCACTTCCATCTGACGTTGACAATCTGTATAGAAAATTTGCCACACGTTCACGAGAAAACATAATTTCAGGAAATGCCTTAGCTAATGAAATATCGAAGGGAGACACAAATTTCCATTTTAAAAAGCAGTTTTTGTCCTTCCAGTTTTTCAGTTTAAGAAACACTTATTAGAAAAATATGGATTGTTAGCATCTTAGCACCAGTCAAGACTCTGACTAAGCATCAGCGAGCTTGAAATTGCTTATAAAAAAACAACGAGCATGTATCTATCTGTCAGAATGGTGCGATTAAGTGTGGCCGTGCTCAGAGCACCCATTTTCACACATGAAATCCCTGAAAAACAAATCATTTTAGGCTAGAATTACTCAACTGGGATTACTCATAACAGTAAAACCTGGTTCTGCAACCAGACCTCTCACTACTATGCCAGTAACGGTAAACCAAAAAAAGAATGCATTATATATAACCTTGCTGCAGGGGCACTTTTCTTTATCACATCTGTTGAGTTGAGTAATTCATCAATCTAATTAATAGGAAAAAACATTTAAATCTTTGAAAGATGTTTAAAAGGACTCTGAGATGCAAATGTCATGTCAGAAGAATTTACTGAAAAATATTTTAAAAATATATATAAAAATATAAAAATCATTTTTTTAAAGATTCTTAAGTAATAAGTCCCTTTAAAGAAATAAACAACAACTTTTCTTTGCCATTTTTGCTAATATTCCTATTTTAATGTGTCACCAACATGAGTATTTGAGTTGGCACTCAACAGTAGTAAATATGCCAAGAAAGTTTTTCCTATTGGACAAGTTGTCTCTTTACATCAAGAAAAAAGAGTTTGGCTTGCAGAGTGAACAAAACAATTATTAATTTTAGTAAAACAGCGTTTTTATTGACATGCAAATCAGAAAGAAATAAGCTCTAAGGTTTTTTTCATGTCTTTGCATTCTAAATCTCTTAATGGTAACAAATCCTAGATGAAATAATGTTTAGAAATGATTCCACTTCAAAATCCAACTTTTTAAAACCTTTTTTTTACTATTATCAAATACGCGTCTTGATCATCCAAAAAAAGAACAAGCTTTCCCCTACTCATAGACCACTTCATGACTAATACCTGGACTTCTCATTCACGGTAAAATCATTGTTATACGCAAAAAAATGGTGATGAGCAAAAATATCAAAATGAAAAAAACTGTTGGCGGTGAGCTAAAATGAAACAAACTGTTTATATAGAAAAGAGATTGAGAGGTAAAATTAAGTTTTTTATTGATTTATTCGATAAGAGATTGAGAGGTAAAATTAACTGTTTTATTGATTTATTCGATAGTCAAATTATTGTTTCAAATTATTTTGTTGGTTGTAACCAGCAGTCCCAAAAGGTATATCTATATAATAATACAGAAATCCTATTATACACGCGACAGTTTCACCACAGCGCACACCAATCAATGATCGGCAGGAATCAAGCAAAGATCGCCTGAACTTTGTGAACAGCAATCTTCATGATCGCCAAACTTTAGACTAAATTTGTTATTAATTATTACTAAGATTATTAATAAGATTATTTTGAATATGATATAAAAAAGGTATTTTATATTATCCAAAAACTTTTAAAACAACGCCATTTTGAATAACTGCGCGAATCATAACTACATGACCGACAGACATGTTTACACGCAATGCCACAGGTTGTTTAAAAGTTCCATTCAACTTAGAGACAAACAAATGCAGAAAAACTATGCTGCATTCAATGGAAGAAAAAAAATCAAAACGCAAAGAAACGTTCAGTTTTTTTAAAAAAATTACTTCAACAAAACAAATAAACATGCAGAAGACCCTTCAAAGAAGAAAATAAATATGACTGCTCAGTTTTCTTCAACCCTTTAAAAGGGAAACTAATTCCAAATTTCAAAGAAATAGCTTCTATCACTGAAAAAGTCGTCCTATTTTAACTTGTTAAAGGGATTCCCAAGTTCTCATACAAACATTATTACAGTAACTGAAAACCGAATGTAAAAAATAATACAATAACTTGTTTTTAAAGTCGCTATCTCTAATCCTCTAAAACAACGAAGAAAGTCTCGTGTTTTATCCGCCATTAAAATTTTCACGATGTTTACATTTTTAAACCTTGGTTCAAACCTCTTTGGTATAACGCAACCTGTGACGTACAAGGTATGTAACATCGTTGCGTATTGTTTGCTTTTGGAATAGAAATGTCTGTTCAACCTTATCGCTTTGAGCAAAACAAAAAAAACTTCACTGAAAAATAAGAAACTAACTAACTTTGTTGTGATTTGCTTCGCTATTATATCAGAAAATTGTTCTGTCTATTTTTTCTTTATGACTTCCCAGGTGTTTTCACATGTTATGCATAATTTAGCTCATCCAGAAAACGAGTTTCAATGTATGTATTCAATTTAAATTCCAGACATCTCTTGTGTTAAGCCGTCTTACATGCTCCAATTTGTATGATAAAATTTTATGACACAACTAGTTGGCCAACTTTTCTGTATGCTTACAGGCTCATACAAATGTTTTCAAAAATTAAGTAATAACTCTTTCTAATCTTGCACGCGCTGAGTGTGGAGCTAGGTGCCGCAACAGCCGTGGTCGCTATTTAGCTATAGGAAAAAAATGAAACAGAGAAAGGCTAGGAGTGTGTGGGTTAATCCGTGGCTATTACGACAACACAATTAGGAGCATGTGACACGTTACTGGCTACAAATAGGAGATCGATTGGAATATGCAAACTATTTGAGGATGTTCTAAGAAAACCTCGCTAAACAATCGTGTTTCTCCCACTCTTGAATAAAATCCTCATTTAACTGAACCTTTTTTGCTGTCATGTTTGTTTTTAATCGTAATGTTCTTCGTAAACGTTCTTCGTAAATCGCAAAATTAAATTCTGCAAAACTTAATGAAAATTCAGTACTAACTATTCCCCTAAACTCTGCAAACCGCGAAATTCAAGAATATTACCTCATCCGCGAAATTCACAGTTTTTAGACCTGTCAATCGCGAAATTTTCTTCCACGAAAATATCTTCCCTTAAGTTAAATCAAATTGCGTGAAAACGTGAATATTTTTTCGATCGCTCAATGATATCGTCTTTTGTTTCAGTGCAGACTGGAGCCATGACTCGTTTCTTACCAGTTAGTGCTTGTTTATAAACACTGTTTTTCATCACGCGAAAGTTGTTGTCGCGCTTTTACAACAAATATATGCAGTAACCGACTTACAAATTATACGGCTCACACATCAAAACTACGTAACATGTACGTCACAACAAATGATTACCACACTTTTTCGCCTTATACGAACAATGAGGTCTGAATCTAGTTAGAAGCAAACATCGCGGGAAGAAGGTCGAAGAAAAAGCGTCGCATTGAACAACAACAATTTAAAAAACAGAATAACTAGTTAAGTTGTTATTTGTTATGTTTGGGACAAATTCTATTCTTTTTTTTTAGATTTTTATTTATATATG
The DNA here is from genome assembly GCA_963930725.1 of Candelabrum cocksii. Taxonomy (NCBI): domain Eukaryota; kingdom Metazoa; phylum Cnidaria; class Hydrozoa; order Anthoathecata; family Candelabridae; genus Candelabrum; species Candelabrum cocksii. The sequence continues at coordinate 11,423,871 of OZ005667.1, read as the reverse complement.
TTAAATATGTATGAAAACATGGGAATCCCTTTAAAACTGTATTTCGCTTGTGAAAATAAGTACTCTCCATCCGCATGACTCAAAAGATTGTAAGGTCTTTTACAAATATTAAACTGCGTTCATGTACAGTTACAATGTTAGCTTCAGTGTCGCAAGACTCACGGGAAGTAAAGAAAGATAACCAGTATTTTATTTACAAAGACTTTCACGCTAATTTTTTCTGCAATAACTACTTTCTATGTATAAAAACTTACGTTGTTTTAACAACAAATGTATTTATTAGTGTTTTATGAATATAAGAAAAAGTACAAACGAGGCACACGTTGTTATTGTATTTTAATATCAAATGAGAATTTCTCTGTTCAGCTAAATATTAATAAACACAATCAAATGTTTCCAGCAAAACAATATATCGCATATGTAACACAACTATAGCAATTTAACACATATTTACTAATTAAATTTCGCTATACAAGGTTCTTATTCTAGTATTTTTTCGTCGCGAATTTTTGGGAGAGCTCGATTATCAACACTTATGATAAATTTATGCAGAATGTATTGATTCTATACAAAAAGCGTGCAACAAAGATCACTGTTTGATGTAAATTTAACTGTTTAGTTTAAATCTGTAATTGCTTTAAAACAAAAGAAAGAAAAAAGTATGCATGATAGTGTCTTAATAAATTAATGAAATACACGTTGTTGTTTTTTTAGAAACCTAGCAAAGGGCCTAGTTCTAAAAGTTTCTTATTTATAGTCTGAAATTTGTCAGTTTGTGCTCAAGACAGACTCTCTTAAAGAAATTCTTGTTAAGAAATTATTAGTTGGTTCAAAAGGAATGACTGGGTGGGTACACCATTGTTTGATTTAGAGGAAATAAAATTACAACTTGTTAACAAAAAAGTATGATCGCCTAAATTTCGGACATGATCGCCAGTTTATTTGCAGCAACGATCATCATGATCGTCAGGTTTACAAACGTTATTTTATGTGCTGCACCATGACTATTCCTACTATAACACACAGCAAAACAACGTCTGACCAATGTTTTTTTATAATGTTTTTAAATTGCCAAAATTTCTTTCCTATATTATTTTCTTATGAAGTAGAATAAAAGGCAAAAGAACATCGCTAAAACACACTAAAATAAATAAAAGAAACACATGGCAAAGAACATAATACATGACAACTTACTATTCACTGCTTAAAAATGCAGATAAAAATGACAAGTAGATACTATTTATATAAGATGCATAAAAGGCGACTGAGTCAATTCTTTGTAATAGAAATAACAATGATGATAATATATATATAATAATATAGTTTATATATATAGTTCATATTTTTTAAGTATTATTATGAGATAGGGAAAGAGTGATGAATAAGCTATAATTGCACAAATTCTCTATTGTTTTTCACAATTTCTAGTTTGCTAGTCAACTATAAAAGCAAACCTTTTCATCCTCGTTGGGCTGGTGATCATTTGAACTCACACTTAGGCTTGGAAACGAAGCTTGTAATGAAAATAAACAGTTTATATCAAATGAAAATGAGTTTCACAATGTTTCAATGAATAAAGATTTAAATGTTGTACCTTTTAGTTCTTTGCAAGTCTCACTGTCTAATGTGTAAATAGATGTGTCAATGCGCAGTGGTTGGTAACATCGTTGGCACAGAAAACTAACATGGGTGGTGTCTTTTGTGCCATACAACGATGAGGAAGATAAGTCAATACTTTTTGCCATTAGCAGTGAAACTTGATATTTTTTATTCACATTTGTATAATTATATATATATTTAGAAGTAGCTATGAGTTTGATATAAAAACTCAATAAATCTTGTTACGAATTTAAGAAAAATAACAACATTATATATATATACAGTTTCAACATGTTTTGATTATTTCAATAATCATTGTCAAGAAGAAACTTTTTACAAATGAAATATTGTTGCTAAGTAACTTTCAAGAAATTTGGAGGGTCCTGAAAGAAAAACAATAGAAACAAAACAAAGCAACTCTCTGGCTATGGTTTGCGCAACATGTATATGCCTTCGATCAAGTATCAATTGGAGTGTGGTGATTTGATTCAGGTGTTTAAGATTTCAACTGATCCAAGAAACTCACTTAGACACATATTAATCTCCATTCAAGAACGAGTATGAGTCCATGAGAATGAGGGCATTCTTTAAAGTTAAAGAAAGTTATGGCAATGGCATCAATCCGCAAACATTTCTTTAGTTACCGTGTCATCAGTAACTGGTACCATCCGGATAAAATTTGGAAGAAAAAAGAGTTTTACTTTATTTTTAAAAAATGTTTTTATAAAAATTTGTTTTCATTTATAACTCGTTGTTTTTACCATTAGTAATTTTCAACTAAATTTTAAACAAACAAGTGTTGGAGACTTAGTAGGATGAGTTATAGTAGGATGATCAGTAAGATAAGGACCATCATAAGCAAGATAAGTTGATGGTCCTAAGAACACAATATAAATATTTAAAACAAAGGTTTAAACAGAAGCAAAAAAAGAAGATAAAAAAGGTTAATTACAGACTGATAATAAGTGTTACATACTTGTGATTTCCACCTAAAATAAATATACAACAAAAAAGAAATGGGTCCCACTAGACTATTATATAGACCGGTTTTCAAGTGACGTACAATGTTGTCGAACTCAGACATTACGCGGTTTCCGAGGCAAAGAAACAAACAATTCTAGCCGCAAACCTGCAAAATGTTATGGAAAATGATCTAAACAATCATTAAATTAATGTAACATTTTAGTTTTATTACATAGAATCCCCATCTCAATCTTTTCAAGCTGTGGATGCAATTTAAAAGATGTTATTTGTTTTATTTTTTAGCGTTTGAATACATTTGTATGTCATACATCTACGACACTAATTCAGTCGTCTTTCCGTAAATGCCGTTATCAAGTTCCTTATTAATCTATTGCTAAGAACTGAAGAAACAGAGTAAGAACGAGGAATAATACACGTAATTGCTGACTATAATATCTGAAATATAGAAACCAATGATTCATAGAATCTGACTGAAGTCGCTCGCACAAGAACCTTTCGGTTTTGGCTAAGGCGTTCTAACACTGTTATTAACAATTTATTTGTTTTCCGTAATATACAAAGTGAATAAAAATATGTGAGAATATTTCACTTCGTAATATATACTTTCATGGTTTTAATGACGAACCAGGAACGATAACATGTTGAAATTAGTAGTATAGTTTTATGCATATTAAGTCAGTCATAGACCTTTTAAAAACAATATACATAGTTGCTTGAAAATACAATATATATGTACATAAAATCTCTTTATAGGTTTTATCTGTTCGCTGGAGGGTTGCGAGGCCTCCATCAGGAACTCAATCTCACACGATTATAAGATGTAAAAGATGTTTTGTCTCGCTTTCCTTAATATTACGATGGCAAAATCTCTGCTCATCAACCAGGTTCTGGACTTTCATACTGGTCTTAATCAAGTCATTGTGGCATTTCATCAACATCGATTCTTTGCTGGCAAGATATGACTCCAGTTCTTTGATTTTCGCCATTAATTCATGTTTGGTCTCCTCACTCGTATTTCCGTTATCTGAAAAGTCAAAAAATTTATGAAATTAAAAGGCACTTAAAGAATTAACTAAGACTAACTAAGATGCTACTGTAAACACTGAAAGCCCTAAATCACATTTAATATTTAATAACAATCATATTTAAATCCCAATCTGCTTAGCAGTTAGATAAAGAAAATCACTTACCCACTCCAAAAGCTTTCAATATCTTCATTCAATTTGTCTACATCATTTCCTTTTGAAGTTGAGATTGAGGCAGCAGAAGATTTGGTGGACGAAGCAAATCTTCTTTTGTCTAGGCGATCAAATCTGTTCTTCCTTTGCTCAAATGTTTTTGTACAGCTTTTGAATGTGGAAACTTTGAAGGAGTGTAATCAGGGTTGAATGGGTTAGCAGATTTACTACCTGATAATCAAAAAATAAAGATTGTTTTTAGAAACTTTTATAATGAACATACAAAATAACACAAAATAGAAAACGGTGAAATCAACTTCCTGGACTAAAGTTACAATTATGGACAATGAGTATTATGTACGAATCATGAGTATGAATATGTACAAAACACATGAAAATATGGACAAACCTGATTCAAAATGTTCACTACAAACTCTTGCATTATTTATTTCAACTTCAGACCAATTTTCTCTGCAAATTGCATTCAGCCAACGTTTTCTTTGTTCAGGGTTAATAGGTATGCTATAAAACTTTAATGTTGAATCTTCTTTTTTTCTGTTAGAACAATTTACAACACAACAGGAACTTGACATTTTAAGTTTAGTGCCCGACTTCCACTCGCTACTGTGATTCCAGGCAAAATAAACATAAATACCGTAAATCCTTGAATTGGCCACCTGGGGGCTAATTAATTTATGATTTTTTTAAGTGGCGGTTTATTCAAGGGGGGCCTATTTGAGGGGGGGGGGGGGGGGGGGGGCTAATAAAAAATGTGGTATATATATATGCATATATGCATATGTTCATCAATACTTCATACGTGTTCAGTTCAAAATATCAATATTCTCGGCATCATCGATTGCTTCATCAAGGATCAAGTAAGGAGGGCAAGCCTCTTGTATATCTGTCTCATCAGGAACGAACGGATTTTCCTCTGTGCCGTCGAGCAATTATAACTGGGCCTTTAGCATTTCCTGTCCCAAGCTGCATGGCATTACCTGGTTTAAAACATGTTATTTCTTTATCCTGACTGCTGTCAGTAGCAACTGAAACTCCACATGCGATGAACAACTTTATAATCATGGCTGCTGAAAGTTGTTCCCAGCTCTCTAGGATCCATCTCACGATTTCTCGTCAAGCTGGTGCTTTTAAAGTTGCCACATTCGGTCTCTTGGTTAAGATTTATAATACAGCCCAACTGTCTATTCTTCTGTAATTCATAGCAAAAGATTATGGGTGTTTATAATGAACCATAAATTCATGATATAATATGTTCCCGATTTAGCCCCCATGATGGTTTAAGTAAACACGAAATTTGAGCGGTGGGGGGGGGGGGCTAATTCGAGGGAGGGAGGGGGGGGGGCGCTAATAAAAGTTAAAAAAGAACGTGGCTCGAGTGCCGGTAAACTAATGTGCGCATGCCGCAAAACAAAAACCAGCATTCTGTAGTTACCGCGTATCAATGAAATCCTACTATAACGGAGGAAAAACCTGAGTATGTTTGTTTGTTTGTTGTCCGCCAATCACGCCCAAATGACTGGACCAATTGGAACCAAATTTTCAGGGTATGATGATTGTGATGCCCCTGGGATGGTTTTTAGCCAATAAAAGTTTTTATTTAAATAAATTAATTAGATGTGATGTCACTTATCGATTGAGTAGGTTTAAAATTTATAATAATAATTAAATATTTTATGGCTAACTTTGTTTCCCAAACAAATTCTTCTCAATTTAAATGTCTAATTAATTTATCTATATGTACATGACTTCCCATATGTAGACTTTTTGGGAGGAGATTGGCATAGACTGGTAACATACATACATACAGCATTCCTCAATTATCATATTATTGTTAACGTCTGTAGGACGGGTTCATTGCTGGTATATATAATAACTAGATAGATATCGGACTCCCGCGATTGAAGTGAAGCTGATTTGCCACTCATAATGGCTTCCCGTAATATAAGATATAAGCTTGGACAGATTTAAGTAAAATCATTTTAAAATTATAAAGTTGTTTTGATTATTTTTTTGCACTGTTTTGTTTAGTTTAGTTAAAATTTGGTAATATCTTGTACGGTATTTTCTAAAACTTCGTTTGTTTTGCCACTAACCATAATGGCCTCCGTTAAAATACGCCATTCCGGGTGGCTTCACTTTGTTTCTTAAAAATTCTGCCGAGCCGGTATCTAGTTATTATATACCTTAATTCCTTTAATTTTGGTGGCCCTAATATTTTCGCTCGCCAAATTTTCGCGCACCCCCTAAAAATGTTTTTTGCGCACCCATTTATTTTCGCGCATCTCTGTAATTAGAATTTTTTCCTTCCCTTTTTCATTTCCAAGAAATTTATAGTCTAGAATTTTTATTTTGTACTTTTTGAGAAACCATTGGAAATGCCCATATTTGTTATATTCAAAACACTTGCGATAAAGTACTCAAATAGCATAAAAGAGACAAAAGTTGATTTGTATACGTTTTATTTCATTTGATAATAAACCTTTTTTAATCGATAATACAACCTATGGCTTAAACGGATCTAGATTAATTTTCTCTGACAGTTTGTCCAATATTTCAGACTCTTTCCAGCCATTGATAATCAATTCCGGCTTATTTCTTGCGTAGTCATAGCATTTGACTATCCATTTAACATGCAATAGTTTCATGATGGAGATACGAACGTCAACTTTGATTTCATCGTTTCCCGGATTCTATCTGTTTGGAGATTTCCTTCGAATACCAGCTTTGGGCTTCCTGACGCAAAAAATCCTTACTGATGTTATTGACTGTAAGGTCTAGTGACTGGAAATAGTTGGTCCGATTATTAGGAATGGGAACCATTTTTCCATTTGATTCTCATACCACATCCTTCACAACATCTGTCTATTGATCTTTGAAAAACACCTATCTCCTTCCGTTTATGCCTCTACATATGAGATTAGCACTTTCTTCATCATATCAATACTGGTGTTTTCATTAGCCCAGTGGTTAGCTGTTTGGGTGACGTAAAACTCTTTTGGAATGTCACATTTTGGCTGACATTGTGGAGTTTTACCTTGATAAATCAGCTGAATGGGTAAAAAACTTCCACACATAGTAACAGCAAAGGCGCCGGTGATCTGGCGGTAGTCAGAAGTACCCAGTACTGAAACACGAGAGCTACCTTTTCTGCAAGTGTGAATGTTAAACAAGAAGTTGCCAACTTAGACGATCCTTTTGCCATTTCTCTTGGAGCTAAAATACCTGGAAGATTGACTGATTTTGATATTGTGGGTTATATTCCTCGAGAAATCAGTCGGTTTTGCCATTATTTCCTTAACTAATGAGGTAAAATAGAAACTCGTATTCGTTGCACAAAGTATAGACCGACACCTATTCCTTCGGGAGGCTTAGAGATTTCCATTCTTCTTGTAGTAAAAAAAGGAGATTCATCCAAAGAAATTTTTGAAAAAATGGAAAAGTTTGTGAAAAGTTACTACGTAGAACCAGATAAAATAGTTGTTTAAAGAAAAAGATAAACATTCTGCCGAAGACATTGATTTAGAATCGGAAGTTCCAGAATCTGAATTACAAGAAAATTTCCAGGCGACAAATTGCGGAGAAACATCGTCAGTAATACCTGAATCAGAAACCCAAGATGTCGGGAATACACAAACAGTACCAGACACACACACAAATCGTTATTATTATCGATGAATAGATCTATGATAGATTTTATCTGTATACCACGGTTCTGAGAACAAAAATACATGGTTTCCCCCTCTATTTCGGCATTTTTACTAATTCGCGCCCCTTTTATTTTCGCGCATCGTGGTGCGCGTAATAAAGGCTTATTTCGTGCCCTTTTATTTTCGCGCAGAAAATTAAAGGAATTAAGGTATATAGTCGCGTATATACTACCAGAAACTAAAATGAACTGTCTAGAGCAATTATATATATATAATAGTTATTATATATATATAATTATATTAGTCCCTCCTTCACGGAGGCTGTAGAATTTGCACACTTTCTAGAAGATTAAATGGCTTTGTATGTGATTATTATTTTTGTAAGAGTCACGAAATACTCTCTTCGATTTTGGATGTTACATTTATTTTTCTAGTCAATCGAACAACGATGAAAGAATCTTACGAATGATAGAAATAAATAAACATAAATAGAAATATGTCTACGTGCGTGTAAAAATAAATAAACTGGCAGAATCAAAGCAATAAGTTGACAATAAAATGTTGCAACCATGGCCTTCTATAAATACTTATATTTATAGAGGGCCATGGTTGCAACGCAACGTTAACCAAACTACAAAATGGCACACAAAATGGTCGACTCTATTTAAGTACGTCAGTAGTTCTGGGGAAATCTTCGTTATCAGGTCTCACTTAACTGCGCCTTGCTTTAACTTGACTTGACTGCGACCTCAGCTCTCCCATTAGACTGAGGTAACCCAAGAGAGCACACAGGCTATATTATATTACACGAGCGGAGGAAGGTCTCGGTGCTTCTCGCTGTGAACTCTGTGCCACCATCGCCAGCAAGTTCTTCTGGTACACCGAACGTGGCAAAGAATGAGCGTAAGTGACGAACCAGAGCAGCCGATCCTTCGGGATCAGTACCTGCTGTAAAGCATAAAACGTCTACCCAGCCCAGTCTTCAACGACAAGGTAGTAACATCCACACGAGTTCTGCAAAGCTGAAGTGTAGCTATAATAGTGTAGAATGCTTAGAGAAGATTATTATGGAGATATCATATCTCCATTGATTTTTACTATCCTTATTGAAGACAAAAAGCAAACGCCGTAGCATACTTGCTCTTCCTTGGAGAAGCTTTCAATGAAAATTAAATATGACACGTTTTATTGCTAAATATCGAATACGCATGCACAATTATAAAAATATTTCTTACCTGCCTTCCCATTAAACATTGGTACATAACATTGGCTGACGAATATAATAATAGCGAAAATATTAAGAGAACAGGTATGTATTAAATTAACATCACTTTCGGAGAATTAACAACACTTTCGGAGCTATTTTATATTATATATAAGTATATAAATACTATATAATATAAAATAGATATATATACTATAATATATATATACTATATTTTAAGTAGTGTCAGATAATTGAACGCACATATAATGTCATAATGTTTGAAATTTAACTGCCGATGAATTCATTGATTGCGATGGAGTTTATTAAATCGAAAAAGGGCCAAGATTTACTGTTGCATCAAGGATATACCTTAAGCAAACGAAAGGTATTGGCGTCAGGTGAAATGGTATGAGAATGTCTTAAAAGACGCAACGAACAGGCATGTGGCGTTACAGTGAAGTTTTTGAATGGCGCAATAGTGTCTCCCGTGTTAATCCTCCAGATCTCCAGATCCTGATCAGATCGACGTTCAAAAGGCAAGGTCAGCGATGACACGAAGGGCTCAAGATACAGCTAAACCTACACAAACTATTATGATCAGAAACATTGTACCCCTACCGCAGCAAGTACTTGCTCGTCTTGGTTCGACTGAAGCAATCAAAAGAGACGCCAACGAACAAACAATATGCCAGCTGCGCCTGCCGATAACGATCGATTGTTCAACATACCTCCTTGTTTTACGCTTTTAATACAGCCAGTATTGGACTATTTCCAAAACACTTATTTTGGACAACCGCAGCGAGCTAGAAGAAATAATCCAAGATTTCCCCATAATCTATGGAGTATAAATTCGCGAGTTGTCCAAGGCCTACCAAGAACAACAAATGCGGTTGAGGGATGGCACAACAAATTCAACCGAAGCTTGTGCGTGACAAATCCAAACACTTGGAAACTTATCGACGCATTGCGAAAAGATTCGGCAGCCAACAATTTAAGCATTGCCCAGCAAGCCGCTGGACAATTGCCACCACATCGGAAACGACGTTACATGGACGTTGATCAATTATCAACAAATAGCAAACATTACGGAAACCGAAATATTATAGACTTTTTAAGAGGTATCTTTTACAACTTAGCATTCTAGTACTCAAGTGTTTTAAGGGTTTTAACACACAGAAAATAAAGTAAAGAAAATCAACGTATAAATGTAGTATTTTATGGAAGTGTATTGATGCAACGTAAATTAGGGACGTAATGATAAATATCCTAGGTAATAAATGAGAATGGTAAATGTTCGGGTGGTAAATACCCGGGTGGTAAATGTCCGGGTGGTAAATGTCCGGCAACCGTATTCTCTCACACAAAATCAAGTGTGAAAAAACAAACTAAAATACAACGTTCAACGTAATTTAAGAATTCACATGTTTCTCAATTAATATATCATATGAGGTGATAATCTCGTCTCATATGCGAAAAAACAGAACGGTTACAACAATGGTTGAAAATAGCGAATTCTTCACGGGTTGAAAAGGTTTCCTCGTTTCCAATAATGGAAAAAGTATGTGGAACAGAAACGTTTTAGAGCACAATAATTGTAATGACAGATTGAAAAAGTGAATCAGAAGTATTGAAAAAGTGGCTGTAGATGTGAGATCTTTATCCTGGGATAGCGCAATGGTAAGGCGTTCGACTCTTAACCCAAAGGTTCTGGGATCGAGACCTTGTTATCACAAAATTGTTTAGTTGGTTTTAAACAAAAAACGCCGTATTTCATCCATAATAACCGTAGCATAAATGGGAGTAATTAAATACAGTAATAACTACTGGTCGATGTCTTCATGATAATGCTTAATTAACGTTTTGGGAGCCTCGTTAAAGCCAACCAACCTACATACATAGATATGACCGGCACGCGAACTACCTCAGTATACCTGATAAACTATACAAGCGGGAGCAGTTTAAAGCGGTAGTACATGATGTACAAGGCGGATTGGAAATACCAATCAAGGTGACAGTTGGTCTTCAAGTGAAAAGTTTTCAATTTTAGCAGCAAAAGTTGAGGTATCCGATGGTAAGAAATTATATTGATGACTCACAATATATTCTAGCAGAACTGGGAGTAGAAGAAGATGAGGATGTCGAGGTTGAAGAAGCAGGAGATATGTCAGGCGAAGTTCTATTGATTGAATAAATTTTGTAATCTTCACTGTTCAATGAATACATATATTATGAAACAGTATTTTATGTGTACGTCATTGGAAAGACTTTCTGAGATATGCCGTGACTTTCAACTTTTTAAATTTCTTTAAATAATAAGGGATTAAATATCGACATCCATTAAATAACGGGCGGTAAAATGACATAGGCTACAAAATAACGAGGTTTCGTAACACATTTCACGTTTCTTTTAATAACGTATGGTTTTCTACATAAACCTTTGTGTATCCCCAATTATGACATCGATACAGCCTGGTCGCTGTGATAAAGTCTGGTCGCTGTGATGAAGTATGGTCGCTGTGTGAATGCAGGGAGGGTTTCTAAAATTAGGGCATATTTTCAAATGTGAAGTACAATATAATCTCAATAAGTCGAAACCTTGATACTTATTAAAGTAAATTAAAAGAAAGGTTTAAAGGTTTTAAAATTAAAATTAAGAATTTAAAATTACACAAAAAGGAATTAAAGAAATATTTTCACATTTTAGATAGAAGGGGAACAATTTAGTATCGGAGGCTTCCCCTCCCTTCTCACTGGCTACTCGTTGTCTGCGGATCACAGATTCTTTGAACGTATTTATTCTAAATAAAAAATAAACAGTCTAAATTTAAGATCCAAATTTTTTGTAGAGAAAAGCGATTTTAATGATTTTTAAGCTAAATGACAGGGTATATGATCTATCTAACCAATAAGCTATTATCTATTATGAACCATTCTATTTATATTCGTTTTTATACCGGTTCTTTATGTCTATTGCTGTTCGTATGGTTTCTTTTAATATTTCTTGTTTACTATCATTTTAAAACGATTGCAGCGATTTCGGTTTTCAGCGGTCTGTTAAATATACATGCATTTCCAGGAATGTGAAAAGGGTTTTGGTTTTTACGTTATCATGCAGATCGACCTTTAATAAACGCCGCATACCTAGAGGAATTTTATATTTAACGTGCCCTCCAATAAACGCCGCCCCTAATAGACACTGCAATGTCAAATGCGGCGTTTATTAGAAAACATACTAGCTTTCTACGATTTTGAGACTAAAAACACACAACTTCTTTATAAGAAAATGTTGCTATCTTTCGACAAATTCTTGAACAAATATGTAATGATACAAAATTAGTACAGTATAAACTCGGTAACTCAAACACCTAAAAATCTTTTGGTGTACGTTAGAAAAAAATCAAAATTGAAAACTTCTGCTTTACCCCCCCCCCCCCCTCATTTTCCCCTCGGCATTTATTTGAGAAAAAATACGGTAATATTAAGTTGGCAAACATGCCAGATATGGTCTTATGCAAATTTATTGCAAACCTGTTTCAGTAATCATGCCAATCTAAATAAAGATCTAGGGTAAAAGAAGTTCATGATATATGTTAATTTATTTACAGTTCATTAAATTATGAAGAAATCTTTATCAGTATAAATTAATTGACACATGTCGCATATGGCACCGAAATACTCTTTTCGGTAACCGGCTTTTAATTGCATGAATAAATGTGAAATATTTATTGTTTCAGTTTTGTACAATAAATTCGGAACTAAACGCGAAAAAGTCTATCAAAAAGTAGTTGTACTTGTAAGGTTATAAGTATTATTTTCTTGTAATATAGTATAATGTATTATATAGGTTGCTAACAAATAACTATTTTTAACATCTGTTTTAAATTAGGTAGATCTCGATAGGTACATAATAGATAGCTTTCAGGCGGAATGCAATTAGCGATTAAATTTTGTTTTTAAATGTGCTGGTGGTACAAGTTGAACTTTGAATCTTCATAAAGTGCAGTTGCGTCTTCTCTCTTATTTTTCTGTGTTTTTTTTTTTTTACTCTTTGTTACGGAGACCATTAAAAATGTAAATAAAGTGTCTGTTTTTGATCCAATTATACCTAAAATCGGTGTTTAGTTAGGAACCTAGATTAGTTTATTTATTTTTCTGGTTAACTTAGTGATTGTGAGAATGCTTGCTTCTTAGGACATGTTATAAATGAAGTAAAACGCTAAAAAAGTTTTTTTTGGTTGTGTTTTTTACATACATATTGTGGAAATTAATTCTGTACACTAATCTGATTAATCATCAAGAGATAAAATCTTAAAACTAAACAACATATGTTTTCCACATAGTTATTGCTTCAGTTTGATTTTGATTGGCTCACCAAAATAGAAGAAAATGACAAATGAAACATTTGATTTTTAGTATGATATGTTTTACATAAAAAGATCTTATCATGTCTTATCAATTTGTGATTTGTTTTTATCGATTTTGTGCTTAGAAACGACAACTGATTTATTATACACAAACATTGACGAAGGAGTTTTAGATTAACAGCTTCTTTAATTTGAAATTTAACTTGTAAAATATTAAAAATGATTTTACTAATAATTTTTATTGAATATAGAATAGATTAATTTTAATACAATGTTTATGTTTTAACCAACTTTTTTGCTGATTTTAGTTTCCAAACTTTTTTCTTTTGAACTTACCTCTTTCCATTACATTTAATCATGACTAGGTTCTCTTACTGATGTTTCCGTTTGACTTTTAATCTTTCACTTCCTCTCGCTTTTTACACAGGTCACATCATGGCAAACATCATATATATATATATTATATTTTGTTGACTTGTATATCCTGTATATATTGGTATAAAGAAAAAACAGATGAATGTTAATTATTCAATTTTTCTATTAATTTTTATATCTGAATCCTTACTGTGAATTTAAAACCAAATCATATTATATATAATTTTGTCTTTCTTTTCGTAGATTGTTGGATTTATAGTTAAAATGAGCGCTGGTAATGCATTTTTTCAAGGTGGACAGATTGGGTTTCGATTTTTAAAGCTAGATGTCTTAGCCTCTCGTATTGGTACAGAAGAGGTGCCGTTGAGGTTCATGATTGGAATCATGTTAGGTAACAATCATAATTACGTTGATTTTCCTCATTCAGTGATGAAATTTAAACAACATTGGTTTAAAGTTAATCTTACTTTTAGGATTTCCGTTCGCTTTCTTGTATATCATGCTACCGAAGCATAAAAAAACATTCAAGGTACGTTGCTGCATGTTTGTGTACTAGTTTAGAAACCTGACTTTTCAGGCCTTGTCAGGAACCCTCGGGTAAATACCCTTGCAAAACGTTCTGTTTTTTACCACACGTGCAAAATTACAAAAATAGTTTGTATGCTTTTTATTTTATTTAGTTTCATGACCTCAAAAAAAATACTATAAAAATGATGACATGTTTGGAAAAAAAACATTTTTAAGGCCTGACTGTCGTCATAGTATCAATGTTTGGTGATGTCCATGGAGACATTCAGGTCACTGCAAGTCAATTGGTTGCATTTTATATGTCAGGGCAATGAATAATAGTATGTGGAGAGATAGCTGGCAATAACTTAAGTAGTCAATGTGATTAACAAACACACAATACTGTTTTTCCCATCCCCTTTCTTAATCGTTTCTCATAAAAATTAGTTAACAATTATAAATAATAACTAATAATATAAATTTATAGCAAGAAACAATTGTATAGTTTTCTTAATAACAACTTTGCTTCTTATTCTCACGAACAATGTTTTAATAAAAGTTTATTTTAAATATATATATTTTTTTTACATTAACAACCTCAGTAAAACACATATTTCCTTCTTCGTGGATCAGCATGGTCACATTTATATATAGTGTGTGTATATAGTTTATATAATTACATGTATTTCTCTTTAGCATTTCTACATCACAATGGCGGGACTCTTCATCTCATATTTCTGCTTTGGTTTGTAATATTTTCAACTATTTACGTAAAACGCAACGGTAGATTGTTAAATGTGATTTTACATGATGGTGTCAATTATATTATTGTATATGTTAAGGTTTTACAAAAGAGTAATAAAAATAAATATTGCTTGTAAACCTATCGTAACCACCAATAAAATCATTGTTATATATAAACACAAAACAAACTAATGAGTGAGGAATACTCGATTTCAACAATTCGTGAAGATATAAAAAACAGAAAAGATTGAAACAGAATAAGATCGATAAGATAAAAAAAAAAAATCCTTAAAGATTGCGACATATTTAAAAACACAAAAGTTATTTGACAAATATATTGTGATTTTTTATGTAATTATATTTATTATTAAACAATTAAAAAGTTAAAAAGAACTAGTCGTATAAAAACATCTCATTTTTCAGAAATACATCTAAGCGATTTTTAAAAAGTGTGACGACGCATTCACAACTTCTCGCGGTAGGGAGTTCCATTTGTCGATCACCCTCATCGTGAAAAACGATTTTCGCATTTCTAATTGACAGTACTGTTTCGTCAACTTGTACTCGTGACCGTGTGTGTACATTCGACTCCCTATCTTGAACATTGACGCACATTTGTATTTACCGTGTAACCATTTATAGACCTCAATTAGATCACCGCGTTGTAATCTATATCCCATGCTTGGCATATATTGAGTTTAATAAGACGTTCATGGTATGGAAGGTTACGAAGAGTGAGGATCATTTTCAACCCACGTCTCAAAGTATTTTCCAACTGGTGCTTGTCGCAGAGGAGTCGGGGATTAGTTATCGAGGCGCAATACTCTAAATGAGGACGGACTAACGTGCAGAAGAGTCGCTTGAAGGAGGGACCATCAAGGCTGACAAATGTTCGTTGAATCAGCCTGACTAAGCAGTTCGCTTTGTTTACTTGCGTTGTCGTATGCTCCGAGAATTTTAGCTCCTTGTCCACTTATACTCCGAGGTCGTGTTCACTCGTTGATGCTTTGATACAAATATATATTGTTCGATGTGGAAGGATCGTGCATTGTGTAGTGATGTTGCTTGTTATTATTACCAAAATATAGTACTGTGCACTTTTCGATGTTAAACAACATTTCCCAAGTTTTTGCCCATTTTACTAAGTTGTCAATGTCAGCTTGAAGTTCAAAATACGAGATCGGAGAAGATAACAAACAATATATTTTAGTATCATCAGCGAAAAGAGCAGCAATAGAATTAATTATGGATGGTAGATCGTTGATGTATACAATAAATAAAAGCGCTGCTAAAACAGATCCCTGGGGGACACCACTTCTGACAGACAACCAGTCCGATTTAATACCATTTACAACAACGCGCTGTCTACGTTCGGTTAAAAAGTTTTCTATCCATGAAAGGATTTTCACATTCCGTATGCTCTCAATTTCAACAAAAGGCGTTTATGCGGAACCTTATCGAAAGCTTTAGCAAAGTCAAGGTAAATACAGTCGACCGCAGTTCCTTGATCAATAGCGATTGTCCACGCGTTTACAACGTTCAAATGATTTGTAACGCACGAGTGACCAGGTCGAAAACTGTGTTGCAAAGGTGTAAGTAAATCATTTACAAGAAGATGTTTTAGAATGCGATCTTTTATAATTTTCTCAAACGTTTGGAAGGCTAATTGGTTGGTAGTTTGTTGTTTTTTGTCGGTTGCAATCGTATCTTTGTATTTAAGATCTGGGATTGTTTCCTTTGTTTGCGATTTCGAATTTACGTACGAGTAAAATGCTTTTGGATTTATCTTGATGTTTGAGGCAAGCTGTTTTTCAACGTTTTTTTCAAACGTTCAGACGTTTATTTATCATGAAGTCAATGTTCGTATATAATACTAAAAGGTTTTATTTTGGTACTTTTACTTGATTGTACGCTGATCCATTTGGGTTTTTGGGAGATTCTTTGGGAAGTTTGACAAGATACGGGTTTGATCTTGGGCCCGTTATCTTGTATATGAAGGTCCCCGAATTGTCGCGCGCTTTCTTCTTGTTGTTGTCTTTTCACTTCTCGATATAGCCTCCTTTCTTCCGGTGATCTGTCGTGGTTAATATAAATTTTTCTTTTCTAAAGGCGATAAATGTTTTTCATGACAGATTGTTTAATACCATTGTTACTGAAACTTACGAGAATGGGTCTCGGTTTGTTAGGTGCGTTTCCGGCTTTTCCTAAACGGAGGATATTCGAGATGTGATTTGGTTCGACTTCCGTCTCGCAATCATTATTCACCAGATTCATGGATTTTTGCTGATCTGAGGAGGCATTGTCCTCGGGTAAATCATGAATAACAATGTTATTGATTCTATTGTTGTGGTCATTGTTCCTAATGATCGCTTTCCTGATGATTTCGTTAATGTCTGCTTGATTGTCTGAATCTGGTTTGGTAGAGGGGACGACGGTTTTTTCAGCGGCTTCCGCATATGATTTGGCAGCCTCTGCATAAGTTATAATAGTTTCTTCGCGGCTGTCTATTTTAATATTAAGCGTGTCAACTTTATTGCCTAATGTTTCAAGCCGATCCAGAATTGGTGTTTTGTATCTTTGTTGCAAACATCGTTCTTTACATATATCGCAGATAAACCAGGTTTATCACTAATTTTTTAAAACGGATATGATGTTAATGTTTAAATGCTGGGGCGGTTCAAACAAACAGAAATGAGAAATTAATTGACATAGATGAATTTAACTAATTGGAGCAGATAATTGGCGAACGTTTTGTAAGAGGAAAAATGAACGGTTTGTGAAATGAAATGAGATTTTCAACTAAATAATCCAGTACAGTAGTAGGCAATAAACAGAAAAGGGGGTTCCACAATCAAGCCCTATTTCTTCAGAATATGGGGCAGTCCACTGGGGTTAATACCCAATCTCCCGAAAATCCCCAACAAACCAAGAAAAAGTCAAGATGATAAAGCTGAATACCCGTCGAGAAGAGAGAATATGTTTTTATAAGTCAGTGTATGTATGGAAGTATGATATGCAACTATGAGCGTTCCAATGTAGTTACAAATAGATTGACTTCCTGTTCCAACCGTACAGAAAAACTCGGAGAAAACAACAACACGTCTGCACTGTTCAGAAACCAGGCTTGACTTCAAACAAAAGAGTAAACCAATTAGAACATTGCATGCAAATATTCGTAAAATCTCAAATGAACGGGAAATCGAACCCCTGTCTTCCAGTCAGAGTGTTCCACAGTTGTTGAAAAGAAAGTTTGATCTTTAGAAATATTATAAATGAGGAGAATTGAAATTTCTATAATGTACAGTTAATCAATTTTTTAAGTTTAATTATAAATACATTAAATAAATGCTGCAGATGCATAAGGCCGGCTAAATAGTTTAATTATTTGTAATTGTTAAGGTAATTTAGCATTTTCATCGCCATAAAAACCTTTGTCACTTGACGTTATTCACTGATTGAAAATGTAGGGCAGAAAAGTAAGAAACAAGCGGTTTAACAACAAGTCCTATGGATAACATGTGACATGAACAGAGCATGTACAATTTCATAAATGTTGTTAAATAGCTCATCATTTAAACTGACCTTTCCCCCCTAAAACCACTTGTGGACCCCAGTTTGCGAACTGCTGTGCTAAAAATTGCAAAAATTACACCTATTTATAAAAAAGGTAGCAGAGAACGCATTGAAAATTACAGACCTATTTCTGTCTTACCATGTTTCTCTAAAATTTTGGAACGAATAATGTACAACAGAATATACTTCCATTTTGGTGCAAATAAAATATTTTATGAAAAACAATTTGGCTTTCAAAAACAATGTTCTACAGACCATGTAATATTACAGTTGACTAATCAAATATTAAAATCTTTCGAAAAAGATGCCTTTACAGTGGGAGTTTTTATTGATTTATCTAAAGCCTTTGATACAGTAGATCATAGTATTTTAATTGAAAAACTTTCTATGGAATTCGCAATAACAACTTAAAATGGTTTAAAAGTTATCTTTGTAATAGAAAACAATATATTTCAATAAACCATGATAAGACAGAAATGGAATGTATTACATGTGGTGTATCTCAAGGATCAATCCTTGGGCCACTATTATTTTTGATTTTTATTAATGATTTATCTAAATCTACATTATTAGATTCTATAATGTTTGCAGATGACACTAATCTATTTCATTCACATACTAATATTCATGTTTTGTTCGAAACTGTAAACAAAGAACTCCAAAAAGTCAATTCATGGTTTCAACTAAACAAATTATTATTAAATACCAGTAAAACAAAATACATTCTATTTCATAAAAAAACACCAAAGTAAACATTTACCTCCTATATTACCTTCAATATTAATTAATCGAAAGGTAATCCAAAAAGAGACATTTACCAAATTTTTAGGGGTTATGATTGATGAAAATTTAACATGGAAAAAACACATCGATGAAATAATGTTTATAATATCTAAAAATATTGGTATATTGTATAGAGCTAGTCTTCAATTAAATGTGAAATGCTTAAAAGACTTATATTTCTCAATGATTCATTCTCACATTAATTATGCTAACATTGCATGGGCAAGTTCATATAAATCAAACCTAAAAGCTATTTACTTGAAACAAAAACAAGCTTTACGAATCATTTATTATAAAGATCGACATCATCAATCAAAACCCCTCTTTAAACAACTAAAAGCGTTAAATGTATATCAAATTAATCTTTATCAAATTGCTTTGTTTATGTATCAAGTAGAGAAGAAAATGATTCCTGAAATTCTAAGCGAAAATCTTTTACACGTTCAACATTCGTATCAAACTCGTTTTGCTTTGAATTGTTTTCAAATCATGGTATCGTCAAAGGCATCAAAGTTTTCTCTTTACTTTCGTGGACCAAAAATATGGAGTTGTTTTTTAAATAATGAAAATGACTTTCAATCAATTACCCTTTTTAATCGTTTTATCAAAAATAAAATTCTCAATTATGAGAATGAGTTACAGGTTTTTGAATTTTCTATTTTCTCAAACTTTGGATTTTAAGACTTTTTCCTTAAACTTCAACTTTGAATTGCTTCAATATAAATATAGGAGTTTGATGATAAGGTCAATTGACTTTCTATGAGCCCCTGACCATTTGAAGAATGTTTTGTTATATTATTTGTGTTTTTTTGATGCTTTATAAATATCTTTAATTGGTTGAAATAAATTATAATGAATGAATGAATGAATGAAAATGATCCATGCTGTTGAGTCACATACTCTACCATTTGCGCAAATAAAATCACAGACAATCAGCTATCTTATTGGAAACCGCTCGGTACAACATGTTTGTATTTCTAGGTTCTGATTGTGTCTACAACTTGATAAGTGTCATGGTTTCTTACGTATCATTGGTGTTATTTGGTGGAACAATACATAATGTTATCTTTGCTTTTGTCTTTCAAATGGTAAGTGCCATTAACACTACAATGTATTAATTGCTAATTCGCTCTTTCTAATTTCTTGTTGTATTTTTTATCAATTATCTATCTAGTGGGCATGATTTATGATTATAGACAATGATTTTTTGGCACACACATTCGGCAACTACTTGTAAATGAATTAAATCTACCTATCATCCTCCATCAAAGTTTTATATTTTAGACACTTTTAGTACACTTTTAGAAATTTTCCGCTCCAATTATTTTGACAGACATTTCTTTCACCTTCAGTAAGATACCATATTGAATCCACAAAGTCACCTGAGTAAAGGAAGTCAGCCACATGAAAAACCATTCCGATTCCATAGTGAAATACAGTGATTACATTTTCATATGTTATGCACAAAATTATTTTTCTGATCATTCAACGATAATTTTCTTGTTTGCAAGTCTCATTACATTTTCAGTACCATATCTACTCTCTCATTGATTCATTTGTACGGCCGTTAGCCATTATTCAATCGATTCTTAACGAACTGTACCATTTTGGAAATCCAGTGAAGCAGATTTTTTTGTCTTTGAGTTTTTCAAATTTAATTCAAAAGCTTCATAACAGGTTCTATTACTTTTCAACAGTTGTTAAAATTCTTTGAGCTAGGCTTCACAAGCACGACTGAAATGATGTGTTGATGAGGGTTGCCAAAATGATAGAGATGTAATATATAGTAAAAGTGCTAAGCACTGATTGAAAAAAGAGTCTTTCTGTCTATTTCAGTCATATATGTTTGGATCATACATAATCTTTGCTTCCGATGGCTATGATATTAAATGGACGACACCTCAGTGCATTATGTGTTTACGATTAATCGGTAAAACATTATTCACGTGCATTCAACCAGTCATGCGTTAATATTTCATTGATTTTTTTTTTTTTAAACTTTTATGAGGCGAAAACACCAGGCCGTTTATCGAATGCTGTTGCTTATTGTGTGGATGCATAGTCTGTCCAATCTTTTTTCTGAAACACGAGGCTTTAACAATAAAGACAAAATGTGGTCAATTGGCCATTTTCAAATGAAAGTATTTACACTCTTAAAATCTCTAATTCGTTTAAAACTTATTTTTCTGTTCATTTTGCTTAATGTTTTCATGAATGCTGTTTCACTAAGTTGTGATGTGTGTACATGTTTTAATGAGTGTTGGTTTGCCAAGGTTTGTCCTGGGATTGTTACGATGGTAAACAAAAAAAGGTATGCTATTATATAGGTCCCTTTCCCAGAGTTTTACAACAATGAAAAAAGATTCTTTTGAGTAATTCACTGCATAAATGAAAATAAATATTTTTTTGCAGGAAACCTTACGAGCAGACCTTCAAAAGACGTGCTATGAGGGGACTCCAACACTATTGGAGGTAGTCTAGACCTTTGAAATGTTGAAAGGGATGTGGAAATCCTGATTCAATACCGTAGTTGTATCTACTGTATAACGCGACTAATATTCATTTCAGCCATTATATAACATGGCCAAGCTAATGTTTTTTTCAATAATAAGTATATATATACATATCAACATATATATGTTATTGCTTTGTGGTCAATTTTCTGTTCTTAAGGTTACTGGTTATTCTTATTTCTTTGGAGCATTCATGGCTGGACCGCAAGTAAGCTTTGTTTAAATTTCATCTTTTTGTTTCAGAAACTACGGGAAATACATTTCGAACGAATCTCTGCTTTGTTTGTTATTTTTCATTTGACCAGTTGAAGTGAAATATAGCTTACGACATTCAATTAACATTTTAAATATTTTAATGTCTATCTTTCATTTCTTGTCTGTTTTTAATTATTTGCACATTTTTTTCAAACTTAGTTTTCTTTTCAACGCTACACAAAGTTTGTTAACTGCACGTTGATAGATGAGGAAGGGATGAAAACCTATTCTAAACGGTATTGTTATTAATGTTTATCACAAGAAATGTTACTATTTTAACATCAATTTTCTTTTAAACAATAATAAAATAACACCAATTTAACATTTTTTCGGTCAAGCTAAATTCTTAAAAAGTTGAATTTTGTACATTTTCACATCATTTTACATTCATTTGACGATTGAAAACATGGGGAAGTTACGTATATATATATTTTGAATATGGCTCTGTATTTCTAACACATCTTTTGTTTTTTAAAGCTTTGTAGACGCAGCGGAACGGTTTTTCGGTGGGGTTGTGATATTAGTGATATTTTTCACATTTGATTCAAAGTACCCATTTGATGCGATGACGAAGCCTGCTTTTCTGGTGAGATGGTGATTCGAATCGAATTGATTGAAATCACTTTTGATAGAGTTTACTAATTTTCTGTTGACTTGATTTCAACTTTCTACAAATAAATTTGACTTGTGATTTTAGGGTAGCGAATAGAGTGTCATTTTATTGGAGTGTTAATTTCCTGTTTCAGGAGTCGTCACATTTCGCTCGTTGCACTTACATGACAATCGCATATCACGTTCACTTCTGCAAATACGTTTCAATCTGGTATTTTTGTGTAGGTGCATTTGTTTTCCTCAATTTGATTTGTGCTTTGCAATTTCTCGTCAAAACACAATTGTTTGGTGGCAAGTCCATTGGCACTTACAAATCAAAATTGTTAAGAATTTGATTGCAATTTGATTATTATAACAATGTGGCTTCAATTCACTTTGCAATTGTGTGAAATGTGAAACAAATCTAAAAAAAATTGTAAAAATGCATAGATGTGAGTGAAAAGAAGTTGTGTTCTATATCGATGTCATAATTTGTATAATGCGAAGTTGTATTTGATAAGATACGTGTTATTGTTAAAGTAGTTATTTGATGTTATTGGTATTTCTTGTTTATCCATTCTTTCAACACAATTTGCGACCAAACAATGTTTTGAGATTAACAACATTTGAGATAAAAACTTAATAAGAAGACTGTTGGTTTGTAATCTTCATTGCACAGGAAAGTGTATGCATGATGACTGGGTTGAGTTACAACGGCGTAAAAAATGACGGTCAATCGCTTTGGAATGGTGTTTGCAATTTCCAAACTAGAAAATGTTTAACTGGCCCGTTCTTCCAGGTAGGTAGTAATTTCACAAATCAATTTGATCTCAAAAGAATATATGTTGTCAGTTGATCAGTGTTTTATTGAAAACTGTTTTCATTTAATTTTTTCTGCTAACTTTAAAAACAACAACAAACGTTTACTTGTTAGAAAAGGTCTCAAGGAGAGAGATGCACTTTTGTGTACAAATACTTTTTTGAAGTCTAACTATTGAAATGATTTGTAATGTTGTATGCGGGTATTTATGTGATTAATTATCCTTCATCTCCAGTACCTCATTCTGTTCAGATGTTTCTAGGGCAATTTTTTGTTATCCAGATTTTCTTGAAGTTTTGCTGCAGGCTTCTCATAAAGTAAAAGAAAAAACGAGACTCATGACAAACATATGACTTGCTTTAAAAGGACAATTCTTAAGCAGAATTTATTTTGTTTGTATTCTATTTTTCTTTCAAAATGTGTTTTTCTTGACTACTCGATGAGAACTTGAATTCGAACATCTATTTTTCATTCATCCTTCTTCTCAGGTCATCAGATCTAAGTCTGTTCTTCAGACGATTCCACTATTGAGGCAATTCCACTACACTTTTTATGTACCCAACGTTTACAAGTACCACAACGGTACAATTTACAATAATTAAGAAAATCAATCATGCAAAGTTGATATGATTGATATCGTAAATTTGAAAGGGTCCGCCGAAATCTTAAAATAGCTTGAGAACCACTGGATTAAATATTTCCATAAACACAAATTCTTTTTTCTGTTCTTTTAAAGCATCATTTTCATCAAAATGGTAGATTGGTACAAACAAATATTATAGCGTTAATGTATTTTATAGGATATGCTGGAGTCATTCAACATCAATACAAGTCAGTGGTCCTCTAGGTTTGTTGTTTTTAATATTTTTGTTCACCCCTTGGTAACATTTGATTTCTCGCCCCACAGATATGTTTTCAAGAGACTCATGTTCCTTGGGAACAAGACTTTGTCTCAATTACTAACGCTGATCTTTCTATCGCTCTGGCATGGTTTTTACATCGGTTATCCAATACTCTTCGTCATTGAGTTTTTTCTTCTGAAATGTGAACGTGAGGTATGTACCCATATTGAAAAACTGAATGGAAATGTCTTCACCTTTACACGAAAGTAGTTATCCAGATAATTTACTTTTTGATCAAATTGTTCTTTATTAATTGAGACGATTTCTGAGTTATGTTTACTAATTGCTTTTTAATTTCGTTTATTAACTTTGTCTAATTGTCCTATAAAATGCATTCTTTTTACAAGAGTATTTTATTCAAATTTCAAATTCTAGTCATAGAGTCTATTCAAAAGATTTGCTAATATTTCAGTTGGAAAAATTCCATTGAAAACTACTTCATGAGAATTAAATTTGGTGGGAACTTAATTTGGCGAACTGTATATTTAGTAAAAAACAACAATGCAATTTGTATTACAAATATTATCTTTTCAAGAGAAAGAATGTATGAATGTAACAATTGACAATGAAATACGATGGAATAAAAGAAATTTTGAACATTAAATAAACAATGAAAATAACAATAATAAATCCTTTTTTATACAACAAATGATTTCCACCTGTTACAAGTTTGAAGAAAATAGAATTGTTTTGCTGTATAAGCTATTTAAGCAATTTTTTTATGGTCAACGATTTTTTTCGAGATACCCAATTTACAACAACATGGTACCACATTGCCCTATGGACTATAATTCTATTCAGATCAGCTCTCTCTTGCGTGTCTTCTTCAACACAACATACTCCGAGTTGCCTCTTTATCTGAGGTTCCCGCTACGAGTGTTTGGCGCGCTGTTTAAGGCGTATGCTTGCGCGTTTGCTGCCACAGCGTTTGTGTTATTGAGGTGGAGGCGCATTAAACTGGTAAATATATATATTTATGTGGTGGTGGTAATGATTCAACGGGGTTATTGTTTGTCAAAAATTAGATTGTTCTTTTAAATTTGAATCAAATCGCCGATTTATGTTTTTCAATTTAAAAAAAATTTATATTATATTATATAAAATAATTTAAAGATAAAAGAAAATTTGAAGTCAAATTTAGTGATTCATATATATATACGACATGATAAAATTTTTGAACCTTTTTCATTTTTACATTCTGGTTTGTCCGTTAAATTCAGGCGTATGCCTCCGTCTCCTATTGGCTCTTCATTTGGTTGGTAGTTTGTCTGTTTGTTGTGACTCCAATTCTCTCACAGATTGTGAAAGCAAAGAAAAGGTAGAATATAATAATACTGACCAGTGGCATTAATTAAGGACACTAAAATCTGAAATCTTGATAGCATCAATCATGTGGATTGTATGCATTGAATTGCTCTTGATACAATTAGACATGACTTCATGGTTTTTTTACTTTGTTTGTGTTAAACTTTCCTGGAGATTTTGAATATTCCTGTGTCAAGAAGTTGTTAAATTGAAGTAGAATTAGTTAAATTGAATGATCAAACCTACACAAGTGTGGGGATTATCATCTGTTGAAAACCCCGTTCAACCCATGCTAGCATGGAAATGGACGTTAAACGATGATGATGATGGTTGATGATGATGATGATGGTGTGTTAACTGTACATAGTTATATTTTATTTTATATATATACATTATTAAGTATTTTCTTCTTATATTTTGAATATTATTTATTTTGTTTTATTATGGGGTTACTACTTGTTCAGCCTTAGGCTATTGAGTAACTCCCACCAAAATATCAAACTGGATCTCCTTTTGTAATAAAGGTCTTCGTTGTTGTTGTGTTTTTGTTTTTATGTAAATGATATTTTGGTAAATAAATTGAATTGAATTGATGATGAAATGTTATATTTACTTTGTAATTTCATATATTATTTTTCAATTTAGTTGTTCCCTACAAGGTTTTTGTTTACACTACAATCAATTACAATCAACCAGTAATTCTGCTTTTGTGCTCCTTCAGGGTTGCTACTGAGAAGAAAACAGAATAGAGGAGCAGATTTCAAGTTGCTGTGGCGCACATTTTTCTGCAACAATTTTTATAAAAGTTCAATGATTCTTCGATGTTTAATTGTTTATATTGGTGATCAGCTTTTGTTTCAAGTTGTACATCGTTGCTACATTTTTACTTGTGAAGTTAATAAACATATATATATATATATTTTAGTTAGATTTTCGACTGGTTTGTACATGTTAGTTTAATGTATCCCAGGCCTCTTTCCTTTATAATTTTATCCTGTAATTCTCAGTAGACCGTTTTGTGGTTCATTTGACTTTTTATGGCAAAATTGAGTTTAGGATTTATTAAAACTCATTGTGTTGGTCTTTTCAGGCTGGCTGATTAATTTTTTTTCTTTTTTCGATGACAAGTTCAACAAAAAATGGTAGTAACACCAATTTTCTGCGATTCCAACGGTTTTTCCAGGGTTTTTTCGTAAAGTCATATAAGAGCCTTATAAATACATTATATTAGATATTTTTTGAATCGTAGATCTATATGAAAATTCTATCAGTTTCTTGCGCAGTGGAAATCTTTGTAACCTTGCATTGCACATACACGGATGAAAACCAAATTTGATTATGCTCTTTTACATTTTTTATACGGAAACTGCTAATTTTTATCTGCTTCTTTGCAGTATGATCTTAGAAACAAGTAGTTACATTGGTGCAGTGGCTACATACAGTGGAATCAATGAAGCAAACTTGCGATTTCTACTTGGTTTATTTTTAGGTAAAGTTTTTGTCAACTCTTATCACAGGTTTTTGTTATATATATATATGTACTTTTTATTTATTTTATTTATTTATTCCGAATATTTTGACACTTCAAATATAAATATCTGTTATAAACGTATGTCCTGTATAAAAGTCCAATACAAAAGAAAATTAAATATTAAATATATATATATAAATCCTACGAGCATATAAAAAAATTTAAAAACATCTACAGTTTAAAAAACAAAAAGGATAAATAATGGAACGCTTTGAAACCATGCGTAGAAATATAGGTAGAATAAGATTTCAACAATCTTTAGACAACATTAAACAAATGGGATTCACACATCGAATGTTGAGTGTCACGGTGAATAAGTAATGCTTAAACAAAATGGGCTTTTACCAAAGTAATAAAATTATCATTATTAATATTGTTTTCTTATATCCAAAGGAAGGCTGTTCACAATTTTTGCCGCCATGAAATTAAACGATCGTTTCCCATACTCGGTACGGAATTTTGGGAGATGTAATAAAAAGCCATTGTTTCATGTGTTGGCGTTGTGTGTCTTTATGGTGAACATCTCGTTAATCTCTGGACACACCTCCTTTTCGATACAGCTCTTGACAATTTTGCAAGCTCTGATCTTATTCAGGTTAGTGATCGATACCAAGTTCTCGTCGTTAATCGGACCGTCATTATTAATAATCTGCAAAGCTCGTCTGTGAATCGAATTCATCTTGTATTCCTGCCAGGATGTGGGGTTGAGATTCAGGATGGCACAGTAAACAAGACAAGGGACGATCATTGATCTGTAGATTGCTTTCGCAGAAGAAATGGTGAGTAGACTACGAAGTTTCCGGAGACGTCGAAGTCTGCTGGTGGCTTTTTTGTAGCAGTTATCGAAATATGTCGCTAATGTAAGATTGCTAGTTAGGTCAACTCCAAGGTATTTGTAAGCGTCAGTTACAAATACGTCAGTGTCTCTATATCTGTTATTGAAAGGGTCCTTTTGTTTGGCCAGTCTGTGATGCGTACTAAAGAGGAGACATTCAGTCTTTCCTTTTTTTAAGTTTATTAGTAACTCGTTTTCATCAAACCACTCTGCAAGACGATTTAAGTCCTTCGTTAAAAGCTTGTTGATTGTAGAGACTTCCTTTGAGGGAAGATATAGAACTGTATTATTGGCGTATTTTAGAAGTTTAGCGTGTTTCACCACTTCGACAACATTGTTGAAAAACATTATGAACAACAGTGGACCCAAAATAGATCCTTGAGGAACCCCTGATGTCAATGGGTTTGGTGTTGAGATGCTATTGTGATATTGCACTATAAAATTTCTATTAAGCAGGTAATCTTGAAACCAACACAATTCGGATCCTGATATACCAAAAGATTGGAGCTTTGAGAGAAGCAGCGAGTGACTAATCGTGTCAAATGCCTTCCTCAGATCAATAAATACTGCTCCGACTAGGTTACCCTTGTCCACATGTTGTCTGATATTTTTAGTGAATGTAGTACTGACATTCTCTGTGGATCTGTTCTGCCTAAAGCCAAATTGTGAGTTCGAAAGTAAGTTATTTGATTCAAGATATTGACTAAGCTGACCATGAACTGCTTTTTCCGCGATTTTAGAAATTACCGGCAAGATGGAAATTGGCCGGTAGTTGTCCATACTAGAACGGGAACCTGATTTGTATAACAGTAGGATCCTCGCCTCTTTCCAGTCATTAGGTACTACTCCAGTATCCAATGTTAGATTGATGATGAATGTAAGTGGCGCAGATATAGCAGTTGCAGAGTATTTCAGGAGGTTTGCTGGTAGATTGTCAGTTCCAGTGGCCTTTTTCTTTATTTTCTGTGGCAAAACTTTGACTTCACTGGTAGCTATGTGCCTGAACTTAAATATAAGGTTTGTCCGTCTGGTGACAGTTGGTGGTTTCTTCCATATGTTATTTATTAAAGGCGTAACCATCTCTTTCATACGGTGAACAATTTCAGCAAAGAATCTGCAAAATCCATTTGCTATTTGTACACTGTCATTCGACTTACTAATATCTAAGTCCATTTGATGTTTCATACAATTTTCTGCAAGGAGAGATTGATAATAGTTATTTTTGGTGTTTTGTAGAAGCACATTCACTTTGTTACGTTTTCTTTTGTACTCCAAAATGTTCTCATCGGTCTTATTTTTTCTCATTTTGCGCAATAATTTATCACGGTCATTTAGGTGTTGCTTGATTTCTGCAGTTAACCAAGGAGCAGGTTTACCTTTGACTCTTTTTTCAATGATAGGGGCATGTCGAGAAAATGTTGATGTAAGAATATTTTTGAAAACGCTCCATGCTGCATTGACCTTTGAAGCATTTGAAGAATACAACAGGTTCCAGTCGTCCGAGTTGAGATCACGAATTAGGGAGACATGATTAAATTTTTGGAAATCTCTGCAATGGATGGATCTTCCTTTGTAAACTGTGTGATTCACTTTTCTTACGCATCCTATCATATCGTGATCACTAAATGAAATGGGGATTACATTGCAAATTTTAATAACTGATGGTACATTTGTTGAAATAATGTCGATAAGAGTCTGTGTTGTTTTTGTGATTCGTGTTGCTTTCTTAACCAACTGCTTGATTCCATACAGATTAAAAATGTTCTTTAGGGACTTATGGTCGTTTGTTTGTTTTTGTTTTGTTTATTTTTAATGAGGCTTCCAGAACGCTCATTAAGCATTATCATAAAGACCTCGACCCGGAGTTTTAGTGTATTTAATTGCTCCCATTTGTGCTACGATTAATTTTGATGAAATACGGCGTTGTTTATTTATAACCGCTCACTAAACAACTTTGTGATAGCATGGTCTCGAACCCTGAACCTTTCAGTTAAGAGCTGAACGCCATTACCATTGCGCTATCGCTGGATTTAAAAGCAATTAAGTAGTTTGCGTTGATGTCCCCGAGGACAATTATCTCTTTGTTTGTTGAGCTAGCCGATAATAACATATCTTTAAGTTTGTTGTCAAAACTTTTGCCTATATGTTTTGATGAATCCGGGGGTCGATACAGTACGCAAACAATGAAGTTCTTTGCCTTTTTGAGAAACATTTCCAACCACAAACATTTTTAATCTGGATGTTCCAAATCTTCTCTTCTCTCCCAGGAAACATCTTTGGCGATATAAGCTGCAACACCACCTCTTTTTTTAGAAACATTTTTTTTTTTATAACCGGGTGCAGTCCCGTACGCCAAATACATATTCTACATAAAATAAAACAAACTACTAACAATACGATGTCTCTTGGTTCTTAATTTGTTTAGTTACTGGATATCAACGATTTTGTTTCGCTGGTCTCCGGGTCAGGATCAACTACTGACTTTGTTAGATCACTGTTGTTCTTATGGAATGGGGAACGACTCCCTTGCAAGCAGACCCAATTGAGTTCAAAAAAGACAATTTTCTTCTTAGCCACGTGATGGTCTTGGCGTAATCGAGTTGACGTTTTTCAGCAATGATCTCAGCGAGATGACAGTAAAACTTTGACGCCTCTCGTCCCATGCCTCCTGTTGCCGAGAATATTAGGGGCGTGAACGTTCTGTGTTCTACACGCATCACCCGCTCATTGTACACACGCTTCTTCTCTCTCTCATTGATGTCATAAGCCTTGTCAAGGTTCTGGTTTGCATACCGCTTAGCCATTGGGTTAAAAACCCTTACGTCAAAAAATGCTAATTGGCCTGCTTGCCAGAAACCTCTTGCTTTGATGTCCAGTCTCGCCTCTTGAGATATCGAAGATGATGAGTGTTGGAAGGTTTTGCCATTCAACTCGTTCAGTTGTGGTTCAATGGATACGTCCTTGCATGCTACATTTAGAAGTGAGCTGGTGATGTTACGTAGATGGTTATGTCTAAGAGACACAAAACCACCTTTCTTACATGAGAGCGCATGTTGGAGGTTGAATTTTTTGCCACACTCACAACGATTCGGAAGATGCTTGAGATTCCAACCACATCGCATCCTGATGAGGTCCCAGAAGAGGTTCTTCTGGATCTTGTAGCCCTCTTCCGATATAGGAATCGTTGTTAGCCAGATTGAAGCACCTTTTTCGCGGTTGAGTTCATTCTTATTTGCAGTTTCTCATCAGTAAAGTGTTTCTTCAGATTGTTCAGTACTGCTTCTTCGATTTTTCATTCTTCAATATTAGGTTATTGTTGGAACCTTCAAGCATTCGGTGTTGATTTTGGATGTCTGATGATAGTTTCTCGGTCAACTTTACTGAGTTGTCGTATTCTCTATCGGCTATTTCAGCAAAAATTGGAATGCCCAAACCACCCAATCTCACAGGTAACGCAAGGAGCTGTCTCTCGAGATCAGAACATCGTATGCCATCTGTTAACGCTGGTATGAATTCATTTGCAATGACACTATCCAACAGACGTAGGTGTTCTTTGATGTCGGGAATTGTGCGCATCATGTACGATGGTTTGTGCTTGAAACCAGTGACAAAACAGGCATAGGCGGCATAGGCGGCTTGGGCTCAGCTATTTTTGATAGAACTTGTATTTGTTTTTTCAGATTGTTTATTTTGTTTACGACATAGCCTGTTTTGAACTCCTTTGAACCAACTGTTGCTCTTAGGTGACGTTTTCCTTCTGTCGTTATTTTAATGTCTGATCCATCAAAGGCGGTTTTGGCTTCGGCTTCAAACGGATGCTTTACAATGAGCCATGATTTTGTTGCTTCGGGAAGATATCCAAATGCAGGGCCTATGGAGCATAATCTGTCCCACCATTTACGCAGTTCTCTCACTTTCCCTGAAACTGTGATATCGTCAGCATATGCCGCAGTTATTGTGTGCTCATTTGAAGGTACTGTAGCTTTTACAAGCATTAGAATTAGCGGGATAGCGACTGCATAGATGGCCATGGCAACTGGGTCGCCTTGTGTCGTTCCTTCTGTTGAAGTTATTTCAACTCCACCAGTCACGAACAAGCGTAGGTGTGCACTGTAGCAATTTTTCACAAAAGTGGCTAGAGGGGGACATATGATGGTGATGTTATGCATGAATACTTGACGGTTGATGGTGTTGAAGGCATTTTTAGCGTCCACGAGTATAACTGCTTCGGTGTTTTTTTCTTCAAACATTGAGTGCATTGCATGGATTACGGATTCACAGCCAGATTCATGTCCTGCGCATGTTTGAAGTGGTCCTACTGATGCGACAATGTCGTCTCTGATTGCTCTTGTGACGACCTTTCCGGCTATTCTTTGCAAGATTTCTCCAACTCCAATGGGTTGTAAACCTGGATCTTTGTCTAAAGGTATCAGTCTTGAGGCAAGGAGAGCTTCCAGGGATTCCGGATTCCACCTCTTTTTCCTGTAGATTGATTACGATTAACAAAACTGAAATCCGGAATATCTGTCAGTCCTGAGTCATCTGATGAAAGATGCGTCTCTGAGAGAGAAAAAAAATCGATGTTTTTAAAGCTCTGTAATATTTCCTTGATATGATGTTTACTCAACATAAGCCCTTGAATGTTAAGATGAAACAAGTTTATTCCCTTGTTTTACACTAGATTCAGTAGCTCTGGCATAAAGCGAGCTGGCCTTGGACAACTTTCTATATCTCCACATACAAGTAATAAAGTGTACATAAGACTGCTATTTTCGTATGATACACAATACTTCTTTCTCTTTTGTATAAGAGAACCGCATAGGAACGATTCTTCCAATTTCTCAAAAATATCACATTCGCCAAGTGTTATGCTAATACCATCAGAAGTGATAAATCGCGGTTAATGTATAGAAATGCTAAGATAAAATACCCAAATCAACACGATTGCTTTCAGCATGACCGCACACACAGATTTGGAATCTTATTAATTGAAAACGAAAAGAATTTAAATGATTTATTCAGTATTTGAATTGATTGTCTAGGTTTCCCATTGAGCTTCAATTACCTGCATATATCCAAATATTCTGCCAATGTAAAGGTAATGGTGATTTAGTTACGTGTCCCTTAATGTGTATTGATTTCTCAAAGTTTCAATTCCTTTTATCTGTCCGCTTCTCCACTCTTTACTGAGTAACCCCATGTGATATGTGTGATTCATTTGTTGCTATTTTGTGGACAATTTGAGTAAAAATTGTTGAAAACATCAACATGCGGTACTATTGATAATTTTGTTTCTTTCAGCACATATATTTCACGATATGTGGATTGGCCATAAACTACTTTGTTTTCGGTGAGTGAGTCCATCTACAGCTTTCACAAAATGTTACTCTTTCTTATATATTTAGGATGGGATAGTATGCACAGTTTGTTTAGCGTGGTTTTCACCTACGCGACAAGCTTGCTATTTGGTGGTACTGCACTCAATGTTGTTTTGACGCTCGTGTTTCAAACGGTACCTCTCTACAATATTTTATAGGCTCTCGTGTAATTTTGTTCTTTCAGACTTACTTGTTTGTTGGATACATTCTGAACACGTATTCTGGTGGCTACCACATCAGGTGGACAACTCCGCAATGTGTTCTTTGCATGAGGTTAATAGGTGCGATTATTGCTAATTGCCGTCACCCATTGTGAATTGTTTTTCTGATATCTGACGTCAAAGTAGCTGAAATAAAAAGAGGTTATGAGATATATAAAGGCGTGCAAAATTTCTTCTCCCTTTTTGAATAGTGGATTGTGAATCACTTTATTGACTCTGTAAAGCATGTGTTTGCGATACATTGTCTGCAGGATTGCACCGATAATATGTAAACTAGTTTTTTCAGCCCTTGGTGTTCCAGAGTTTTTTTTATTTCTTTCAGGCTTGGTTTGGGACATGTACGATGGCCAACAAAAAGAAGTAAGATTTTAAATCTATGGCTGTCTTGATTTGATTTGGCTTTGTGCAGGAGAAGTTGAGCGAAGATCAATTGCGTCATCGCGTGGCGAGCATACCTTCTATTGCAGAGGTACCGTTTGCTATCTGTCAATGTGTATAACCTGTTTAACATGTTTTCTGTTCAGTTCTTTGGTTTTTCCTACTGTTTCTGCGGATTTTTAAGTGGCCCTCAGGTATGTACACTTCGAAGTGAAGTTTAGTACATTTTTTGCGTATATTTTTATTTGCAGTTTTCATTTTATCGTTATCACAACTTTGTCCATGGAACATTAATCAAAAGCGAAGCAGGGGATTGCTCAGCAAGGTGTGTTGGTATTCACAGCCGATTCCGTTATGAATGCCTTCATGCTACACACACACCAAGACTTTCAAAAAGACTTAACTCACTATCAACAACAAATATCTTTAAATCCACCTAACCACACCACTACAGAACCCAAACATCACCACAAAACAACACACAACCTACCCTACACGTCAACACAACAACAGTAAATATTAAACAAATATACATATGTTTTGTAATTTTGCTTTTCAAACGTTTTTACTTTTTCTTTTTTTATTTCTTTAAAAGTTTTGATTCTCGGCTTCAAATTGAATTGTTTGCAAAAATCATTTCTTTATCCATAGGTACATAGAATCCTTGAAAAGATTTATCGCTGTTTTCGGTGTGATAGTGATATACAAAACATTTGCTGGATACTACAATGCTGACTTCCTGTTCACTAATGCATATCTGGTAAAAATCTAAAGATTTAGGAAAATTGTATTGACAATCTACTTAATTAGTGAAACTATTAGGAACTCCAGTATACATTCATGACAATATTTATCGGGTTTTCAAATTTCACAAATACAAGACTTTTAATATTTTTAGGTTACTTTTAAATATTGAAATAAGCAAAACAATTCGTGAACATAATCATCAACATAATGCCGCAGATGCATGAGGATGTACTCTGCTGTGTTGTTTTGTTAGTGGTTTTGCTTGTTGTTAAAAAACCAACATTTATATCTGGTGGACCTACAATTTACAAGGAGATTACAAAAGATTACACTTATGATGTGGATGATTTTGATGTGGATGACTATCTTACTTTGTCAATATGGATTTTTAAACAAACTCACACATACAAACTGAATCTCGAGCTTAGAGAAGCGATATGTCTACTTTTGATCCTTGCAGGAGACATAGAACTCTGCCCTGGACTGACCATTTGAGGTTCGTGCACGAAAAATGTCAGGAGTAACAAACAGATAATTCAATGCTTACATCTGTTTTACACAAAAAATGTATCAACAGCGAAAACTTCAACATAACACAAACTTTCTACTGTTTGCTTTGTGATCCTAATCTAGATGGGGGTGATGTAATAAATCATACACTCGACTCTTTTGCTCAAAAGCGTGGGTTGAAATTACTTCACCTAAACGTAAATGGTTTGCTCAACAAGATCGATCAGATTAGACTATTGCTGAACAATGCAAAGAATAATATTCACTTGTTTGGAATCACCGAATCGCATCTGACCGACCTGATCCCTGAATCCCTTGTTTCGATTATGGGTCATCATACTGTAAGGAAGGATCGTAAAACCGGAAAAGGTGGTGTAGTAGTGGTTTTTATTAGAGATGATATAAAATGGCACCGAAGAACTGATCTCGAAAGCGAAATAGAATTGGTTGTTATTGAGATATTCCTTAAAAAATCAAAACCTTTCATCGTTTGTATCATGTACAGACCCCCTGACAGTTCTCTGCACAAAATCAAAAACTTTGAAACTCATTTGGTCTAATTTTTGACAACAAGCATAGCTGAAGATAAAGAGACAATGCTCCTTGTGGATTTAAATGTTGATTATAACAAAAAAGATGAACACAAACCCATTAAAGAGTTATTTGCTCCTGTAGGACTAAAGCAATTAATTAAAGAATTCACAAGAGTTACTAATAACTCAAAGACTATAATCGACGTTATTCTCACCTCACACCGAGAAAACGTGAAAGAAATCATTGTTGTCCCAATGGGCATTAGTGATCATTACGTGCTTGGTATAAACCATAAAACTAATAACATTAGCTGCACTCCAAGAAGAATAAAAATGCGTAACTATAAAAAGTATAATACCGATAGTTTCAAAGAGGACATCAAAGATACAGATCGGAACGAAATTATCTTTAGAAAAACTCTCAATGACAGCTGGGATGCTTTCAAATTAAAGCTCGTCGAAACCATGAACAGACATGCACCTCTTACCGATAAGACTGTACGAGGAAGACCCTGTCCCTGGTTAAACAACTCAATAACAGCCAAGATAAAAGAGAGAGACTACCTTTTACGAAAAGCTTGGAAAACCAATGATGTCATAATCTGGAAAAACTATAAATCATACTGTAACACAATCACCGCTCTCATTCGAAAAAGTAAAAAGCAATACCACCAGAAGATCTTTGAAGAAAATATAAATGGTTCAAAAAGGTTCTGGTCTGAGATCAAGAAAATCTACCCCCTGAAATCTAAGAAAGAATGCAGCAATATAATCAACATCGACGGGGATCATATTACTGATAAAGTCAAAATTGCTGATTCATTCTGCAACTTTTTTACAACTGTCGGCTCGAAACTTAGAAACTCGATTACTTCACTCGCGGACTCTAGATGGACCTACCGTAATTTGAATCAGGTTCACTTAAACACTAACCTCGCCTCATTTAAATTCCAAGCTTTTACTCCAGACTTACTACTGAAGTATCTCAGAACACTTAAAACCAGCAAAGCAGCTGGTCCTGACCAGCTTCCACCTCGCATCATAAGAGACTGTGCTGACGAACTTGTTCAACCTCTTTGCTACCTAATCAATCAAAGATTACAAACACATACATTTCCCTCTGCTGAGAAAATTGCTTGTGTAACACCTGTGTTCAAATCTGACGACAAGTCAAAAATGGATAATTAACGCCCCATTTCAGCACTTAATGTATTTTCAAAACTAATTGAACGAATCGTCCATCATCAACTATATTCATACCTTGAAACGAACAAACTCTTACAACATCAGCAGTTTGGTTTCAGGAAACAATATTCCACGCAGCATGCAGTCTCCCTTTTCATTGAGACCATTCGAAAAAATGCTGACCAAGGTGAATGTACAGCTGCCATCTACCTAGACCTACGAAAAGCATTTGATATGGTAAATCACTCTTGTCTACTTCATAAGCTGCAACTTCATGGTGTCAATAACACAGAACTATTATGGTTTGAAGATTATCTGTTCAACAGGACTCAGTATGTTATCTACAACAACGAACGCTATCTTGTCTCCGCAACATATTAACTGTGGTGTACCTCAAGGGTCCATTTCAGGGCCCTTACTTTTTATACTTCTCGTGAATGATCTTCATCTCACATTGCGGAAGTCAAACCTTCTAATGTATGCAGATGATACTGTTGTATTCTACTCTTCAAAATCGAGTGAAAAAGTTGAAGAAGTCTTAAATGCTAAAAGTCCAAAAAATTGCTGAATAGATGAACAAGAACTGTCTTATTTTAAACCTCAAAAAGGGAAAATCTGAATTTGTTTTATACGGCTTGCAACAGAACCTACGAAAGCAAGGTACCTGCAACATCAAGATCAATGCAGTGCCTATTAATATAGAACGTCAATATAACTATCTGGGTGTAACACTAGACAACCATTTGACCCTACAACAACATCTCGTAAACATTTATAAAAAAGCCTCTGGTCAACTCAAGCTATTATCCAAAGTACGATACTATCTCAGTCCAAATGTTGCAGAATCAATATACTACGCCGTCATCTCACCCAGATTGTTATACTGTTTTACGATCATTTTATCCTTACCTCAAAGTCAGGAGGCTAAGCTACAATCACTTTATGATTGTGCTTCTTGAATATGTAATGGAAGTAATAAACCCTGGAAACAGCTATTGATTATCAAGCAACAACGTGCAGTATATGAAGTCTTCAAAGTGATAAACGCAATCAATGAAAATCACTTTAGATTCGAACGTACAAACCATGAAGCAAATTGAATTTTGTCATAAATCCTTCAACCATCAAGGTGGACTTATATTCAACAAACCACCCACAAATCTTCAAAAGGAAATATTGGTTGCTACATTTAAAAGAAAAATCAAAAATGTTATGGTTTAGTCTCCGTCTTAATTTATTTTTTTTTAATGGATTTTACTTTTCAAGTATATAAATAATTATTCTAACCTTTTTGTAAATATATATATATATTATTTATTATAAGCAGGACCCTTAAGGATAACAGAGTCTTTTTAATATGTTCTCTGATTAGGACACCTGTATAATTTTTTTTTTTTTTTTATTGTAGTTGCTCAGAACAAGGCCCTAAAGGCCACTTGAGTGTAAAGAGCTAGAAAAGTTACAGGGAAAGTTGCGCAGTTTTCAGATATCGATGAACGTTTGATTTGAACAGTTGAAGGTTATAGACCGATGGAAAGCATGTAGAAGGAAGGGAGTTCCAAAGTCTGGATGTTTGCGGGAAAAAACTGTTCTTATAGAAATCCCTGTGACAGTTTGGAATGGAAACAGTCCATTGATGAGAAGATGACGAAAACTTAGTTGTACGGTGAAAAATTCTGGGAGGTGTAAGAAATGATAGTTCGCTTGAACAACGTCCATAAAAAAACTTGTAGAAAAGACAAAGAGAAGCTACGTTTTGCCGGTGTGATAGGGAGTCCAGTTTCGAAGATAAGTTTGCGCCGATTGCGTTGCAAACACGCCGTTGAACACGGTCTAACAAGTTCAAGCAATTCGCAGGAGCACCTGCCCAAATGTGGCAGCTGTATTCCATGCAAGGACGTATTGACGATTTGTACAGGTAAAGGATACACTCAGGGGTGAGGTAACTCATTTCTCGTAAAAGAGAACCAACCTTCATGGCCGCTGATTTTACAATGGTTTCAAAGTATGAACGCCATGAGAGATCGCTTGTAAATATGAGACCAAGAAGGCGAAATGAATTGTTTTCAGGCAAATGACAACCATTCATCAAAATTGGAGGTAAATATGCTTGCTTGAAATGATTAATGGAAAGAAGACTAGTTTTAGATGGATTGAAATTAACCAGCCAATTCTTACCCCATTCAACTACCGAATTGAGATCTTTATTGAAAACAGAGGCCAAATTAACCTTATCACAATCATCTGATTTATCAAGACAGGAATACAATGTGGAATCGTCAGCGTAAATAATGGTTTTGGATGATAAATTGTCTGGGAGATCGTTTATGTAGAGTAGGAACAGGGTTGGTCCGAGAACTGATCCTTGTGGAACACCAGCATTGATGGAAAAAGTTGAAGATGAATGACCACTAAGGACAACCTTGAGTCTACGGTTGGAAAGGAAGGAAGAGATAATTTTGAAAAAGGAACCTTTTAAACCATATGCTTTGAGTTTATGCAATAGACCCAGATGCCAGATTTTATCAAATGCCTTGGAGATGACATAAAACAAATTATTTTTTACAATAAATTCCACTAAGGTCTGGTTAAATATGAATAATAACAATAATAATAATAATTTTAGGGTTTTTTTTCACTGTTCTTCATCCATGAAGACACAAGTTACTTTAAACGCAAAAAATCAAGAAACAAACGAGGGACTTGAATCTTTTTCTTAATGGAATGATCATGTTTTTTAGCTTTAAGTAGCTTTTCCCTATGAATATCACAATTTTTAACAGACTTCGGTTACCAGCATTTTAAAATTATCAACTATATTTTCTTTTATTATTTTGTTTTTGCTGTTTGTATTAGTCCATAACAAGATGATTTATTGTGCCAATTATATTGACTGCACTGTCAACTTTGTTTTTTTTCTAGGAAAAATCTTTCCTGTTGCGAATCACAGACATGAGTCTCATTTACTACGTGCAGTTTACAAGATATGTGATTGTCTGGTGGATAAGTGTATGTTCTCGTTCAAACTCCATTTTGTAGCTTTTGTTCTAGGCACCAACTATTTTGATGTGGCTTAGTTTAAGTCCCCTACTAGTTGTTGTGCTCAGACCTCTCAGATCATATAAATCTTTAACTTTGCCACTTACTGTCAAAACAAATTTGCATTCAGTAAAACATCTAGAAATTAAAGTTGATTTTCTTTCATATTTTTGGTCTTAATATTCCACGATTTTGTCTTAGGAGAGTATCTGCACGCTTATTGGCATCAGCTACAACGGTACAGATGAGCATGGCAATTCCAAGTGGGATGGTGCGCAGAATTTCAAACTCGGCCAGTTTGTGTTTGGCGGATTTTTCCAGGTTTGTTTATCCAACCATCTCATTAACTCGAAACGACGTACATTGATAGCATTATAACTTCTTAAAACAAACTCAGGAACAACTCATTAGATATTTCACATTCTAGACATGGAATTGTTTTGTCATAGTGGCTGTGCGATTAAGCCGAGAATAATTTTCCTAAAAATTAAATGTCCCACGGTAAATTTGCAGTCCACAAATTGAACAGTTCAGCGCTAATGTGCCTGTTTATTGCTTAAATGTTTAAATTATATTTTGCTTGTATTGTTTCTTTTCTGACATTGAACATTGTGCTTGTCTTACTCCAGGATATCATTGAGAGCTTTAACATAAACACGAACATATGGTCAGGGAGGTAAAAATTGTGATTATTATTTCATTCCATTTCACATTTCAAAGAGCTGTCGCTCCCTTATGTAGAATGTTGTAAAATCATTATGTCATATTTTTGGCTTGTTATGTTGTTTTAAAAAAGAAGTTTGAATCGAAAAAAAGATTCCGTCATTTTATTATACACATATTTCATTTGTTATTTGGCCTGATACTTTCTTTGTAGGTACATTTTCCGTCGCTTGAAGTTTGTAGGCAGTAAACCGGCGTCTCACGTTCTCACCCTCCTATATTTGGCGATATGGCATGGCTATCACATTGGCTATTTCATGATGTTCGCCATGGAGTTTCTTATCATGGTCGTGGAAAGACAGGTCACTTTTTGCGTGTTTTTCGTGATGATCAAAGTGTATAAAAATGATGTTTTTAAATTGAATTCATGTCCTTATTTACTCAATTTTTCTGTTTGTTTGTTTGCTGTTGTTTTTTAAAGTTTCAAATTTTTGTTTGCTTTCAATTGATAACAATTCCATGGTCGGATTATTTGGTTCAACTTTCATCGGCTATGGTTTTCCAAATCTATCTTGCACTACAAGGAGTAACCGGTTGATCGCACAAGCTCTTTCTAACAATTTTAAAGACCCATTTCATTTAGCATCAAGCATTAAGACTTTACGAAAATAAATTCTTTAGGTGTGCAGTGTATGTAAGAAGCTCTCCGGTAAATCATTTTGCGAACTACCTACAATCATGAAAGCGTGCATTCAATGCGCCGGCGCCATTTTGAAGTTCTACATGTGTGGTTTCTTTGTTGGTTCGTTCATTTTACTTCGTTGGAAGAAGATCAAATTGGTGAGGGACGAATGATCCATAAGCTGTTTTACTGTTTTAATATGGATTCATCTTGTTTACTAATGCAAACACAATAAGGCGCTGTAGCTCAGTGGATAAGTTTTTCGGCTCACGAACCCAAACCTGCCGGTTCAAATCCCACCTCTGGCAAGATCTTTATTTCTGAGTTACAGTTGAGTTCTTGAGCGAAACTCATTGCGTAATGCAAGTCTAGCCTAAATAGGTTTGTTGTCTGGTTGAGTGATTTTCGTAGACGCAAACGGGCGTCCTAAGTACGCCAGGACTAACCAACATGACATGTATGATATCAGTAAATAAATCTTCTTTCTGTCTTACTCAGGCATATGGTGATGTTTATTACTGGCCAATAGTCATGATGATGCTTTGGCTCTTATTTGTTGGGCCTGCCTTGCGTGCACTGGCCAAAACAAAGCCATCAAAATTAATGTAAGTTTTTAAAAGCTTATTTGTTCTGCGATGTTATGTCATGTATTTTTAGATCTGAAGTAAAGAAAGAGAAATAAGTTAATATAATTAATATTTAAATCAGGTTTATTAATTTATCAAATTTATTAGAGAGTTAATAGGAATCTTTCAATTTAAATTGACAAATATATTTGTAAAAGATTTTTAATTTATTGTAGTTTAACTAGTTTATAATGTTTTTAGTTTTATTAGAATTTTAATGTAAGCATACAATGTAGTATATTAAAAGGCTTAAAAAGTCTTTTTGTTATTTAAAGTCTTTTATATTTTGTCAGTAAGTTAATATAAATGATATAAAATATATATATATAAAAATTGATGAAAAAATATGTTTTTTTGGTTCTGCAAATTATCATACTCTTGTAAATATTACGTTATTACAAAATCTACAAGATTGTACATGATGACGGCCAGAAGTAACGAATAGTATTTAAATGCTTTAAATAAAATAATATTTTTGCAATATATAAAAATTACAAGAGTAACTTCTCTCAGCTCATTTTTTAAAAAAATTAATTTTATGAGAAGGAATTCAGTGACGTAAAATGATGGATTACCTTTCGTAACGTATTGTGTTGTTATTGATTTGCTACAAGTGTTTAGCGTCAGGCATGAAAACAATACTTACTGTATTGTTCAACCGCCCCAATTGCATCGGATACGTCCGAATCTTGTTGGTTTTGCTGGGGGCATGTCAGTCGAGTGATTTGTT
Organism: Candelabrum cocksii; assembly: GCA_963930725.1. Taxonomy (NCBI): domain Eukaryota; kingdom Metazoa; phylum Cnidaria; class Hydrozoa; order Anthoathecata; family Candelabridae; genus Candelabrum; species Candelabrum cocksii. The sequence goes on along the minus strand of OZ005667.1, from coordinate 11,381,445 downwards.
GTCAGTTTTATGCTTTGGGTTGTCCATATTTCTCGACATGATTGGTAAGAATTTTACTGATTTTATAACTGTGCCTCTTCTAATTATAGCAAGTGCATTGTAAAACTTGAGTGAGCGAGTTATGTTGGTTTGAGACAGCGAGAAATTTTGATTCTTACAATAGTGATTACTATAGATTTTCAGATTATCAAATGATTGCTGTTGTTTACACACATTGTTTTAAGAACAGGGAAAGCTGAGCTTAAAGAAACTAAGCACTAACACAGTTGTTCTCTCTTTCCAGATGGTATGGTGGCTCGGTACTACAATGAAGAAAGCGCATTTGGCGAGTGGTTGGATGTCGTCATCGACTTGTTCACGCGCGGAGCGTTGTGGTGTAGCGGCGCACCAAACTTCGGCTTTCTGGTGTTTGGTTATGAATTTTTAGTGTTTGTCTGTTTACACTCTTCGGGCAGAGGCTGGCAAGTGAACCGAAAAATGCCATGGCTTGTTGCGAAAACGATTAGCAAAGGGTTTAAAACACCGTTGGGAGTGCTGGCAATTACGGGGCTGTGGTGTGCCCCCATGTGGGTGTACCTGTCGGCAAAGGCGTTCACGATCACAATAGCCTTACCTCAAATCGGTGTTTTTTTACTCATCTGTCGTTTGTTTTCTTTTTCCATTGAAATGTGGTTTCTTTCGCAACATGTTCTTCTTCTACTTGATGAATCAATCAGAGAAAAGACATGTTGATGAAATCGAAGTCTTTGATGGGTTATATGGAATAATTTATTTGTAAACAATTTAACTGTATTTGAAAACTATATTTTTAATATTCCATATATTATACAGTAACCTTCCTTTTCTGTTGTTTATATGCTTTTAAAAACAAAAATTTTTTATGCATTCACAGTACAGTAAAATATGGATTTATTGGGCTCGATACTTGGTACGATGGAGACGTTACCAAGTGCACCCGTAGATAATGAGACAAAGCAAAAGATAAAAGGTATTTTCTCCGTTGTGGTTTAGCATCACCTTGTAATGTAACTTGTTTAGTATATTGGAAATTCCTAGGTTTGCAAAAGCGCATGCGCATTTTTTTACCCCTTCAGAGCAAAGGCAGAATTATTCAAACAAGTTCTTAATACGATTGTCTTATGTTTATATTTTGATGTTGTTTCAATTTTATTCGAAATTTTCTGGTACGGGGAATACGTTTTGAAATCATTTCGATAACCTTCACCTTAAGAATGTGTGTGAACCACTTTTATAGAGGCAAAACAGAAAGCTTTGAAGTTTAAAGAGGAAGAGAAGAAAAGGAAACAGAAATTTCGAGAAGAGGTGAAAAAAGTGAATAACTAGAAAGTTTAATCTGTATTCTATGTTCGGTTACATAATGCAAGAAAACGTAGTGGTTCAGTTCCCAAATGAATGAAAAATACAAAAGATCACAATAATAAACTTCCACCTAAAGTCGCATAACCAAAGATCGGTTTGTTACAGATTGAAGCTCGAATCAATACATTCATCCAAGGGCCGGTCGATGAACACAAAATGGTCTTCGAAATAATGGATATAGTGGAACGAAGTATCGCGTGAGTATCGGATGTGGGGGAAGTAAACGTTTCATCTCTGTTCTTTCCATGCAGACACGATGTGGCGGAGGTTGCTGGGTTAACCTCGTATGCGTTTGGTGATGATGACGTAGATAGACACTTGATCGTTTGGAAGAAGGTAAGGCTCTCTGTGCGGTACAGTGTTTTAACGATAACAGGAAAATAATGATTAAAATTTTCAAACTTCGAGAAATTTGCGAGAAATTTTTACAATTAAAAAGCCATACGCACGCGAGATTCTAGTATCGGACTATTCAGTGCGCTAACAAGATTCCTACTCACTTATGTTTATGTTTTTTCCCAGGAGCATTCGCCGACAGAAGCCGAGTTGGAAGCCATCAGAAACGGAGTGGTGTGAAGTCATAGAGATATCTCACATTCTAATTGCTGATCTAATAAAAAAGATCATCCCAGTTATTATTATTATTACTAGAAACGCAGATTTTTTCTCCCTTTCTTTTTCCCCTCTCATCTCATGTCAGTCATTCGAGTCAATATTATTTCAACAGAACTGCTAATGACTGTTTGATCTGTGAACCAGAGACTTGGTAGCATTTATTGTCTTTAGACGTACGACCCAGAGGCAGCCGCGAAACTTGCCGAAGCCATCCAAGCAGAAAAGAAGGTTTAGCACTAGTGAAAATTATGTACATGCCTCTGTTACCCACAATAACAATATTGTTTTTCTCTAATTACTCATGAGTAACAATCAAAGAAAGACAATATTTAATAAACCAAAATAATTTAATTTAATATATTTTATCGCTAATAAAAGTGACTTTTTGGCAACAAGCTATAATATTTATAAATGAGATGATATGTTTATAAAAAAAATATAAAAAAGAAAAGTATTTTTTGCGTGACTAGGTATTTTCTTCTGCATTAGGCGCAACAGGCCACCTCGAAAGCTCACTCGAACAAACGCCGCAGTCAAACAACTGAACAGGGATCGTATTTCGAGAAATACGCGAAGATAGTCGGTGAAGACAGCGGGTTGAGCGCCGCAGCCACCGTTAAAACAAACACGATCTATGGCATGGGTAAACACGTTGTCGGACTTTTCATATTATTTCTTTCGTAACGTGTATATTGAAATTATTACTGAAGAGGGTTGTGATTTGTCATGATTGTGAGCCCCACTGTCAGAAGGTAAATATACAAACAAGGACAGGCTGACGATTTTATCAATATTCCATTGGTTCTTAGCGGGCTTAAACGAACCAATTCGGATAGGAAATAAAGTTCCGCGACTTTCTTTTGTTACAAAAATAACTCCGTGGTACAATCTCAAAGTCTTTTTATCAAAATCATAAAACTTTTTTTAGTGCCCAGTAAAAACAAAGAAGACAAACGATCCATAGAAGAGACGATGCAGCAAATACGAAAACGAAAGCAGAAGAACTCCTCTAGTGACGTCACATGAACAATTTTTGTATACTCAAAATTTAAAACTCATTCATTTTTATTTCTCTGTTTAATCTTTTTTGCCTAACGATGAAATATAAATTGTATTTTTTAAGGTGGAATATTTTACGAAATATTTATTTTAAACAAAACTACTGAAATGCTTTAATTCACTCCGTAAAGAAAAGAACTTTTCAAAAAAAACGTCGTATATGTATATTTGTGATGGTTATTCGTGGTCTTAAGCTGAAGTAGCCGCACCTGCACCATATGACGATGTGTTCATATTGGAATGCTTACGACGCGTAAATTTTGCGCCTTGTTGCAAAAGCTTGACACTGGAAGTTTTGTAATGAAACGCATTAGAAAGAGTTAGCAAATTCATTTTCACAGAACTTCACTGCTTCGCCAAAATCAGCCAACTGATTCAGACATGAAAAATTTAGCCAAAGAAAGAAACTTGTTATAGATAGGCAAGTCAGACAAGACGCTTAGCAACAGTTATAGACTGTCGGAACAGGAAATCGGTTTTTGCGGAATAACCGACAAGTACCTTGAAACCATCATCAGTTTTTGAGAAATCATTTTGGAATAATTGAGGCACAAATCTCCGAATGATGAAAATAAAGTTTATTTCATTTTATGTAAAAAGTCAAAGTATAGCTAAAACAAGGAGTTTTAATCTCAAGTTGGTGTACCAGTTTAATTCTATACAGAAGTACCAGTCTGCTACATGAGACTACATTATTAGGTTTGTTGCTAGTTACGTTTAAAAGAAAAATTCTGCTGTTAATCGAGTGAATAGTTCAATTTTAATTTGGCTGTAAATAATTTTAGTCAAAGAAAACCGACTCAATTTCCCTCGACTTTTTTTTATTCCTGGAAAATTGGCTCCAAGAAAATTACCCCCGGAAAATTGCGATAGAGTTTTTAATTACTTTTAATTAACTGCAATAGAACACATGAAAAGAAATATACGAAACCACAGAAGAGATTTAAGTCACCCACCAAACCCCATTGATCGAGCTGCAAGACATCAGCTTCCTGTTGAGTTTCAGCAAACCCAAAATGGAAAACGATTTTTATTGTTTGATAGTGGTGTTGGAGATAATGACAGAATGTTGATATTCGAAACAGACCAGGCTCTTCAACTTTTGTCCGAATCTGATGATTGGTATAATGACGGGACTTTTAAAGTATGTCCGTCCAGAGGTGTTTTTCCAGGTGTACACGACACACGTAAGAGTACATAGAAGAACGAATCCCTGCGTTTATGCTTTGCTTCTAAACAAAACCGGTGCTACGTATGAACGCTATTTTACCGAGTTGCGAAACAGAGTACCAGCTGAAGATCCACCGCAATCAATACTATTTGATTTTGAGATTGCAGCAGTGAATACAGTTCGACGTTTACTCCCAAACGTTGATATTAGTAGATGTTTCTTTCACCTGACCAAAAATATTTGGAAAAAAAATACAGGGTGTTGGTTTGCAAGAGCGATACATGGCAGATCAAGAGTTGGCCATTCATTTAAGAATGATACCAGCTCTGGCGTTCATAGCTCCGCAACACGTTATTGATGTTTTCGAGAGACTGTCCGACCTGATCCGACAAACTTATGGTGAAGATGTTGACGATCTATTTGACTATTTTGAGGATACATATGTTGTCAGGTTCCGAAATGGACCTCGAGCAGTCCAAACATTTGCAATCAAAATGTGGTTCATGTTCTACCGAACAGCACAAGAAATGCCAAGAACTAATAACAACATAGATGGCTGGAACAACAAGTCCAGGGAATGAGTGCATGCTACCATCCAAAGTTTTAGAAGTTTTTGGAACTTTTGAAAAGTCAGAGTCTCTTGATCGGCTAAATAATGTCCAAGCGGAAGCAGGCCACCCACCGCCAGCACAAAGCAGGCCACCCACCACCAGCACAAAGCAGGCCACCCACCACCAACACAAAGCAGGCCACCCACCACCAACACAAAGCAGGCCACCCACCACCAGCACAAAGGAGACAATATCTGGACAATAACCAAAGAATTTTTAACATTGTAGACGACTTTGAAAACCGAAACCGTTTGCAATACATTAGAAGTATTGCCCACAACATTAACTTTTAATCGTTTTTCTAACTTACTTTCTTTTTTGTTCATTCACTACTTTCCGAGAGTTTAATATTCTTCTCGTTTATATATACCATACATACTACATATTTAATAGTTCAAAGGCTTCGTGATTTGAACCATTAATTCCAAAATAAAAACTTCCACAATTGTTCTCGCTCAATCTACGTTGGCGTTCTCTTTACAAAGGGGAGAGGGGGTTTTTGTCGTTCAATATATAACCAAATGTAAACGTGTAAACAAAAGGCTAATGAGGTGCAATGAGACCTGTGGGACGCTAAGTATATGACAGTATGAGTTTGTGAATGATGTAATGGTATTGGTTGTCATGGTAGAAAAACAAAATGTAGAATGACATCAAATGATAGTAGAGAGATGCTACACATATACAGTTTTTATTTTGTTAAAAAGAATTCTTTTTCTAGAAGTTTATGTTTGCTTTTCAATGCCTTCCGCCGCATCATTTTCCGAGGGGAATTTTTTTGGGGGGCAATTTTCCGGGAGAAAATTTTCTTGGGGGGTAAAATTCCGGGGGGCAATTTTCTTGGGGGAAGGTGAATTTCCGGTGGGGGGAGGGCAATTTTCCGGATACCACTTTTTTACACTGCGGTGGTAAAAGCGCTACTAGTTTGCGCTACTAGTTTGCGCTCTGCGCTAGTTTGATCAACTATCTGTTTTGTGATTGGTTGTTGAACAATAGACCGTATGAAACGTATCAAAACATATTCCAGGGCCGTTTTACTTATAAAACGTCAAGAGTCAAGTTTATTAATAAACATACGTGGGAAGTTAGGCCACAGTAAAAAAAATTCAAAATGTTTCAATGATGAATTGCAAATCATTTTCTTTCAAGCCAAGTTAAAAATGGTAAGTTATCTTAGAATTTTACTAAAATTATCATTACACGATTTTTTAAATAAGAAAGTAGAAACTCAGTGTTGTAGAATATTAAGAAACCTCGGCAGACTGACCTTCTATTTTTATATAGAACTTTAACCAGAAATATTTAACAACCTAAATAATACCTAAAATTTTATAAACTTATAAATGGATGGAAGAAAAACTAGATTAAAATAATATAAAACAAGTCAGACGCTATTTCCTTAAGGTTCACTATTGCTGCATGAGATTCCTTGTTAGGGTTAGAATTAGGTTATGCTTCATGGTTCTTACAGTCTGTCCCAAACTCTGGGGGAAAAGGAGGACTTGGAAGAAAGTCAATTAGCATTTTCCATGGTCTGGATAAATTTGTGTTTTTTAGGCTAGTCAGGGAATTGTTTAAATCTTGTACTTGTGTGAAACCTTATTTTGTTTATATTTTATATTATTCTTTAGAGAAATCATTGGTTTTATAGTTGAAAATAAAATCTTCTTTTATTATATCATTGTCTTTGTTTGATTTAGCATTTGACCATGAATTTCGTTGATGCTTGCCCAGGGGAAAACAATTTATGATAAATCAGGGATATTTTCAACGAATTGGTCAGGGAAAAGCTATAGAAATTCTGGGGTATAGCGTGGAATTTTTTGCTAAGACTGTACGAACGCTGGGTTAGGGGATACCTTGAGGAAATAGCAAGTCTCACCTGTTGCCATAAATTTCTTCTAGGTTCAATCAGCCTCATCCACATCTGTAGGAGGGGGACGCTCCCCTGGCAAGGCAGCCAGCCCAAAAGGTGGCAGCGGTGGTACTGTCCGCAATCGTAAATCAACATCATCAACATCAACAACACGTAGAACAGCAGGTGCTGGTGGACCACAAAACATGTGGAGGTTTTACACAGAAGATTCTCCTGGCATTAAAGTGTAGGAGAGCTCCCATATTCTAAATTAACTTGTTGGTTTAACTTTACATTTAAATGAACCCTGGTCATATTCTCTATCAAGCTTCCTATATATTTCATATTATTATGGAATAGCTAAGGAACATTGCATTAACTTAAATAAATATGTTGTTACTTAATACGATTTTGTTATTTTCGCCCAAAACATCTTTGCATTTAACCTTTCTTTTTATAGAGGACCTGTCCCTGTATTGGTAATGAGCTTGTTGTTTATTGCTTCCGTTTTCATGCTGCACATTTGGGGCAAATACACGCGCCAATAAAACTTTTTTATAGTGGAAATTTTATTTTATAAATTCTTAAATGGGACATGCTGTGATGATCTGCAGACTATTCTTCTTCTGCATTGTTTCGTCAGGGATATGTGATGTGTATTGCGTCTCAGTAGGATTTGTAATGAAATGTACAAATAATAAATAAATTAAGTGTTGGAGGAATGTGTGTTTAATTGACAGGCGATGAATGTGTTTGCGAAGATAGTGTGAAAGATAATTAATAATGTATATTAATGCTTTAACCTTGTAATTTTCTGTTGCTGCTGAAATGGTTAATTCCACTCAGATATTCGTTTTACATTATTTTCGCAAATAAAGCTCTATTAATGAAAGCTGTTAGAAATAACCATAGGTTATAAATATACTTTTGTATATATCTTGGGTAAAAATTGACGCAGTTGTTGTTGGGAGCATATTTGGTGAAGACATTCTTAATGTTTCTTTCTAATTGAAGATTAGTATAAATGTTGCAAAATCGTTTGCTTGCGCTTATTTTTAACATTTTATTTGCAACCGTGAAATTAAATTCCTATGAAATTCCATTCCGCGAAATTTTCCGAAATATGTGCATTTGGCAATCCGCAAATTAAGTTCGTGCGAAAATTAATTAAGGTAACTATGTAAAAGGGTATATTTATATATTAAAAATTTATATATCAGCTATAATATGAATATATTCTATGACGTCAATTTTAAAGGAACAAAATGGCAGAATTTTTTCCCAAAATGGGTGCCAAATTTTGCTGACGTCATCATTTTTGTAAAATTTGGCTTAATAACGTATTGCTCAATTACTCGTTGCTGGAAAAACGAGTAATTTTTTAATCAGGTTGTATGTTCTTTTTGATACATTTTGAGAAATTATTGACTAATAAAAACAATTCATTAATCTTTTTATCAAAGCTATTGAGAACAGAGCGCCAATTTTAGCAAAAATATCAAATATTTTCATATTTGATTAACTTTTGTACTGCCAAGCACCAACTCTTTTTCGTGAAACTTTGTACAGATGTTCACTTTGATATAAGGAATAAATTGATTGAAAGATTTTTCTATAATGGCTGCCAAATTCTTCAATGAAACCCGAGTGAGAGTTTGATAAAAAGTTCTATAAACAGTAGGGAGCAGAAGAAAAAATTCAAGTATTGACAATGAAAAACACAACTTATTCAACAGAAATAAATGTTCACAACACAACATATACTTTTCCCACAGTACTGACATAGGCTGGACACCTCGGCCTTTCTTCTTTTTTTGGTTCTCTTCGCTACTTTTACTTTCGAGAAAATAATGTTATTTTATAATTTAGAAGTTATTTCAGGCATTCTACCTTTAAGATAAAAAAAATAAAAAATTGCTTGCCAAACTGGTGCTGTTACCATAGCAACTAGAATTTTTTTTGAAATTTTAAAATTATTTTCTAACAATTATTACGTGTTGCTGTAAATTTTGTCTTAGCATTAATAAATACGGTACTTGTCGGTTATTTCCACCCCCAGAAAAATGTTTTTAATTTTTGCTCTCCCTTTTTCCTGACATATTTTTAATGCTACTCAGGTGACCAATAAGCGGCAATATTAGTCAAAATGTGTCCAAATAAGTCAACATTACTATAATGTCTTTGCATCCACACCATTCACACAAATATGAGTCCAACACATGTGACGGTGGGTTCCGTTATGTCGATTATTTCGCTCTTTTGTAGGTCTCCACGATCGCTCAACACTTTGCGTGTACGCCCCAGTATTAGGGTCGACAAAATTAAGGCTGTTGTTAACTGTCAAGTGGTTAAACCGCATACCCTGCATTGCTGCTATTCCACCATACGCTCTCCAAAGATCTGACATTATAGTAGTTCCTGGTCGTATTGATGTCTTGATGATCGGAAGCAAAGCAGCTGCACTGCGGTCAGGAACCGTATACATAAAACTTTCCTTTGTTTCCAAAACAAAATAATAAAAAATTCAAGCGACGTTGATTCCAACAGATTTACAGATCGTCTTTGAGAGAGTTTCAAAATTTCAAAATAACTCAAAATAACATTTTTTCTATATAAAAAGGTAGTTTAAAATTTAATTTCAACAGTCACTGTTTTCAAATTTGGGAGATTACTGTGATAAAAGTTTATTAACAGTTCCATATTAATATCTCTCGTATTTCCTCGAATTAATTCCTCGGCCGCAGCGTTGTCTTCAAACATCAATTTTAGAAGCGGCTTTAATTAGAGTACAGCGTTTATTTAGAAAAAAAATAAGGGAAAAAGCAAAAGTTTTCAATTTTAATTCTTTCCCAAAGCGCAACAAAAGATGTATATAGAAACATGTTATAAAAGTTAAACACAATTAAATTTCAGTACCAATGTCATCTTCAATGCCCTCGTCAATTATGTGAAAATCCTCATATCTATCTTCGGTATTAGACTCTATTGCAAATGCAATAGCGAAATCCAAACGACCTTATCGGCCCTTTTACCACCGGCCCAAAATTGCATAAATTTTTGCTATGGGCCGTTAGAAGGACCGGCGTTATAAGGGCCAAATATGGAACTATTCGTAAAGAGCGGCGTTGATTTTCTAACATTTCTAACACGATCTTCTAACAATTTTGCTAGTAAACGCCATATTTTAGGCATTTTTCATAAAGGATATGTAACTTAAGGCCTCGGAGCGTATTTGTCTGAAAAAATTTAAGTTATTTAGGATTGAAAGACTTCACCTTTCTCCTTGATAGCAAAATTCACAGCAACTCTTTCACAGCACTTTTTTTCTGACCTTTAAAGACATCAAATATGTTATTGATAGCTTTTTCTGCTAAGTTCAAATTCTTGCGTTTTTTCTCGAGGAAAAATTTTCTTCTTGATATAATTGACAACAATAGTCTCATTAGACCAATCATTCGAGCTGTTGTTGATATGGAAATTTCACTTTCGGGTGGCATTTATCAGTCACACCAGCATAAATCTTTTTGTCTGATCAAATTTAAGTGGTAGCTGGGTTACAACCAACGCCCTGGTGAAATACCACCACTTCTACTGCTACTGGTGGCTTATGTCATTGGCTTTCCCCACCAGACAGGATGCTCCAAGTATCCTTTCTTTCTTAATGGTAAAGGAGAGAAAGGTGAAACTTTAAATACACAGGACTCTGTTGAGTCATAGGCACTGCCCCTCCTTTGCATTTCCTTCCGAATGCCTTGCACGAATATGACATTAAGAATTTTTCTTTTCCAAGGGGAAGTCAGTTTTTTGTAAAGTTCAGTGTTCATTCAGCGATTACTCTTTCTGGTGATGTACCACGTCTCTTCACCCAATATAGTGACTTTTAAATTCCCCAAACCGCCTTTGTCGTGAGTGTCACATTTCCCCCAATTTTTACCATTTTCTCTGGGACGTGAGCTTTCCCGAGTTTGATTACAGTTTGTCTCCACCACTCATGCGAAGATTGTGAAGAATAGCATTACTTTCTGTTACTATTTCATTGCTTACCCTTGCTTGCCGTCCATGCCGACGTAAGTAATTTGCTCCTTTGTTGCTTTCAAAGTTCTTTTGTTACTTTATCTTCCAGCCTCTAACAATTTCATTTTTGAAAGCAAAAATGTAAACTTTCGCCTATAAATAAGTTCAAAAGATGATAGAGAAAAATTTATCCTTGCTCTTAGAGTGGTGGCACTAAATGGCGTTAGACTGGCAATTTTTGGGACTGGCAGAGTACGGGCCGGCGTTAAAATTGGACCCGCGTTAAAAGGCCGACAAAACCTAGCACAAGCTGCAGATTTTTATCGGCGATAAAAAATTGTGCTGTATGCAGCAACTAAAAACCAAAGTTTTTATCGTCAGCAACGATTTTCTGGAACAAACATGTTTGATATTTTCTTTTCGTCGCTGACGACAAAAACAAGAATCGTGCTGTGTGCGGCACTTGACGATAAAAATCTTTAAGATATCATTAAAAGTGTCAATAAGCGGTTAGCAAAATGTCACATGCTCCTCAAAAGACAATGGATTCATCGATCGCCAATAAATATCCTGCTGTGTGCGGCAACAAAGTTTTGTCTTTAAAGACAAAACTCGCATATATCGCCGATACAAACCGGTACTGTGCGCTAGACTTAATATACTCGTTTTTATCATTAATTGTTGAAGAATTTGTCGAAAGAAACGACGAAAGTTGTTATAAAAAGGTTGTGTATTAACGTCGCAATTGACGAGTAATTATGGTAAAGAAAATCAATAATATCCTGTAAAGCAATTCTGTTATGTAATTCGGACCATTTCCTTTGTTATTATATTGTGTTGTGCGACATTTTGTTTTTAAAAACAACAACAATTCTTGGATTTGCATTCATAGCTGGTGCAAGTTCAGATTATACGGGTGTGCTTGATTTGAAAGGTGCTTGCTCGTAAAATAAAACTATACAGTATGTTTTTTTTTAAATGTATGATCATAATAACGTTGCTTTTAATTAATAATATTTGTGGAGTGGTTAAATTCCTTGTGGATAAAAATGGAAAAAGTGGTCCAGTTAAGTCATGGTCTGCGAGAGCTTACGATTCAAGTGGATGTGGTGGGGCGTGGATTTTTGATACTGGAAACTGGGTTACATGCTTTGGTGTAAATCAGCGTTGTCGACTTGAAACAAACGATTTTACATTAAATAATATTGGTGCTTTATTTTTTAACGTGACATTTATCACTTCTACTTGTTCTTCCAACGATAAAATATTTCCAGACTGCCAAGAACAGTTGAAATTAGTTGCTTATAATGGCCTTACTATTCCTTCAAATTTAAAAGATGATGACTTTACAACTGTTGCTGTTATTCCAAGCGCTAGAATTCCAGCGAATTATACTAAGGCATTTTTCACCAGTAATGATGTTATGGCTGTAAACCTCACTCCTAGTAAATATATTCGTTTTGGATTTGACACCATCAATTATTGTGGAACTTTATCATCAGCGAACTTTTTTTATTACCAATGTCCCCAGAGTACAGCATCATTGGTATCATTTAAGATAACCAATGCTCCTAGTGAAGATAATTCGCCGAAAAGAGTTCCTGGTGTTTGCTCAGACAATGCTATTGCTGTTGAAAAAAACATTGTAATGGAATGCTATGCAAATGGCACTTTTAAGGTGCATGGAAGCTGTGTATGTGAAAAGGGATATGAGAAAAATGGAGCAGAGTGCAAAGGTTTTTTTCTCACTCTTCAAACTGTATTTCTCATAAATGGTCATAAAATAATGCATATAACATATATATATATATATATATATATATATATATATATATATATATATATATATATATATATATATATATATATATATATATACGTAAGGTTTATGGTAACGAATAAATATTACAGAGTGCTCAATGAACAAGTTCAATGAAAAAATTCAGAGCGATTGAATATATATATGTATAGTATCTCCAAGTAAAACTACACCATTATAGCAACTTAAAGTTTCTTGCGTGAAGCATTTTATAGCTTGTAAAATAATATAAGATATATAAAATAATAAAAAATAATATATATATATATATATCATATATATATATATATATATATATATATATCATATATATTAGTGATATACTATATAGTATACTAGATTATACTATACTTAGTGAGCCTCAAATGACATCTAAACAATGTTTCAAATACAGTATTTCACATTATTTTTACTATACACAATTTATATGTAATTATGTTTTTGTTTGAATTCAATCAATTTAACATTGGCAGTATTTTATATGACTTTTGCTGTTCCATTTTGTTTGGAGTTTTTTAGCTGCTACAGCTATTTTGCAATAAAGTATTTTGAGTTTTGAGGCTCAATAACGCTTGTTCAAAAAGCCTTTTCAATGTCAGAATTTTAAATTATGGGCATTGTTGTCCTGCCAGTTTTATATGTTCTTACTGGAGAATGCCCGGGAACCTTCGCTGAATGTTCGTGATTGGTGGAAGGAATACCGAGGAAATTACGTTGATAATTAGATGAGGTATTAATATCATGAGGCCGGGATAGCTCAGTTGGTAGAGCGCTTGCAATTTCGGATTTCTGAGGTTGCAAGTTCAAACCCTCCCGGCCTCCCGGCCTCGCCGACTCAGCAAATGAATAGCATTTCGATGCGGTAAAGTACGGGTGTTGATGGTTGAAGTGGCGCCTCAACAGTTACACCCAACGCCTTGCGCTAACGAAAACAGGATCGACACTCTCGTTTACGCCCGTTAGCAACATTAGGGTTAATTCGGCCATTTTACTTTACTACTAATATCATGAAAATCGTCCTTCTAAACCAATCCCCTTTATATTATATTATTATTATATACAGTAGACTCTCGATATAACAAACCTTCAGGAGGAATGGAAAAAAGTTTGTTATATCGAGAGTTCGTTATATCGAAAGATGACAAAAAGTTTTGTATTTTGAAAGAACAATTTAACAAATTGAAAGAAACATAATTTTCAGTGAATCGTTTTTTTAATTTTCTTTTGAGATTTACATGGTCTTTGCCTTTAAGTTAAAAAAAAATTATTTATAAAAGTTTTAAGCAGTAAACATGTGTCACAGTTACATTAAAATTGCGGTTCGGTGATTCGCTGGTTTTGATTAATTTCCTCTATGTCGTCATCTTCCTCTTCAACTGCTTGAATCCAATCAATGATTTGCTGGTCAGTCATGCAATCGATCTCGGACGTTTCAACATCTGCGTCCACGTAGCTACTGACCGTGAAGTCAATTGAAGAGTCGTTGCAATTGTTTTGGAAATCTTCCGTCTGAGTTCCAAGTAGTTTGAATGAATGAATCTCCATCTGATTGGCTGTGAATTTGTGCTCCCGAGCTTATGCCGGCATTCTTAATCACCGTTTCTGGTGTAACACTCTTCCAACCTGCAGTGATTAAAGTCATTGCTTCTAGAATGTTGACATATTTGGGTGAATCTCATTTGAAGTCGAAGAATTGGCACTTCTGTTCGGACTAGACAGCTGTCGCATAGTAATAGGATGTCCAGACCTATCGGTTGTCGTAGATTATAAACCACTAAACGGATCTTCAAAGACCGGAGCTTGGACAACATAAAAAACATGATCTATAAATTTTGAATTATATCCATTCCAGAAAATGAAAACTACTATGCTGATGCGATGTGGCGAATGCCCGCTCCAGACGCGCGCATTTTTAATAAGTCTCGTCATTTCGCAAATTTCGGCATGCCAGAACAAATTAGCAACGATGGTGGTCCACCATCAGAATTCCTCAAAACTTGGGATGTGGCTCACAGGATGTCCATACTACCCTAATAGATATCAGCACTTTCCCTATTCTTTGATGATCATTGTCGCGTTGCGTGTGTTATGTCATAGTAGAACGATGTGGCATCCGTTGCGTCCAATATTGATTTCTTTTTGCCGAGGGGAACACACTAAGAAGGTTAAATGGTGTATGGTGGGTCTCTCTCCTTCTTGTGTTGTTTAATGTCTGTAGGTCGACCGTACGTCTTGGTGTTCCATTCTTCCTAGGCACTGTAATGATTTGGGAACACCTGGTTGTCGGCGTCCCTGTGGGTACTCTTATGTGCAAGGCGACGTCCGAATATAGTTAGGCCTCTGTGGCTTTCTTCCAATGATGTGGGAGTGGAATTGGTTTATGGAAAGCAACTGTGACCATTTGAGCATATCCTTGGGATTATGATGTCTTAAAGTGTAAGTATGTATAATATACATTCCTGTGTAAATTTGCAAAGCATGGCCTGTCATTTTAGCCTGGAGATGAAATGGATCACTGTTTCGCCCTCCTTGTGCTTCATGGTATAAAATGTTGATGATAGCCCTCCGGATGAACAGTCTTGACCACAACAGATTTTATATGATCAACAACGTCGTCCTCCATTGCTTTGTTCAGCACTTCTGGTCCAGTGAAATTGAAAAGGAGCTCATTCACGGTTGGGCTACATGCTGATCGTAATTCGTTTTGAATGGTGAACGGGTCGGTAACTACTGTCATATCTTAGTAACGACCCCAAGCGTCCTTCAATATGACCCATTTGTTGTTGGTCGAATCCGCTTCAATAGAAGGTCTTTCTGGCTTGGTACGATTTCGAAAAGTCATGTGCTGAGTAATCTGTTGTTGCTGCATATTCATCATCATCGTGAGTGCTTTGTTCGTGTGTTCGGTTATGGGTGGGTTGGCAGCAGGGTGTTGACGGAAGGAAAATCCATTTTGCCAGAGGTTTCACCGACGGAGAGTATGGGTTCAATCACGGATATATAAACAAGACATTCAATCCGCTGGTGTTACCAAGGTCAGCGACGTAGGGATTTTCCTTCCATGCTAACGTTGGTTTTACTACACAATTAAATAAATGAATTATATGGACCGATCGATGATACGTTTCTACATTATCGCCATCATCATCCATCCATCTTTTTAATGTCGCTTTTCCACGCTTGCACGGGTTGGACAGTTTCAAGAGTTAATTTTCTCTAATTATGGAGGTTTAAGCATCTGATGGTTTATAGGTGCAGATGTTTTTACGGCTGGATTTCCTTCTTAACGCCAACCCCTGAAAGAGGAAAACAGTGATGAGTTAACTCACGCAAGGTACCAACATTGTATTTAAAACTCCGTGGCTATGCATCAGGGGCATGGATGCTTATGTCCATGAGGTCAAAGATAGTATACGACCCCCATACCGCATACAGTATATTTATGCTGTTTGAAGCTTGTGAACAAATATAAATGTAGAGTGTGATACAATCCGATGGTGTATTCAGTACACTGGAAATGTAAACGAGGTGTCCGAACAGCACAGGCTTGTTGTGTAAAGAATAGAACAGAATCTCTGTAGAAAATTAATTCTAGAGGGTCTCTTGTAGGTTTGTTGAACTTTTAGAAGTATTGTTGATCAGTTGGATGTTAGAAATCCTACTCACAGTGTCATGTAGAGTGGGAAGAAGAATGGGATGTCTTCCTTCATAAAGTTCTTCTATCTATCTATATCGTAATGATACAAGACAGAGTACAACAATATGTATCCGTATAACCGGTAGCGGGTGAACGGGATACGAAGAGAATATAAATAGGATTCTATACAAATGGCAGCTTGTTATCCTACTATAATGGAGGAAAATCCTGAGTATGTTTGTTTGTTGTCAAAATATCATATTATTGTTAACGTCCGTAGGACGAGTTCATTGCTTATAACTAACTCATGTTGACATGAAGAAGAAGCCGTTTTTGACACGTGGAACTCTAATTAAGTGATTATTGTTTCTCGTAGAAACCTTTTGATTCTGTATTTCGAAATACTTCTGAAAATTTGAGCAAGGTTTGTTTCGTAAGACATTTTTTAACTAGCAAACAAGCATTCTTATAAATTATCTTTCTGTAGATGATATGGTATATAATCTTGTGGAGAAGTCCTTGATACATAATTTTCTTTTTTGATTGCAAGGTATCTTTCTGAGTAGTTGTAAACTATAATTTTAACAATGTGTTAGTAGTTAGTAGTGGTAGTATCATCGCCATATATATATTTTATTTCAGACATCTGCATTTCTGCCAGAAGTCGTAATCTACTACTAGCTCTTTTTATACACGATGTGTGGAATTGTATTAGGTTCAACGAAGAGTCTAGTGCCTAGTCTAGCAACCTAGATACCTATACAATTCTGTGGTATTGATTCATTCTGTCTCGATATGTTACTTCTAGTGCCACAGATTTTGAAAATCCCCTTACAGTTCCAAATAATATAGATTTATCTGTGAATCTTTATAATGGATAAAAACGTCAGTTTATATACAGAGTAAAACTTACAAGTAAAAAACTGTTATTAAAGTTTGTCCTGTTAGAAGACAATAACTCAAAAATATAAATAAAAATTATTGAATAAAATATATATATATATATTCAATCTCTGGACACAGTGTTTCGATGTTGTTACATCTCATCAGCAGAGCTCAGAGTAATCAAACATTTGGGTGTGAACCTCTTTTTTGAGGAACTTAGATAAAGCAGAGAGAACTGATATTGGGGGTTGTAGGTAATTTTGCCACTCGGTAATTTTGCCACCCGAAAACTTCTTGGCAATAGTAAAATGGCAACTTGCCACCTGTGCAATTTTGCCATCTTTGCAATTTTGCCACATGTGCAAAATAAAATACATACACGTGCAAGTTCCGTTCAAATATGGTTCAAATAATTTCTAATGTGTAGTACTCTACCTCACATGCTAACGACAAAATACCTTAAAGGTACAAAATGTTGCGAGTACTAAAAGTCACAAAAGTGGCGAAAACATTTTTGCGACTTTTATAGAAAAAGTCGCGAGTACTAAATGTTGCGAGCGGTGTAAATTGTCAAAGTCGCGACTCCTGAATTTCAGAAAAAAATATTAAACAAATGCCTATCTATAGAATCCATGAAGTAGCATAGTAACGTGAAATTTAATCTCAATGTGATTTGCCAGAGCGTCCCCCCCCATGGAATGGAATTATGCAGTACATAAACTTGCAAGGAAAAAAAGTCGCGAGTACTAAAAGTCGTGAGCTATCAAAAACAAAATTGTCGCGTGTACTAAATGTTGCGAAAGTCGCGAAAAAATTCTCGCAACAGTTAGTACTCGCAACTTTTAGTACTCGCGACATTTTGTACCTTTAAGGTATACGGTGGCAAATTTACCGAGCACCGATATTGGGCGGTAGTTTTCTAGAATGTAGTTTGGTCCAGATTTATGAGTAGGTACTAGTTTTGCATTTTTCCACAAAGTAGGGACTGTGGAACTTTTTAAAGACTGTTTGCAATGAGTGTTACTTGGCGGGATATTGTTTCGGCAGACTCTTTAACCAAAAATGGCGGAAAAATATCATTTGCATCCACTTTTCTAAAATATAAAATAAGAGTTTGGGTAAAAAGGGTTCTATTGGTTTAAAAACAAGAAATTTTGAGTGATTCTCAAAGGAGAACACATGAAAGCTAACATTTTGGTTATTCCGCAAAAAACCTTCCTACCTTACATATTTTCAGAAATCACATTTTGGTAACGTCTGTAATTATTTTCGCTATTTGGTCTAGTTCTATAACTTCGTGCACGATTTCTTTGTGAGATAAGTTTGAATGTTCATGGTGTTTTGAGTTGAAAATTTCATTGGTTTGAAAGATCTTGATGGGTTTTAATTCCTTTATAGAATGCCGCGAAAATTATTTTAAGGGGGATAGTGGTAACCACCCTTGCTCACGTTGTGGTGATAACTCAGTGAATTTGGGGGAAAAAACCTTCTGTACCTGCAAACAAGATTACTATAGGCCATTGACCGAAGAGACAGATTCCAAAGCTCATTGCCATGGTATACATTTTGTTAAAAATAAAATTCTATCACGGTTCCACTAAACATTTTTTCAGAAATATTCTCACTAAGGCGGTTATTTATTGCTTATAAATTGTTATTTGATACAGTTCTATATTTACTCATTTGTAATTATTTATGAAAATATTATTCAAAGCTAAGTGATTTTTTAATGTTTAAGGGCGCATTCTCCAATTGATACAACTTTTGTTGCTTTTAATTTTTATTGTTTTTTTTCTAAATTTGAAATAAATAACATCACTTCTTTAGTTTCGAGTTTTGAATATTGCTGTATTCGAAAAATGTCGACAAAACTTAAAAAGGTTCTTCGGCGTATGAGAAGATCTTCTTTTCGGACTAGATGTTAGGACAGGACGTCGTCAGCCACTCAACAGTCTCTTCATCCAAGATCTTCAGACCAGATGTTCCATGTGGGGGCCGATAGATTGGGCAGTCATGGATAACGTGATCTGCGGTCTGTTCTGTTGCTCCACACTCGCAACCTGGCGAAGGAGCCATACCCCATTTGTACATGTTTGAACAGAAGCGTCCAACGCCGGTGCATAAGCGGTTAAGTCTGACCCACGCATCTCTTGCGAGGGACATTTCCGGTGGATGGGAGACGGCGTCGGCTATAAAGCCACGGAGTCTAGAGGTGTCGTTATGCCATTCTGTGTTCCATGTATTGTTCGTCCAGTGTGCCGCACTTATGCCGAATTCTTCGGTGCTTTCCAAAAACTGTTGTGCGGCAGGCACAAATGGGCGTCTTGATTTCAGTCGCCAATGCTCACCAGAGGGTGGGCGCTGGAGTGCACAATGGCGGAGATGGTCAGGGTTCAAGGCACGGCGGGCAAGGGAAATCGTGGCTCTTCTGCTGCGGAGCTCAGCAGGTTGGATGGCTGTAAGAATCGGTAGGCAGTCCGTTAGGGTGGGACGCAGGCATCCGGTCACAGTGCGCAGCGCGTCGTTAATGGCGGTCTCAATGTGGCGGGTGTGGGAGTTGCGGGACCACACTGGTGCGCAGTATTCAGCGGTGGAGTGGACGAGGGCCAGGGTAGCTGTGCGAAGGGTTTTTCCATAGCTCCCCAGCCGGAGCCCGCCAACCGCCTTAGCAGTGCGACCCGCACAGATATTTTTTTCTTGCAGTGACTCCAAGTGTCGGCGGTACATGAGTGACCTATCCAGGGTTACACCGAGGTAAGTAGACTCAGCTCAGTGGGGCAGATGATCTTCATCGATGTTGATTTCACGCTGTGCTTCTCTGTTGTTGAGGTGGAAGACCGCCGTTACTGTCTTCTTCTTGCTGAGCTGCAGATTCCATTTCTGAAGATACGCTGATAGTGTTTGCATGTCTTGGCTTAGGTTTCTCTCCATTGACTGCCAATCTCCGGCTGAGTGCAGGAGTGCCAAGTCGTCTGCGTAAACATATTTCTTGGAGATGGTGGTGGGCAGATCTTGGGTGAAACCTTAACTAAGAGAGGAGCCAAGACAGAGCCCTGAGGGACGCCGTTTCTGAGCCGGCGTAGTCTACTTCGTTGGCCGCTACCGGTCGTGAGGGTAAAACTGCGGTTCTGCACAAGTTCCATGATCATGTGGACCATGTGCCTGTCAGGAAGTAGACGTAGTAGTTTACAGGTTAGGCCTCTGTGCCATATGGTGTCGTATGCTGCCGTAGGGTTGAGAAACACAGCACCAGCCTTCTTCTTAGCCGAGAAGCTGTCCTTGATATCTTGGGTCAACAGTGTGACCTGGTCTACGGTTGATCTTCCGCGTCGGAAACTGGCCTGTTCCTGAGGGAGCTGAGGGTCAATTATTGGTTCGACACGGGCGTAGATGAGTATTTCCAGGATCTTGAAGGGAATGCAAAGCAAAGAGATGGGACGGTAGCTCTTCGGATCTCCGAGGGCTTTTTCGGCTTAGAAAATGCAACCACTAGGGCTCTTCTCCAGATCTTTGGGATGCGCAGGTGTTGCAAGCAGCAGGATAGGAAGTCTTTTAACCAGGACTTCAGGGTAGGTGCAGCATGGCGTATTAGCTCCGGGCATAGATGGTCAGGGCCCGGGGCATTACCCGGTTTTACGTGCTGGATGACAGCGGCAAATTCTTCTTGAGTGAATTTGCCAGAGATGTTGTCCGCATCTGGTGTTGGTATTCTCCAGAGTTTTGTCATTTCTTTGAGGACGGACGTATCTGTCTCACGATCTCTCGTTTTGTGCGCCCCGTTTTTCACAAGTTGTGAGGCGATGGAATTTACTGAAACGGAGCATTGGAGACGCGAGAAACGTGATCTGCCAGTGAGGCTTGGAGGAAGTCGTGGTAGAGGCTTTCGCACTCCTCATCCCAGCTAGGTTTGTAGATCTTTCGAGGTCCGCGCGGGATGGAATATTTTGCCGCAGTTGTTAATGTCTCGCAGAAGCCCTGATAGGCTTCATCCACATTGGTGTTGTGTGGGGATGGGAGATACAGTGTGGCTTCGTTGATGAGAAAGCTGTAGTATTCCCAGTCGGCCTTCCTGAAGTTCCATTGGTTAACAGGCTAGCTCTTAACAGGTGTTGCAAGCTTTGGAGCCGTGATAAGCGAGGGTCGATGTTGGGACCTTGGGAACTTCTCTAGCACACGTCTGTCTGGCAGGCGATTATCTGGGTCCACACTTGTGAAAGCCAGATCAGGATTTGTACCAGTATTCCAACGTCCAAAGAGGAAGCTCGATGCGCCCATGGGATTGTGGAAGAGGGAAAGGTTGCTGTTGGCTGCCCAGGCAGCCAGGCTCTCTTTGTCGTAGTTGGAGGTGCTGTAGCCCCAGTCTGTGTGGCGGCAATTGAAATCGCCAGCGTGAAGGCTGGGGTGGGAGAACACTGGAATAGCTGTTGATGTTATTCGCGAAGGAGGGGTCTTGTAGACATTGACGATGTTGTAGCCTGCAAGGGTGAAGTTGGTTATTGCCAACTTATCCACAGATGTACAGTGGGTCTCCTGGAGGAGAATGACGAGGGCTTGACGATTGGAGGCCAGGTTCTCGATTGACGCCGAGTTTGCTGGCTGTGATGCCCTCGGTGTTCAGCTTCAGAATGGTGGGTCATCTGTACTTTTTGTCAGTGGAGGCACTGCCTTGCCCTGAAAAGGGCGTTCCTCTATCCACCCTGCGCTGAACAGGTAACTCAGGTGTAACAAGCTTTGCTTTGCATAATTCTTCTTTGAAGTATGGTACTAACGGGAGGACCACGAGAAGGTGCTTGTCTTCCTCCCCAAGGGTTAAAAGGGTTGTTATTTATTTATTACTAGTTTGCTACTTTCCCCTTCTGTCACTAAAATTTTTGTGTTCAAGTTATTGTATTTTCCATCAATTTAGCGCCCCCTTCTGCACCAAGACGGTTTACAGCAGAGAATATCACAAGCAACTCTGTTATCTTACGTTGGCTTGAACCGGAGTACTACATGACTGCTAACGGTTATTACCTTGTGGAGTGCGTGGATTGTGATGCAGAGGAGAGTTTCTCTCTCAACACCACTGAACTTACTATTCAATTGCATGACCTTGACGTGTACGTTGACTATGCAGTGAAAGTCAGCTACCGAAATGATATCACGGATCTCATTGGTAAAACGTTAAGCAAAGAAATATCATTTACAACACTCTTTGGTGGTATGCTTGTTTGTTGCGTGTTTTTGTTTTGTTTTGTGAAAGCAGTCAAATTTTTCAAAATAATGTAAAGCAAGGCTGGTTTTGTGCTATTCACGAGTTTGTTATAAAATAGTTCACTATTTGAAAGACAAGGGAAAACTTATACCCAAACATTATTGCTATTATATAGCCCTTTCCTTTTGATTATCAATTGAGCGCAAAAACTATTTTAATGCTCTATTGCTCCACGTTTTTAGCACCAGGCGTAATACGTCAATTCAAAGTGGTTGTGAAAGATGATGATTCCGTTTTTGTGCTTTGGCAATCTCCAGTCTATAGTGGTCAGATCCATTATAAAGTCGAGTATGATGACGTTCTAACGACCTTGAGTATACCGTCCATAAATTTCGAGTCAGAAATGAAAGATAAAACATACACTGTTAAAGTAAGAATAATGTTTTCAAGTTTGTCTGCAGAAAAATTATGAGTTGTGTAGATGCAATGAAGTGTGGTTATACATTAGATCAATGGAGGGCTGTTGTAGACAACAGATCCGAATGGGGAAGGCCAATTCGTACTGTTTGTGAAAGCCACAATGTGAATAGGGTGAGAGGGCGAGAGACGCAGAAAGAGAAGGGGACAAAAGAAGTCAAGAACTTAAGCTATAATAAACTTAGCTGTGTAATAACCGTGTATATATTATCGGTTTATAGGCGTATTATTACATGAAACAAAAAGTTCAATGTAATGTTTTCAGATCACACCATATTCCACTGCTGATGGTCATAAGTATTACGGTGAAACGTTCACAAGGGAGGTTTTTGTGAAGGGTAGCAGCAAAATCGGAATGATCCTGGGCAGCCTGCTAGGAAGTCTTCTGCTTATAATCTTCATTGCATGCGTCGGGGTTTACGTGTGGAAGCGACGTCATATCGTGTCTTTTCAATCGGTCAGAATGGAAGATGGCACCGGTATATTTGTTTATCTCTTTTTAAATCTGTAATATTTTCCTTTTTATTAATATCTTAACTTTAGCTTTACTTCTTATGATGAATTTATTACATATTTGTGTGTGCGATTGCTGTAAATCCAGAGAATTGAAAACCACATCTTAATTCTCCCGTGAGATGGATTTTGAAATAGGCAGCACAAATTCATCTTCGATAGACTTTTAAATGTTAGTACCTTTCAAAGCATGTTTTTGCGCGACTTTAATTTCTAAAACATACCTGGTTTTCACGCTTACATTGTTGTCGAGAAAGTAATTGTTGTGTATTTTTTTCCAGTCAACCTTCGTGTAATGAATCACGGCAACCTTTATGTGGACCCGACGACCTACGACGATGTCGGGGATGCAGTACAGGAGTTCACCTATGAGCTCGACCGAAAGCAAGTAAAGCTGGGAAAACTTATTGGGAGAGGGGAGTTTGCACAAGTGTACAAGGGCACTTTAACGCGCGAGGGGAAGACTATCAATGTGGCCGTTAAGACGTTGAAGGTGTGTTTCCCTTATCGTTTCAAGAGGTTAACATTTTAAGATCTTCACTTACATCACTTTTTGAAAGTACAAAAAATGATCTGTCATACCAGCATATACTTTGAATGAAATTTACTTGTAATACGTGATAGAATAACCACATTTTATCTTACAGTTTGGCGGCTCAAAACACGATCGGGATGATTTCCTAAGTGAAGCTGCCATCTTGGGACAGTTTTCCAACCAAAACGTCATTTCGATAGAAGGTGTCATAATAAAAGGCGAGTAACTTAGTTCATTTGCAAGTCTAATTAATATTTATACGTTCCCATACTTCTTCTACAGATCAGCCAAACGTTATTGTTTTGGAGTTTATGGAAAACGGAGCATTGGGTAAATTTCTACAAGTACATATTGTTTTTCATATAGTACATTACAG
Organism: Candelabrum cocksii; assembly: GCA_963930725.1. Lineage (NCBI taxonomy): Eukaryota > Metazoa > Cnidaria > Hydrozoa > Anthoathecata > Candelabridae > Candelabrum > Candelabrum cocksii. Next base: position 11,357,304 of record OZ005667.1, on the reverse strand, counting down.
AAATTGTTAATAATTCGCATGGTTGTTTGCAAAACTATACAGCAACCGGTGATGTATCATGTGGATAGAAGGTATAGACTATCTTATCGCATAGGAGAACGACATGCAGTTTACAATCCTCCAGTTGCTGGGTATGGCAAGAGGAGTTGCCAACGGGATGAAGTATCTTTCGGAGATGGGGTTCATCCACAGGGTATGCGACGAATAAACTTGCAATTTCACATCCTACAATTTCGATCGCTTTTATTTTAGGATCTCGCCGCTTAACCTTTCAAGCCTATAAATGATTTATATTGAGGGGATTTTGATTTTCTAGGGAGGTAAAGTACCTGTGCATTGGACTGCACCAGAAGCCATCCAGTTCCAGAAGTTCACAACCGCTTCCGATACGTGGTCTTTCGGAGTGTTGTTATGGGAGATTATGTCTTACGGCGAACGACCATACGGAGTTTGGAGAAATTACGAGGTGTTTACGTCATATATCTATATGAATAGGTCTTATTTCATGTTGACTCAAACCTGTTGGTGCTGCTTTAAACACTGTCATCTCATATGTGTTGTTGCGTTTGTGTGCAGGTTCTCGAAAGAATCAACTCTGGATATAGACTCCCACCTCCAATGGTAACGTACTCTAAAACACTATGACACTTCTTTATGTAGCATTTGTAGTGAAGAAGAATTAGTCGTCTCTTCAACTTTGCGTAAGTCAGGAAAGTTTAGGCATTGCGTAGGTTAGTCTACATGAAATTGCTAACATTATAATTCATTCCTGGTCTAGGTCTATTTCTCCCATACTATTTGTATTTGACTCCACGTAGAATTGCCCGAAAACCGTGCACAATCTCATGCTCCACTGTTGGAACAAGGATCGCACGAAGCGGCCGAAGTTCAGCAATTTGCGTGACACGCTTGAGAAATGGATCAGGAATCCTGAGCAATTGCAAGAAATAGCTTCCGTTGTAAAGCGAACGTATGTGTTTTAATCGTTAGCAATTAAGCTGTGGAAACCTTCTTAACTACAACTCACGATTAGAGGGCAAAGCTGAATTTTAATCTCATCTACTGCAAAACAAACGTAGCGTGGATAGCATTTTAGCGAAGGAATTGTTTCAAAAATTTAAACCGTTTATCATTTGATGCACGTGTCTCTTCATTGTCATGCATTTCCATCATGGACACATTTTAATCTTCACGAAATGTGCATGCTTTCGTGGTTTTTTCTTAATATCGTGTATTCCTTCTCTTTTTTTAATAGGGACGAAAACCTGTACTACGCTAACCTCTTGACGATCAATAAATGGCTGAAAGGTATCGGCATGGAGAAGTACACGAGCAACTTCTTAAATAAAGGCTACGCCACTCCTCGACAACTTGTCAACATGACACTGGATGACCTGCAGGATCTGGGTATCGAAGTGATCGGTCACCGTGAAAAATTACACAATGTCATCCAAAAGACAAAAGACCAAGTAATTTTCTTTTTTTGCCATATAATATTCATTAGTACCGACTTGATCGGTTACCGTAAAAAATAAATACAAAACGTCATCCAAAGGAATAGAGATCGGATAATATGTCTTGCTTTTAGCAGTTTTGTTTTTATTTACTGGTTTACTTTCGGCGCTTTTTGTTGTTGTTTTAGTGGACATCTGGGGAACAAAACAATTGTAGCTCGAGCGTTTCTGGTCGTTCAAAATTAAGTTTTTCTCAAAAGAAGTAAAGCACCAGTGTTTGTGCATCGCACGCAAAGTAATGATTTTATATATGTATATTGAAGCGTGAAGAGGATGTTTTACCGAGCAGTTCCTTAATTTCCGTTTTGCATCTTTTGATTTTTGCAGATTCTTTGTTTCACCTAGACAATAATCAATCGTGTTTGTACACTTTTTGCTCTTTTTTCAAGGCATTTTTGTAAATATTTCTATAATTTTTGTGTACAAAGATATTTTTTACATTATTTTTAAATTTTATAGGTTGTTTACTTAATGTTGAATGCGAAGGTTTAAACTTATGACTAAAAGCTTTTTTATTTTTGATTGGAATAGTCACAGTTGCGGATCTATATTACACGCCAAACCTATTACTTAATTTGTATGAAACCGTTATTAATTCAATGAACTCATATTCGTCATCTATTTTTCATCATTAATATGTAATATAGTTCATTATCCAAAACAAATTTAAATACGCAAAATGAGTTGGTACATACATTTTTCTGCAAAGTATCGTATCCCTTCTTTCCAAAGAATGAGTCTATAGAGTTTTAATAGTGAAGACTTTGGGTATAAATAATATGCTACGAAAGTTGGTCCCTAAATTGTAAGACACTAACCTTCAATTTATCCACCACCTCATAAGGTTTCTTCATGAAAAATCTGTATTAAGAAACAATGATTTTAAAAGTAATTACCCAAAACTACCGAACCAAAACAACACCTATCATGCATTTAAAATAGTGGCGCACGTTGCGCAGTCAACAATCTGAAGATAAAGTGGTTTTCAAAAGAACCGAGAAGAAATGTTCAAATAAACAGTATAGCTAAACAGCACTAATCTGGGAAGAATACCAGACCAGCTTTTCCAAGATTAGGTGAAGAAGATTTTGCAGGTCAGTTCAAGACTACTATCAGCTATATGAACGTTGGTTACTCTATTATCAAGAGAAATGATATTCACTCTTCGTTCTAATAATTACCATGTTAGCAGATTGGGACTGATTTTGACCAGATCTCAAAGGATCCGTATTTATCTTGAGAAAACACCTTAAATATTTTTCAACTTTCTGTGAAGCGGATATCTGATATAGATTGTTTAACAGCATTCATGGAAGAAGTTTACATATACTTCACTTAATGTTACTTTAATATTGCTTTTTGCATGTTCCTCCTTTTTGCAACATCATTGCCATGCGAGTGCACCCCTTGCTACTTTTGCCACATTTAATTGATTACGGATCGGGGTTGATTTTAATTTTACTTGTTTAGGTTAGCATTAACGTAGTGGGAGGCGTTGGTTATGGTTAGAGCACCATCCGATTGTGAACAATACTGTATCCACAAAAGTATGATTACTGCATGACGTGACGTTTTTACAAAACTTATCGATACAGCTGCATGTATGTAGTTTGACCTACATAACACTCTACTGGTGTGAGCCCTAAAGACGACATAATGATTGGGTATCAATCGGTTAAAGTTGAATTGGAATAGGAATTTTTGAAAATGTTTAAAAAGGGGGTCGACGGATTTAACCTGGATTACATTCCATACAGTTATAACTCGCACAGCATACGTATGACCAATAGCCCCTCTAGGTATCAAGTTGGAGTCAGTTTCGTCTTGAGTATCCATACTGTGGTTCACTTTGGAGAACAGCGATTTATCAAGTTTCAAAAGTTTGTTTATACATTTGTAAAGTTCTATTACATTTCCTCTGTTACGTTGATCTTCCAGTGATGTCACCTTACAACGTTTAAGGCGTTCTTCATGAGGTAGATTTCCAATACCAGAAACTTGATGTGTTGTTCTTCGTTGTGCAGATTCAATACGATTGATGTCTCTTCGTAAGTGTGTTTTTAAAGCTTGGATGGTGTTGGCGACCATATGTGGGCGAACGTATGTTTTATAAATACCTATCCATGTATTCGCCCGCATCTTGAATACACCATCCAAGCTTTAAAAACAGATTTTAGTTTGTGTCTATTACGGACAGTAATTTTTCCAACTGTATCACAAAATACATTCATCAGAACAGAGTGTTTTGTAGGCAATACTGCATCTTATCAGGATGGGGCTTCGTTTACCGTAAATTACAATCGAGTGTTGCCTGGGAAAATTGAACGGAAACTGGAACCCGACATGAAATCAATCTTTTCTGCACGACAAAACTGGACGTGCCGAATAGTGTATGAAATATTTATTGGCCAGAAGAAATATCTGTTTATTTACATTTGATTACAGTTGAACTCATGTAATTCCAATCTTCAAGGAGTCTCAAAATTTGTTCAAATTACATGAGTTTTCGAATTATAGGAGTTCGAGTTTTATTAGCTAAATTTTAAAAAAACATTGGTAAAGGGTGGTTATTTTATGCGGTGCAAAAGCTTACAGGCTAAAGTAAAGAGACGAGATATTGGTAAAAGTCATTTATCTTTTTTAACACAAAAGGTTTACATAGATTCACTTTTAATAAAAAAAGTCAGTAATAGAGCTTTGCTTAATTCTTTCGAATCTTCTTTGATTGATTTGGTTCGAAACTTTCAACAACAAAGGATCAAACTCCGAATCAGCTGTGAACAAGGTTAACTTATCCAGGGTTTCAATTGCCTCATCGACTTCATTTTGCGATGGTGGCGATATGGGATCGTCAAAGTCATCCTCGTCACTGCTGATATCTTCGAGGTCAACTGTTTCAACCGAATGTAGTAGATATTCACTAACTGTTTCGTCAACAGACAATAGCCGAGATTCGTAGGTCCCTACCTCTATGTCAAAATTGATGAGTATATTGGCATCAAGACCTTCAGGGACCAGGTCTGGTCTGGTTTTGCAAAGTCGATTCGAATCAAACTCCAGCTCTTCTACAACAGCATCAGTTTCCTCTCCATCAGCACTATCGTCTTTGGCTTCATCAGTCATCTCTTTAAATAGGTCATCGTGATCATCTATAGCACCTTTCTGAGCACCCTCTAAGATTCCTGAGTTTCAAAAACAATTAACAATTGTTTTCTTAGTCACCTCATCCCAAGCCGTCTCGAGCATCATCATAGCTTCTAGGATCGATGTTCGGGGCAATGGTTTATTCTTCTCTAATTCTCTTATTATCTTCCGAATAATAAGAGATCGGTATTTAGCCTTTAATGACCTGAGAGAAAAAAAAAGAGAAAAAATACAATTAATCTTGTTTTCTCAAAAATTGTGTAATTGTTAGTAACACGCTTGGAATTAGATTTTCACAAACATAAGGGAAACAAAATTTTTATTAAGGTATGTATTTTAATGATAATTTTTTATACTTGACAATATAATACTTAAAGCCAACATAAAATTATAAATTTTGGGAAATTTAACCTGTCTTTGATAGAGTACACTGTGTATCAAAATAAACCCGACCCATCCAACCCCAACCAGTTTTAAGTATAAAAAAATCAAGTGAAAAGCACTTGCGTTTGGAAATTATTGGGAAAATAAGACATTGTCCATCAAATTTCGCCAGCCTTTAATTTTTGTCCAAGGGGGGCGAACCGAAGGTGTAAAGGGGGGAGAAAATTAAAGGGAGCGAAAATTTGAAGCAGACAAAATTTGAAAGGAGTAAGGTACCTGGAATTTTAAATTGATTTGCCACATCTTTGTCTCCCCTTTTCTAACCCCTTTAATGCGTCGTACTTTACTTTCAAAGTAACTTCGTTATGCTTCTGTTTTGTTGACAATTTGAACGCGTGTATGATGTGAACTACCGATTCAAGAAGCTTCAAAACTACAAAACATTCATAAACGTAAAACATTCGAATTAGTTTGAAATAAAATTCCAAACTTCGAATTACATGATAAAAAATTCAACCGGGGGACCAAAGAACCGAACAGTGATTATTGACATGATTATTCGAATTATGGGAGTTCGAATTGCATGAGTTCAACTGCATGTGTTTTATTTAACTCTGTGTTTTATTTAACCCTGTGTTTTATTTAACTCTCTGTTTTATTTAACTATGTGTTTTATTTAACTCTGACTTTTTTTCTTTTTTTGTTGATTTGAGTCTTTTGATATTGTTGCTGTTTGACAAACGCTTATACGCTTATGTGTTTTATTTCTTTAGATCGTCTGAATCTGGTAACTGTCTTTACAGCTCGACAGCAAAGCTTATCTTAACTCTGCTCAAAGGGTTCTTCGCCTTCTCACACCACTCGAGTTATTTGAGAAGGAAACTTCTTATTCAAGGTTGGTACCCTCTTCGCTTAAAACAAATAATTTTGATAAACTTGCTAATTTATTCATGGCATGTGTTTCATTTGAATGTTCAGATTCTTTTACTAGTATTAGTTCTAAGAACTTATTAAACAAAAAATTGTGCTAGCCCTTTCTTCTGTTATTGGCCAAACAATTCGGTCAATTTATCCTGAATTTGGATGCGCAAAATACAAAATGTTGTTTAACAAAAGAAATGCTATTTTCAATATTTTATGGTGTAACACAGATCCTATGATATTTTTACGGCAAATACTTTTCGGCATGGAGTCCTATATGAATGGAAAGTTGCGCGGTAAAAGTTGAACGGTTTATGAAAACTTAACAAAAAGTTCACTTTTTGTAATTAATCAATACGCAGTGCAAAACTGATTTAACTTTTAAAATGTTAAGAAACATGTCAATGTATAACTTCAAACGCACTGGTAATGTCACGAAAACTGTATTTTTATAGTGAATATAGCTTTGCTAGCGTATATGGGGGTAAAACGGCAAGTGGCTTTTCTACCACGAAGTAGTAGTTTGCTCCCGACATTTGGATTTATTTCTGCTCAAAGTGCGATTTTGTTCAAATTGAAAACTTTCTTCTTACGCAAACCCAGCGCGGTCTACGTTTCTCAGACAAAATACAGTGTACGCTCGATAAGTGATACCTCCAAAATTGATTTTTGGTCAATATGGGGATACCTTGGTTGCCATACATCCCCCACCAACAATTAATTTTAAAAATATTTCTTTCCTTTGTGATGTGGTCATCAATGATATTTCTCTTTCAATTCATATTTTTTTACTTAAAAAGTCAAATCTTTTACAGCTTGCTTCATATTCTTTGCCAAGCCATTTTCGACCAACCCTGAAATTTTAATAGTACGCCCTTGCATTTCTTCTCGTCTCGACTTTCTTCCGCAAAAAAACTGCCCATAATGCTTTCTATTCCACTCCTTAAGGCCTTTTTCCATTCACCAATAGGCAAATTTCCGTTTGGTTATTTTAATATCCACTGGCTATCTGCATCCGCACTGTCAAAATAATCTGCAGATTTGCAAACATGAGCAACAAATGCTAACCAAGAATGGTTGCAAGTTTGTTAAATTTAAAAAGAAAAATCCTGTTATTGATAATTGCAACCAATCGTATAAAAGGTAAGAATGAAAGAACTAAACTGAAGTATGCGAAGAAAAAGGTGGGAAGAAAATTGTCCCAGGAACGCGAAAAAAAGTCATTTTAATATTTTAGTGGCACACTCCCAAATACTACACTTTGTGTTTATATTAGATTTTTGTTAAATGATTTTAATTGGTGGAAACAACTGCCTTTTATTTCATTGGTTATCTCTTTAAATATGCCAACGTGCACGCTTGGAAGGTAAAATGGTTTACGTTGTTTTAATGTTGTACGCTCGTGTCTTTTGCGCTATGGATCATTTGCGCATCTACGCATAAGTACTCAGGTCAGAAAACGGCCAGTCATGAATGGAAAACTGCATTTATTCTACCACGATGTAGGTAGTTTGGATACGGCTCTTGTTGTATTTTTTGTGGAGGGAGGGGTGGCGGGGAGGGGTGAGTGAATTTACTGCAGAAGTGTTGCCGAATTGGCGACTTCAATACTCTTAAATCTGTAACAATGACCACTAGTTTTGGCAGTATTATCAACATTAAACAAATGTCTTGTAATGTGTTTTTATCAGTTGAATCTTGTATATTTGATGTCACTTTTTTAAACTACTTACCTCGTGGTAGAATGAAAGGAAGATATTATAGTAAAGAGAATTTACGCACCAATTATTACGTGTTGCTGCAAATGTTGTCTTAACACATAACACGAACGTCTATCTAGACAAATGCTTTCTGGCAAAATTCATTGGTTTAAAAAAGAAAGCAACTATTTTATAAATTCCAAACGGAGCGGTTTTAAAAAAATTTTAACGATAAAAACTATTCAGGGTTCCAAAGACAAAAATATTTTTCACACATGAAATTAACTATTTAGCCTGCTAGGAAGTCTTCTGCTTATAATCTTCATTGCATGCGTCGGGGTTTACGTGTGGAAGCGACGTCATATCGTGTCTTTTCAATCGGTCAGAATGGAAGATGGCACCGGTATATTTGTTTATCTCTTTTTAAATCTGTAATATTTTCCTTTTTATTAATATCTTAACTTTAGCTTTACTTCTTATGATGAATTTATTACATATTTGTGTGTGCGATTGCTGTAAATCCAGAGAATTGAAAACCACATCTTAATTCTCCCGTGAGATGGATTTTGAAATAGGCAGCACAAATTCATCTTCGATAGACTTTTAAATGTTAGTACCTTTCAAAGCATGTTTTTGCGCGACTTTAATTTCTAAAACATACCTGGTTTTCACGCTTACATTGTTGTCGAGAAAGTAATTGTTGTGTATTTTTTTCCAGTCAACCTTCGTGTAATGAATCACGGCAACCTTTATGTGGACCCGACGACCTACGACGATGTCGGGGATGCAGTACAGGAGTTCACCTATGAGCTCGACCGAAAGCAAGTAAAGCTGGGAAAACTTATTGGGAGAGGGGAGTTTGCACAAGTGTACAAGGGCACTTTAACGCGCGAGGGGAAGACTATCAATGTGGCCGTTAAGACGTTGAAGGTGTGTTTCCCTTATCGTTTCAAGAGGTTAACATTTTAAGATCTTCACTTACATCACTTTTTGAAAGTACAAAAAATGATCTGTCATACCAGCATATACTTTGAATGAAATTTACTTGTAATACGTGATAGAATAACCACATTTTATCTTACAGTTTGGCGGCTCAAAACACGATCGGGATGATTTCCTAAGTGAAGCTGCCATCTTGGGACAGTTTTCCAACCAAAACGTCATTTCGATAGAAGGTGTCATAATAAAAGGCGAGTAACTTAGTTCATTTGCAAGTCTAATTAATATTTATACGTTCCCATACTTCTTCTACAGATCAGCCAAACGTTATTGTTTTGGAGTTTATGGAAAACGGAGCATTGGGTAAATTTCTACAAGTACATATTGTTTTTCATATAGTACATTACAGAAATTGTTAATAATTCGCATGGTTGTTTGCAAAACTATACAGCAACCGGTGATGTATCATGTGGATAGAAGGTATAGACTATCTTATCGCATAGGAGAACGACATGCAGTTTACAATCCTCCAGTTGCTGGGTATGGCAAGAGGAGTTGCCAACGGGATGAAGTATCTTTCGGAGATGGGGTTCATCCACAGGGTATGCGACGAATAAACTTGCAATTTCACATCCTACAATTTCGATCGCTTTTATTTTAGGATCTCGCCGCTTAACCTTTCAAGCCTATAAATGATTTATATTGAGGGGATTTTGATTTTCTAGGGAGGTAAAGTACCTGTGCATTGGACTGCACCAGAAGCCATCCAGTTCCAGAAGTTCACAACCGCTTCCGATACGTGGTCTTTCGGAGTGTTGTTATGGGAGATTATGTCTTACGGCGAACGACCATACGGAGTTTGGAGAAATTACGAGGTGTTTACGTCATATATCTATATGAATAGGTCTTATTTCATGTTGACTCAAACCTGTTGGTGCTGCTTTAAACACTGTCATCTCATATGTGTTGTTGCGTTTGTGTGCAGGTTCTCGAAAGAATCAACTCTGGATATAGACTCCCACCTCCAATGGTAACGTACTCTAAAACACTATGACACTTCTTTATGTAGCATTTGTAGTGAAGAAGAATTAGTCGTCTCTTCAACTTTGCGTAAGTCAGGAAAGTTTAGGCATTGCGTAGGTTAGTCTACATGAAATTGCTAACATTATAATTCATTCCTGGTCTAGGTCTATTTCTCCCATACTATTTGTATTTGACTCCACGTAGAATTGCCCGAAAACCGTGCACAATCTCATGCTCCACTGTTGGAACAAGGATCGCACGAAGCGGCCGAAGTTCAGCAATTTGCGTGACACGCTTGAGAAATGGATCAGGAATCCTGAGCAATTGCAAGAAATAGCTTCCGTTGTAAAGCGAACGTATGTGTTTTAATCGTTAGCAATTAAGCTGTGGAAACCTTCTTAACTACAACTCACGATTAGAGGGCAAAGCTGAATTTTAATCTCATCTACTGCAAAACAAACGTAGCGTGGATAGCATTTTAGCGAAGGAATTGTTTCAAAAATTTAAACCGTTTATCATTTGATGCACGTGTCTCTTCATTGTCATGCATTTCCATCATGGACACATTTTAATCTTCACGAAATGTGCATGCTTTCGTGGTTTTTTCTTAATATCGTGTATTCCTTCTCTTTTTTTAATAGGGACGAAAACCTGTACTACGCTAACCTCTTGACGATCAATAAATGGCTGAAAGGTATCGGCATGGAGAAGTACACGAGCAACTTCTTAAATAAAGGCTACGCCACTCCTCGACAACTTGTCAACATGACACTGGATGACCTGCAGGATCTGGGTATCGAAGTGATCGGTCACCGTGAAAAATTACACAATGTCATCCAAAAGACAAAAGACCAAGTAATTTTCTTTTTTTGCCATATAATATTCATTAGTACCGACTTGATCGGTTACCGTAAAAAATAAATACAAAACGTCATCCAAAGGAATAGAGATCGGATAATATGTCTTGCTTTTAGCAGTTTTGTTTTTATTTACTGGTTTACTTTCGGCGCTTTTTGTTGTTGTTTTAGTGGACATCTGGGGAACAAAACAATTGTAGCTCGAGCGTTTCTGGTCGTTCAAAATTAAGTTTTTCTCAAAAGAAGTAAAGCACCAGTGTTTGTGCATCGCACGCAAAGTAATGATTTTATATATGTATATTGAAGCGTGAAGAGGATGTTTTACCGAGCAGTTCCTTAATTTCCGTTTTGCATCTTTTGATTTTTGCAGATTCTTTGTTTCACCTAGACAATAATCAATCGTGTTTGTACACTTTTTGCTCTTTTTTCAAGGCATTTTTGTAAATATTTCTATAATTTTTGTGTACAAAGATATTTTTTACATTATTTTTAAATTTTATAGGTTGTTTACTTAATGTTGAATGCGAAGGTTTAAACTTATGACTAAAAGCTTTTTTATTTTTGATTGGAATAGTCACAGTTGCGGATCTATATTACACGCCAAACCTATTACTTAATTTGTATGAAACCGTTATTAATTCAATGAACTCATATTCGTCATCTATTTTTCATCATTAATATGTAATATAGTTCATTATCCAAAACAAATTTAAATACGCAAAATGAGTTGGTACATACATTTTTCTGCAAAGTATCGTATCCCTTCTTTCCAAAGAATGAGTCTATAGAGTTTTAATAGTGAAGACTTTGGGTATAAATAATATGCTACGAAAGTTGGTCCCTAAATTGTAAGACACTAACCTTCAATTTATCCACCACCTCATAAGGTTTCTTCATGAAAAATCTGTATTAAGAAACAATGATTTTAAAAGTAATTACCCAAAACTACCGAACCAAAACAACACCTATCATGCATTTAAAATAGTGGCGCACGTTGCGCAGTCAACAATCTGAAGATAAAGTGGTTTTCAAAAGAACCGAGAAGAAATGTTCAAATAAACAGTATAGCTAAACAGCACTAATCTGGGAAGAATACCAGACCAGCTTTTCCAAGATTAGGTGAAGAAGATTTTGCAGGTCAGTTCAAGACTACTATCAGCTATATGAACGTTGGTTACTCTATTATCAAGAGAAATGATATTCACTCTTCGTTCTAATAATTACCATGTTAGCAGATTGGGACTGATTTTGACCAGATCTCAAAGGATCCGTATTTATCTTGAGAAAACACCTTAAATATTTTTCAACTTTCTGTGAAGCGGATATCTGATATAGATTGTTTAACAGCATTCATGGAAGAAGTTTACATATACTTCACTTAATGTTACTTTAATATTGCTTTTTGCATGTTCCTCCTTTTTGCAACATCATTGCCATGCGAGTGCACCCCTTGCTACTTTTGCCACATTTAATTGATTACGGATCGGGGTTGATTTTAATTTTACTTGTTTAGGTTAGCATTAACGTAGTGGGAGGCGTTGGTTATGGTTAGAGCACCATCCGATTGTGAACAATACTGTATCCACAAAAGTATGATTACTGCATGACGTGACGTTTTTACAAAACTTATCGATACAGCTGCATGTATGTAGTTTGACCTACATAACACTCTACTGGTGTGAGCCCTAAAGACGACATAATGATTGGGTATCAATCGGTTAAAGTTGAATTGGAATAGGAATTTTTGAAAATGTTTAAAAAGGGGGTCGACGGATTTAACCTGGATTACATTCCATACAGTTATAACTCGCACAGCATACGTATGACCAATAGCCCCTCTAGGTATCAAGTTGGAGTCAGTTTCGTCTTGAGTATCCATACTGTGGTTCACTTTGGAGAACAGCGATTTATCAAGTTTCAAAAGTTTGTTTATACATTTGTAAAGTTCTATTACATTTCCTCTGTTACGTTGATCTTCCAGTGATGTCACCTTACAACGTTTAAGGCGTTCTTCATGAGGTAGATTTCCAATACCAGAAACTTGATGTGTTGTTCTTCGTTGTGCAGATTCAATACGATTGATGTCTCTTCGTAAGTGTGTTTTTAAAGCTTGGATGGTGTTGGCGACCATATGTGGGCGAACGTATGTTTTATAAATACCTATCCATGTATTCGCCCGCATCTTGAATACACCATCCAAGCTTTAAAAACAGATTTTAGTTTGTGTCTATTACGGACAGTAATTTTTCCAACTGTATCACAAAATACATTCATCAGAACAGAGTGTTTTGTAGGCAATACTGCATCTTATCAGGATGGGGCTTCGTTTACCGTAAATTACAATCGAGTGTTGCCTGGGAAAATTGAACGGAAACTGGAACCCGACATGAAATCAATCTTTTCTGCACGACAAAACTGGACGTGCCGAATAGTGTATGAAATATTTATTGGCCAGAAGAAATATCTGTTTATTTACATTTGATTACAGTTGAACTCATGTAATTCCAATCTTCAAGGAGTCTCAAAATTTGTTCAAATTACATGAGTTTTCGAATTATAGGAGTTCGAGTTTTATTAGCTAAATTTTAAAAAAACATTGGTAAAGGGTGGTTATTTTATGCGGTGCAAAAGCTTACAGGCTAAAGTAAAGAGACGAGATATTGGTAAAAGTCATTTATCTTTTTTAACACAAAAGGTTTACATAGATTCACTTTTAATAAAAAAAGTCAGTAATAGAGCTTTGCTTAATTCTTTCGAATCTTCTTTGATTGATTTGGTTCGAAACTTTCAACAACAAAGGATCAAACTCCGAATCAGCTGTGAACAAGGTTAACTTATCCAGGGTTTCAATTGCCTCATCGACTTCATTTTGCGATGGTGGCGATATGGGATCGTCAAAGTCATCCTCGTCACTGCTGATATCTTCGAGGTCAACTGTTTCAACCGAATGTAGTAGATATTCACTAACTGTTTCGTCAACAGACAATAGCCGAGATTCGTAGGTCCCTACCTCTATGTCAAAATTGATGAGTATATTGGCATCAAGACCTTCAGGGACCAGGTCTGGTCTGGTTTTGCAAAGTCGATTCGAATCAAACTCCAGCTCTTCTACAACAGCATCAGTTTCCTCTCCATCAGCACTATCGTCTTTGGCTTCATCAGTCATCTCTTTAAATAGGTCATCGTGATCATCTATAGCACCTTTCTGAGCACCCTCTAAGATTCCTGAGTTTCAAAAACAATTAACAATTGTTTTCTTAGTCACCTCATCCCAAGCCGTCTCGAGCATCATCATAGCTTCTAGGATCGATGTTCGGGGCAATGGTTTATTCTTCTCTAATTCTCTTATTATCTTCCGAATAATAAGAGATCGGTATTTAGCCTTTAATGACCTGAGAGAAAAAAAAAGAGAAAAAATACAATTAATCTTGTTTTCTCAAAAATTGTGTAATTGTTAGTAACACGCTTGGAATTAGATTTTCACAAACATAAGGGAAACAAAATTTTTATTAAGGTATGTATTTTAATGATAATTTTTTATACTTGACAATATAATACTTAAAGCCAACATAAAATTATAAATTTTGGGAAATTTAACCTGTCTTTGATAGAGTACACTGTGTATCAAAATAAACCCGACCCATCCAACCCCAACCAGTTTTAAGTATAAAAAAATCAAGTGAAAAGCACTTGCGTTTGGAAATTATTGGGAAAATAAGACATTGTCCATCAAATTTCGCCAGCCTTTAATTTTTGTCCAAGGGGGGCGAACCGAAGGTGTAAAGGGGGGAGAAAATTAAAGGGAGCGAAAATTTGAAGCAGACAAAATTTGAAAGGAGTAAGGTACCTGGAATTTTAAATTGATTTGCCACATCTTTGTCTCCCCTTTTCTAACCCCTTTAATGCGTCGTACTTTACTTTCAAAGTAACTTCGTTATGCTTCTGTTTTGTTGACAATTTGAACGCGTGTATGATGTGAACTACCGATTCAAGAAGCTTCAAAACTACAAAACATTCATAAACGTAAAACATTCGAATTAGTTTGAAATAAAATTCCAAACTTCGAATTACATGATAAAAAATTCAACCGGGGGACCAAAGAACCGAACAGTGATTATTGACATGATTATTCGAATTATGGGAGTTCGAATTGCATGAGTTCAACTGCATGTGTTTTATTTAACTCTGTGTTTTATTTAACCCTGTGTTTTATTTAACTCTCTGTTTTATTTAACTATGTGTTTTATTTAACTCTGACTTTTTTTCTTTTTTTGTTGATTTGAGTCTTTTGATATTGTTGCTGTTTGACAAACGCTTATACGCTTATGTGTTTTATTTCTTTAGATCGTCTGAATCTGGTAACTGTCTTTACAGCTCGACAGCAAAGCTTATCTTAACTCTGCTCAAAGGGTTCTTCGCCTTCTCACACCACTCGAGTTATTTGAGAAGGAAACTTCTTATTCAAGGTTGGTACCCTCTTCGCTTAAAACAAATAATTTTGATAAACTTGCTAATTTATTCATGGCATGTGTTTCATTTGAATGTTCAGATTCTTTTACTAGTATTAGTTCTAAGAACTTATTAAACAAAAAATTGTGCTAGCCCTTTCTTCTGTTATTGGCCAAACAATTCGGTCAATTTATCCTGAATTTGGATGCGCAAAATACAAAATGTTGTTTAACAAAAGAAATGCTATTTTCAATATTTTATGGTGTAACACAGATCCTATGATATTTTTACGGCAAATACTTTTCGGCATGGAGTCCTATATGAATGGAAAGTTGCGCGGTAAAAGTTGAACGGTTTATGAAAACTTAACAAAAAGTTCACTTTTTGTAATTAATCAATACGCAGTGCAAAACTGATTTAACTTTTAAAATGTTAAGAAACATGTCAATGTATAACTTCAAACGCACTGGTAATGTCACGAAAACTGTATTTTTATAGTGAATATAGCTTTGCTAGCGTATATGGGGGTAAAACGGCAAGTGGCTTTTCTACCACGAAGTAGTAGTTTGCTCCCGACATTTGGATTTATTTCTGCTCAAAGTGCGATTTTGTTCAAATTGAAAACTTTCTTCTTACGCAAACCCAGCGCGGTCTACGTTTCTCAGACAAAATACAGTGTACGCTCGATAAGTGATACCTCCAAAATTGATTTTTGGTCAATATGGGGATACCTTGGTTGCCATACATCCCCCACCAACAATTAATTTTAAAAATATTTCTTTCCTTTGTGATGTGGTCATCAATGATATTTCTCTTTCAATTCATATTTTTTTACTTAAAAAGTCAAATCTTTTACAGCTTGCTTCATATTCTTTGCCAAGCCATTTTCGACCAACCCTGAAATTTTAATAGTACGCCCTTGCATTTCTTCTCGTCTCGACTTTCTTCCGCAAAAAAACTGCCCATAATGCTTTCTATTCCACTCCTTAAGGCCTTTTTCCATTCACCAATAGGCAAATTTCCGTTTGGTTATTTTAATATCCACTGGCTATCTGCATCCGCACTGTCAAAATAATCTGCAGATTTGCAAACATGAGCAACAAATGCTAACCAAGAATGGTTGCAAGTTTGTTAAATTTAAAAAGAAAAATCCTGTTATTGATAATTGCAACCAATCGTATAAAAGGTAAGAATGAAAGAACTAAACTGAAGTATGCGAAGAAAAAGGTGGGAAGAAAATTGTCCCAGGAACGCGAAAAAAAGTCATTTTAATATTTTAGTGGCACACTCCCAAATACTACACTTTGTGTTTATATTAGATTTTTGTTAAATGATTTTAATTGGTGGAAACAACTGCCTTTTATTTCATTGGTTATCTCTTTAAATATGCCAACGTGCACGCTTGGAAGGTAAAATGGTTTACGTTGTTTTAATGTTGTACGCTCGTGTCTTTTGCGCTATGGATCATTTGCGCATCTACGCATAAGTACTCAGGTCAGAAAACGGCCAGTCATGAATGGAAAACTGCATTTATTCTACCACGATGTAGGTAGTTTGGATACGGCTCTTGTTGTATTTTTTGTGGAGGGAGGGGTGGCGGGGAGGGGTGAGTGAATTTACTGCAGAAGTGTTGCCGAATTGGCGACTTCAATACTCTTAAATCTGTAACAATGACCACTAGTTTTGGCAGTATTATCAACATTAAACAAATGTCTTGTAATGTGTTTTTATCAGTTGAATCTTGTATATTTGATGTCACTTTTTTAAACTACTTACCTCGTGGTAGAATGAAAGGAAGATATTATAGTAAAGAGAATTTACGCACCAATTATTACGTGTTGCTGCAAATGTTGTCTTAACACATAACACGAACGTCTATCTAGACAAATGCTTTCTGGCAAAATTCATTGGTTTAAAAAAGAAAGCAACTATTTTATAAATTCCAAACGGAGCGGTTTTAAAAAAATTTTAACGATAAAAACTATTCAGGGTTCCAAAGACAAAAATATTTTTCACACATGAAATTAACTATTTAGCCTGCTAGGAAGTCTTCTGCTTATAATCTTCATTGCATGCGTCGGGGTTTACGTGTGGAAGCGACGTCATATCGTGTCTTTTCAATCGGTCAGAATGGAAGATGGCACCGGTATATTTGTTTATCTCTTTTTAAATCTGTAATATTTTCCTTTTTATTAATATCTTAACTTTAGCTTTACTTCTTATGATGAATTTATTACATATTTGTGTGTGCGATTGCTGTAAATCCAGAGAATTGAAAACCACATCTTAATTCTCCCGTGAGATGGATTTTGAAATAGGCAGCACAAATTCATCTTCGATAGACTTTTAAATGTTAGTACCTTTCAAAGCATGTTTTTGCGCGACTTTAATTTCTAAAACATACCTGGTTTTCACGCTTACATTGTTGTCGAGAAAGTAATTGTTGTGTATTTTTTTCCAGTCAACCTTCGTGTAATGAATCACGGCAACCTTTATGTGGACCCGACGACCTACGACGATGTCGGGGATGCAGTACAGGAGTTCACCTATGAGCTCGACCGAAAGCAAGTAAAGCTGGGAAAACTTATTGGGAGAGGGGAGTTTGCACAAGTGTACAAGGGCACTTTAACGCGCGAGGGGAAGACTATCAATGTGGCCGTTAAGACGTTGAAGGTGTGTTTCCCTTATCGTTTCAAGAGGTTAACATTTTAAGATCTTCACTTACATCACTTTTTGAAAGTACAAAAAATGATCTGTCATACCAGCATATACTTTGAATGAAATTTACTTGTAATACGTGATAGAATAACCACATTTTATCTTACAGTTTGGCGGCTCAAAACACGATCGGGATGATTTCCTAAGTGAAGCTGCCATCTTGGGACAGTTTTCCAACCAAAACGTCATTTCGATAGAAGGTGTCATAATAAAAGGCGAGTAACTTAGTTCATTTGCAAGTCTAATTAATATTTATACGTTCCCATACTTCTTCTACAGATCAGCCAAACGTTATTGTTTTGGAGTTTATGGAAAACGGAGCATTGGGTAAATTTCTACAAGTACATATTGTTTTTCATATAGTACATTACAGAAATTGTTAATAATTCGCATGGTTGTTTGCAAAACTATACAGCAACCGGTGATGTATCATGTGGATAGAAGGTATAGACTATCTTATCGCATAGGAGAACGACATGCAGTTTACAATCCTCCAGTTGCTGGGTATGGCAAGAGGAGTTGCCAACGGGATGAAGTATCTTTCGGAGATGGGGTTCATCCACAGGGTATGCGACGAATAAACTTGCAATTTCACATCCTACAATTTCGATCGCTTTTATTTTAGGATCTCGCCGCTCGCAATATCTTAGTTGACGAGCAGAAGGTCTGCAAGGTGGCGGACTTTGGTATGAGTCGACAGATTAAATTTGACGAAATATACGATTCTAAGGTAACTCAAGATCTCTAACTGATTTTACACGTTACCAGGACCACTAAATTAAAATATTTCCCTATGAAGGTTTTCTGTTGTCTAAATTACAATGGTAAATGTAACTTCCATGTTTGGTTTTCTTAACCTTTCAAGCCTATAAATGATTTATATTGAGGGGATTTTGATTTTCTAGGGAGGTAAAGTACCTGTGCGTTGGACTGCACCAGAAGCCATCCAGTTCCAGAAGTTCACAACCGCTTCCGATACGTGGTCTTTCGGAGTGTTGTTATGGGAGATTATGTCTTACGGCGAACGACCATACGGAGTTTGGAGAAATTACGAGGTGTTTACGTCATATATCTATATGAATAGGTCTTATTTCATGTTGACTCAAACCTGTTGGTGCTGCTTTAAACACTGTCATCTCATATGTGTTGTTGCGTTTGTGTGCAGGTTCTCGAAAGAATCAACTCTGGATATAGACTCCCACCTCCAATGGTAACGTACTCTAAAACACTATGACACTTCTTTATGTAGCATTTGTAGTGAAGAAGAATTAGTCGTCTCTTCAACTTTGCGTAAGTCAGGAAAGTTTAGGCATTGCGTAGGTTAGTCTACATGAAATTGCTAACATTATAATTCATTCCTGGTCTAGGTCTATTTCTCCCATACTATTTGTATTTGACTCCACGTAGAATTGCCCGAAAACCGTGCACAATCTCATGCTCCACTGTTGGAACAAGGATCGCACGAAGCGGCCGAAGTTCAGCAATTTGCGTGACACGCTTGAGAAATGGATCAGGAATCCTGAGCAATTGCAAGAAATAGCTTCCGTTGTAAAGCGAACGTATGTGTTTTAATCGTTAGCAATTAAGCTGTGGAAACCTTCTTAACTACAACTCACGATTAGAGGGCAAAGCTGAATTTTAATCTCATCTACTGCAAAACAAACGTAGCGTGGATAGCATTTTAGCGAAGGAATTGTTTCAAAAATTTAAACCGTTTATCATTTGATGCACGTGTCTCTTCATTGTCATGCATTTCCATCATGGACACATTTTAATCTTCACGAAATGTGCATGCTTTCGTGGTTTTTTCTTAATATCGTGTATTCCTTCTCTTTTTTTAATAGGGACGAAAACCTGTACTACGCTAACCTCTTGACGATCAATAAATGGCTGAAAGGTATCGGCATGGAGAAGTACACGAGCAACTTCTTAAATAAAGGCTACGCCACTCCTCGACAACTTGTCAACATGACACTGGATGACCTGCAGGATCTGGGTATCGAAGTGATCGGTCACCGTGAAAAATTACACAATGTCATCCAAAAGACAAAAGACCAAGTAATTTTCTTTTTTTGCCATATAATATTCATTAGTACCGACTTGATCGGTTACCGTAAAAAATAAATACAAAACGTCATCCAAAGGAATAGAGATCGGATAATATGTCTTGCTTTTAGCAGTTTTGTTTTTATTTACTGGTTTACTTTCGGCGCTTTTTGTTGTTGTTTTAGTGGACATCTGGGGAACAAAACAATTGTAGCTCGAGCGTTTCTGGTCGTTCAAAATTAAGTTTTTCTCAAAAGAAGTAAAGCACCAGTGTTTGTGCATCGCACGCAAAGTAATGATTTTATATATGTATATTGAAGCGTGAAGAGGATGTTTTACCGAGCAGTTCCTTAATTTCCGTTTTGCATCTTTTGATTTTTGCAGATTCTTTGTTTCACCTAGACAATAATCAATCGTGTTTGTACACTTTTTGCTCTTTTTTCAAGGCATTTTTGTAAATATTTCTATAATTTTTGTGTACAAAGATATTTTTTACATTATTTTTAAATTTTATAGGTTGTTTACTTAATGTTGAATGCGAAGGTTTAAACTTATGACTAAAAGCTTTTTTATTTTTGATTGGAATAGTCACAGTTGCGGATCTATATTACACGCCAAACCTATTACTTAATTTGTATGAAACCGTTATTAATTCAATGAACTCATATTCGTCATCTATTTTTCATCATTAATATGTAATATAGTTCATTATCCAAAACAAATTTAAATACGCAAAATGAGTTGGTACATACATTTTTCTGCAAAGTATCGTATCCCTTCTTTCCAAAGAATGAGTCTATAGAGTTTTAATAGTGAAGACTTTGGGTATAAATAATATGCTACGAAAGTTGGTCCCTAAATTGTAAGACACTAACCTTCAATTTATCCACCACCTCATAAGGTTTCTTCATGAAAAATCTGTATTAAGAAACAATGATTTTAAAAGTAATTACCCAAAACTACCGAACCAAAACAACACCTATCATGCATTTAAAATAGTGGCGCACGTTGCGCAGTCAACAATCTGAAGATAAAGTGGTTTTCAAAAGAACCGAGAAGAAATGTTCAAATAAACAGTATAGCTAAACAGCACTAATCTGGGAAGAATACCAGACCAGCTTTTCCAAGATTAGGTGAAGAAGATTTTGCAGGTCAGTTCAAGACTACTATCAGCTATATGAACGTTGGTTACTCTATTATCAAGAGAAATGATATTCACTCTTCGTTCTAATAATTACCATGTTAGCAGATTGGGACTGATTTTGACCAGATCTCAAAGGATCCGTATTTATCTTGAGAAAACACCTTAAATATTTTTCAACTTTCTGTGAAGCGGATATCTGATATAGATTGTTTAACAGCATTCATGGAAGAAGTTTACATATACTTCACTTAATGTTACTTTAATATTGCTTTTTGCATGTTCCTCCTTTTTGCAACATCATTGCCATGCGAGTGCACCCCTTGCTACTTTTGCCACATTTAATTGATTACGGATCGGGGTTGATTTTAATTTTACTTGTTTAGGTTAGCATTAACGTAGTGGGAGGCGTTGGTTATGGTTAGAGCACCATCCGATTGTGAACAATACTGTATCCACAAAAGTATGATTACTGCATGACGTGACGTTTTTACAAAACTTATCGATACAGCTGCATGTATGTAGTTTGACCTACATAACACTCTACTGGTGTGAGCCCTAAAGACGACATAATGATTGGGTATCAATCGGTTAAAGTTGAATTGGAATAGGAATTTTTGAAAATGTTTAAAAAGGGGGTCGACGGATTTAACCTGGATTACATTCCATACAGTTATAACTCGCACAGCATACGTATGACCAATAGCCCCTCTAGGTATCAAGTTGGAGTCAGTTTCGTCTTGAGTATCCATACTGTGGTTCACTTTGGAGAACAGCGATTTATCAAGTTTCAAAAGTTTGTTTATACATTTGTAAAGTTCTATTACATTTCCTCTGTTACGTTGATCTTCCAGTGATGTCACCTTACAACGTTTAAGGCGTTCTTCATGAGGTAGATTTCCAATACCAGAAACTTGATGTGTTGTTCTTCGTTGTGCAGATTCAATACGATTGATGTCTCTTCGTAAGTGTGTTTTTAAAGCTTGGATGGTGTTGGCGACCATATGTGGGCGAACGTATGTTTTATAAATACCTATCCATGTATTCGCCCGCATCTTGAATACACCATCCAAGCTTTAAAAACAGATTTTAGTTTGTGTCTATTACGGACAGTAATTTTTCCAACTGTATCACAAAATACATTCATCAGAACAGAGTGTTTTGTAGGCAATACTGCATCTTATCAGGATGGGGCTTCGTTTACCGTAAATTACAATCGAGTGTTGCCTGGGAAAATTGAACGGAAACTGGAACCCGACATGAAATCAATCTTTTCTGCACGACAAAACTGGACGTGCCGAATAGTGTATGAAATATTTATTGGCCAGAAGAAATATCTGTTTATTTACATTTGATTACAGTTGAACTCATGTAATTCCAATCTTCAAGGAGTCTCAAAATTTGTTCAAATTACATGAGTTTTCGAATTATAGGAGTTCGAGTTTTATTGGCTAAATTTTAAAAAAACATTGGTAAAGGGTGGTTATTTTATGCGGTGCAAAAGCTTACAGGCTAAAGTAAAGAGACGAGATATTGGTAAAAGTCATTTATCTTTTTTAACACAAAAGGTTTACATAGATTCACTTTTAATAAAAAAAGTCAGTAATAGAGCTTTGCTTAATTCTTTCGAATCTTCTTTGATTGATTTGGTTCGAAACTTTCAACAACAAAGGATCAAACTCCGAATCAGCTGTGAACAAGGTTAACTTATCCAGGGTTTCAATTGCCTCATCGACTTCATTTTGCGATGGTGGCGATATGGGATCGTCAAAGTCATCCTCGTCACTGCTGATATCTTCGAGGTCAACTGTTTCAACCGAATGTAGTAGATATTCACTAACTGTTTCGTCAACAGACAATAGCCGAGATTCGTAGGTCCCTACCTCTATGTCAAAATTGATGAGTATATTGGCATCAAGACCTTCAGGGACCAGGTCTGGTCTGGTTTTGCAAAGTCGATTCGAATCAAACTCCAGCTCTTCTACAACAGCATCAGTTTCCTCTCCATCAGCACTATCGTCTTTGGCTTCATCAGTCATCTCTTTAAATAGGTCATCGTGATCATCTATAGCACCTTTCTGAGCACCCTCTAAGATTCCTGAGTTTCAAAAACAATTAACAATTGTTTTCTTAGTCACCTCATCCCAAGCCGTCTCGAGCATCATCATAGCTTCTAGGATCGATGTTCGGGGCAATGGTTTATTCTTCTCTAATTCTCTTATTATCTTCCGAATAATAAGAGATCGGTATTTAGCCTTTAATGACCTGAGAGAAAAAAAAAGAGAAAAAA
Organism: Candelabrum cocksii; assembly: GCA_963930725.1. NCBI lineage: Eukaryota > Metazoa > Cnidaria > Hydrozoa > Anthoathecata > Candelabridae > Candelabrum > Candelabrum cocksii. The sequence goes on along the minus strand of OZ005667.1, from coordinate 11,334,178 downwards.
TACAATTAATCTTGTTTTCTCAAAAATTGTGTAATTGTTAGTAACACGCTTGGAATTAGATTTTCACAAACATAAGGGAAACAAAATTTTTATTAAGGTATGTATTTTAATGATAATTTTTTATACTTGACAATATAATACTTAAAGCCAACATAAAATTATAAATTTTGGGAAATTTAACCTGTCTTTGATAGAGTACACTGTGTATCAAAATAAACCCGACCCATCCAACCCCAACCAGTTTTAAGTATAAAAAAATCAAGTGAAAAGCACTTGCGTTTGGAAATTATTGGGAAAATAAGACATTGTCCATCAAATTTCGCCAGCCTTTAATTTTTGTCCAAGGGGGGCGAACCGAAGGTGTAAAGGGGGGAGAAAATTAAAGGGAGCGAAAATTTGAGGCAGACAAAATTTGAAAGGAGTAAGGTACCTGGAATTTTAAATTGATTTGCCACATCTTTGTCTCCCCTTTTCTAACCCCTTTAATGCGTCGTACTTTACTTTCAAAGTAACTTCGTTATGCTTCTGTTTTGTTGACAATTTGAACGCGTGTATGATGTGAACTACCGATTCAAGAAGCTTCAAAACTACAAAACATTCATAAACGTAAAACATTCGAATTAGTTTGAAATAAAATTCCAAACTTCGAATTACATGATAAAAAATTCAACCGGGGGACCAAAGAACCGAACAGTGATTATTGACATGATTATTCGAATTATGGGAGTTCGAATTGCATGAGTTCAACTGCATGTGTTTTATTTAACTCTGTGTTTTATTTAACCCTGTGTTTTATTTAACTCTCTGTTTTATTTAACTATGTGTTTTATTTAACTCTGACTTTTTTTCTTTTTTTGTTGATTTGAGTCTTTTGATATTGTTGCTGTTTGACAAACGCTTATACGCTTATGTGTTTTATTTCTTTAGATCGTCTGAATCTGGTAACTGTCTTTACAGCTCGACAGCAAAGCTTATCTTAACTCTGCTCAAAGGGTTCTTCGCCTTCTCACACCACTCGAGTTATTTGAGAAGGAAACTTCTTATTCAAGGTTGGTACCCTCTTCGCTTAAAACAAATAATTTTGATAAACTTGCTAATTTATTCATGGCATGTGTTTCATTTGAATGTTCAGATTCTTTTACTAGTATTAGTTCTAAGAACTTATTAAACAAAAAATTGTGCTAGCCCTTTCTTCTGTTATTGGCCAAACAATTCGGTCAATTTATCCTGAATTTGGATGCGCAAAATACAAAATGTTGTTTAACAAAAGAAATGCTATTTTCAATATTTTATGGTGTAACACAGATCCTATGATATTTTTACGGCAAATACTTTTCGGCATGGAGTCCTATATGAATGGAAAGTTGCGCGGTAAAAGTTGAACGGTTTATGAAAACTTAACAAAAAGTTCACTTTTTGTAATTAATCAATACGCAGTGCAAAACTGATTTAACTTTTAAAATGTTAAGAAACATGTCAATGTATAACTTCAAACGCACTGGTAATGTCACGAAAACTGTATTTTTATAGTGAATATAGCTTTGCTAGCGTATATGGGGGTAAAACGGCAAGTGGCTTTTCTACCACGAAGTAGTAGTTTGCTCCCGACATTTGGATTTATTTCTGCTCAAAGTGCGATTTTGTTCAAATTGAAAACTTTCTTCTTACGCAAACCCAGCGCGGTCTACGTTTCTCAGACAAAATACAGTGTACGCTCGATAAGTGATACCTCCAAAATTGATTTTTGGTCAATATGGGGATACCTTGGTTGCCATACATCCCCCACCAACAATTAATTTTAAAAATATTTCTTTCCTTTGTGATGTGGTCATCAATGATATTTCTCTTTCAATTCATATTTTTTTACTTAAAAAGTCAAATCTTTTACAGCTTGCTTCATATTCTTTGCCAAGCCATTTTCGACCAACCCTGAAATTTTAATAGTACGCCCTTGCATTTCTTCTCGTCTCGACTTTCTTCCGCAAAAAAACTGCCCATAATGCTTTCTATTCCACTCCTTAAGGCCTTTTTCCATTCACCAATAGGCAAATTTCCGTTTGGTTATTTTAATATCCACTGGCTATCTGCATCCGCACTGTCAAAATAATCTGCAGATTTGCAAACATGAGCAACAAATGCTAACCAAGAATGGTTGCAAGTTTGTTAAATTTAAAAAGAAAAATCCTGTTATTGATAATTGCAACCAATCGTATAAAAGGTAAGAATGAAAGAACTAAACTGAAGTATGCGAAGAAAAAGGTGGGAAGAAAATTGTCCCAGGAACGCGAAAAAAAGTCATTTTAATATTTTAGTGGCACACTCCCAAATACTACACTTTGTGTTTATATTAGATTTTTGTTAAATGATTTTAATTGGTGGAAACAACTGCCTTTTATTTCATTGGTTATCTCTTTAAATATGCCAACGTGCACGCTTGGAAGGTAAAATGGTTTACGTTGTTTTAATGTTGTACGCTCGTGTCTTTTGCGCTATGGATCATTTGCGCATCTACGCATAAGTACTCAGGTCAGAAAACGGCCAGTCATGAATGGAAAACTGCATTTATTCTACCACGATGTAGGTAGTTTGGATACGGCTCTTGTTGTATTTTTTGTGGAAGGAGGGGTGGCGGGGAGGGGTGAGTGAATTTACTGCAGAAGTGTTGCCGAATTGGCGACTTCAATACTCTTAAATCTGTAACAATGACCACTAGTTTTGGCAGTATTATCAACATTAAACAAATGTCTTGTAATGTGTTTTTATCAGTTGAATCTTGTATATTTGATGTCACTTTTTTAAACTACTTACCTCGTGGTAGAATGAAAGGAAGATATTATAGTAAAGAGAATTTACGCACCAATTATTACGTGTTGCTGCAAATGTTGTCTTAACACATAACACGAACGTCTATCTAGACAAATGCTTTCTGGCAAAATTCATTGGTTTAAAAAAGAAAGCAACTATTTTATAAATTCCAAACGGAGCGGTTTTAAAAAAATTTTAACGATAAAAACTATTCAGGGTTCCAAAGACAAAAATATTTTTCACACATGAAATTAACGAATAATTGCTCTCTCAAATGGAGCGCTGTAGTCAACAAAACATCCAAAAGAGTAATTATATATATAACTAGCAGAATCACCGGCATTGCTGGCGTTTTAAAAGAATTATGATTTACCTTAACTTTCCTCACCTTGCCTCCCCGGGATAAACATTTAACACTCTTTATGTATGACACTCTTCAGGGGCGTCTCTGTTGCCTTCATTGGTATGTGGTGCAAACTGGAACAGGTATACGCCTTGGCACACTAATACCGATGAAACATACATCTATTGCTTTTAACAGGAATTTTTGCGTACATTTGAAATCAACAATCACTGATTAGGTATATAGTTCTATAGTATACTTGTTGTTTGGTTTCAGCGTAAAGTAGTCACTGATCTGTAAACCATGCAATCTAGTGTTTTGTTTTTGCAACAGCGTGGGATATTACACAATCCAAGAGTTTGTGCCAATGGTGCCTTAGTTGAGAGACTACGGTGATCGCTGGAGGTGCAACTCAAGACAGAACAGAAGGCGGCAAGAAAAGACACTTAGCTTGTAAATTCCCGACTCCCGTATAGAGACATTATTCTTTTTATTTATTGCTGGTGTTACGAAATGAGGTGGCGACAGTGACAAAGAAATTTCAATTTGTTCCACAAGATCTTCCAAGATACCGCTGCATTTTGACCACCTAAATAATTGTTTGTTTATATTTTAGTTTTTTGCATGAAAAAATAACATAATCTTTTGGCGGGTGAATAACAGGAAAGTGTACCACATCTTACTATTAGTAATTAACTCAAAAACTGCCATTAAGTACACATCGTATGCATACGAAGGGTAACATTGAATTGTATGAAGAGCCGGATATGTTGGCAATAATTTTCGGCGCAAATCCGGGAGATGCCAAGATGATTCGGAAAATTTTGATAAATAGAGCTGTAAAAGTCTCACGGCAAATAAATGGAGGTCTGTCTTTTCGTCTTTGCGGTTTGATAAGTTTTTTTTGTGAACTCAACTTCAGAATATGTACAACAGACGATCTTCGTTTTTTGATTGGCTGATGTGGCAGCACCTTTCTCATAGAGACTACACTTTTTTAAATAAGAAACTTTACTCCGCCTCAGTTTCATCAAATTTGGAAGATTACAGGAATAAAGGTTTCTTAACAGTTCCATATTAATATCTACCGTATTTATACAGTAGATGTACCTCGGTGTTTACTCCAAACTTCAACATTGGAATCGGTATTAGAGGGCGGAGTTTATTTAGAAAAAACAACTAAAGTACAACAAGAGATGTAAATAAAAACACAAGAACGTTAAAAAAAGTTAAAAACAACTTCAATGTTATCTTTTCAATGCCATCTTCTATCTATCTTCGGTGTCTCTCTGGCAACTGTTGCAACGAAACCCCAACTACTAATTTTTATCATTATTTGTTGAAGAATTTGTCGAAAGAAAGCGACCAAGAAGTTGTCAATCAACTGCAGAAAATAACTATGTTTTCTAATAAACATATATTGTATATGGTAAAAAAAACTCAATAACATTCTGTAAAGCAATTCTGTGATGCAATTCGAACCACTTCCTTTGTTATTATATTGTGTTGTTCGATTTTTTATTTCTAAAAACAACAATAATCTTGGATTTGCTTTCATAGCTGGTGCAAGTTCAGATTATTAGAGTGTGCTTGATTTGAATGGTGCTTGCTCGTAAAATAAAACTATATAGACAGTATGTTGTTTTTAAAATGTATGATCATAATAACGTTACTTTTAATTAATAATATTTGTGGAGTGGTTAAATTCCTTGTGGATGAAAATGAAAAAAGTGGTCCAGTTAAGTCATGGTCTGCGAAAGCTTACGATTCAAGTAGATGTGGTGGGGCGTGGAGTTTTGATACTGGAAAATGGGTTACATGCTTTGGTGTAAATCAGCGATGTCGACTTGAAACAAACTATTTTCAATTAAATAATATCAGTGCTTTATTTTTTAACGTGACATTTATCACTTCTACTTGTTCTTCCAACGATAGAAAATATCCAGACTGCCAAGAACAGTTGAAATTAGTTGCTTATAATGGCCTCACTAATCCTTCAAATTTAAAAGATGATGACTTTAGAATTGTTGCTCTTATCCCAAGCGCTAAAATTCCAGCGAATTATACTAAGGAATTTTTCACCAGTAGTGATGTTATGGCTGTAAACCTCACTCCTAGTAAATATATTCGTTTTGGGTTTGACACCACCAATTATTGTGGGACTTTATCATCAGCAAACTTTTTTTATTACCAATGTCCCCAAAGTACAGCATCATTGGTATCATTTAAGATTACCAATGCTCCTAGTGAAGTTAATTCGCCAAAAAGAGTTCCTGGTGTTTGCTCAGACAATGCTATTGCTGTTGAAAAAAACATTGTAATGGAATGCTATGCAAATGGCACTTTTAAGGTGCATGGAAGCTGTGTATGTGAAAAGGGATATGAGAAAGATGGAGCAGAGTGCAAAGGTTTTTTTCTCACTCTTCAAACTGTTTTTCTCATAAATGGTCATAAAATAATGCATATACATATATATATATATACAAACTCTTTTTAATAAGCACCAGTCAAACTTAGTCGAGCCTCAAATGACTTCTAAACAATGTTTCAAATACAGTATTTTGCATTATTTTTAATATACACAATTTAAGTATGTAATTATAATGTTTTTGTTTGAATTCAATCAATTTAACATTGACAGTATTTTATACGACTTTTGCTGTTCCATTTTGGTGGAACTTTGTTTAGCTGCTACAGTTATTTTGCAAGAATTCAAGTATTTTGAGTTTTGAATCTCATTGACTCTTGTTCAAAAAGCATTTTAAATTTCAGAATTTTAAAACATGGGCATTGACAGTGTTGCCCAGTTAGTTATATATGGTCCTACTGAAGAATGCCAGGGAACCTTTGTTGAATGTCCGTGATTGGATGAAAGAATGCGTTAATAATTACATTAGTAATAAAACATTTAACAATATATCTAACGAGAAAAATATCGCTATAATATATCATAAAACTTTTAAAAGAAAAAACTTTTATCAGCGGTGTATTGGCTTCTATTTTGAAGTATTGCCGTGAAACAACAAGTAAAACAATATTACCGGGATTGTTGTGAAACATGTTCTTACTGAAGTCTGACACTACAAACATGTAGTACGAAAAGAAAGTTGGAGTTTTTCCTTTATGAAGTGCTTGAGTAACAAAAGTGCATGAGTAACAAAAGTGCATGAGTAACAAAAACATTACCCGCAAATCCATTTTCTAAATATTTCTGTTTGAAAAACAAATCAAAATTACTTTTCAACTTGTCTTAAGAGTTTTATCAGGTTTCCCCTCCTTTGAAACACCCTTGAAATACCTTTGAAACGAGTAATGATGGAATAAGATAAGTTCTTTTGCGTGTCTTGCTTCCATGTTGCCATAGGAACATTTTATAAATTTGGCTGTAAAAATGCAAAATTTTCATGAAGAGACCACAAGTATCTTCATAAAAAAAATAAGAGACAAAGTATAAAAGGGTTAATAACAAGAAATTTTGAGTGATGCTCATGAAAGCTAACATTTTGGTTCCTATCCACAAAACTTTCCTGCCCTACATATTTTCAGAAATCACATTTTGGTCTAGTTCTATATCTTCTGGCATGATTTCTTTGCGAAGTAAGTTTGAATTTTTATCATGTTTTTTAACAATTTACTTTTCAGTTGAAACTTTGATTCTTTTGAAAGTTCTCAATGGGTTTTAATTCCTTTATAGAATGCCGTGAAAATTATTTCAAGGCAGATAGTGGTAACCACCTTTGCTCACGTTGTGGTGATAATTCAGTGAATTTGGGGGAAAAGACCTCCTGTACCTGCAAAGAAGATTTCTATAGGTCATTGACGGAAGAGAAAGACCACAAAGCTCATTGCTATGGTATATATTTTGTTAAAATTTTGTTCAGAAATCTGCTCACTAAGGTGGTTAAAAGTGGTTATAAATTGTCATTTTATACAGTTCTACAACCTGATTAAGCAAGGCCTATTTGTAATTATTTATGAAAATATTATTCAAAGCTAAGTGATTTTTTATTGTTTAAGGGCACATTCTCCATTAAATGCAAACTCTGATGCTTTTAGTTTTTGTTGTTTTTTCTAAATTTGAATTAAACAATTAAAAATCGTTTGAAATAAATAGCAACACTTCGTTAGTTTCGAGTTTCGTTAAATATAAACAACACACCACTTAAATATATAATTATTATTTCATTAACCGACTTTTAATGGTTTGTAAAATACAACATTTCAACCTGACGAATACAGCAAAATCGAAACATGTCGACAAAACTTGAAACGGTTGTTATTTATTTAAAATTTATAACTTAGTTTGCTATTTTTTCCTTGTGTTGCTAAAATTTCACCCTGAATTGTCTGTGCTCAAATTATTGTACTTTCCATCAATTTAGCCCCCCCTTCTGCACCAAGACTGCTTACAGCAGAGAATATCACAAGCAACTCTGTTATCTTACGTTGGCTTGAACCGGAGTACTACATGACTGCTAACGGTTATTACCTTGTGGAGTGCGTGGGTGGTGATGCGGAGGAGAGTTTCTCTCTAAACACAACTGAGCTTACTATTCAGTTGTATGACCTCGCCGTGTATGTTGACTATGTAGTGAAAGTCAGCTACCGAAATAATATCACGGGTCTCATTGGACAAACGTTAAGCAAAGAAATATCATTTAAAACACTCTTTGGTGGTATGCTTGTTTCTTAAATGCTTATTTGTTTGTTTTATGAAAGCAGTCAATTTTTTCAAAGAAAATGTGAACCATAGTAATTTGCCATTTAATTTTTGAAAGACAAGTGCAAACATTATTGCTATTATATAGCCCTTTCCTTTTGATTATCAATTGAGCGCAAAAACTATTTTAATGCTCTATTGCTCCACGTTTTTAGCACCAGGCGTAATACGTCAATTCAAAGTTGTTGTGAAAGATGACGACTCCGTGTTTGTGCTTTGGCAACACCCCGTTTTTGATGGTCAGATTTTTTATAAAATCGAGTATGGTAACGTTGTAAAGACCCTAAATAGTAAAACGTCCATACTTCTCGAGTCAGAAATGAAAGATAAAACATACACTATTAAAGTAAGAACATTGTTATTAAAGTTTGTCTGTGACAAATGTTTCAGTTGTGTAGACTTTTTACCCAAATATCACCTGCAATGAAAAATTCAATGTATTGTTTTTAGATCACACCATATTCCACTGCTAATGGCCATACATATTACGGTGAAACGTTCACAAGGGAGGTTTTTGTGAAGGGTAGCATCAAAATCGAAGTGATACTGGGCATTGTGCTGGGAAGTCTTCTGCTTATAATCTTCATTGTAGGCATCGTGTTTTGCGTGTGGAAGCGACGGCATCCCATGTATTTTCAACCGGTCAGAATGGAAGATGGCACCGGTACATTTGTTTATCTCTTTCGAAATCTGTATTATTTTCCTTTTTATTAATATCTTTACTCCTTATGATGAATTTAGTAAATATGTCAATTCTTCCGTGAGATGGAATTTGAATATAGCAGCATCTTAGATTGAATTTTAAACGTCAGTACCTTCCAAGTCATGTTTTTGCTCGACTATAATTTTTAAAAGATACCTGGTTTCCATGCTCACAATGTTTTCGAGAAAGCAATTTTTGTGTCTTATATCCCAGTTAAACTTCATGGTGGTCGTCTAATGAATCATGGTAAGTTGTATGTGGACCCAACGACCTACGACGATGTCGGGGATGCAGTGCAGGAGTTCGCCTATGAGCTCGACCGGAAGCAAGTCAAGCTGGGTGAACTTCTTGGGGGAGGGGAGTTTGCACAAGTGTACAAAGGCACTTTAACACGTGAGGGAAAGAGTATCAATGTGGCCGTTAAGACGTTGAAGGTGAGTTTTGCTACATAGTCACTCAAAGCCTCTTTTAAAGTACAAAAATGGTCTGTCATACCCCAGCATATATTTTGTATGGAATTTACATGACAGCAAACTACACTTTATTTTCCAGTACGGCGCTTCAAAACACGATCGAGATGATTTCCTTAGTGAAGCTGCTATTTTGGGACAGTTTTCCAACCAGAACGTCATTTCGATAGAAGGTGTCATATTAAAAGGCAAGTAACTTAGTTCATTTGCAAGTCTAATTAATATTTATACGTTCCTATGCTTCTTCAACAGATCGGCCGAACGTCATTGTTTTGGAGTTTATGGAAAATGGGGCATTGGATAAATTCCTACAAGTACATGAATTTATTTTAATATAGTACACTTCTAGAAATATAGAAATTGTTAATAATTCGCATGTTTGTCTGCAAAACTATACATTAACCGGTGATGTATCATGTGGATAGAAGCTATATACTATCTTCTTGCATAGGAGAACGACATGCAGTTTACAATCCTCCAGTTGCTGGGTATGGCAAGAGGAGTTGCAAACGGGATGAAGTATCTTTCAGAGATGGGGTTCATTCACAGGGTAGGCGACAAACAAACTGTCATTTCATATCCTACAATTTCGATCGCTTTTATTTTAGGATCTCGCCGCGCGCAATATCTTAGTTGACGAGCAGAAGGTCTGCAAGGTGGCGGACTTTGGTATGAGTCGACAGATCAAAGTTGACGAAACATATGATACTAAGGTGGCTCAAGATCTGTAATTTTCCACATTACTAGGACCACTAAATTAAAATATTGCCGTATGAAGGTTTTCTGTCATCAAAATGACAATGGGAAATGTAACATCCATGTCCATTTTTCTTTGCCTTTTAAAACTATAAGAGATTTGTAATGGGGGCATTTTGTTGTTTCTAGGGAGGTAAAATACCTGTGCGTTGGACCGCGCCAGAAGCCATCCAGTTCAAGAAGTTCACAACCGCTTCCGATACGTGGTCTTACGGAGTTTTGCTATGGGAGATTATGTCTTATGGGGAACGACCTTACTGGGATTGGGGAAATTACGAGGTGTTTACATTATATATCCATATGACTAAATCTTATTTCATGTTGACTCAAACCTGTTCATATCTCATATGTGGTATTGTGTTTGTGTGCAGGTGCTTGAACGAATCAACTCTGGATATAGACTCCCACCTCCAATGGTAACATACACTAAACCACTATATTTCTTTGTGTCACATTTGTAGTTAGGAAGAATTCTGGAAATTTTAGTACTTAACCAACCTGCGCAAAACTAAAAAAACTGAAAACTAATGAAACAGATATCAGATACCCCCTCCTACAGTGAAGCTATAGCCTTTCTAGACACATATCACTAACATTAACAACAAAACAACAACTAACACCTATCATAAACCAACGTATACTAGCCTTTTACTAAACTTTAATAGCTACAATCTACAGCTATAATCTCATAATGTTTAATTGACAGAATCTATAAAATTAATAATTCTCACGCTTCCACAAAGACATTACAAATCTAACCACTACATTAACTCTCAAAGCTTATCCAAAATCACTCATCAAAAAACATCTTAATCAAATCCATGTAAAGTAAGACCCTAATCCAAAACCTGACATTAAAACCTTTCTCAAACTCCCTTACATTGGTTAAGTTCTCCCAACAAACCCCAAACAAAATCCAAAACCTAATTAAACGCCTCTGTACAAAAGACACTAACATGAAACTAATGTTTACATCTTTTAAAATTAACCAATATTTCTCTAACAAAGACCTTTTCGCTTTTGATATGAGAAGTCAATGCTAGTCTACAAATTCACACGTGCTGGATGTGGTTCCAGCTACATCGGCGAGACAACTCGTCACTTAGAGACTAGAATTGACGAACATATTAAAAGTGATAAAAATTCTCATATTTTTAAACACCTTTATATCAATGAGAACTTTTCTAAAGATTCATTTAATATTATTGAGACTGCCTCTAACCCTTTTGAATTGAAAGTAAAAAAGGAACCTACACATCAATTGGAAAAAACCTAGTCTTGACGCTAAACCCAGACTATTCTGTTTTTATTTCTGTGTAACCTTGTATACCGTCTGTCCTATTCTTTCTACAACCTACATTTCACATATTTTCTACATTTTCTACATTTTTAGTATATGTTCGCGAGATCTGTATAATTCTTCAGTTCTAATGATGGCTAGGACTTAGCCGAAACATGTCAACAAAAATAAAACAGTGTTTAAAATGTTTCATAATTCTCCCCTACTATTTGTATTCGACTCCACGTAGAAATGCCCGAAAATCGTCCACAACCTCATGCTCCACTGTTGGAACAAGGATCGCACGAAGCGGCCGAAGTTCAGCAATTTGCGTGACACGCTTGAGAAATGGATCAGGAATCCTGAGCAATTGCAAGAAATAGCTTCAGTTGTAAAGCGAACGTATGTGTTTTAATAGTTAACAATTAAGCTGTGGAAACCTTCTTAACTACAACTCACGATTAGAGGGCAAAGCTGAATTTTAATCTCATCTGCTGCAAAACAAACGTAGCGTGGATAGCATTTTAGCGAATTAATTAAAACGTTTATTATTTTGATGTTCTTGTTTTTAATAGGGACGAAAACTTGGACTACGCTAACCTCTTGACGATCAATAAATGGTTGGAAGCTATCAGCATGGAGAATTACACGAGCAACTTCTTAAATAAAGGCTACGCCACTCCTCGACAACTTGTCAACATGACACTGGATGACCTGCAAGATCTGGGTATCGAAGTAATCGGTCACCGTAAAAAAATTCACAAGGTCATCCAAAGGACAAAAGACCAGGTAATTTTCTTTTTCTGCTATACACTTTTTTTTATAAGTACCAGGTAAATTGGGTTCAGCCTTAGCTGTTCTTAATTGTTAGCTGATTCTAGCCTCGATTTGTTCTTATTCTGTTCTTATTACTCCATAAGTTGCATAATACATCTACAAAAAAAAAGAAATAAAACAAACACGTACAGGCGAAGAATAATTACTAAATTTAGGTCGCACCTGTTATTCTTCCTATATCTTTTAATATTCTTCCGTAATGGAGTCTTACAGTTGCAAATGCGCCAACCGAATTATTAATTAAGCTTTAGCCTTGTTCTTAGTTTGTTATTAATTTTTGACCAATTTAAGCCTTAGTGTTCTTATAAAAAAAAAGTGTGTATTCATGAGTATCGACTTGATCGGTTACCGTAAAAAAAATACAAAACGTCATCCAAAGACCTAGAGACCGGGTAATTTGTCTTGTTTTTATATTAACTCGTTTACTTTCGGCGTTTTTGTTGTTGTTTTAGTTGGCATCCGGGGAGCAAAACAATCGTAGCTCGAGCGTTTCTGGTCGTTCAAAATTAAGTTTTTCTCAAAAGAAATAAAGCACCAGTGTTTGTGCATCGCACGCAAAGTAATGATTTTATATATGTATATTGAAGTGTGAAGAGGATCTTTTATTGTGCAGTTCTTTAATTTCCGTTTTGTATCTTTTGATTTTTGTAGATCCTTTGTTTCACCCAGACAATAATCAATCGTGTTTGTACATATTTTGCTCTTTTTTTCAGCGCATTTTTTGTTAATATTTCAATAATTTTTTTTATACAAATATATTTTTTACATTATATTTAAATTTTATATGTTGTTTGCTTTACGTTGTATGAGAACGTTTGAACTTATGACTAAATGCACTAGAAACTCAACAGCTTTTTTTTATTTTTGATTGGAACAATCACAGTTGCTGATCTATATTAAGGCCGACTCCCACTTGGCCGTACGTACGGAGCGGTCAGGCTTACGCATGCGCATTCATCAGGAGTTGCGTAATTTTATGGACGTTGACGGTCAAAATTTGTCTGCCTAGGGAGTTGAACTCGTTTCTACTTATTCTTTGGCCGCCGACATATAACAAGATTCTAAGCAATGAAATTGAAGAAAAATGTAAACAAACGTTTTGAATTCCGCGGTTATGGGTCAATGATCATATTAAAATCAAGATGGACTCACAAACCACACAGGACGAGTTATCAAGACATCTTTCTTTACAGTGATTTTTGATGCAACATCCAATTAATCGTGAAAGGTTGAATCCCAGCAGTTCTGTGTCGTGAACTTTCTTCTACGATTCCAAGCTGCCATATTGTTTACTATATTTGCCGCGCGGATTTTTATCTTCTGTGCGACTAGTGGATATTGACTAGCGATGTACGTACGTACGTTCTTTCACAGGTAGCTACGTACGTACGGTCAAGTGGAGATCGGCCTTTACATTAAATGTTCGCGATGTGAGTCGTGTTATGTCGGATCGTACAAACGAGCCGCCATTTAATCACCCGCTTTAAAAAAAAAAGCGCTTGAAAGCAACAGCTCCAGTGAAAACACACATGACGTCATGCAATTGCAATATTTTCCAGGCTTACGACACAACCATTCTTGCGTCATCTTCGCGATCAATGAAACATTTAATGATTTTGGAAGCCTTGTTCATCGATGAATTGAAACCGGCACTTAACACAAAAGACGAATACAAAAGCCACACGTTTTCAATTAAAATATAATCAATATGTCCCTAGGGTATCTCTGTTTTTTGGTTTTTAGCATGTTTCTTTTCGTGTAGATACTTGTATGTGGATGCAGCTCTGCATTCTTAACGACAACCATATCTCTCTTTGAAGCAACGGAGTTGGATGTAGAAAATTCGTATAGTGATCCATGTCAGCTACTGGATTGCGATGAAGAGGATGATAATAATAAACAAAAATATTTATTTTGGCAAAAAAAAATTTTTTTTTAATAAGTGCCGCTTCATCGATCTTAATTAAACGGCACGCAAAATTAATAGGCACATAAATGATTCTGCAAAGTATAAAGATGGACTTCTTTCGTTTGATTGATTGAGTCTATAGAGTTTTAATGGTGAAGACTTTGGAGCTAAATAATACGCTACGAAAGTTTGTCCCTCAAATTATCCTGACCTTCAATTATTCCACCACCTCAGAAGTTCATGAAAAAATCTGTATTAAAAACAATGATTTTAAAAGTAATCACCCAAAACTACCAAACCATATAACAACAATCGTGCATTTCAAATAGTGGTGCACGTTGTGTAGTCATGAATCTGAAGATAAACTGGTTTTACTTTATCGTGGCATTGCTGTTATATTTGATAAATGTTTCTGATAATGCGAAATTTGAAGCAATTTCAAAAGAACTGAGAAAAAATGTTCAAATGAGCAGCATAGCTAAACAGCAGTTATCTGATGAGAATAACACGGCAGGTTTTCCAAGATTAAGTGGAGACGATTTTGCAGGTCAGTTCTCATTATTTTTCTTTAAATGTGAAGATTGTCTTCAATAATCAGCTATATGAACGTTGGTATCTATATTATACTTTACTATACATAAACGATCGCCCAGACACGTTATCCAAAACCATTATAAATTATGCTGACGATTCCACATTGTATTCCTGTCTTGATAAATCAGATGATTGTGATAAGGTTAATTTAGCTTCTGTTTTCGAAAAAGATCTCAATACAGTAGTTGAATGGGGGTAAGAATTGGCTGGTTAATTTTAATCCATCTAAAACTAATCTTCTTTCCATTAATCATTTCAAGCATATTTACCATATTAGCAGATTCTCATTTGCCTGAAGACAATTCATTTTGCCTTTTTGGTCTAATATTTACAAGCAATCTATCATGGCGATCATACATTGAAACCATTGCAAAATCAGCTGCCATGAAGGTTGGTTTTCTTATGAGAAATGAGTTCCCTCACCCCTGAGTGTATCCTTTACCTGTACAAATCTTCAATACGCCCTTGCATTGAATACAGCTGCCACATTTGGGCAGGTGCTCCTGCGAATTGCCTGAATTTGTTAGACTGTGTTCAACAGCGTGTTTGCAACGCAATTGCCACAAACCTGTCTTTGAAATTGTACTCCCTATCACACCGGCGAAACGTAGTCTCTTTGTCTTTTTTACAAATTTTTTATGGACATTGTTCAAGGCATTGACTGGGGTTGATTTCAGTTTGGCCACTTATCAACAGAAGTACTTAATACAGTGAGGAGGTGGTGGGTATGTCTAGAGTGCCAAGAGATTGTGAAAAATACTGTACCCACAAAAGTATGATTACTGCATCACGGGAAGTTTTTATGAAACTCGTCGATACAGCTGTATTGCACTTTAATGTAAGTCTTCATGATTAAACAATAAATATAATTTTTTGAAATGAAGCTTTTTTTACTCATAACCACTCACTAAACGACTTTTCGACAAAATCTTTGGGTTGATTGCCAAATGCCTTATTGCGTTATTGTCGGATATTTACATGTGAGTTGAATGAAATTTGATAAGGAAAACGCTGTTCACACAAAAACCCTATTTCTTAAGGATATGGGCAGTCTGCTGGGGTTTCCACCCAAGAGTGGAGTACAGTAAAGAGCATAAAACAGGTGATTGTTAGTCTTTAACGTTCAAAGCCTTTGAAACAAAAAAGAGAAACTGGAAAAAACTTTAGCGAGGCACACCTTAAACCTGTCATCTCAAACAACGAGATAATTCTACCCATCCTACACGTATTTTCTAAAGATTCAATAAAAAAGCAGTGGTGTCATGATCAACTGCAAAACAGTTCTAACATCTGAGTTAACCTTAAATCAAAAAGTTTGGAACTGCTTGCAATTAAAGTCTAAACGCATGGAAAGCATATTTGGATAGGCGGCGGTGTGAACCTGCTCGATATTGACTGGTCAATCAACTCCACAATCGATGACTTGTATTGATACCTTCATTGTCACTGGGTTCATGTCACCTAACCTAAGCTGTATAATTTGTCATAAGGGGACTAACACCTTAGACATTCTAGCAACAAACAGACATATCCTTGCGGATATAACCTGCCATGCCCTGTGAAGCAAGCCTACTAAACGAAGGATATCTCTGAAGAATTGCGAAGCACAGATCTATTAAAATCATGTGTCAAAGATCATATCAACAAGTTTGTAAATAACTGCATTGTTTGGTCTTAATTAAAAAAATTGTGAAATATTCAATGGCTATACCGTCCAAAATGTCTTCCATGTACAGTCAACGCATGGTAACCCGTAGATTCAAACGGAGGAGGAAACAGAGATAAAGATGGATACTGATGTAGCTAACATTTTGAACAATCTATTTGCGAGTATATTTTCTAAACCAGATGGTTTACAACGTTTTAATGAAATGTAAACCCATTAAAAGCATGCAATAGATAACCGTTGGTACTGCTGGTATCATAAAACTTCTACAAAGGCTGAATCAATACAAAACCGAGAACTGCTGTCCGATTTCTCTTACATCTGCATCGGGAAAGCTTCTTGAACACATCATACACATTAGCATTATTAATCTAGGTTGAGAAAATACTCTATGAAGCCCAACATGCATTCTCCAAAGGAAGTTCATGTGAAACCCAGTTAGTTGCAACAGTAAGCAATCTAACAAAGTTTTTTAATCACAGCAAACAAATTGATGAAATACTCTTTGATCTTACTAAAGCGTTTGATAAAGTTGCTTTTCATCAAACTTAATCATCACGGCATAAGAGCATACTTGCTTGGATAATAAACTTTCTCTAGCTCTGGAATTTCTTGGAGTCTTGGATTTTTTAAGGTACTGTCTTTAGGACCTTTATTATTCCTTCTATATATTAACGATCTACCAGTGATCTATAAAACTATAATGTCCTGCAATGATTCTGAAAGGTTCCGAAAGGACCTAGATTGTGGATTGGAAAAGAACATGGTTTACAGCGACGTATCCAGTGGGATTTTGATACCGCAACTGCGGTATCGGCGCCCAAACTCTGGCGCCAAAAAAAAAAAAAAATGTTTGGAAATTAAAAAATGCACTATCAAAGATTTATTCTAACATTAAACAAATGTTTTTCCTTATTCAGATATGTTTTTCAATCTATTTTGTACACTCTTTTCTTGTTTCAATTGACATGAACGCAAAAAAATGTTTTATAAATGTTGATCTTTATTTATTTTATGTTCTGTTTTAGATATTGTTTCTTCACTTTACACCTTACAGGACATTTCACGTGCAAATTGTTTTATCGCATTGGTTAAACTAAACAGTTACATTTACATCAAACAGTGATCTTTGTTGCACGCTTTTTGTACAGAATTAATACATTCTGCATAAATTTTTCATAAATTTTGATAATTGAGCTCTCCCAAAAATTTGCGAGGAAAGAATACTAAAATAGGAACCTCGTTAGCGAAATTTAAAAACGTGTTAATTAGTAAATACGTGTTAAATTGCTATAGTTGTGTTACATATGCAATATAATGTTTTTGCTGGAAACATTTGATAAATATAATAGGACGACTTTTTCAGTGATAGCTATTTCTTTGAAATTAGGAATTAGTTTCCCTTTAAAAGGGTCGAAGAAAACTGAACAGTCATATTTATTTTCTTCTTTGAAGGGTGTCTTCTGCATGTTTATTAGTTTTGTTAAAGTGATTTTTGTAAACAAAACTGAACGTTTCTTTGCGGTTTGATCTTTTTATATTCCATTGTATGCAGCATAGTTCTTCTGCATTTGTTTGTCTCTAAGTTGAATGGAGCTTTTAAACAATCTGTGGCATTGCGTGTAAACATGTCTGTCGGTCATGTAGTTATGATTCATGCAGTTTATTCAAAATGGCGTTGTTTTAAAAGCTTTTGGATAATATAAAATACTTTTTTTATATCATATTCAAAATAATCTTTGTTTAGATTAGAAAATTAAAATAAGTTTAAATCTTGCAAATTAAAAAATTGTTACACCTTTTTTTCCATTCCGTCTTGTCGGACGAGTGAGAAGGTACAATATTAATTTTTCATTCGTCCGCGCAAAAAAAAGCTTTATGTTACGCCACTGGATAATGAGTGTATTATCCCCCGTGAAGTGCATTTTCCAGCAATTTTCCAGACACATAAAATTCAAAAAATTTATGTGACACTAAAACAACTACATTTTCATACGAGCAAAACGGTATCCCCAAATAATCTCTGGATACGTCGCTGGTTCATGGAATTTAACTCAGTGAACTTATACCTATTATGTATAAACGAAACAGTCTTAACGATTACATATTACACAAGTTGGAAGTGATTGACACGCCTAAGTACCTTGGTTTTAACTTGCATAAACATTTTTTCATGGAAACCTAACTTCGATCACATTGTGAAAAGTATAATCAAATTCACACTTTCTTTCAATGTCACAAAATGGTTCAACGCAAAGCTGAAAGATTTGTGAATAACGTTTGGCATCAACTAAGCAGTCCTAGTAGTATCTCTTGAGGGAAAACCTCTTGAATCACGAAGAGTGGATGCACAATTGAAATCAATCAATCAATAAAATGACATGACATCCCATCATCATCATCATCATCCAGGTTTAACGTCTGTTTTCCCTATACATGAGTCTTGGACGTTTTCAAAAGATGGTATTCCCCACAATTGTGTAGGTTTAATCATCTGATGGTTTATTGAAGCAAATGTTTTTACAGCTGGATACCCTTTCTAACGCCAACCCCAGTGAGAGGGAAGAATGACAAATGACAAATATAAACATAACAATTAAATATTTTTTTACTTTTTCCAATATGCTAAATGATAACTAGAAAGAAAGAAAAAAGAAATATATATTTTAAAAATTAATTATTGTGAAAGGCTGGTGTCATTCAATAGAAAATTCCTTCATAAAGTTGCATTCAACTCGAACTCGGTGAATCGGTTGTGTGGCGAGCAAGATCCACAGTCTTCCGATTTCAACCAGTTTATACATGCGTTCAAAGCTACGAGAACTCATTCGTTATATGTACAAACTAATATATTCAGATTCCTACATCCTATATTTATCAATAGCTTGCGTGAATATCGTAATTATCTAGTAGTATCTGTAACGTGATTGGCTAATCACGAGATCATATATATTATAATTTCGGAGTGTAAAACTCAATATTTTTCCTTGATTGGCTAAAAAGGAGTGCAAAATTCAATATTTTTTCTGATTGGTTAAAGCAACTATTCCTGGGATTCCTATTGGTTAAAAACAGAGTGCAAAATATGACCAATACACTTTTTTCACGCTGTTCTTTTAAAAAAAGAGCCAGTGGAGAAGAGGTCGGACACGTGCGAATGTTAGAATGTTGATAGAGAACTACTACTTATAATAATCTAGATTTTCTTCATTTAACTTCTTTTGTTGATGAAAACTTTTAATTTTAGGCTGTATTGTTCATCCTATGGTTGAGCAGGTATGAAATAAACTTTCCTATTGTCTTTCATATTGCTCCTATTGTCGGTGCCGTAGAATTTCAAACCAATTCCTATGTTTTAAAACCATTCAAATCCCTCGTAGAACTCGTAAACTTGCTGCACATAGGAAT
Organism: Candelabrum cocksii; assembly: GCA_963930725.1. NCBI lineage: Eukaryota > Metazoa > Cnidaria > Hydrozoa > Anthoathecata > Candelabridae > Candelabrum > Candelabrum cocksii. Next base: position 11,314,688 of record OZ005667.1, on the reverse strand, counting down.
TCAAACAAAATGTTCAGTTTAATGTACAATCATTTGCATGCTGAATTAACGATGACATTTTTATCCTAATACCTATCTAATTTGTGCATATTTTCCTTTATTGCAGCCAAATGATATGATCAATCTTGTAGCTAGCTTTGGCACTGAATCCGACATGACAACTATCCAGGAATTAAGTATGTTGAACTCCACATGTTTCCTCTTTGTTCATATTCTCTTGATTTTCAGTTCAGGGATTTGAGATTCTTCAGCTATGTATTGAAGAGGAAAGCTTTGAGATATTCGATGCTATTGTTCAGGTACATGCTCTATTAAATGACCGTTATTAATTTAATTATTTATTAATATTTCTTAATTATTAATATTAACTTAAAACCACCTGCTTTGAACACCTGTCTTGTCCACCCCCCCCTCTCATTTTTCACCATCCTGGGTTCTCAAGCTGTATGGTCACATCGTCCGATTGAGTGAGTTGGATCCTGCCAGTAGCGTTGAGTTCTTTATAATCGATGTGTTGAGTTCTTTTTGACATCAATGTGGCACTCTGTTTGAATGTAGCGCGTAAATGCTGAGTTAGAATTTGATAAAAAAATAATCGATTGTTGAATTTTTTGTAAACGTGTACTCTTTCTACACAAAACGTTATTAATGCAGATGTACAGAAAAATAATTGTCCTAATTATAAAATAATGAATCTTTTACAAAGGGAACCGTGCAATAAAATAAAACCGTAATATAATTAAAGAAAGAAACTGATAGCTTGGGAATAAAGTGTATGAATGTAACAATTGACAATGAAATACGATTGAATAAAAGAAATTTTGAACATTAAATAAGCAATGAAAATAACAATAATAAATCTTTTTTATATACAACATCTTGCCTTCCTAAGGGTCCAAAATCCAAGGGGGGGGGGGGGGGGGAGGACGCTATGAAAACTAAATTGAAGTTCCTTTTTGCCCTCTATGAATTATGTAATTACATTGTGTAGTGTTTGTACGTGAAAAAAACGTATATAGATTTTTGTTTCTTCAACAGGCCCTTTCCTGAATATATAAGTAGACTCACAAACTTTACTTATACTCCTGTTATATCTGTTGCCATGCACTTTTCATTAAAGATACATTGAACCGTTTATTCGACCTTCAATCAGTCAGGTTTAAAATGGGAAGTGTAGCTGCCCGGTCTTGTTCAGGCTGTGGTATCTGTGTCTGATTCCTCTCGAGAACAACTTTGTGTTTTTATCTCTTGTCCGTGCATTTCCTTTATGTTTCTCCATTGTCTTTACGCGTTTATTGTCATTTGTTCTTAGGGAAATTAGCTTATAGTTCATATATGTATAGGTATATGTTACGTGTAGATTTGTTGTGTTAGTGGACGTTGTATATGATGTGCTAGAGCTTTTAAGTTAAAATGAATTTGAACAAGAACAAGGATTCGTCTTCTTTAGGAAGCTACGGTGTTTAAACGAAATTTAGTTGTTTGTTTAATATGGATACTATTGATGAGAACAATAACAAAACAACTCATGAGTCAATCCTTTTTTTAGCATTTTCCTGATTCGTTATTTGCACACATCGGGCGAGGTATATCTCTTGGTAGGCTGGCTAACAAGGTATACCGTTTCATTGCTCTATGGTCTCATGCTGACTTATCCAGATCACTTTTTCCATTAGAATTGAAGCATTATTAAATTAAACTATTTTAATTTTTACAAGAATCTATCTAAACTGCCCATAACCACAACCAATTGATTAAAAGATTTTTTACGTAGTAGTAAGTTTTTTATTTTTTATAAATTAAGTTCTTTTTTAGATCAAAGCCAGTTCAGAAAGTGCAATGAGGGACTTTTCCCACGTCATTAACTTAAAGCCACATTTTTACCTCACTTACCGATGCCGAGCCGAGGTAGACATTTCACTAAAATCATTCATGTATTATCCAGGATCTGAAATTTTTCACCAGTAATCTATATATTAGGTTTATAAATCCCCTGCAAAATAACTTCTTTGACAAAGGTATAAAAGGTCACTCTTAAAACTAAATTTATAACAAATGATGCCATGATTTTGCTTGAATCCGAACAACTTCAATCTATCAGGTATTGTTCTCCCATTATGTTATGTATCAGTGTTCTGTAATATACGCGACACGAGCCTAAAATAAAAAGATATTTTGCATATTCTGTTTTTATATTTTGAAAAGATTTAATGACATTAACAAAGAATGCCTTGATTTTTGTCTTGATTTATTTAAAAAATTTAAAATACCTCATTTGACGATGGGCTCGACATGAAGAAGGTAAGCCATAGGTAGGTCTTCGCTCATCAAAGAATACTCATTTTTAGTTCACCAAACATGTTGTGGGGTCGTTGAAAAAGAAGGAGAGAGGTGATCATGAGGAGGCTGACCATTTAAGATACTAAATTACAATTCGTTTTAAAAGACACAACAATAGAAGAGTACGTTCGTTGCGTCAACGTTCAAAATGACCATTTAAGATACTAAATCACAATTTCTTTCTTGGTAGACACTGTTTTAAAAGACACAATAAAAAAATCAGAATAATCTGTAACATGTACAGATAAATACTTCTCACTGTAAAAATTGTACTACTTTTTAAGAATCAGATCCAACACTTATAGTCATGTATTTAAGCATAACAGTGCAAATTGTGAGAAAAACATGAAACTAACAAACAATATGTTGATTGCCAGATACCAATTTCTTCAAACCAATTAAACTACAATAATTTGTTTACGTATGGTTAAAATTTAATTTCATTGGATGTCGAACATTTGCTCAACTTAATGGTGGCTTTACATTGTTATTGCTTCCGCATTGGAGTTTGTTACCATAGACAACAGTAACAACAGTATAACAGGAAGATGCTAATTATTACGTTTATATGAGTTTTCTGTTAATAGCACTTTGAGAAACGACAGGGATTACGTTAATTAATAACCATTTGTAAACCTGTTTCGTAATAATAACGAGTTATTTAAAAGAACAAGCAGTGAACTTACTGCAGCAATAATTAAACTTCACTTTGACAAAAATTCTGAACCTATGTTTAACGCTCCCAAATGTGACACTTACTTGATAAACCTACTCAAATCAATCAAAAACATTATATGTTCAAATGCCTCCCTCGCATCTTGTAATAGTTTGCAGCACTGCCAGATTTTATCAATGACCCCCAACATGTGTTTTTACTCTCTTTTAATAGTTGTAGAAATTTAGATGACACAACTGAACTGATCGATACAAGCACATTATACATTTCAATGACCCACACAAAGTCTTCTCCACATAAATACACAATCCCTCGTCTCTTCTGTCAACGAATTCAAATTAACAACGCTACCTGTTCGACATGTAGTCATGTCCAAAACAAGGTTAAAACAACAAATGCTTGACCAGTTTTGATCGACTTTTCAATTGATTGACATGCATGCACCCATACGCAAGATGACAGTTACAAGACCACCTGCGTCTCGGATGGAAGATGCAGAAGTTCGATCATTGCAAACCTGTCGAAATGAATCATGTCATCAAGCTCATCTTAATGGGGACACCACAGGCATGGGAATGATTTAAAATGTAAGGTTCGAAATGCAAAGTTAAAGTTTTATCGAACTTGCATTATACTCCAAAAGTTCTAAAGAGGTATAGAAAGTTATCAACAACATCCTTCATCCGCCTCCGAAACGAATCCGAACAAATCCAAATGACCTCAACTCGCACTTTTTCAAAACAGTCAGAATATTGAATGTGACAGCGAAACCAATTAACGAAATTGAACAGCGTATCAATTCACTTCCCAATGATTCCCTCTAGTAAGTTTAATCTTAGAACAGTGGAGTATACTGAAGTCTTATATTTGTTAAAATCTCCCAAAAGTGGTATCTCAACAGGAGCAAATAACATTCCAATCAAATATATCAAACTAGCCATAGAAGAAATATGCTCTCCTTTAACTCACATCCTATATGGCTTTACTTCCAAACAGCAGTTTCCAACATTGTGGAGGCTTAGTCGTGTACACGCTTTTTTTTTTATAAGAATACGCTTTATAAGAATAGCAGGGTGAAAATGGGCATTTTGTGAAGAATATTCTAGGAATATGCCCAGGGTGAGAATTCTACTGTGTTGAAGAATATTTTGCTGAAATATAGCTGAATTTGCAAAAGTTGATAGAAGAAGATAAGATATGTATTTATAAATTGTGACAAGTTGTGCAATGTCAATACATGCGCGATCAAGACATGTACGCACAGTATAGAAGAAAAAACTTCATTTTAAGAAATTTTTATGGAACAAAAAATAAGAATAAAACCTATTTTAAGTAGAATAAATAGGAATATGCTAAGAATATTTCAGCCTGATTTGGAGTTAAAAGTTAAGAATACTTGACCCTGGCCGAGTCAAGTCTATGCTTATAAAAAAAAGCGTGTATGTCCAATACCTAAGATTCAAAGTCCTGCTGGACTATGTACTATTTCAAAGAATCATGTGACATCGAAGCCTCGCATCCGCCATGTTATTTTTTTTGAAAGAAAGAATTTTCTAGGATTATTTGCAATATTAAAAGTCAATAGTCAGACGCGCTTTTGCGTTTTGTTGCATTTTATTGTGTGAATGGTCATGGTCTGCAACATGTACGACTGACCGTACTATTATTTATTATATGGAGGACTAGCAATAAGACTCAAGTGTGCAAAATGCATGCATTACTTCTATAACAAAGAAAACTGTGAACTTGCTATTCTGTGTTTGTATATAAACACATATATGCATGTCTACCTGTGACAATCTGTCCTTGCCAGTCGGCAACAATCAGTGTCGAGGATCCTTCGTTTCAAATGTTTTTCCCCCTGTTTAAATTCACCCTCTTTTTGTAAAACACCTTTTAGAATTTTCATGCAATCATTTTTGTCGACAACAACACATATGCACGTGCAAATTTAACGCAACATTTCTTTCCTAGTGAATGTTGCGCCATTTTGGTGTGTTTTAAATAAAAAGAATCGTGTTTTTTATCAGTTTGTCCTTCTACTATTCCTAAAATAATTTTAGATATTAAATCTTTGAAACATCCTTATTTGCGTTCATAATAACAACTACATCAACTAACCGTTTGTTACATTTCACCCACCTTTTCAAGGTGCATTTCATGACGGGTGATTACAAAAGCGCCTTTGAAGACGCGGAGAAAGATCTCCACTACAAGCACGACGGATCAGCTTACGTGATGGCGGGAATAATTGCCTACAAATTGCAGGTAATTGATGATTTGACTTCGTTAGCGTTGTACGAAGAAGAGTTCTTCTCAAAATTGCTTTTTTTGTGGAACGCCTTAATTTTAATGTCAGCTTATTCTCTCTATTTCTAAACATTGTTACATAGTATTAGTACTTACCTTCCCATGTATAGAAAGACCTGCAGGCCACACAGTATTTGAAAATCGGGCAGAAATTCATCAACGGTCACAATTCAGCGTCGTATGAATATCTTGGATTGGCGTATTACAAGCTGGGAATGTTAAGGGTACGTAAGGTTTCCTCGCAAATGATTCACTCTCGACATAATCATCTTGTTTGCTCCGTTCAGAGAGCGGCAGATGCTTTGACAACTTCTCTGGAATTCGACAAAGAAAACATCAATGTGTTGCTGAACCTTGGCATGGTTTATAGGTAATTTTTTACGACATTAACACAGGATGACCAAACCTGATTTTAACAAGTGTAAATGTTTTTTACTGTCATTTATGATGTTTGTGTGGCTTTTTGTGTTAATATCTTTTTCAAAATACTTATTTTCAAACAAGCCAGAAGAATTCGGCTCATTTCACTGGCAATGATTGTTTCCAATGTATGTTCCTTTTTCTTTTCTTTTCTTTTAGTGAAATTGGAGACTCTATAAATGCTCATCATTTTTTAGACATTGTTCTGGATTTAGACAGGAATAACACCAAGGTGAACATTTAATGGAAATTGATGTAATATATATATATATATAAATATATATACATAAAGGAATTTATGAACAATTTTGAATCCTATCTAACTTGAATTTTGTGAGTCAACCATCACAAGTAATTATTGCGTACAAATATTTATTACTTTTATTTATCGCTGCTCTCTTTTTGTTTCAGGCCTTGGAGACAAAAGCACGAGTTTATTATCAAACCGGCGCACAAAAGGAAGCCTTAGGTTATTACAAGGTAAGCAATCACAGTTTCTTTTTTGAAGATTGTAAGTGCGGAGCATGGCAATAAGCTACACTCAACACTTCAACAGAACGATGAAGAAGAGCTCTTTGAGTTTACTACTTTCCAACAGGTGGTGTCTCACTAATGAAACTTAGGGTGTACTTTAAACAAGCACTTATCAGTGACTAAGCATTGTTTGCTCATGATGATGTTTCCGGAATCCTATCGAATTCAATAAACTAATGTAAAGTGTTCTTCATGTATGACCACTCCCATTGTGTGTGTTGTTATCCCACAATGTTGTTTTGGTGCGTTTTGTTATTCCACAATGTTGTTTTGACGCATATTGATACCTAGTGGTTTTACAGGCATGTGTGAACATTGAGCCGAATAATTTTGGGTGCGTGTTTATGACGGCTGTTTCCTATGCGTCGGCAGGGAGGTTTTTCAAGGCAGTAAAGACCATGACTCAAGTAATGTTGGTGTTTCTTTAAAAACTGCAGAAAGTTATTTGAAGTTTATTTTAAGAGATGGCATCTAGGTTTCTTGTTGAATTCTAAACCATTTATGTTTTTGAGAAATGGCTATAATTCGATGATTATCGAAAATGATTTACGAACTAAATCAATCTCAATAACAACTTTTAAAGATGAAAGAAGTGGAATTTGATATTCGTATAAATGATTTACATAAAATGAGCAAGTCAATCTCGATCCCTTATAATGGAACTACGTAAAAAGGTGCGTGTGACCAGGGCGTGTGTGTGTGTTTTAGGTGATGTTATCCAGTGTGTGTGACCAAGGTTACAAAGAACCGTTATATTTAAGAGGTAATTCGTTTCTTCCGTTGTTCGTCGTGTAATTTCTTGTTGAATGAAATCTTGATAAAAAGCCAAATAGTCCTTATATGTTATTAGTCCTTATGCCTTCTTTAGATTTCTACAGGTATTTAAACAGAAAGCTGGACAGTCCGCTAGTCGAGTACAAATTCGACGATGACCTACCCGAATCGTATCGCAAAATATGGGCCAATAAAATTCTACCCAACCATTTCGTAAGTACGCGCTGCGCGTCACGCAGCGCTTTCCACGAAATACGATCGAGGAGTTCATGAAATATTTCTCGTTTAGAATTACACTGAGCAGCCTGGGATCGAACCCCATACGAGGTAGTCATGCCATGAGTGTATTCGTAAGAACAGATTGTTTAGTGGTTGGTTTAACTTTTATTTCGTGAGAATAATTGAAAAGATTATCATTATTTTCACTGGAGAAAGCATCAATTTACTGCGAAAATACTCTTTTCTTTTTTCTTTTTTTCTGCTCACTGCTTTCTAAAGCGGCTTTACACAAAAAAAGTTCGACCGAACAAATCTGACTGAAAGAACCTGATTGGTTCATAACAGAACATTGCGTCACTCGAGAGTTTTAGAAAACCATGTGATTTTAGCATACACGTTTTCGCTAAAATTCCTTCGCTCAAACTTTTCGCTCGTGTAAATGGTAGTGGAGCGAATGAATTTTTTGTTCGTGCAAACAATGTTTTTTAACTAATCAAATTTGAGAGATTTTTTTGCTCAGATGTGTTTGCTCGAACTTTTCGCGTGTGTAAATCCCGTAAAATTTCTTTTCGTCATAGCGATGTCGATGAAGTTGAGTTTGAGGATTTGAATAACAACTCGAAAGTGAGTTGTTTATTTGAGTGAAGAAAACAGAAGTTCAGTAGCGGATTTTTAGGTGCTCTTATGCAGGGCGTTTGAGGTGGCACCGTACTTTCAGTATCGAGCCGATGGCTACACGCCCAACGCCAAGTTGAACTTAGCCATGGCTCTCGGTGCTTTAGATGTGGCGCAGACGGTCAAGAAGTAAGCACCGATCTTCGTTACTTACACGTTGTTTTTTTTTAAGAAACCAGTATATAAGAAACCGTAAGCTCAGATTTGCCAAAAATTAAGAAACACTTAAGAAACTTAGGCAGGTTGAAACTTTTCTAGAGTTAAGAGACACTTTTGTATATGTATACATTAACAACGAAAAATTTGGTCGTGACACAATTTGGGAGAAATTTTTTTGTTTACATTGCGTTGATCGAACGTGTTTAAACAATCAACACATTAGAAAAAATTAAATTAATTGAAAGGTAAAATTTAAGAAATTTTTGAGGGTCAGAATAAATTAAGAAACTTTTGAGCCTCAAAATGACCAAATTTTAAGAAACTCGAGGCTCAGCCCATTGCTTAGGTTTCTTATATAAAAAAACGTGTCTACCATTGCATTATTACGTTTGTAGGTATTGGTTGCGACCGAAAGACACGAAAGGTTGGAAGGGAAGGGTGTATTCCTGGAGGGATTTGTTTGAAGTGGCCGTCAAATGGAGGAAGCTGGTGTCGATGGATCAACCGGTTATTTGGCTGTCCGAACTTCCCAAGAGTGTTACGGACGCCGGGTTTGTCACTCATATGATCCTGAAGAAAGGACACACTGAGATCCCCAGGTAGCAAACCTATAGTTTAATACTCCTTAGAACACTCCCGGACGCATAGAGAGTATGTGTGTCAAGTTTCGTCAAATTGGGTTCACGATTCTAGGATTTGAACTTACAAACATTCGAAAATTTAATCTTACTACAATAACACTAGGGTCGTGTTACTGGGTCACCAGCATCGTGTTACTGGGTCACCAGGGTCGTGTTACTGGGTCACCAGCATCGTGTTACTGATTTTTAATCAAATTCGACAAACACTATTTCATGCAAATTTGTTTTGATTAAAAAATGTCAAAACTTCAGTTCTTTCCATTTCACTTATTAAGTTACCATTGGATGGTGTGATTTGAGCAATTTATCTAGCTGGCTACTTTCTGGATAAAAATTAAGTTTTGAACTTTTTCTAGCTAATATTAATGGACTAATGAGTAAAGACGAAGGAAATGAGACAGGAAATGTTTTTCAAGGGCATAAATAATAGCTAGTAACTACTTTAAGCGGAGAAACTTTCGCGAATTTTTGCCATTTTTGCGAAAGTTTATCCCGCGAATTTTACAATATTTTGCATTCGCGAAAGTTTATCCATGCGCAACCACCAAAAAAAAAATTTTTTATTGTTTATTCGTCCTATATTTTTTTTCTCATTTTTTTCATTGGTCTATTCGCGAAAGTTTATACTCGCCAAACTCGCGGATAGACTCCATTCGCGAAATGAAAAAATTTCACGAATGCCTTGATTCGCAAAAGTACTTAAGAATGTTGGAGTATAAAACTAAGTCAACAAGTTTCAGTAGATGTTCTTTTTATTTTGTGAAAACCCAATATGATTTGGGTAAACTTGATTTCATTAACACTTGTTTCAGCATTACAGAATGGTTTTTCTGAGAAAAGCGTCCATATTAAAAGGAATGCATGGAAAATGTTTCAAATTTTAATGAAAGGAGTGGCTGGAATAAACTCTGGGGGAATATGTCTTGGGGGAATTTGTCTCCAAAATTAATAAGCGTCCCGAGACGATTATTCCGGACTCAAGAGTATATATGCTGTAGTATTTCATGATTGTTCACAATTTTTCCGCTCCCAGGTATTCGGCCTACACCCTCGAGGCGCTTCAACTCTGCAAGTTCATGATAAAAAGTTTGCTCGGTCAAAAGTTACCTTCGCAAGCGCAGGACCAAGTCATGAAGGCGGTGTCGCCCACAGACATCCTAAGTGTGCTAAAGAAATACGACAGCACCAATCCTAGCGGAGGTCTGCTTTCGATAATATGATTACTTGAGTTTACTTATGGGATTTTCTCTCTTTCTAAACAACGTTCTCTCTTAATGACCTGAGAATAGGTACACGTAACCTTTTTTTTCCGAGGCTCAATTTTCTTAGCAATTTGAAAAAGTAAGGCTGCATTTCTGAAGTATAGTTTCAGGTTGTTTTTGTGTATTACTCTATTCATTGTCGGCGAACGGCACATTCGATGAGGCGATGTAAACAAGCAGACAGATGCGTGGTGACAGTAGTGGACTTCAAGAGCTTGCGATATTGTAGTGTTTCACTAGATATCTGCTTACTGAGCATACCATATTTCAGGTTTTACCGTGGGAATGCAAGTGCCGTCGAGTCGCGCCAAAGGTGGTCTCCTTCACGGAGTCAGGCTCTCCATCACTGGAGAACACGAACACGATATCAGCTTGTCCATTCAGAGTGCACGCACTTCATCGCAGATCGTGCAATACGCCGCTGAACTCACGCACGTTTTCAATGCGCTGAAGGAGAATCTCAACAAAAAGAAAGAACTTGTGAGGAGTTCTGTTGCATGTTTTTTTATTCAAGGTTTTCTGTCGTTTTCTTTGTGAAGGACAACGATGTGGCTAGTCAACACATTCTGAGGCTCATATATTACTTCTACAATATGCTTCCATTGTCCAGAGGGAGTAGGTAGGGCGATGTCATCATTAAATCTCGCGTTTTGATACGCGGTCAATCCAATTACTGTTTTTGTTTTTATGGCAGTGGTGTGGCTTATAGCGTCGCTCTTGGTTTATTTATGGCGGTTAATAAGGAGATAACCTCAATGTTACCGAAAGAAAAGGTATTCGCGTTCTTAGCTATTTCGACTTGTGTAAATTTCTCCCCTGATCTTTCGTTAAGCAACCAGATATCGAGTCGTATTTTTCCGGCAGCTCAGAAACATTCCACAAGAAAATGATGTCGTGGATGACTTTCAAGCCGTAAGTCAAATTCAGCTTATCAGCTTAGCTTGCTGTACTGTCGTGTTATTTTCCAAAGAATGAAGAAATCCGTGCACGACTATCCATCTGTGAGTGACACATTTTACTCTTCGCGAACTATCCTGGAGGCTTTAAACACGCACGTGAAAAAAGACAATTGCCATGGCTACCGTCTATAGCTGAAACTAGTTTTTTATTTTTGTGAAAATATTTTTCGACGGTTTTGTATTAACATATTTTTATACCGAAGGACGATAGTATTTATCGATATTCTGAAATATATTTTAACAGTTTCCCCCTGTTCATCAAAATTTTGCGCGTTCAGTTCAATATTATTTTAGTTGGATTGTGCGCAAATACGAGGTCAGAAGATGTTGTTTTTTTTTTACCACGTGGTTGGTCACCGGGGATACATGAAGTATCCTATCGCGCGGCAATACACGTCTTTTTTATTTAAGAAACACGTAAATACGAAACATGAGGCTCAGATTCCCCAAAATCTTAAAAAACATTGCCAGGCTGTGATGGGGAAATAAGGGAAGAAATACAAATAAGCACAATATTATTTTAAGATGTGGAACGACTATATTTCATTAACTAATAACGATTTAGAAGAAAATTTGAACAAAGTTCTAAGGAACAAAATTTAATTTAATTAGGTAGGCCTTCAGGTGTTACTTAGTGGTCGCATTTGATGTCTAAACGTTTCGTATTTTGAGTCATGTAGGCTTCTCCTACCCAGTGCGTTGTCAAAATTCGCCTATATCAGATGCTGTGATATTATCAACCCCATACCATTTGTCTGCATTTTCTTCAGAATCCAATCTTATTATCAATATAAACAGAGGCTCAAATGACCAAAAACTTAAGAAATATTGAGCTTGACTTGTTTCTTTAAAAAAAAGACGTATTTTCTCAAATACTAGACCCTCTTCTAATTGTAGCCCCCTCATAGAGGTCTGTTGTGGAGATAAAAGACTCTCAAATACTAGCTCTTTTCTAATTGTAGACCCTTTTCAAGATGGGCCAAATTAATAGTAGTCCCGTCTTATATTAGAAACGGTGTAATTTAGTACAATATAAGTTTTCCTCTTGAAGGTGGACACCTTATATTCCACGATAGTCTAGAAATTCTTGGATGAGGTTTTTGGGGCGTTTGCTTTCAATCGACTGCTTTTAGCTTGCGATTCGTTTAAATGCCATATGGCAAACCGTGTTAAATCAGACTTTGAATAAAATCAAAATGGACCAAGCTGTTATTCCCGGTGATTGTACCAAATATTTACAAGCGCCAGACCTTTGTTTGAACAACCTTTCAAAGCTAAATGTACCGAAGAATATGACAACTGGTTAGTTAATGAAGAGCACGAACGTGTCGAAGCTGGAAATCTGCGCCCGCCTCCAAGAAAAGATGTTTTGAAATGAGTTTTATTATCGTGGGAAAGTCTATCAAAGTAAATCATTGTAGATTCCTTTAAATACTGTGCATCGACACTACCAGCGAATGGCACAGATAATGATAAGATCCATTGCTTCAAGGCCGGCCAACCATGCGAGCAGGGTGCCGCTAGACTCAAAGAGCAACTAAGAAATCTAGAGGAACCGAACCTTACCAATCCTTTCGAACTCACTGACGACGCAGACGTCCACAACTCTGCGCCAGAAGAACTGAACATAGTTTGTGATATCGAAATGTGATATAAAAATAGTTTGTGATAACGAATTTTTTATATTTTAGTTCTCCTCATTCTAGGAATAATAGACCCCCTCTTATACTAGCCTCCTTCTAATTGTAGCCCCCTCTCAGAGGTGTCTTCAAGTAATAGAAGACGGGTCTTATATTAGAGGAAATACGGTACATGAAAACACGCAAATATTTTGAATTGACGCTCTCTTACCGCACTGCGAAGCAATTACACTTTATCCTTATTGTTTACGCGTCTTTCATCGCCCCCAGCAGTTTCGCGCAACCAGCATATGCACGTGTTTCGTAGCGTCGCGTCTCACCCCATGTCTTGTTAGAGGTAACCGACCGTTTGCGAGATGGCGAATTTGAAATGAAAACAAGGCCAGCTTCTTTAGTTAGTCAGGGTTGAGTTGTCAATCATTTTATGAACTTCCTTTGTTAGTTAAGGTTGAGTTGTCAATCATTTTATGAACTTCTTTTGTTAGTCAGGGTTGAGTTGTCAATCACTTTATGAACTTCCTTTGTTAGGAACGGCCGCTAGGGAATTGCTATCTCACAAGGGGTCTATTTCGTGCGCTAACTATACTAGCAACACCACTTTTTATCTCGATTGTTTTGTGTAATCGACCATCAAATACTTACGTTGAAAGCGATGTCGCTAAGTGGATTTCAGCGACAAAATTTGTTGTGAGATTTAAAATCTATTTTTTTACAAAATTTCATGTTAGAAAAGTTGTCCTGTATAAAAACCAGGTATTAAAAGTTTACAAAATAAAACTCGTGTCTAATTTACAACAAGCACGTGAGCATCGAAATAAATATGTTGCAAGTTCTCTTTAGAAGATTATTACTGCCATCTCGTCGCATGACATCATTCAACAACTCTGAAAATAAAACGCTTCCTGTTCTTAAAAAAATACGCAAGAAAACAAACGGTAGGTTTAAAGATTGTTTTACAAAGTTGATCGCAACTGTCGGGGAGAGAAAATCCTAAACAATTTAATTTCACATAAAAATTCAACAAGCAAGTCAGCAATTCCAACAAGTTTTTTAGCGCAGTATACACGCAACGTATTTATTTTCTCAGCATGGCAAACCGATTTTATGTTATATTTATTGTAAACTATTGCGTAACATTTCTCTATCCTTCTTTCTCAACCACGGCCTACTATGTTTACACGGCCGGACAAGCTGCTAAAAAAGGCCGAAGTAAAAAGACCTATTGAAACAGTGTAACTGATCTAGTTAAAGGGACTTTTCATTGATTATTTTATCAAATTAAGTAATCGGGGGCTAAATGTAAAAGTCAAGTTAACAACAATTTTGTAAACAGATTTATTTCTGTAATATACATACAGTAGTACAAAATTAAAAAGTTACATATTTATATACGTAGTTTAATAATAAAGATCTCTTCATTCTTCTTTGCGCTGACGTTTTTTAAAATCTTTTACTTGGTCTTTTCGGATGGAATCATTAACAATTTTTTGCTTATTGTTGTAAAAAATGTTAACAATAATTTTATTTGGCATCTTTCTGCCCCATTCTTCATGTGTTGAGCAAAGAAAATGCACAGGCATTGAAATAAAACGCTCAAGCACTTGCATGGTAACACGCCTCACATTTTTAAAACAAGTAATGTCCTCGATTGTAGAAGAAATAAATTCTAATACACTAAATGCTTGGAATGTATAATTGGCTAAGAAATTGTTTGGTGTTACAAGTCCTCCACGAGAAAGTACGTTCAGATATTCACAGTTTTTATTAAATTGTCTTTCGCTTCTAATTTCCCTTTACACCAATTACAGTTCACCTTTTTACTAAATTTTCTTGATATATAACCTGCAATAACAACTGCAACCTCTTTACTTTCGTCATTTAATTCGATCTCCATTATTTCAGTCGTCAGCAGCTCCAAGGTCTCAATACACTGAGAAACAACTTCATCAACATTTTCATTAACATATATATCTTCCTCCCAAAAATTAATGTTCTCTTTCATCACACTGGAAATAGCAGAAATCTTTTCAGAAACAAGAACTTCCCTCAAACTCACAAGAAACCTCCCACCACTCATCTGTCGGTATTTACTGAACTGCCTTTCAATTGGATCGCTCTGAAAAACAGAATTATAGTTCTCATTCGACAAATCAGTAATTAAGCTTGAGGTGCACCGCAAAGTTGTAGTTAAGGCATGAGATGTCTGCTTGGTAAGTGTAAAATGAGGACTGGTTGACCATTGCTCAACCCAATTCGCTAAAGCAGAAAGAAACTCTGGTTTATTATCACCCAGCACAGCAGCATTTCCAAGTTGGTTTGATGTGTTAAATTGTTGTTTCGAGTTACAAAAACTACAAACATTTTATAAAAGCACAAAAGAAAGTTAGCGGCATCGAGTCGTTCCGGGTAATGACTTAATAATCCTGCTGCTGTTGATTCATCAAAAATGGAAAGAGCAAGAGACGCATTCTGCTTGTTATTACCTGGATGTGTTGCTTGATAAGTTAATTTCGGAGCCTTTCGCAAATTTGAAAACAGCTTTTCATCTCTTTCATACAAATCATAAAGCATTGACTATGACATATATCCAGGAGGAATGTTAATGTTATCTCTGAATGACTCAAAGTTAATTTCAGGAAAAACAAATTTTTTCTGGCTTAAAAGATTGTTCCTGATGTTTTTAATTAGGTGAATCATGTCAAAAAACAAGTATGTTTTCATTCTACAATGGTAAGCTGGATGATATAGAAATAATCATCTCCAATGTAATTTTTATGCAAAATTTTAAATGCAGAAACATTTGAAGAATGGTCATCAGTGACAATGCCTCGAACTTTAAACTCACTGTCTGTTAAATTAAACAAGCACGCATCAATGTGATCTTTTAACCGTTGTCCATTTATGTTAACTTCCGGACAAGATTTAATAACACAAGGCATTGATTTCTGTAAACTAACTACCATAAAAACAACAATTCCTTTATATAATACTCCATCAAAATTTTGACCAATAAAGTCTCCACCTTGGTATTGTACGGACTTCAGCTACATCTCATCAATAACCAAAACACAATCACTAGAAATTGTACCCTTTTCCAACAAGAGCTTGGCAACTTTAATAGCATCAATCCCTCCAGAAGCTAGGCATTTTGTAGGTTTGGTGGGAGCAGTATCGTAGTAAGAGTGAATATCTCAACAATTGACTTGAATATTTGAGTCGACCTTGTGGTTTATAATATCTTATGTTATTGAGTTCATCCAAGATGTTGTTAAAGCTGTTACCAGAACTATTTCTGATATGACTTGATAAGTTTTCCAGCATGCTAAAACGTTTAAGTTTGCAGTTGTGTCCTGTACGAAACCATTCAGGAAGAGGAAGGTTTATACCTCGAAATGAAAGAGATATATGAAGATCTTGATTCACACTAATACACTCATGAACTGAAGGAACACCTGTTTTTTCATCAAACACCAAGTTATAGAACTGGATATTGTTTTCAGAACGGTTAAATAGAAAGTTACTTGGAGCATGTTTTATATCAAATGAATTCATGTCAACTACTTTGTCAGCCAGATCAAAGATTTTAAACTCATCTTCATTCAAATTACATTTTTTAGGATTTTCTGGGTACAACTGGTGTGCGTAGCGAAGAAGCTTGTATTTGCGGATGAGCGGTTGGAACTGGATATAGATTCCAATTCAACTTACATTTCTTCCCTTTTTTAATGAACTTTTCTTCAAAATGGTCTATGCATATAACAGTGTACTTTGTAGGCATCCATTCTTTACGATTAACAAACAATATCCAACGTTTTCGCAAGTCTTCATTTTCAGGGAAAAGATTTATTCTGCCCTGTTTTATATCCTGAGGCGCAGTATGCAACAACACACTTGTTAACCATGTTCTGTTCGCTCCTTATATTTTTTATTGCAATTTTCTAAATATATATATATATATAGCTATATATAACAACTATGAAATACTGCAACACAACATTAACAAGCTACAAAATACACATTAGTCAAGCACAAGCAGTTCTAATAATTATATAGGCAATATCTTCACGCGAAAATTTCTGACATTAAAGTGGTCAGCTACCTAGCTATCAAATGGTTTTAGCAAGCTAAAAAACTTTTTAAAAACTATTTCTGAATCATTATGATGACATATCTTCTACAAACATTTTTTTCTTTGAACAACGACATATTCTTTTAAAAACACAAAAACATTCTTTTCAAAACAGTTTTTCAGAACAAAACATGAAACTAGAAGTAACATCTACCTTCTTGTTTCAAATTTTAAGTAGGCCTTTTAACTACGGCCGTTTTAAGCCGCTTGTCCGGCCGTGTAAATATAGTAGGCCATGTCTCAACCATCAACTCAAAAAAATCGCACATAAAAATTCTGGCTTAATCCAATAAGCACAGATACGTACTTTTCCAAAGGATGCTGACTCATCATTCTTTTCGTCGACAACTTCATGGTGCGAAACGCAGAACTGTTGATGAGGAGGTCTGCTTCCTGCGGGGAAAACTCCATCAATAGTTTGCAAAATTATGACGTCAGTCAGAAGTCAAGTAGTATTAGGGAGAAATCGAAAATGACGTCATCATTAAACGCCAGAATTTTCTTTTTTAGTCTTTTTTTTTAATTTTAGAATATATCACAACTTCAAAGCTAAAATCTTTTACCTTACTTTGTTCTACTTAGCAACGGTTTTTTTTACCTTAGCAACAGTTCCAGTGAGAGCAATACAAAAACATTGAGAAAGTTGCTCCAGGACATAAACATATGTGAAAAAAACACTACATCGTAAGATAGCAAACACGATGGCAACAGCGACGGGTGTTGCCCATAGCAACATGATATAGGGGATAGGGCTAAATCGAAATCATTTTGTGAGATTGTGACGTAAATAAAAGGTTACTCGAGTAATGTGTTTTGATTTGACGAGCAACCGTTCTGTTTCCTTCATTAGCTCTCGCATCATTCGAATCTCGTACGCCTAAAAAACCAACACAACAGGAGATCACAGAAAAACGTAAAGATCGATCGCCGTAAAAAAAATCACTGGTTTCAGGCGGGAAATTAATTTGGCGGGAGTGCCATAATTTTAATCGTTTTTTGCAATTATATAAAGTATTATAAAATTTATTAATGAGATTTCTTGTTTGGGTGGTAAATATTCTCACAAAGACCTTCAAATACTAACGCTAAAGACCGTTTTAGATATTTTTAGAAAGAACGTAAAAGTCTGATTTCTTTAAAAACTACCATTATTTTGTTCACCGTTCACCTTAATAAAAACATCAAACTGGATGTTTGTAAGAGAACAAACACGCGTACCCCATTTTCCAGTTGCTGTTGGAAACGCGGATTTTTCTCGTGAACATGGTCCATCTTGTTCTTCGCGCAATACAGCTGTGGCTGGTTGTCCGGCGGCCGGTGAAAATTAACCGGATCCGAGACACGCCCATCTCTTTTCGTCTCCAGTACGCTCACGCTCTCGCTAACATTGGACGAGTTGCACGTGCTTCCTAAATGATCGAGTTTTGACGAGTTGTGTTTAGCGTATTTCTTCCAGCAATGCTGAATGATAATGGCGGCGTTGCTTTGGATGCAGTGGCCGGTCTGCGCTCCGTAACTTCGCAACAACTTGATCATGTTGTAGTCACCATTCTCCAGGGCAAGGTCCAGCGGCGTGTAATCGTCCTTTGGGACAGAAAATGCGCGGATGAAAAGTTACAAATTGTCCTTGATAATACGTATCTCTATAATAAAGTATACTAGTGTGGAGTGCTGCATTTTTTGACAATGGGACAACTTGCCAACTCGTCTAGGGAGGCTATAATGATCACGTAAGTGACACTTTGTCTTCGCTTACAAGAATCTCCCTCCCTCCCACCTATAGTTAGTAGGTAACAATAACAGACAAACGATGAATCTAGATACCAAAAGTAAGTTTACCGTCACAAAGTCGTTTTCTCTCGGGCCAATGTGTCGCTTAAAACTCGTTAAAACTGAAATCTACGAACCTTTCCGTGCATGATCAGATTGCAGTTTGCTTTTCGTTGCAGGAAGAGCTGGGTGAGATCCAGGTTTTTCCTCGTCACGCACAAATGCAGCGGCGTCGTGCCGTTTAGTTGCACGGCGTTTACGTCGCAGTTTCTCGACATCAGAAAACGAACAGAAACTAAACGTAACGCAATACGTCAAGTTGTAAACATAATTTATTTGATATACCTTAAGTGGATTAATTTTCGCAAAGACTAATTTTCGCGAGGTCAAAAAAATCACATTTCGCGAGTACTAATTTTCGCGAATCAGCCTTTCCAAATATTTCGCGTGTACTAATTTTTGCGAATCGGTCATCCTCAAATTTTTCGCGAGGACTTATTTTCGCGAATCATAAATTTTTAGAATTAAAAAAATTTTCTTTTTCAAATGTGGGGTTATCATAATAAACAAAAAGCTGGTGGCTTGAAGATTTCCGCACTTGCTAGGGTTATAAAGTTCAATTTTAATTTTTAACGTCGATTTTGATGTACAACCGAAATCAAAAAAGAAAAAAGACACTGAAAAAACTGTTCATAAACCCAAAGGGTGCAAGATGCAAAGACATTGGATCTTTCTTCCAAAAAAGATAATAATGGGTTTTTCTCAAAAATTTCGCGGTTATTTATTTTCGCGAATCAGCCCTGTTCAATTTTTTCGCGAGTATTAATTTTTGCGAATCGGCCTTCTTTGAAATTTTCGCGAGGACATATTTTCGCGAATTTGGCCAAAATTCGCGAAAATCGCGAAAATTAATCCTCGCGAAAATTAATCCACTTAAGATAGAACACATTTGTTGCATGTAAAGCACCAACAAACAAGGAATGACATGCTACCTTCGTCTCCAGCGCTACACGCGATATGCATAGGTGTTTCACCCAGTTTGTTCTTCTTGTTAAGATTGGCTCTTTTCAGCGATAGCAACCACAGCGAGTCAATGGAAGAGTGCATCACAGCGGTATGCACGGGACTACAAAAGAGAGTAGGCTTTTCGTAAGAAAAACAACAACATGCGAATTGATTGATAGAACGCGTTTGTTCTGGCATAAAGTCTGATTGTAAATAAAGGATGAAGCATGATAACGACAAAGATACTTTAAAACTTATATTTCAACTCAAAGTTCTATGAGACATCTTCAGAGTCAGAATCAAATTTACAGGAAGATATGTGATAGGCAGATTTGAGTTGATGCTTTACTGTTTAATATATATATAGAATGCAAGTAAACAAGTGTTGGTTGGTTTGCGTATATCCTTCCAAATTAGACGTGGTAGGTAGAAAGAGACTTACGTGTATCCCGCAAAATCTGAGAGGTTGCAGTTCGCGCCCGCGTTTACGAGTGCTTCTGTGTACTTGGAAGAGCTTCGAATCTCGCACGCGTAGAAGAGCGCTGACCTTCCGCTACGGTCCACCTGGTCCACTGAGACGTTAGGATAATCGAGCAAAACCTCCAAGCACGGAAGCTTCTGGAACTTGCACGACAAATGCAGGCCTGAGATGACAGATGAATATCTAGTTTACATTAACTTGAGAACAATCCAGACTAAATCATATCCCTTACAGTTCAACGCATCGTCTTTCGCTTCTGCATTCACGTTGACGTCTTGCATGAGAAGGATTTTCAGTGACTCAACATTCCCTGTTAACACAAAATAACAGAAACAACTTAAAGATGGTCGAAATATTAGTCTTTAACGAACTTTTGTCTTTACTTCACAATGTTTCTCACAATCCTTTTCATCAACAAGCAAACTTTTGAACAAAAATTAGGAAAGGAGAATGTTTTTAGTGACATCTTAAAGTCAGGATGTACTACAACAACTGTTGATTAGCTAAAGCCAGGTGGCATGGGTAGTAGAAATTCAGATGAAAGTCTTGCAAGAAGTTAAGGCAATGTCGTACGTTTCTCCTTCGAGGGTTCTGTTAATCATGACCCCCTCCTCCACATAATTCTCGTCCTCCTTCATTTCATCATACAGAATTAAAATGATTGGAGATATAAAAGAACGCTGAGTAAAGTCGTATTTATATACAAAAAGCACCTGTACAAACGGCCCAATGTATGGGCTGGCATCCTTGATCATCCACGACTTTTAAGTTGACATCGGTTTGTACCAGTTGCTGTAAAAACGAAAGCCTGGCTTGTTCGACGCCTTCACTAGAGGCATTTACTGCATAGTGTATTGGATAGACGCCGTAGTTGTCAGGAGTGTTGACAGGTAGGCCTGCACGAACGAGTTCCATAAGGCAGCCCGTCGACGCATACTCTGAAAGAAACGGATGCAACAAGCTCCATTCAACTGCTTCACAAATATGAATTGAACGACAATATTGGTAATGGGTAGTCTAGTAGTTGTATCACAAAAAGACGAACAATACTTTAAACAAATAGAATAAAATAATTAAAAAAATAAAAATCTCAATACAGTACAATACAAACAAAAGTACAAAAGTTAAACCTATTTTAGAACGCACTTCTTCGACAAGAATAACTCAAGTCCATGGTTCCATGCGTGCCAAAGACGTTGCAGGTAAAGTTAAAGACATCAAAAAGCAAAAAGATCAAAAGGAGATAGAGAAAGAGGAGTTGAAAAAAAGAAAGAGGATACGAAGGAAAACATTATCAGATGTAAAACCGATTGTCAATGTATGCAAAGAACGTGTTTGGCTCTTGGTATGAAACAATGCCCAGTTTGCAAGAATGTGTTGCGGTCAGTGTGCTCCAAAGCCAGCTGCAAAGTTGATGGTGCTAAACCTGTTATGATATTGCCAGCTGCTCAGAAGGCATCTTCCTCAAAAAAATTGTTTTCGGATTCAGAACAAGAGGAAGGAACTTCTGACAACAAAGATACATCAGAAGACGAATCAAGTGAAGAAGAATCGGGAAGTGAATGCAACTCAATCGACAAATTGAAGTCAACATGGAAAAGTTTACAAATGCCTAATACAGAAGAAAGTCTCATTGGAAAGTGGTATGCCGTTATATTTGAATCGA
Source organism: Candelabrum cocksii (assembly GCA_963930725.1). NCBI lineage: Eukaryota > Metazoa > Cnidaria > Hydrozoa > Anthoathecata > Candelabridae > Candelabrum > Candelabrum cocksii. The sequence goes on along the minus strand of OZ005667.1, from coordinate 11,293,028 downwards.
AAAAATGTAACAGGCTCTACATAGGAAAGATTTTGCGACACTTTTAGTCGACAAAAACGGCATTGTTGATTCCACTGAATTAACATGTCTTAAGCCGAAGGTTGGAGCTGGGACAATACTAGAGGATACCCCTGATCATCTTTCTGATATTGGCATGTTCAAAATCGAGGATGTAATTGCTGGCCCTTTACACGTCAACCCTCTTAAAGAGAACAAGCTTGATGTTTCTGACTATTTGTCAATTTCAGAACATTTTCAAGATGTTTCAAAGATTAACAGAAAAATTGTTCTTGATGAATAAGATATAACAGTTTATTATTATTCTGTAATTGTTTATGGGGTTCTTCCATGTTAAAATATAGTATTTTATTGCATATTTATAGTTTTTCATCATTGTTTGTGATTTTAAAGCTTCAAATTCTTCATTTCATATTTTTGGTAAAATGTACCCCAAAAACCACATGCAGTTTGCATCTCGTATTGATTCAAGTTATTGTACAGAACTAAGCAATTTACTGTGATCAATATAGATATAGAGGATACAAAAAAAACAATGGTTTGCAAACTTAGTCTGAGAATTGGAAGATCAGCACTCATTTTAGTAGAAATTTTTAAAAAAAATCAAGTCTGAAAAATGTGTTTCAAAGCCCAAATTTTTTTTTCAAACACTTTATTTCAGTAAAATTACTTTTTTCTATTAGCCTAGGTATCTGGTCTTTACTTAATAGAGTTTTTTTATATTTTATGCTTTCTGTTCTCAGATAATAAACATTATTTAACCGTGTGGTTTTTGGGGTACATGTACCTGTATATAAAAGAATAACTTGTGTGTGAGTGAGTGTATGCTCTATAGACTCAAAAACCACTGCACAGATTTCTTTGGAAATTGCTCTGCAGATTCGTAATAACACAGAGCAGGTTTTCACAAACAGAAATTTTTAACATTCTCAAGCGTTTCAAAAAATACTAAATAAATAAATGAAAGGTGGTCCGCGCGGCGCCGGCAAAGTTCACAACTTCTAATTCATTCTACTGTTATTGATTTCGTAATTTTACCCTGCACGGCGGGTACTATCAGCTAGTAATAATATAAATAAATAATAATAAAATTCAGTAAATTTTACTTTTTAAATATTACTAATGAAATTAGTTTTTATAATTGAAGAATTTTAATTCAGTGTACTAGTTCCAAGAGTCATCAAGTGTCGGGTCGAGTGTCATTGAAAATGTTGTACTTAATTCTCCTTCGTTGCTCCATGTTGTCCAATAAACTTCCTACATGCACCAATAAACTTCCTACATGCACCAATAAACTTCCTACCTGTACCAATAAACTTCTTACCTGTACCAATAAACTTCCTACCTGTAGCAAAGTGTATCAAGGTGTGCCCTTCCTTATCAACAACATTTATATTGGCTCCGTACTCCAACATCCTTTTGAGTATAAGGTTGTTGCCGACAGATATCGCTGTATGGATGGGGTATAATTGACTGTTATCGCTTTTATCCAGTAAGGTTTCGTCCTCTTTGATGAGCATGTCGAGACAATTGGTCTCAGTGTTGTAGCTTGTCATATGCAGAGCAGTTTTCCCATCTTTTGAACATTGCGTGATATCCACCTACATATAGCAATGTAGTAGGTTGTTATTAACTGGTCCAGATTAGTCACATTTTAATGTTTAGCTGAGATAATTATTCATATATTTGTAACAAATATTTATACGGGATAGTCATTTCAAAAATTTTAAATTCTCTTTTCAATATGAGTTAAAATAAAAACTAATATACCTAAAAAATTAAAATCATAGGGATAATAAATACGTTACATATAAACAAATTAGTGCACTCCCTCCCTCTTTTCAATATGGGTCCTGTTAAAATAAAAATTAGTTGGAAAGGGAGCACACTAATTTGTTTATATATATATATCGGTGTCACTACTTTGTTCAGCTTTAAGCTATTGAGTGGTGGCACCAACCATATATCTGTACTTATTTTTTTTTATTATTATTATTATTAGGATATTTTTGTGACGTTATGATATATGGTAAACAAATAAATAAATAAATAAAAAAAAATATATATATATAGTATTTATTATCCCTATGATTTTAATTGTTAATTAGAGAATATTGAATTATTTACTCGTTCATCAATACAACATCATGATTTGTACGGATGAACATGTGTTTTACTGCACGCCCTTGATCAAATCTATGAAATTCCGTTAAAAGTATACTTCATAATGTTGAGAAGAGGATTACGAGAAGCGCAAAGTAATATTTAACATTTTAACCATACGTTGGCATCAAGAAGTGTCTGCACGTTTTCCGTACGCTCATTTGAAACGGCGTACATCAACGGGGTCTTCCCGTGTTCATCGCGACACTGTAACTGTTCAACAGAGCACTGTTCGGCTAACAATTTCAAGATGACGGCATCCTTTTGATTCGCCGCTAAATGTATCGCAGTGCGTTGATTGCCCGAAGAAAAGAAGCTCACACGAAACTACGAACAATGCGAGTGTTTTGAATCAACATATCTGAAGTTTCGGTGAAAAGTTTATAACAGGAAGGTTAAATTGTGGAAACAATAACAAGGATGGATTGACAACTAGTCAATATTTAAAATATGCTCATATACATATACACTCTAACTTTTTATAAGAACAATTTTATTTAGGAACACCGAGGCTTGTATTTGCTCTTGAAAACAATAGGTCTTTTGTTTAGAACAACAGAAGTAAGATAATAGTGTTTACTCCTTTTGAAATGAAAACAATGGAAATATTTACTCTACCTGTAACAGCAACTTGAGATACTTGGTAGCGTTTTGCTCGATGGTGTGGGCGATCAAACTTTTACCATCAATCGTTTCGCCGTGAGGATCAGCTCCCGTTTCTAACAACTGCAGGAAAATCTGTGGTGAACCGACGGACATGGCCAGAAACAACAGTGACATTCCATTGCTGTCTTTGTGTTCTAGTAACTGAGACACAGAATAAATATTCAAATACTGTGAATTATGAGATATTCCACGCATTACCAGGGTAGTAGTAGTAGATCAAAGAAAGATAGGTCACGCGACAGTACCAGCATAGTTGGTAAACCATTTTATCCCCCCCCCCCTCATTTAGGATTATCCCCCATTATAAAAAAACTCAGAGCATGCTCACATTGTACTAACTGTAATTTAACGAATGCACTATATAATGTCAATACTATAGAATGAATTATCAAAGTAACATCAACAACAAGAATGCAGCCAATTACACCCTGACTGACTCTATTTACTAAGCGCAGGTTCTGGATCATTTCTCATCCCCATTTCTTTAACTACACCCCCCACCACGATTAATGCCATAACAAAACGTAATCAAAAGCAATTTTGAAACAACAACATAAAAACATCTACTTTTACAAATAATTTTAAAAGCTTTCTAAAATGCATAATTCCCAATACACAAACATAAAGACTTCCATTTATATGGTAGCCAAGACGTGTCTATTGATGTTAAGTTTTTTGTTATTTAAGCCTAACTCACTTCTTTCTGCCAGGTGTATGTACAGAGAAGCTTAGCGAACTTCTCTTTTTTACCGCGAATAGCGATTGACAACGCTGTCTCGTAGCGTCCAATTTTAAAATCGGCCACCATATCTTTTGCGCCCTGCTCCAACAAATACTTGCATATTTCAAACTGATTCTCGACAATAGACCAATGCAGCGCAGTTTTGCTTTGTTTGTCCTTGGAATCTAAAGGGATACCAGTCTGTGTTAGCATTTTTATGCACTCCAAGTAATCGTGTTCGTTTCTTTTCGTCGCCGCGCCTTTAATGCAGTTGACCAAAATGGGCGTTCCCTCGGCATCATGCGCGTTCAATGCCAGCCACCTTTTTTCGTTTTTGATTTTATCAGAAGTGATAACGTCCTTCAGGTCCTTGTAGTTACCCTGGTATGAAGATTGGAAGAGAAATATGGCAAGATTGATCTCAGATCTACGATGCCCGCGGGACTTCCGTTTTCTGTCAGTCATTGAACTTAATCTAAACAGAAACCTTACAGAGTTTACAGAAAGTGGGGCAGCTATCGTGTCTTACTGTAAGTCTTTTGACAAAACGGTGGGAAAATCAATAATTACAACCAAGATTCAACATTATAACAGTAGCTACCGAGTACAAATAAGTAAAGACAAACAAAGTATCTTTAAAAAAAAAATTTTTAGCTAATGAGGAACTATTCTAGACGGTCTTTTTGTCTTTTTTGTTGGTATCTACGGATTCCTTCCCTTTCACATCCTTCTTCACTTTCAGATCTTCTCTTTCCTGTTCTTTGTTTTGTATTTTGTTATTGATGAGATCGTGCAGTGCAATGACCGAGCGTACAATGGATGCCAGGTAGACGACAGCCATTTGGTCATTCGTCTGAACGGTGATCGACTTCATGAAATCTTCTGCATTCAAGTTCGGAAGCAAATTGAAGATATTTTGCAGCTGGTACATGATGGCATGATTGGTTGGCAGTTTACCGCTGATGACTTGCTCAAGGTAGGTGTTCATATCTCTCAAGTGCATTTGAAGACCTTTCAACGAAGTTAGTTGGTTGGTGATCTGTTGCGATAGCGTGCCCACAGTCATGTTACGAATGTCTCTATACAAGAAATATTGACAAAGCGTCAATACAGCAAAATAAATAACTGATGTGACCAATTGCAAGTGCGTTTTTTTTTTCATCAAGAGAAAGGTGAAAGGTGGTTTCTAAAAAACATTCTATTCAGTGAACTCTTACTCTTGTACTAGGAATTTTAATGTCGACATACTTTTGTTATTCACTTGACAGTTATCAACAAGTTGTCACAATTGACTTGATGGAATTTTGAAATCGCACAACATTTCATTGTTTTTAATATAGAAACAGGAAATTGTCACAATGACCAATCCTCGCTTGATTGGCTTTTTTTATCGAATTTCATATTGAATTTATGAATTTTAATAGATCACCTGAGTAAATGTTCCACCCCGACCTCTTCGGCTTCCTCAGCTCCAATTTCACTAGGAATGTGTTCAAATGTTTTACTTGTTGGTGTGCCATCCTAAACAACAGAGCCAATTGTTTATTGATTAGCTACAAAAATAAAATATAATTTCAATTCAAATTTGTTTATTTTTAAGAGCATTTTACAGGACCGCTTGCAAGATAGCAACGGCTCTAAAAAGCCTTGAATTTTAATTTTTAACTGTATTTATGTTAATAAAACTTTTAAAATTTAATTTATTATATTTATTTATTCTATTTTTATTTGAAATAGTAATAATCTTTTAACACAGGTCCCACTGTGATAGCAGTTTTAATTATTTTTCAATATATAAATACTGAAGTGATTGTGTACCTGTATAAATATTGAACTAATAATAATAATAATAATAATAATAATAACGGTCATTCCAAACAAAAAGGTTCATAAAATAATTGACAACTCAATCAAGACTCGAAACAACAGAAGCTCAACCTAGAAGCATCCTTTTCATTTAAAAGATTGCTATCATCTCGCAAACAGTCTATCGATTTTTACGAGTTGTCTTTTGAAGTTTCAATGTCAAACAACATGTATGATTTGATAATATATTTATGACGCTACTTTACTCATCACAATGCAGAAAATAGAGAACATCTGTGTCAGCTGTTGGTTGTATTTAAATCACAATAACGTTAATTAGAAATAAATGGTAAAAAATTAAAATTGAAAACTTTGCAAGAGACCGCCCTAGAACTAAACATTTTATATTCATTACGGCACTTCCTGGGGTCCCTGATCAAGAATATTTATGGATTTGTGGATCTATATCCGACAGACAGACAGACAGACAGACAGGCAGACAGATAGATAGATCCTCACATCATGGACCTCTTCAACAGCAATGTAAGCTTCTGTTGGTAGACCAATAGTCTTTGGTTTGGCATCAATAATAACAAGCACCTTAAACAAAAAAAAAACAACATGATATGTTAATTCTTTGGACAAAAAGATATATCACCGGAAAAACACTTGCAAAATAAAAACTAGAAGATAATTTTATGAAACAGTATGAGAGGTCTGTGTCAATCAAACACAAAGACTAATATTAACCTGTTAAAAATAAGTGCAATTAGTTTCAGTACTGACCGAATTCGAGTTAAACATTCGAATGAGCTCATTGATTTTAATATCATTTGGGTGAAGTTTCGGACCAGTGTGATACCAACCCACAACTCGCTCTTTAGCTAAAATATTCAAGTCATCATCATTTACATTTTTCACGTCTATTTTCCATGCTAGCATGGGTTAGGCAGGGTTTCAAAAGATGATATTCCCCACAATTTTGTAGGTTTAATCATTTGATGTTTCATTGAAGCAGATGTTTTTTACAGCTGGATGCCCTTCCTAACGCCAACCCCAGTAAGAGGAAAAATAGTGGTGAGTTAACCCACGCAAGATACCAACTTTGCATTTTAAACTCCGTGGCAGCAGTGCATAAAGGGCATGGGTGCTTATATCCATGAGGTCAAAGATGTTACAAGACCCGCATACCCAAGTAATCAATGAAAAACAAAGAAATAAATATATCAGTGGTGTAGACTTGTTCTTTTTACTGGTCGACTTATCAGGTGACTACAAGGATGTTTTTTCCTATTACGAGTTGTCCATGCAAAAAAAAACAGTCGTCCAACATCATTTCGGAAATTACTCTTCAAGGATTTATTAAATTTCTACTTGATGACCTGTCAACATGTACAAAAAAAAAAAAATTTTACTTAGTAAGATAATCGTCTAAGATCAAAGAGAACCAACAGACACGTTTTATATCTTCTAGTGCTGCATGATTTTTAAATGTTTTGAGGATCATCGTCTTGACAACCAATCAACAAAACAATAGCTTGTGATCCTGTGATCCAAATGGAGGACAGGGAAAGAAGATGATTCATAAAGTACATACGCAATAAAATTGTCAATTTTGGATAACCAGAGGTTTGAAAATGATTTTCTTATTTTATGAGAAGAGAAATTTATTATTTGTTTACTACATTCTATTTGTCGTTTTCTTTCAAATTTATATATTATAAATCTAAATGTATTTAAATTCGGAAAAAAAACACATACCATTTACTTTTTTAAACATGGTGGTCATTTGCTCTAAGTAATCGTGATCTAAATACCACACCGCTGCGTCTTTCTCGTCTTCATCAAACGGAACTAAACAGAAAAACAAACGATTTACATTTTAATGTAAGAAACACTCAATAATTCGAAATTGAAATGAAGTTCAAATTTTCATTCATCAGCAGTGAATATTGCTAACAATAACAAAGTTTTCTCCAACGAAGAAAGACTACATTATAAACATCTTTAAAACAACAAAACTTTGTTTTGTCAGAGTCTTGTTTTTGTTTACTTTTCATAAATAATGAAATTAACAAAATAAATAATGGGAAAGTAAGTAAGTATAAAACTTAAAGTGTAAAAAATTAATAAAGCAATGAAGAGAATTTTTTTCATGTACTCTTTCAGTTAATATTTCAGAAATATGATGATTAATTCATCAGGATAATTTAAAAATATTTCAATTCCAAATATTATTTTTATAAAAAACCATCAATTTAAACAATAAACATTTTCATTTTAAAATTAATATAATTAACATGGATGACTATGCAGGCCCTGAAATAAATATTATAAGCTCATCGGTCACGTTGACCGCCGTATTCATAAATCTTATCGGTCATCAAAGTTCGCCGTCGGTCAAAACTGACCAACATAAGTAACGTTTATATCGGTCAACTTAACTCATGCATTTGTCTTTCAAACAATAATATCTCTTTAACACCATGGAGTCATCAGAAAACTTTGGGAAAAGACAGAGGGGAATTAACTAAATATCGAGGTTGAACGGGAAAAATAGTAACATCAATGAAAACACAAATCAAAAGAAGCTAGTATCAGTCTTCTCATTATTAAAATTGTTGCGTACGCAAATACAATTTTTACTGTTTCGCGTATTTTGCGTAGACATATTTTTATGTTTTGCCCTTCATAATTTGATATTTAGTCTACATTAAGACCGGCTAACACAGTTATTCTTTCTCATAGAACTAATGAGTGCAATGTTAAGGGGTTATATAGCTAGTCTAGTAGACTCTCGCTGCAGTGCCAGAGCCACCTGAAACCATCTCTACTATTACAGTGGAGAAGGCCAGCCCAGAGGCTAAACCAAACTACGAAAAACATCTATACTGCGGGTAAATGCGCACCAACGCTGAGTCAGATAAATCTCCAGCTCGTTGGAGGGTCAAGCACTCTACTTTCAGGCAAGCTCGAGTAGTGAAATATAGAAACAAAATGAGAAAAGATATATTTTGTAATCTTCGATAACTTCGATCAATCATGCTGGTTTCAATACAATTGAGTTCGTCTCAGCATTTCACGAACAGAGAAATTATTATGACGTACGTCGTATAATTAAAACGTTAATCACTCAACTAAGTTCTTTGTTACCCTTTCAATTTATTTTTTGAGATTTTCCCCTCCATAGGCATGCTTTATCCGCATGATTTAATATTAAATTTAACAACATAAATACTATGAGCTTCTATCCAATGTGCTGATTGTTTTATGCCATTCCAGCATTTGTCCGCCCTCTGCCGCAGTGAAAAAGTAGTTATGTATCGTCTAGGATCTACACTTTAGTGTAGTGACTGGTCCCTTTAGGGATGAGTAACTTGTGGCATAGTTCCAAATGGTTACTGCAATATGACGGCTTCTTTGACACACCAGGTCATTAGAGGGTTAGGATGTAGACAGCATGCTCAGATTTTCATAATTAAAAATATCCTTTTCTTTCTTTCTCCAAATTCATACGTCATAGAAATACGTTACGTTTGGCATACGGAAAATACCAATTCAGGTACGTCATCGTACATTTTGCAAACTTATCAGCAAAGAATCAGGCGTTCGTGCCGCCAAGCGGGTTTGCAAAAATGTACGCAAAAATGAGAAGACTGTAGTATATACTATCTTTATGTCGTAGTCTGAAAAAATGAGTTTAAATGAAAACAAATCCATTAATAATAAACATTAATTCAAGAAGGTTCGATAGATTCACGTCAGTCAATTTTTTGAATTTTAGTTCAAATATATAAAAAGTTTGCAAAGAAAGTCATCAGTCAACGCGACCATTTATATGCGCCGGCCGAATTTCATCGGATATTGACCGATGACCGACAGCTATTTCGGAGCATGCTATGTAATATTTTACAAATAATTTTTTTTATTGAGTAACCTGCAAAGCTATTAGCAATATCAAGAACGCCATTCCTATACGATCCAAGCAAAACTCCAACAACACGCTTGTGGTTGCCAACTTTAGCCATACGCGTAAAATGGTCCACTACACTCAAAAGCACTAAAGGATGGACAACGACTTTCTCGATTTCAATTTTTACTTGAGTCGACGTAGATTTTTTATTTAGGGAATCAGCCATGATAATTTTTAACTATCATATAGATATGTTTTGATTTTCTAAATTTTCCCTGGAAACAAAATTATATTTGAAAATGTTACAAATGAATGGTTATGCAGATTATATATATATATATACAGAGAGATTAATATAATAGAACAATAATAAAGCAGAAAACCATAAAAATTTTCATTTTCCTAAAAACCCTGATAAGAGGGACTTTTTTAGTAAAGTCCCACTTATCCAAGTTTCACTGTATTGAAATTAATGATCTAGTATATAAAGTGCAATTTATATAAAGTATATACTCAGTACAGTATACTGATAATACAGGACACTCGGGGGACCGACAAAATCTGTTCCACATAAGCGAATATTAATATTAGGTTAGGAAGTTCAAGGGACCGAGAAAAACTATCCCACTTAGTGAAAGTCCCACTTATCGGGACTGGGAGTATACTGCATATATACAGTGCACCCTCAATAACTTAAACCACCAATGGAACCATGAAAATCTGGTGTTCGAGTTACCAGGATTATACTGTATATTATACTGAATATTGACTCAAAGATCCATTAGACTTGAAACCAAGCTGTTCGACATCGAAGATCAATGATGAGAAGTCATTCACATCCAAATTGAAAAAACAATTCTACAGACTCAACTTTGGAAGGCAATTCTTTACGATGAGAGTTGTAGACAGCTGGAACAGCCTCCCTAATGACTGTTACTGTGGAGTCACTGAACATTTTCAAAAATCAATTGAAAAATGATGCTGTTTAACAAGTTTATACTGTTTGTAAAAAGCATTTATATCTCTAGCTATATATAAAAAGTAAAAGAAGTTGAAGAAAAAAACGAAGGGCAGATTTGGAATCAGCAGGTTCAAGCGGATGTTCTTTTTAACAAAAAGAAGAAAAAAAAGAAAAGAAATCCCTTAAATAACCAGTTTTTTTTATTTCAAACAAGCCATAAAACAGAATGACACAACATATATGAAAGAAATATATGTGCATTTTTGTGGATGAAAAATATTGCATGAAAAATTAAAATTTAAAGCTCATCAAGACACAAGGCAGGCTGACTATGCTATTTAATTAAATATAAGTTTACGTAAGTGTGAAAAATTGGGTATCTGACGTTGTCCCTTTTAGGTTTCTTAATAACAAAGTAAATTAATGATTTACAATGAATTGTTTAGTCTATATCCGCAAAAATATAAGATATAAAAATATAGGTAAGATTATACCTAAGATCCGCTGTCAGAACAATATCAACGGCCTATATATATAGACAAACTTCAGGAGAGAAAACCATTATATCATATATTTTACCGTTAGTATAGCGTTGTTATGGAATAATTGTAGATACCTTTAAAAGATCATAACATAAAAATGAAAGAGAAGAAGAGGCATTGTGTGGTAAGTTGCGCTAACTATAGCTAAAAAAGTAAAATAAAATTTTGACTAAAAGTGAGATTAAACATTAGTCAAAAGTGGCTCTCCTAATTGTTGAGAAGAAAAATCTATTTTCTTGTAAATATTAGATCTTCATTTGAACATAATGCATCAACAAGAAGCATGATTCAGCTGTTTATCTTGCTGTAATGGCGGATATTATATTATAAAATTTGAATGTGTTGAATCCAACAATATTTTTTTAGAAGCGGTCTACCCGCTTTATATTTAATAATAGTTTGAAAAGTAATTTTACTATCTTTCATCTTATTTACTAAAATTGCCAAATTTGTTGTATTGCTTTTGTTTTTTTTTATTTAATGGAACAACATAATGAAGACGACATATGAATGACGTCATCGTTGTCAACAATCAATACACGGTAAAATCTTCACATGGCATGCAATCCACTTGCAAATCCCAAAGGAATCAAGCACAATTGCGAATTGTGTTCTAAACCAGCTTTTATATTTTGTGAGAAATGCAGAGTAACATACTATTGGTATCATCTTTGTTATCGTTTTGAATTTTGGTATTTTATATAGTTGTGTGTAAACATTTCATGATATCTCTAATATTTTTTTCAGCCTACCTAGACTGAATAGGTGAAGTAATTGCCACAGCTCTACGTTTTTGTTAACAACTGAAACTCAAAGTTCCCTTAACAATTCATGTTTGAATCGATTTGCAATAATCCTTGAAACTCGAGCAACAAAACAAAAACAGCTGAAAAAAGTTCTTTTATATGAGAAAACCATTTTAAATCTAGTGTCATGAAAGTTTGAACTGTGGTCTGTTACTAACCAATTTAGTTTTGGCATTTTAATGTAGATGTTCTTTTTACCCTTCGATTCTTAAAAAGTGCATGCTGTGTAATGCATATGCATAGCCCAATCTGCAGATCGTGGCAGCTTTCGTCAAGATCTCGGGTGCACCAACTAAAAATTTTCAAGTGCAGGTGCGCAAAAACGTCTCAAATGTACCTCAGGTGCACCACTAATTTTGACAATATTCAATATACATAACACAAGCTTCTGAATTAGCAGAAAAATCAGGACAAAGTACAATTTCTTTGCATTTTTAGCTAATCTGTCGCTGTATTCCAAAAAATTTTCTAATTTCCCCATTCCCCCAGCTCAAAAAAAGTACGCACTTTGCGCAAGGTGCGCCAACATTTTCTCATAACAAAACTTATTGTTCTCAGGTGCGCATTAACTTTTTTCACACATTTATCTTGGGTGCGCGTTTGCCACGATCTGCAGACTGGTGCATAGCTACACCTTGCCAAATCTGTGTCATTTGAACTAGGCTTATATTTTGCAATGAGTTTTGCTTCACTGCAAATTATACACTGCAGATTGGAATTCAAACCGTCCAAACCAGTTTGGTTATGTCTCTTTATTTAGAGGATAGCTTACCGTGGTGGCTCTTTTGTCATACATTTAGTTTACCGACTTCTCATTTGTTTGCAGTGATACAGAGCATCAGAATGTCGACTGGGAAGGCATCCACAAGAGAATATGCCAATTATTGATTCCGTTACGCACTAAAAGGTTTTTAGAGAATAGCACAGAAGTGAAACGAAAACATGAAAAAGAACAGCAAACCCAAAGGATGGTTTGTGATTTTGTTATAATAATCTCTTAATTGACTGATGCCTAACCCAGCTGCTAGGAGGTATGCAGCAGTATAATCAAAACTCTGGATAATTGTAATCAATGACGATCTCTTTTGCGTCTCTAAATGTGGTTTATGATGTCTTGTAAATCTGTACTTCCAGATGCAGATTGTGGAACTGACACGAAATGTTGGAATGAGGCTTTTGTTTGAGGAGAAGTATGAGTACGCGATACCTGCTGTCATGCAGTCGTTGAAATTCTCAATTGATCTCCATGGATTAACCAGCATTGAGCTTGCACCATCATATCTCATGCTTGCTGAAGCTTGCATAGGTATACAAAATCGAGGCTCGGATAAGTCAGTCATTATGATTGCCTACTTTTTTCAAAATTGTTAGTTATACTTTATTGATTAATTGCATATTATTTGGAATTTTCATTTATTTCTAATATCACAAACTGCTTTTAATAACACTACTCAGAGGATTCAATCAATTAAACATTCGCCTCAAACACTGTTCATCCACTTCCGTAAAACAACTTAAATCAGCTACTACATGGTCAGCATGTGTTCATTATCATGTATTCTAAAGTTTTTTGTACATTACCGTAGATTATACTAGTTATCTATTTTGAATCACAAGTTCAGTCTGTTTCTTGAATGTTTTGTTTGCGTGTGGCAAATCGCACGCCATAAATATATTTTAATAGCCATGGCGTGCGATTTTTCAAAATAAAAATTGGGGGTTGTTTGAAAAAAGACAGATGTCGATGCCGAGGCAAGAGGTGATTTTCAGATAAATAGGTTATTGTTGAGGACCATGGCATTCAAATTCACAGCCTGAATATATTTTCAACTAATAATTTGAGATTTGGAAATTTAAAACCGTTTTGCTGTATTTAGTTTCTATATTTGAGTTTGTTTGTTACTGAAGGTTTGTCACGTCTTTCGCAAGCTACCGACTATCTCATGCAAGCCAAATGGAACGTGCTCAAGACGCCGTCTTGCGGCGATAACATTAAATCGCAGTTGCACCGGAACTTTGGTTTGTTGTATGTTGCTCAAGGAGATCACGAGGGAGCGTTGCATCATTTTGCAGAAGATGTAAATTTCCTCATCTGGACATTGATTCGTTTACATCAATTCCAATTGTTAAAGATAGGACTTACATATTTGTCATGCGAAGCAAATAAAAATTCGTCGGTTTTTTGTTGCGTTGTATTATGATGTTTCATTAAAATAAGATCTCTCGTTTTTTAGATTTATTACTCGTCCTGTGCACATGGTACAGATGATGTAAAGACTTCAGGGGGTTACTTCCATATGGCGAAGATATTTCACAAGCAAAATAAACAAGAGATCTCCTTATCGCTTTTTGAACAGGTGTGTTCTTCATTCTGCCACATCAGTCCTATTAGTACATTATATATTTAACGTAATTTGTGTAATAAATATTGCACATAAGAAAAGAACATTGTTAAAAATTATGTTTTCAGTTGACGTCGATTTGGCACAACTTTCTACTAACATCTATTGAAAGTTCACTGTCAGTCGGTTCCCAAACAACATGTTTAGGTCAGTGATTTGTTCCTGTCGGAAATGTGAGAGTAGCGTTTAAATTAGCGCAAAAATAGAAATTACTTTGTGGAAAATGTTCTTGCATTATTTTTTTAATCATTCTTGAAAATTATCAATTTGCACTCATCGTGAATCTATTACCTCACAATAACTTGTTTGTTTGTGAATTTCATCTTTTCGTCGTTCAAACAGATGAAGCACTTGGCGCCGAAGGATTGAAAACTCTTCAGTATATCCTGGAATTGAGGGAAGACCAGTCATCGGCCGCATCGTCTGTGATGATGAAGATCAACTTCACATTAGCTATGCTCTACACACTGTTAAAAGATTTCACTCAGGTAAGTGGAAAATTGCTGTCAACTACGTAAGAAAGCATATATTTAACATTGGAACTTACATATTGTACTAAGCCAAAAAAGATTACATATTTCGATTAAAGATAATGGGCGACACAAATGCCTACTAAGGCTGGGGTAACACAAAACCGCTCATTGTAGTGTTTCCTCTTGGTCCCTCGCCGAACCATTTAAATGGCAATAGAAACGAATTCAATTACTTTTTCAACATCCCTTTCCTCCCAAAATGAAGGATTGCAACATGATGATAGACAGCTCTGACTTTGTTTAGTTTTGTTTAATGGTTTTGTATTTTTTACAGATCTAGTGAAATGCACATTTGTTTTTTAGGCAAACGAGTTTTATAAAAAGGCTTTGATCTATGCGAAAGGAAGCGATGAAAAATTAGTGTTGAAATATCAACAGAGTTTGCCAGTCCTGGCAGAGAGTTTATGATTTTTTCGTCTTTGAAAGCTGTTGTAAATATAAACGTTTTTAATAGTTGTTTATAAATTATATTTACGAATTTCTATGTAAATTATGGTTGATCAGAAAGTTAGATTGAAAGTTGCCGTAATTTACCTCGTCAAAATGAAAGGCTGCGCAAATTATATCTACTCTTGCATAAAGAGTCCACTGTACCACTTGAAGTGAAGATAAGCAAACACACTATTTGACCTTTCGAAGGTTCTTAAAAAGTATTATACCTATATAGAAGAATAAAACTACAAGTTTCGGTAGCACGACATTCTCTCCCACTATATTATTATTCCCACTGTATTGCTGGGGTAAATAATAAAACTCAAACATCTACAATAGCGCAAGGCGTACATGGGAGTGGGATAGAACAGCCTTTGCTTACATGTCCAAGCGATTAGGAGGACGACTAGAATGAGCAGATCTCCTTAAGTGTGATGCTGTTTGAGGTGCACCTTGGTTTAATCAACGGACAGATCACCACTAGAACGTGGACATGCGATAGGGACACTGAGTATGGTGCTGCCTCAGGAACTAATGTCTGATTCAGGCAACGCTGTGTATCAGGTATTGATTTGGGCAAGATCTTTAAGTAACGCAGCGCTTTCTTGTTCGTTTGATTCTATCAATATACTATAGAATGTGGGTATTTTTATTGATTTTGCCTGCGACCGCCACAGAAGACGCATGTTGGAGGTTGTTGTATGGTGTTGAAATTTTGGTTATTGTTGGTTGTTAATTCTAAGGAGTTATAATAGGCCTGCTGGTGTAACTATGAGAGCTTTTCTGGGTTATTTCTAGTGATAATAGCTTGAGTGAATGTTGAATCTAGGGTGCGTCGAGTGTCCTCAAGAAGGGGCTGACGATAAAGGCATTGCGGATCATTTCTTGGCGATAGAAAACACCTGAAGCAACGTTTTTAAATCGGCACTCGTAAGCCAGCAGTATAAGAGCGTTTGAATTAATATCAAGCATTTCTCCGGTTTTGTGCAGTGTTGTTTTCGAGTCGGAAGCAAGTGTCGGGAAAATATTTCATTCTTTGACGCAATAGATAAATTCGCAAGAGTTTCCATAGAATTCTCAAAAGTAGCTCAGTCCGAAATAAACCGCTGGAGATACATACAGTATACTCCAGATAAGTGGGACCCCCGATAAGTGGGACGGTTTTTCTCGGTCCCTTGAACTTCCTAACCTATTATCGGCTCAGGCATTCGCTTAAGTGGGACAAATTTCGTCGGTCCCCAGAGTGTCCCACTTATCGGGAGTATACTGTACTTTATTAGAATGTTTAACTTGAAAATGTACGTTTACAATGCAACCATGATTTGTCAGATCCAGCAGTGTTTGGAACAGCAACGCTCTGTGCGAAGGAACGTAACTATCGGAATAACAATAAACGTTTGAATATGTGAATATGTCTGTCAAGTTTCATGCGATTGGTTTGGAGGTAGTTCAGTTACAAGCGGACAAACAAACATTATTAAAACATTATAGTAGTACAGGATTTGTTGTTTTGCTGGGTGGTAATGGTGGTGCGCGGGGAGGACATCTTTATTGACCATAGTAGTCGCCGAATAAGAACAAGGAAATTTAAAAATTCTGTTGTTCTAGTAGATCCAATTGCTACGTTGAAATAATTTTTGCTTATCACAAAGGAACAAAAAGCAATCGGAATCTTTTTTCGTGTTCATTTCTCTCAATCCTTTGACCAAATGAAACGTGTTTTGAGTATTTATCAACTACATTATCTTAATACTAAAGAGTATTTATTGCTATTGTAATGCGGGGAGAAAAATTATCGAAAAGAGTTAGGTTAGGTTCAAAATTAGGGTTGTGTGAAAAGATTTTTCATGTTTCAAAGTCCTACTTACTTTTCTGTACTTAACAACCAAAATGGTTCTTGTTTACTACTATCATAATCAGGGTGTTAGCAAGATGTTTCACTAGTTTAATTATTTTTTATAAATTTAGGACGTTTTGAAATTTATTCTAAAGTGAAACGTACCAATATTTTTAGTCAAAATATAACCATATAATTTGAAAAAAATTAGTATTTTTGAATTTTGCATAAAATCTACTATATTATTTATACCCTCTTGATTCGACTTTGAAACTGAATGAATATAAGATCTCTGGGGCGAAGACCTGTAGTAAAAGCCGTTGACGCGGGAAAGACAATTAAAGTGGACATAAATAACATCAAGGGAGCAATCATTGCAAACGATATAAAATGGTCAATGTTAA
Organism: Candelabrum cocksii; assembly: GCA_963930725.1. Taxonomy (NCBI): domain Eukaryota; kingdom Metazoa; phylum Cnidaria; class Hydrozoa; order Anthoathecata; family Candelabridae; genus Candelabrum; species Candelabrum cocksii. The sequence continues at coordinate 11,275,824 of OZ005667.1, read as the reverse complement.
ATATCAAGTTGCATTAAGTAAAGACTCGTGCAGTTCAAACCGAAAGACAATCTCACCACTTTTAAGTAACGAAGTTAAAGAGGTATTGCTGAATCAAAAAGATAATCTTTATGATGCTTCTTCTTTGACGCGGTGCAAGAATGCGGTTTGCTTCATCTATTGCAATTTGGAGGAAAGTGTCAAGTAAGTTATTTGAACTTTATGATATTGAAGCTTCAATAATATCCATAATATTGCATCAATTTATCACCACATTTCTGCATGCTAAATCCTTTCAATCCAGTCTGCAGATCGTGGCAGCTTTTGTTGAGATCTTGGGTGCACCAACCAAAAATTTTCAAGTGCAGGTGCGCAAAAACGTCTCAAGTGCACAAAGTACAATTTCTTTGCATTTTTATCTAATCCTAATCTCTCACTGTATTCCAAAAAAATCTAATTTCCCCATACCCCCAGCTCAAAAAAGTACGCGCTTCACGCGAGGTGCGCCAACATTTTCTCATAACAAAACCTCAGGTGCGCATTAACTTTTTTCACACATTTATCTCAGGTGCGCGTTTGCCACGATTTGCAGACTAGCTTTCAATAGGGGGTGTACATTAAAGGAAATAGCAAAAAGTAACAATACATTTCACCATTTACGCCACATTCTAAATGTCGCTAGTAGATGTGGTTCATCATAAACAAGTCACGTTGCCTCAAAGTATAAACATTACAAACACCTCACTCTTGTCGTAACTTACTTCACTAATCCATTTCTTCATCATTTTACAGTTTTTACATTTCTGAATTTTTCTCTTTTCAATCTGCTGTCTTCTTTTATCATATATGCTGTATTCTAGTCTCTTTCACAACCTCGATCCACTTCTGCTGTTAGGATAAAGTAGAGCAAATAAAATATTTACCACTGTCCGTTAATAGAAATTATATTTGAAAGATCAGTTGGTTGCAGAGCATGGAATGTATGTGAAAGAAATCTGTAATGTTAGTTTTGTAATAAAATAAACTTATGTGGTACAATTTTTTTTTTTTATAAGAACCAGGTAAATTTGGTTCAGCTTTAGCTGTTCTTAATTTTGAGCTGATTCTAGCCTTGATTTGTTCTTATTCTGTTCTTAAATATATGTAAGAAAAAGTTTTGTGTTTTTACTCCATAAGTTGCATAATACATCTACAAAGAAAAGAAAAAACAAACACGTACAGGCCCAATTACACTGAAGAATATTCACGAAGAATAATACTAAATTCATGTTGCACCTGTTATTCTTCTTATATCTTTGAATATTCTTCCGTAATATGGGGTATTAATTAAGCCTTAGCCTTGTTTTAAGTTTGTTCTTAATTTTTGACCAATTTAAGCCTTAGTGCTCTTATAAAATTGTTCTTTATATATATAAAAAAGTGTATTCAATGTATTCAGTGTATTCAATGTGGAATGCACATTCATTGCTCAGCAGTAAAATGGGACGAGTTGGTTGGTGTGATTCTTTAAGCAAATGGTTGGTAATCCACCCATAAAAATTCTCTTTTTGAATGAATGAATACATTCAGTTTTTGAAAAACCCATACAAAAACCTTTTGGAAATCCAATTGCGTACTTGGCATCAAACATTACTACGGGAACAAAATATAAGACAGCATAACGAAACCGTTTACACAACTTCATTTGCAATTTCGTCGCTAATAGGTGTTTCATTGCCGCCGGCAAAATTTTTCCAAACAGAACCATCAACACAAACCAATAATTTGTCACAATAATATACAATGTTATATATATGCAAATATTTCGAAGATTTGAAACCCTGGCATGTTGTATTTTTTGCAAAAATCTTTAAACTCATCAAACCAGTCACATACATATAAATAATAATAATGTGAACACCTACACACCATTGCTCAAGCTTGTAACATGTATGTTCAGCCCATTTTTATATCTGAGTGACGTCTTAAAAACACAAAGCCTATGTTTTTGTAGGTTGCAGTGCTCCAATTAATTTTTCGAAAGTGACTTGCAAAATTTCCCGCGAGTGCAATCATAAGAAACTGTTTCTACTCATAACATGTTTAGCATCTGAAAAAATATTCCCTTATTAGCAGACTGACTTATGTTAATTTGAAGAAACACTTTGCTTGCTTGCATGACGCATGCTATCGAAATTGTGAAGTAAAAAGAATGATGCGATAATAAAATTGCTATTAATAGTAAGACCAAGTAATGAAGAAATAACACAATGTTAGCAACAACACGAGGTACTCTTCTAACTGACACCAGTTCAATGTTTCCGTTCCTTCCTCAAGGACCATCATGCACTCATCTTCCTTCTTTGTCCGGGTCTCCAATTGGTGGAACAAGCTCCCATGCAGTGTATTCCCCAAAAGCCATGTTTACCACCCCCAAGGCTTCGAACAAAGGATGAATTGCTGAGACCTAATGAAAAGTTATTTCAGCCCTCTGCACTTATTTTTCATCTACTCCTTTGTCTACCTTCCACTTTAGTCTATGTCTCTTTTAATGATCTTTCTTTCCAATACACAGGACTCTGGAGTCATAGGCCCTGCCTCTCCTGTGTATTTCCTTACTAAAAAAAAACAAAAACAAGAAAACACTGATGCACTTAATATCGAAGCAAATATGTGTTTTCAAAAACATTAAATTTCTTTGATTCATCATATTACGGAAATAGGATTCAAGTTGATTCGTGAATTGTTACATTTGATTTGCAATCCACTAATTGGAGCTCTGGGTTGATTGTTGCTAAACTCGCTGACCTTTCTGTTGGACTTATCAAGACACAGTTTTGTTGTTTCTTTAATTGGTAGCTGAATTCGTGGGAATTTTTGATACCCAAATACTGCAAATCTAAACATAACAGCTTTTTCGTGATAACCAAAGTACAATAATAATCTTCGACAGCCTTATTCAAAACCCTGTTTTCCCTTGGAAGTAATGTTTCGTTAGCTTGATTGCAGAGTTTATCACCGGGCGTTGAATATAGGTTGCAATATGTAGATGAGTTGAAGCATTTTGCGATTTGGTCTCTGTGTAGCATTGAGTTTCGATTGGATGAGTCCTGTCAACCCCATTGTTATATGTCAAATGAAAAAAATGGTAGACTTTTGAAGGCGTTAAATTACTGCATTTGGTGTTGGTAAGGTTACAAGATGTGGATCAGTCTTCTCATTATTAAAATTGTTGCCTACGCAAAAAAATTGCGTACGCGAATACGATTTTTACTGTTTCGCGTACGTTTTTGAGTAGACATATTTTTATGTTTTGTCGTACATAATTTGTCATTTGGTCTACATTAAGACAGACTAACACAGTTATGCTTTCTCATAGAACTAATGAGTGCAATTTTAATGGGTTATATAACTAGACTAATAGACTTCCGCTGCAGTGCTCCAATTAATTGTCCAAAAGTGATTTGCAAATTTTTCATTTAAAGTTCATTCATTTTCACTTGTTGCATTTTTATGTATCCTTGTAATGTATTTGTTAATCATTACTCAAGTTATTGTCGGCTTTCTCTCCTCATGCTAACATTCAATGCCCTGACGTATAAAATGCGACCAACCGATTTGGTGGTGACCTGAATGTCTCCACGGACCACACCTGAAACCATTTCTACTATTACAGTGGAGACGACCAGCCCAGAGGCTAAACCAAACTGCGGAAAACATCTATACTGCAGGTGAATGCGCACCAACGCTGGGTCAGATAAATCTGCAGCTTGTTGGAGGGTTGAAGCGCTCTACTTTCAGGCGAGCTTGAGTAGTGAAATATAGAAACAAAATGAGAAAAATTATATTTTGTAATCTTCGATAACTTCGATCAATCATGCTGGTTTCAATGCAAATGAGTTTATCTCGATTTAAACGTTAATCGCACAGCTAAGTTCTTTGTTAGCTCTTCAATTTATCTTCAGAGATTTTTGGGCGCTCGTAACGATTATAAATACTTTATATTCTTGTGTATTATTCCTTTGAGAAAAAATTTTCTTTAAAGAAATATTTAATCCAAATTATGTTAGGAATAAATACTTTATTTAAAGCTAATAGATATTTAAAGATATAAAATGTCACGGCACATATTTTCACTAGCAAAATACAGCTTTAACAAGTTAAAATCTTAGTGATAACGATGTCTTCTTGAAATTAGGAAAAGGTGCGAAGTTAAAACCTACCTCTATTTTTTTCAGAGTCTAATGCATGTTTATTGGTTTTGTGAAAGTGTTTCATTCTTTTTTGTAAACAAAACTGAATGTTTTGTTGTGGTTTGATCTTTTTTCTTCCATCGAATGCAGCATAGTTCTTCTGCATTTATCTGTTAGTGAATTCTAATTTGTTGAGGCCTGACTTTAACAACAGAAATAGTGTATGAGCTTCTCTCCAATGTGCTGATTGCTTTATGCCATTCCAGCATTGGTCCGCCCTCTGCCGCAGTGAAAAAGTAGTTATGTATCGTCTTGGATCTACACTTAAGTGTAGTGACTGGTCCCTTTAGGGATGAGTAACTTGTGGCATAGTTCCAAATAGTTACTGTGATATGACGGCTTCTTTGACACACCAGGTCATTAGGGGGTCAGGATGTAGACACAGCATGCTCAGATTTTTCTGAAACCACATTTTTCTTTCCTTTTTGACGGTCCTATACCAAGGTTAACATACGTGCCGGCAAGCGGGTACGCGAAAATGAAAAGACTGGTGGATGGTTTTCTTCTTTGGTTATTTTCCATGATTTTTTCCCTGTTCTTTGTTTCTTTGCTTTGATTTTCTTTGGCGAGCTTCATTTTTTGAAATGAAAAGAAATGAACTAGACAACAAATATCTAGAACCAGAAACTAGATGAAATATTATGGCAGATATTTATGCATTACTGATTTATGCATCGTCTTGAACCTTTTGCGGTTTCTCAAAATTTGACCAATTTAAGGCTGAAAAGTTTGAGTGTTTTTTGTTGAGTTTCTCAAAATTGAAAAGATTTTTATTAGTAACATTTGTTGCAGAATGTATGACTATTACTTACCTTAATCTTTTTTACAAGTGTATCGCTTTTGGACATTTTTAGTGAAGGTTTCTCAACAATAATTTGGAATTTAGCCTTTGTTTTCTTAAGATCTTCCAAATATGTACACAGAGTTTTTTATATTGAAAAATAAAACATGTACAATATTTACAAGAGTAAAGTTTGTTTCCATAGTAACATGTTAATTCAATGTTGGGTTGTGTGACAGGACTTCATTAATACAGATTAATACCGGATTATTTGTACCCTCCTGTATAAATATTTTCAATGCAGACGTGGTACTGGGTTCTTTGCGTCGATTCAAATTGGTAGCAAACAAGAGAAAGTGATATTCACAAACAACCATGTCATCAGCAATAAAGACGATGCCAGGAAAGCGGTCGCACGTTTTCATTACGAGGGGGATTTACCGGGGGCGGATGTACGCTTATACCCCGATATGTGCTTTTATACAAACCAGGTGATCCTTCTTCGAGCCCCACGTTATAGGTTTTTTTTATTTTTTTCTGGTAATGACATATTTTATTAGCTTCAACATTGGAATAAAGTCTCTCTTAGTTTCCTTCTATTACCACTAAGTTGTGGCTGGTATTTTTCAGGTATTGGATTACACTGTAGTGGGGTGCGACCACAACACAATCGAGAACTGCTTTTGCGTCGACCCCATCGATTTCGAGGCGGAAGAGGAAGTGAAAACGGACGACGACATCTTCATCTTCCAACATCCTAAGGGCGAAACGAAGAAGTTCAGCTACGAGAAGGTTTTGAAAGTGGAGCGCCCATTCGTTTACTACAAGGCCGACACGGACATCGGTTCCTCTGGTAGTGTGGTTCTACGCGACTTCAAGTTGATCGCCATTCACTCGAAGGGCAGTGACGCACTGCAGTACAATAAAGGCACGCTGTGCAGCGAAATACTCAACCATCTAAACGAATCCACGTGTAAGACATTTTCTTGAAAGGAAAGGCTCACTGTAGACCGCGTTCTATATTTTTCCCCGTAGATACAGCGCCGAAACCGTTGGCAGAGTCCGCAAACAACTGTAAACGACCAATAGATAACGGTAAACAAATGTGTTTGTTTTGTTTTGTGTGTGGATATAACATGGCGGATAAATTCTACAAGTCTTCAATTGTAATGTAGAACCATGTGTTCCCAGTCCAGTTAAAAAGGCGCGCACCTTTGATAATCTACTTCCGTCTGAAGAAACTCTACAAAACCTCTCTAAAGACATTACACCGTACTGGAAACACTTGGGACGGAAGTTGAAGCTGCCGCATTTGGAAATCGAGCGCATCCATAAGGATCATTACAATTACGACGACATCGCGGAAAAGGCTTTGGCCATGTTGCTGTTGTGGAAGGAAGAAAATCCAACATCAACTGTCGAAGTTTTAAGCGATACACTGAAATCGTACGGGAAAAAAGCGACCGCTTTGAAACATTTTACATTCTGACGGATTTTTAGCGTTGATGTTGTTTCACTTGAACCGCCCTTATATTTAACGCAAAATTTATATAGTATTTATTGATTGCAATATATCTCCTTTTTAACCTTTTTAAATATTGTCTATTTGTGAACGCATTGCAAAAATTTATGTTTTCTACCCCCTACGAAAATGGTGTTGTTTTTAAAAGTTTGTCTCGTTCCAAACCTCTGAGGTTACGATTTCTCTGTTCCAGGAGAATTCACTTAGGTCGAAGGCATTCTTTTTTAATTATTCTGAAAGCACGTGCTATTACACCAATTCGCTGTAAATTAATTCTTGTGCGTTCCGAGGACTGGGTCTAGAATAACGTAGTTGGTGAGAACGAAAGTACACGCGGTTAGTGGACGGAGCAAGCAAGTGGTAGGAGATAAGAAATAAAAACAAAGATTATTTTAATGAAATTAAATCTTGCTTTGACGTTAAATGTCATCGAAATTGAATGAAAGAAAGAACTTCCTTGTTCTTCGTGGTTTAAAAGTTTCAGGACAACAAAAATGTAATTCTTCATTATTTACTAATCTTTGAAAAAGTTGCCGAAGATTTTGTAAATGCCAATTTCTACAGCCAGGTCCAGGGAAAAGTATGCGACCATGCGGTCTTAGTAAACTGTTTGAGCTATTTCATAAACTTTTCAATATGCGACAGGAAAGTGTATGCTGTACGATAACAGAAAAATGCTTAAAGAAGTCTTGTGTGTCAACCTCGCGCAAAGGTGGAATTCCAAAAGAAATGTTGTCTGGATGGATTAAGAGAGGTTGAACACTTCTGATGAACGTTCAAGGCTTCGTTGTGGCGACGGTTTTAGGGACTGCGTGGCCCGGGGCTGGTTTTTAAAATGTTTATTTAACAGAAAAACCTTTTAAAGATTTTTTGACAAAATTAAGGCTTAAAACTTTAGCTGTATCTATACATTAGATTTTTAAAAAATAAACCAAAGAAACGACAAAATGATAATATCTGCTTAATTAAATAAACAACTCTGGCTTATAAGTAAAAATCGACAAAAAAACGTGTATCAATCTATTTGAAGATTTTAAAAATAAATAAAAATAAAACTATTTTTTGCACAAAAGTGATTCTTAACTGAAAAAGCTGTTTACAAAAGACCAAATAATGATTTTAAATTACTTAAAAGCACTTTCCGTCTTTCTTCATCTTTTGCAAATGCATCAATTACAGACGAGAAGTCAATGCCTTTCAATAAATGACTTTCTATTGAAAGAACGGCCAAGACCGCCATCCTCTCCTCCCCCATTGAGTTCCTCAAGTAAGTCAATATTAACTTGAGGTTGGAAAACGAACGACCTCCTTTACAGTTTGTAACGAACATAGATGTATAGATATATTTTAAATAAAATTGAAACATGGGCAAATAGTTGATGAACGGAGTTTTGCTCGATCAAGAGCATCATATCGTGTACACTTATTTTGGCGTCCCTAATTCCGGCTCCAAGTCGTCAGGGTAGCTTTCAAATAGATTAAATATGCCGAGTATTACGTTGTGTAAACAAACATATTGTCATTAGTTAAGAGTTTTAAGATTAAGTTAACTAAAACTTAGAGATATTTTTTATTTGGTGTGGGGCCCCATCTGCTTACCAAAAAAGTGGGACCATGCCCCCCCCCCCCTAAACCGCCACTGCTTTGTTGGTTTGAACCATTAATTCAAAAATAAAAACTCGCTACTTTGCTCAAGCCACCTTCGCCCATTCGCGAACGTTTTTATGCTTGGTCAGACGAAACGTTCAGTGACAAGTTCCTGTGAACCGTGAATTCCGATATCTTCTTCTACACTTCCACCGTCATTGATCGTTTTACGCGTTGGCCCAAAGTCAAACGCTCGCAGATATCACGGTCGAGTCCGTTGCTTTCGCATTCATTTTCCATTGGATCTCAACCTTTGGTGTACCTTTGACCGTCACAACAGATCAGGGTGCTGGCCAATTCATTACGCCCACTGTTTCTACAGAGCCGATTGTTTTTGCTGACCGTTTCCAACACGCCATGCAGACGCTTAAGCCAGTTTTGACTCGCCCGCAACTCATTAAGTCGTTCGTACCAAAGGATCTTTCTTTTTGCACTCACGTTTATGTCCGCACTGACGCTGCCCCTAAGCCACTTCAGCCGCCCTACACTGAACCATACAAAGTTTTGCAACGCCACGACAAGTATTTCGCTTTAGACGTTCGTAATCACAAACGCAACATGTGCATCGATCGCCTTAAAGTCGTCTACCTTAAGATCGACCTTCTTTCGCAATCTTCACCAGTTGTGATTCCATCTTGGACCTTAGCTCCAGTTGCACTTGAGCCAGTGCAAAGTACTCGATCAGGAAAAAAAGTTCCCTTTCCTGACCGCTTTGAATATTGATGCCTTAAACATTCACCGGAGACATTTTTGCTTCATGTATATATATATATGCATTGTGAAGAGGAGTTTCGTCGTTGGAAAAGAAGATGGACTGCATGCGAGATGTCAAAACGACCCGATTCTATTGCAAAGGCTTTGAAAGAGTGCGACGAGGATATGTATCCAAATCTTTTCGTCTTGTTGAAGATTGCCGCTACAGTAGCTGTCACTTCGTGTGAGTGTGAAAGGTCTGGAAATGTTTTAAAAAGATTAAATACTTATCTGCGTGCGTCTATGGGACAATCAAAAATGAGTGGTCTTGCTTTCATGCATATCAACTATGATGCAGATATTGACGTCAACCGAGTGTTAACAATCTTTTCGCAAAAACTTAGGGCATTGGAGTTCTCTAATATATGCTCGTTTTAGTAAACTTTTATTTTTGGTTGTTCGGTTGTTATTGTGTATGAATCTTCACTACTATTGATAATTTGAAGCATTACAAAGAAAAAGAATAGTATGAAGAACAAAAGGTGTTTCATCTAATTTCATTCAATAATGATATTTCACGAATTCAGTCATTATTTGCCATAATTTCTTCTTGCTGTCTACGTCAGATAAGCTAATTCTTATGTATTTTTCTACTTAAATAATGTCAACGTATAACAACGTGTTTGTTTAAAGTAAAAAAGACATCATTTGTAACATTTTAGTCGTTTGATTTCATAGTAAGTATGATTAATACTTGTTGCTGTCGTAAATATTTTCCAGGGTGGTTTGCAATAAATTTGTTGATATGGTAATCAAGTGTGCCCAAATATTTGAAAATCGTACCTGCCCTAAGTTCAACTCAGTTACGCCACTGGAGGTCACCATTTTAATAGTTCAAGGCTTCATTGATTTGAACCATTAATTCAAAAATAAAAACTTCACAACTTTTTGGCGACTTCGCTCAATCCACATTGGCATTCGAGGATGTTTTTGTCGTCAACAATATGTGCAAATGTAAACGCGTGAAAGAAAGGTTAATGAGGTGATAATGAGGCGTGTGGAACGCTGAGCATATGACACGTATGAGTTTGTGAATGATGTAATGGTATGGGTTGCCATGGTAGAAAAACAAAATGTAAAATGATTGGTGTGCAGAAAGAAAGAACAAAGGTGAGAAAGAAGAACAGAAGGTGAGAAGGGTAGCTTGCTAAAAATAGCTTTTAAATGTCCCTCGCTAAAACGCGCCTGTCAATAAAAGCATGGTGAAGGTTTTGTACTTCGGGAAGAAATTTGGCACATTTCAAGCATCAAATCATACTACGTATGGTAACTACATCGTCAATTATGGCTTACATGATTTGTTGCTTTCTATGTAGACACTTTCACCATAAAAATGTAACGCGCGTGGAACTCTTATCGTCTGGGTTTACAACTTTACCATCTGAAATTTGAACACGACAATTGTTGTTCTCGCGCTTTGACGAAATTAAAAATAGTCTTTCAAAGATCTCTATGTTTTTTGTTGTTTTTTTTCATCTCGGCAAACGTTCGCTTTTTTAGACAATCCAGATTTTACGGTATGGCTGGTAACTTTGATTATTGATTGACGCGCGTTATAAAGAAGCAAATTACAGCTCTATCAGGAAACAAGTCATTCAAGTAAGTGAAAATTTTATCCTACAAGTTATGGAAATGCTAGTGTTTTCTTTGGAGTGACCTCACGTCAATCACTATTGCGAAATATTCTGAGGAGGAAGATGACCTTTTATAAAATAAAAAAGTCACGCGAACAAATTCTAAGCATTTTGTACCTGTAGATTTTACGCATTTTGGTTTGCTATCTTTGATATTGTAGGTGTAATGACGACTAAGTAATGCTACAAGAGAAGAACAAGACGATCGACGAGGGGGAGAATGAAGACAGAGATACTGAAAATAAAGTAAAGCCAATCTTCAATTTCACAAAATGTTCTATAAGAATGTGTTTACTTGTACCTAAACCTTAATGAACACAATGGTGACTAGTGAGGTCTTAAAAAACACAAAAAATGTACAAAAATCGAATCGAAAGAATTTAGGCTAAAGAAGAAATGAAAGAAAATTAATCCGAGTTTTTTTTCTTTCAAAGAATGTCAATAGCGATATAAACTTCGTCAGAAGAAATATTTCTTTTCCGTCGTTTTCCAGATTTTGTATGACGCGTCCTCCAATCGATTTTAATTTTTAACAGGTGTGATTTTGAATTTTAGCGTGGAAAAACTGCTTAAGTACTGATGTTCGGTTGATGTCTTCCTTCTAGTGTAAAAACGCCACTCTTGTCACCATCTGAAAGTTCTGGCGTCATTGTACCAAATGACGAATGGAATGGAGGTCGCACAGAAAATTAATTTTTAATGACGCCAATAATTGATGACTGAAGGAAACTAAAATTTCTTCTAGGAAATTAAAAAAGTGTTTTCAAAGATTTTTATTGACTGAGCAAGGTTTTTCTACGGAAAGAGGGAACGAAATCAGCGATTGATAAATGACCAGGACTGTATTGATATTAATTTTCATGATAAACTGACAGCTGCTAGATTTTCAGCAGATCTGAGAGTTCAATATTTCGCTTGTGTTGTAGCCACTAAGTTGGGTTGTGTTGTTCTTAATTGGGCGTCCTTCTCAGCTAATTTACTTAATTTCTGCTGACGTAAGCAACGCGCAAATTAAACTGTTATAAAATATTAACTGCTCATTACAATAATTGCGAGCGCCTTAATTTTTATTTCACTTGAGATGTAATATTTAAGCTTGGTCTTCACTATCAGCTAGCAACAAGCCAGCCACGGTGCGAGCCAAAATGCGCCTGATTAACCGATTCATTAGCTCCCCGTCTGTTAGAAGACTTTTGAAATCAAAAAAAAATTATGATAATCTTACTGTTGTCATGTTTTTCATCTAGTTTTTCGTACTTCAACGAAGCTTTTACTTCTATGCTATTTTTAAATTGTTTCGATTATAAACTGTTCTGCCTTTTTCAAAGACTTTCCCCTGTGACTGTATATTCAATTTCAAGATAGGAGATAGACGCTTGGCTTTGTTTTCTAACCCTAACCGTTTTCTTTGTAAGCTGCCCTACGCTGCCATCAACGGTTGCATTAGGCGCAATGACAGCAGGCATTCTTTCCAATTTTATGTCCGGATTGAATGATAATGCATAAACAGTATCTCTATTATTTCTAGAAAGGATGCCCGGATTTTCTGATTCAAGAACTTCGATGTTGATTTCTTTGATAAGAGGATTCGCTTCTTTGTCTTCGAGAAAAGCTTCATAAACCACTTCTCTTTGCTTTCTTTTGAGAGTGCCTTGGTCATTGATTAAATTTTTTATTGCTCTGTTGACAAAAGATATATGGAAACTGTTCGCTTGATTATCAGCTTTACTAAACTTTCATATATACGTTTATAGGGTCACATTCTTCTTTTACAATGCTTCCCTCCCAAAGCTTACATCACAAATCCAGCCTCAACGATACCAGCTGCAACTGCAAGATCTTCTAGTCCAGATCTGTTCAATCTTTTGTGAATGGCTGCCATGAATGCAGCCTTTGTATGAAATCATCCTAGGATTGGTGGAACCTGCACAATCGCGTCCCATAGATTTTTGTACGGAGCGGCCAACAAGTTTTTTAACCGTTTGAGATTTAAAATATATATATATATATATATATATATATATATAAATGGAAAAAATAAATAAAATGTTAACAACAGTTACCAAGTTATGCGCAAACAGACACGTTTTACCATTTATATACATTATTTCAAAATTTATTGTCAATACTCTCAAATGATCCACAGAACTCCCGGCTTTTCACTCCACATTCACACAAACTAGGGGGCATATTCAACAGAAATATATTGAAATCACAATCGATTTTCATCAAAGTATTTACCATAATAAATCTTGTTTGTACTGGTGTGTTTAAAAAAAAGATGCTCTCAAAAAGCTGCCATAATTATTGGAAACGGAACTTTAGCTTATTAAAATGAGACTCACTATAAGTCATTCTTTAAAACGGTAAACAGCGCTATATTTGTAATGAAAAAACAACAAACAATTTCTCATGAAATTGACTCGTTTTATCAAAATACGCACATTCTTAGAATTCCTTCGCTTTTTGCAAGTTGACACACGGATTCTTCCGTCACAAAGCAAACATACTGGCGAAAGTTTTCGTATAATGTTTTTCATAAAAGAACAACACTTGTTTCACAAAAATCGTTCGTTAAACATTGTTTTAGAGTCTAATAAATTAATGAATGCATTAATATATCAGGTATAAGATACTCATAAAATCTTTGGTGAATCATCGACTTAATTAATGAAGTTATCTCTCGACCATATGCAAGCGCACTGCATCATCTATGCAAATGTTTATCGAGTAATCCTTCGTTGCAGCTGTTTACCGTATTATTTTAATAGCAAAGAGAGGGTTTCACGAGATTGCTATCGTGTGTATTTAGAGGAATTATGGGTTAGAAAGGAAAAGATTACAGCATTTTCAGCATCTAATATCTTCTCGTTAAATCTATTCACATTTTGAAAATCGCATTAACAACGGTAAAAACTCATAAAACAAATAAAATCTCTATTTATAGTATTCATAGTTTATAATAATAAATTCTCGTAATATTTATAATTTGGCACGCGCGTAATTCGCCCGCTCTAAAACGAATTTCCGAACTTTCAAAGAACCCTTCAAATGCAACCGAAAGAGCTAAACAAGTCGTAGAATGAGAGGAAATTGGGAAGTCGAAAAGCGATCTGTGTCGCGCACAATACATCAAAGTATTTTTATAATTAACTTTCATTAATATTTCAAACCAGCGGGACTTGTATTTAATTAAGGCACGACGAGCAGGTGCTTTGTGATAATGGTTCTCAACTTAACGCCATGTTTAATGTATGCTCGATGAATTGCAAATTGTTTGTGACGAGAGCTGAATGGAAATTGTTCGCTTCAATTTACACACGGATAATTCAACGCTAAGCATCTGTTTTAATGTTTTCTGTGTTGTGTTTTCAATTTCCGTTCTTCCATTTGTCAGCCATAGTGGGCGTGCTAAAAACGTGACTGTAGCTTTGATAATAGTCGTCTTCCCTCTCCACTAGCGACCCCTTCTTTCTTGCGTACTGGCGTTTATTTTGAAACCAGATTTTCACGATCTTTCGATCCAGCCCCAACTGATCGCTGAGTTCGCTCATCCGTTCGCCAGACACGAACGGATGCTTTTCGAACATGTTATTCAGCGTCATGAGCTGTTTGCGCGTAAATACGGTGCGCGCGCGTCTCCCGTTGGAGTGGAAACGAACTTGCTTTTCCTCCTCCTCCGCGTCTTCCATGGAATCATCCGCGTACCTGTTGTAGCGATACCGCGTCGCGTCGCTCGGCAGTCGATGCCTCTCACCGCGGTGGCCCCGCGCACCTTCGGGCATGTAAGTGGGACCTTTCATGGGCACGATAACATAAGGAACATTGTTGGGTATCACCGGCCGGTGCGCACCTTCGTATATCACATTCGGAGAGTGTAAGTCTCTGCGCCACTGCTTTGCCTCGTTCTCCGTGTCATTCGGGGACTGAGTGCCAGGGGAACGCACCGAAATGTTCACATTGTTTTCTTCTTCATCATTTTCCGAATATTTCTTCTTCTGGTCGTAGGGGAAGCTCATCAAGTATCGCTTTCTTTTCCGTTGTTCGTCTTTCCCCCCATCGCTGCCAGTTTCGCTGTCCTTTTTCTCCTCATCGTCGTTAAGGTTGTTCCTTAGTTTTCCTTCTTGCTCTTGTAACTCAGTATTCTCTGTTCGATTCGTTCTCAATGGACTTCTTCTGTGCCTCGACTCGTACCGATCACCCGTCGAGAAAAAGTCCTCCCGCCTCGTAAACGACGGCCGAAAGTGCTCCAGATGCGGCTCTGGATAGCCGAACAGTCTTTCGTTTTGCCGGGACAATCTCTCGTGATTTTCATAGTACCATTCCGGGTCCACGGGCACAGGGTAGTAATACGGCACGGGGATAATTTTGTAGGCGATTTTTTCTTCGCTCGGACGTGTCGTCTCCGTAACATTAACTTCGGCTTCCTTTTTTTCCATTACGTCTAAACGAAACGACAAGAAAATTTGGTTGTGTTAAAACTCTTTACGCGCTGACGCACCAAGCGCGAAATAACTCTTCGTACAATTTTCACTGCGCAATTTTCTTTTCAGCTGATGTTTTTAACGACTTTACATGTCATAATAGCGCTATAGCCACTCTCATGTGAAAGTCTTTCATTCAGCTCATTAAATTTTTACAGATCTTATTCAATTTGACGATAGTGGCGATTATTTTCTCAAACAATGCGTTTAAGTTTTTAATTATACTATTAAACTTAGAAATACTGGGCGCTATTAAGAAAAACGTCGTTTAATTAAATATGTATTCTACACTAGCCGCGAGGCAGAGCAGATGTTTTCGTTCAATGTATATAACTTTATCAAAGTAAACGTAAAACACAATATGAGAGCTTTGTCCAAAGATAATTCTGCCATCGCTTAACTAAATATAACAATAAAAAACGGTCTGATTTTACTTACTGTTTTATAACGCCAGAAAAAACAAGTTAATTTTTTTTTTAATGTCAAGCTACGCCGTTCGACTTTCTTGTTAGGCGAACAATTATTATTGGTCATTACCAAGCGTTTCCATCGCTTTTTGAGGTTATTTAATTTCATTAAAAATGCCGACCTTAAGAGTTGAGTACGTCTTTTCCATTCTTTTTTAACTGTGACATATCAAATAACAATTGTCCACATGAAGTTGATGTTTGCGAACAATTGTGTAAAGCATGTGCAAATCGCGTGAAATAATGTCATTACTGTTGAGTTAAGCACTTAAATGCATGTTTTTATTCAGTGTCATGTTTAATGTTAATGACAAAAAGAATTCTGTCTAACCGCTTTCCTTCACGGGTGCTCTTTTTGAAAAACACATAAGACAAACAGATTTTCAACACTTGATTTTTTAAAACTGTAAATCGAAACACGGTCTTCTTATTAACAAAAGCCGAACTTGGAAACATTTGTTTGTGGCGAAATCATTGATGTAATGTTTTGAAACTTTGCGGTCATGTCAAGGCAAAACAATCTGTTAAATAGCATTAATGATTGCATTGGTGTTCTAAAACCAGCAAAACCTTTAACCTAATGTTGTTGAGAGAGGGTTTTCTAGCTGCTATTGTACGCAAAAAACACCTGTTTCGAACGCGAAGTGTTTACTAAAGAAAGATTTGATATACTGAGTGGCGAATATCTCACTGCGGCGACTGGTTTTTGAAAAGTTACTTTTTTGCTAGGAAACGACTAATTTTAAGAACTTAATTGACCAATCCCCGTACAATGCGTTTTCGCAAGGCATTGTTGTTAATGCACGTGCAAGATTCATAAACAAATCCATTTTTGAATTGATGTTTGCGTGTACTACACTTTTTTTTATAAGAAACCGATTTTTAAGAAACCTTGTACTAGACCTTCCAAAATGTAAGAAACTTTTGGAACCAAGATTTACAGGTTACTTTTATATAAGCAACTTGTATAGGCGTAAATAATTATTTTCCAATAATAAAACTTTCTATTTTCACTGTTTATACTCTATACTACTGTAGCTATGTATTTATAAATGTGAAAACCATTCTGATCGAACGTGTAATCGAACGAATTTGTTATTTTCTTTTTTGCATTTTTTTTTTTGTAAACCAAACTTTAGAATAAGAAACTACCGTAATGCCTCGATTAAGCGCCCCCCCCCTCGAATAAGCGCCCACCCTCTTGGTTAAATTATTAAATAAGCGCCCCCCTCGAATAAGCACCCACCCCTCAATCTTCAGAAACGGGCGTCTATTCGAGTTTTCGGCAAAACAGTAGCACGGAAAGAAGAAAGGCAACGGAACACAGTTTTTTTCTAGTTTTCATTCTTATTTTTCTTTTCCATTTCTTTATAACAAAGAAACTTTTTTAAAAGGCTGTCGTAGGATTAAACGAGGTGACGGATTGTGGCAACTTGAAGACACCCCTGAGAAGAGGTACAGTGGATTCTGAAATTATGGGATATGTTGAGGAAGAAAATGATTCGAGATCATGGCTTACTATACTACATATAGTAGGCCATGTTCGAGATTCATTTGTTTCTTGTGCAGTGACTTGCGCTACGGATGGCAGCCAAGCTGACTACATCACATGCTTCAAAGAGGGTAAACTTTGTCACGAAGGTAGTACAATGCTGAAAGAGCAGTTTGAATATATGAATACGGAGGAAGCAAACCCGTTTCAAGCCGATGAGAGTGATATCGCTGACGCGAGTCCAGACATGTTACTTGTCGACGAAGACAAGGAGGGTGACGAAGATGTGGAAATAGATATTTTGTAAAAGAAAAAAAGGCGGTGTTTCTATTAAAAACCGCTTTTTATTTATGTTCAATTTTTCTGAATTGCAAATAAGCGCCCCCCTCGTATAAGCGCCCCCCTCAAATAAGCGCCCACCCTAGAGCCTCAAAAATTAAATAAGCGCCCGGGCGCTTAATCGAGGCATTACGGTAGTTAAAATACTTTTACGACTAAATTTTTTTAAAAATTAAGAAACATTTGATACTAGGGCCTTCGCTAGGTTTCTTGTATATAAAAAAAAACGTATAATGAGATATTAGACTATTTAAATGACGGATAAAAATCTTCTTTGAATTCTGTTTCTAGTTTTCTTCAAAGCTTCTAGTTTTTTTCTTTCGAGAGAAAGGTTCCAGTTCCAGTATTTCGTGTACCGTAAATGACCGATTATATAATCTAGTGATGAATTTAATTCGGAAAAAAATTTTGGAAGCAGATATTTCCCTAGATTAGTCACGAAAAACCTCTAGCGATCAAGTTGAAAAGGTGACAAATAAACTACTGGATTAAAAAATCGCATTATTTAAGAACATTATTTATGTGCCTTTTGCATTACACTAGAGTTAAATATTGTTTTCAATCAAGAGTAATATTGCAACCTCAATGAAAAAAACACATTGTACAAAGTATATACTCATATATGCCATAACACAGGTGAAGTTGTATGGAAAATGCAATTGTATAGCTGGTGCAGGGGGCAACTGGAAACATGTGTTGCAGCTTGCCTGTTAGTCCAGCAAACCTAACTTCAACTAAACCCAAAAATTCTAACAGACGACTTTTTGTTTCAGAGTGGTCCTAAATATGCCGATTCTGGTTTGGGGAACATCAGAAAATTTGCTTGAAATAATTATTAATAATAATATTAGTAATTATTAATTTTCTCATCATTATCATATTATTGGCGATTATTTATTATTATTTATATAATTGATTTATAAATTCAATTTTTTAAATTTGATTGCAACAATGTATTGTTAAAAGATTTTAAAATAAGAAATTTAGCAGCGATGTTGAAGATGATGAACCATAGAATGTTTGATATACGTCTTATAATGATGTTACGATGGGGAATCCTCCGAAGCACTCTACTCATTGTTTAATATGTGAAGGATCTATCGATTTT
This sequence comes from Candelabrum cocksii, assembly GCA_963930725.1. Lineage (NCBI taxonomy): Eukaryota > Metazoa > Cnidaria > Hydrozoa > Anthoathecata > Candelabridae > Candelabrum > Candelabrum cocksii. Next base: position 11,257,386 of record OZ005667.1, on the reverse strand, counting down.
ATTGAAATGGCATCCAGGTCTTTATGCCCTTGTGAGCAAAGGAGTCATGATGGAAAGATCACGAGACAGCAAACTACATGGTAACTTGCTGAGGGTTTTTAATGGAAGAAACGACGAGTTGTCGAGTTGCCGCTGAATGTTAAATCAAGGAATTGAAGTAATTGGATGTTTGACATGCGAATGTGTCATGGTGATTGGATGAAACGGTTTCTGTCTGGCAAAAACACAAAATAACGAAACTAAATGAGATTAATGATTTTTGTGAAATAACAATTGCCGAAATTAATGAAAAAAAGATATGCAGTGGAACCTCCTTAAAGCGGACGGTTTGATGCATCCCAGAATTCTTAAAGAAACTCTCACAGCGCAACCTCTCTAAAGCGGTTTATCTAAAGTGTTTTTATCTATTCACTAGCCTTCTCTTGCCCCGTCAAGCAATAACTACAGTGGACTCTTTATAACTCAAACCTCTATAACTTGAATCTCTCCTTAACTCGAACAATTTCGCTGGCACGGTGGAAATTTCCTAATAAACTCTTATAAAAACTAACTCTTTATAAGCCCTATTCACACGACACGAACTAACCCAGGTTCGCCCCGGGTTAAACTAACCCAGGTTCAACCCAGCTCAAAAAGGATTTCATTTTATAGCTGCATGCCTCTCACAGAATCTAAAATAAATTTACGGAATTGTGATTTTATAACCCCTAAAAGTCATAATTTATCCACTCCTATACCAAGTCAACAATAGCCCGGATACTCGACCAAGATACTGCTATAAGTGATCAGCAATAGCCCGGATACTCGACCGTGGGATGCAATTAATTTGGCGTTTATCAGAAGGAACATATCCATAGTAATATTTGTTCTTTGAAAATTGGTTTCCAATCGACCACAGTGAGTAAGTTCTATACCATCTCGCATTTGCAGTTATTGTTGCCATTATCTTGAAAAATGAAAGCAACAAAAAATCTTGTAACGTAGTGTCAGAAGGCAATATATTGCAAAGATCATCCCCAAAGAGCTTCATAGTTCATTCCATGATTTAGAAATTAAACTTAGAACGGTTTCTTTCTGGTTACAATTGACGAGAAAAAAAAATGATGCCCTTGCAAAGTTTCACATGATACAATTGTTGAGAAGGTCAGTAACCATTGCTGAAAAAGCAAAAGAAAGCTTGAATCTAATCAATGAAAGGGAAGGCGTCCCCCTTATTTCCCTCTGACCATAAGAGAGCGTTTGTGATAACTAGTTGACGGTTTTGCCTTTATGAACTAATTAAATTAGTTAGCAGGGAATCGAATCTGCTAAACGAAAAGAGATTTTTTATTACAACCGACGGAATAAGGATTGTTTCACCGGTAAATAAATCACCGTTACTTCATGATTGATTGGAATAAATTTGTTGCGGCGTGCATTGAGGAATAAATGAAGGTTTGCGACTGCCTGGAAAGACATGGCTGTTGTGATTCCTGTTTGACCGCCCAAATGCACGCCCACAGAATGCTATTGAAATTAGTTATGAGTAATCGGTAGTTGATACAGACGCGGCAAATTACAAATTTTCGCGATTTGAAACAACGAACTTACCTTTAGTTGGGTCGGGAGAAATTCCAGGCTCCATGTATGTCTTGATCTCGTCAAAAAATCAAGCTATGGTTAGCGAAAAAGCGCACACAAATTATTTATCGAATCCGAAATTAGGAAATTATGGCAGACAGCTGTCTATTTGCATAGTCACAATTTACAAAGCGCGATTAGAAACAAAACTGTCAAATTGCGTCTCTTGAAAATTACTTTCTCTTTTTGTAAATCATTTATGATCACACAAAGGGCAGGTGTAGTGTCAAAGAACCGAATTATTGCAATGGTTATCGCTATCTCTGTATGTTCTATTACGCACCTGCGAAGCTGGACTGGAAATGAGGCGCTTGCATTGTTTAAAAAACATTGCAATTATAGTCTAGGAGCTCCACAGGGGGTATCCGCAGGAAATGATGGAGAAATTCTCACCAACTTTCTTTAGTCAATTTTTGTGTATAAGGTTTTTCAATATAATAATGTTTAATTTTTGGTGATTTGGGGCCCAGTCACGTGTCTTTAAGTGCCAAAAAGGGTGTTCCATACAGATTTGGCCTGTGTACCTCGAATTTTCGAAATCTACACCCAAAAATTGACTTAAAAAAGTTGGTGAGAATTTCTCCATCATTTCCTACTGATACCCCCTGTGTATTAAGGTCACATTGTAGTTAAAGAAACATTACTCCACGAAACATCGTACAAGCAGGACTGAGAGAGTGTTATAACGGGCCATTATTTTAATAGGTTAGGTTAATTAATGTTTACTTTAACTCTGGTATAGGATTATATTAATTTGTGAACAAATATAATATGCTCCTTCTAAGCTTAAATAATTACTGCCCCGAAGAAGAGAATATTGAACAGGAAAATATATTCTATTGGTTCTATGTTACTTTATCTTCCCATAAAGTTAGTCCAGATACGCTCAGTAACTCGACCATTCGTTATATCGAACTATTCAACCTACCTTAATAATTCGTTTCAAAGATGACTCGCTAACTCGAATAACTAACATTAACATTCGTATCAAACTATTTCCCTTGAACTTATAATTCGTTTAATAAATTACTCGTTAACTGAAACATTCGTTATATCGAACTTTTTTTCGCTATACTATTTTTGGCAAGAGTTCATCCTTAAGCAAATTAAGTTGAACATATGGTATTCTACAAAGAAATATTGCGCGCAAAATAATAGCGAGGATTTCAAGAAAATGCATTTTTGTGTTTCCCATCTAGGAGGCCAAACGTCTATTCATGGGAACCAGTTTGTATAAATACAGATATAAATTAAATTAATGTATATACAAGTATTAAATAGTTACAGTCAAATTTACATTTAGACACATCCGTATATGGAAATATAAACTAAATTCTGTGTAAATTAATAGCGGTTAAAGACCAAATAGGAACTTTCATAGTAACTCTAATCTTACCTTTTTAACCTTTTTGTACCTTCTAACCATAATCCTATTTTCTATTTTGGGATGATGATGGCGGTGAGACAAGTGTCGCTTAGAATCTGTTAAAAGTTTAAAAGGAGTTGTTTTTCACAACCTGATGGAATCGGTATTACACTTAATAAAACTGATTTGTATACTGGCAGAGAGAGTTTTTGTTTCTCTTCATTGTTTTGTGTTTATCAACAAAATGAAGTGTGTTTGACATATCGAAAGAAAGGCGCTACTGCTACTAGTGCTACTGTTCTGGAGATATTGAGACTCGACCTGGTCTTTCAGAGACGGTTTCTATCCAGTAAGTGTTTTAAAAGCATACACCAAAATATCAGAGGATTAGTTTGCAACTTTAATATGTTACAGGAATTTATCGTTTCAGATAGACATTGTCACCTTGTCCGGAACTCATTTAACTGAAAGCAGTTTATCCATCATGATCGAAAAAACGGCAAGGGTGGAGGTGTTGCAATGTTTATGAAACCATCAATTTCATACACAGCCAAGATATTGAAAATCCTCTCATAGGAAATGTTTGGATAGAAATTACACAAAAACGTTCAAAAAAAATAAGAGAAAGTTACGAATCGACCATCAAAAATATCTAATGTCGTATTATCGTAGTTAATTGATCCAGTGCCGTATCTACCGGGGGGCTGGGGGGAAGGGGGGGGGAGGGCTTTAGCCCAATAGTCAGAGATGTAAATCTTTAAAATGAAGATAAATAAAAATATCATTAAATGTGTTTTTTCAAACAGAAATTAACTATTAAAATAAGTATTCAAGAATAGTAGTAGTATCACCTGCGTCTGAAATATTTATAATATCTATATCAAATATATAATTTATATAATATCTTTATTATATTCACAATTTTTAGAAGAAAACCAGTAACAAAGCAATTAACGATACTTTATTAATTTATATTGTTTGACAAATTTTTCTAAAAAAGAGGATAAAATTTCCGGAATGAAATAATAATTTTCCTTTTGTGTTATTTTTAATGAACACCTTAACCTTTTATAAGAAACACCTTGAAGCTGTGATTCTGGTTTATATAATTTACATTACTTTGCAAAGTAACATGATCAATTTCAAAATAAGAACAGGCTGATTTTACACTTTAAAGATAGGGTAAAACGACAAAAATAAGCATTACTCAACATTGATAGTGGCACCTGCCACCAATGTTATTACTGAAAGGTTATTTTCAGCATTGAAACGAGTTAAGAGCTATTTGAGGTCAACCATGGGACAAAACCGTCTGAACCACTTGATGATTCTACCTGTTCACTCAGAATTGACCTGTTGTTGAAGCAGCTAATAAATTTGTTGGAAACAACGACGCTAGCAAAAAACATTTTGAGACATTTTCTGAAAAAGATAGGCATATTCCCCTCAGAGTTGTATATATGTCTTATGGGATGCATAAAAAACATTATTAATCTGAACTGGCAGATTAAATCTTCTTTTTCCCTATCTCTTCGAAGATGTTTTGCAATTCATTTTTATAAATATTTGATACCCAGAGTGCTAAAATAGGCGTTTCAGAGGTTCTAGGTGTCAAAATATTCTTCGCCGCACAACCATGGTGGGCGGCACATTTCAGGCAATTCCAAAAATTTTTTAGCCCCCCCCCAAAAAAAAAATAAATAAACATTTGTAGCTAGCACTGTACTCATGAAATGATTGCATGAATCAGAAAAATTCATTCACTGAAATATCAACCAAAGGTCTTCAAACGTAGAAATTTCAAAAACTATGATAAAAACTGCATGGACAGTGAACTATCTAATGTCTCAAAAAAAGATGTCGGGTCGTGATCAATTATCACGAAAGTTTCCAAACACACAATAGACCAGATGACTCGTACAAAAGATTACGCAACAAGTGCACAAACGATATCTGTCGTGAGAAATCAAATTTTCATCGAAATCTTTTAAAAGAAAAACAAGGAAATTTTGGTCCATCATCAAGGATATTTTTCCAAAAAACTCCAATGTAATCAATAACATCAATAACGCCAATATTGACCAGCTCAAGGACAAGGTGTTCAAGTTCAGTTTAAAACTGCAATCATGACGGTTTAACAGACTCAAGAATACCCCCCCCCCCCCCCCCCCACACACACACACACACCTAGTCATACGTTTTTAAATTTCTCTCTAATACTATGATTCTAAAATTTTCTAATTTTAAACTTTTGCTATTAGCTACGTTTTAACAGTAGGGAAGCAAGATTTTTTTAGTTGTGATATTTTTGTCAAGGATACCCGATGTGCGCATTGTTGTCAGATTACAGTCATAATTTTACATCAACTATAACAACGTTTTCTAGCTATAATTGACTATAAGGTGTTGCAATTACGGCACAACCACGCTATGCCACCAAGTTATGATTACCTAATTTTTTACATTATTCTGTTCCTAAAAATCATAATTTTGTCCTTCTCTGCGAATATTTGAATGTTTTGCATCGCAATGTTTTGTTTTTATGAGTTGAACATATCAAAGTGTTTTCTTTTAGTGTAAAAAATGACAGCGAAAAGAAAAGCACTTGAGTCTACTGACATGCAACAAATATTTCTTCAAAGGTTTTATGATTCATTTCTTGATCATTTGTTTGAAGGAGAAAATGAGAAAATACGAGGTCAAAATATCCCGACAGAAATTGGTTTGATGTTGCGCTGTTAATAAAAATAAAAATGACCTGGTACGATGCGTGATACCAATTGTTACTTATTTTCTCTTGAATATCTTATGTGAGCATCTAATGATATATTTACTTGGACACCTAAAAATCCACGTTTGTCTCTTTCAATAACAGCACTGTTTAAAAGTGACTTATTATTCACAATGGGATTAGCATTTTAAAAATGGCTGGCTTTGTGGAAAATTGTGAATTAGCTTTTAGCTTGTGACTCAGAGCTGCGCCTGTCATCCACGGATATTACAGATTCAGCGTATCATTGCCCTGTCATTTCTCTGAAATCTCTAGAGGACCGATTGAGTAAAAGTCCATCATTCGCTTGCATGCAGCATCACCCGGCGGACGTAACAGCTGTATATGTAACCACGGTTAGGAAGGGATGATGAGGAAGTAAGCAATGGCAAAAGTTCACGGAATTCGCCGAAACAACACAACAACATGTAATACAGCTAAATTCACAGCCATATCACGAAGATAGCAAAAAGATTTTAAATAATATATTCTTGACGAGACTTGTACATAATCCTCAGGTATTTATGTTCAAATAGTTCATATCCGAAGTTTATAGTGATGATATCTCTTCCTTGTATGTATTTATCGCAATTTTACTGTTTACAATAATTGATACAGGTATATATAGAGTTCATTAGTTCTGTGAAATATTACAAGAAAACGAAGGATAATAAAAGAGATTTTACAAGTATAAATACTGCATGTATGCACAGACGGTCAATTAAAAATTAAAAGTCAGTCACTCGCTTTAAAGGTTGTCAAACGCATACGGGTGTTGCGCGTGTCCGTTTAGTTCGCGGTTTCTCTCGGGAGACTTGCAAAGAAGCGCACACGAGAAACAGAATGCGATAATTGCAAAAGGCGTGGCCACCCATCCACAGATCAACGACCAACCGTGGCCGTACGAACCTTGTTTCTCGTCAAACTGCGTTTCAAGAAACGCCATAGCCGATATAACCGCAATCGCTAAACACACAAGTGTGAACTAAAAGATATGATGCTATCATTAGAATTGTTTACAGTTTAATAAGTCGTTTTCTGGTATTTGTCGGTTATTCACCCCAGAAAAAAGTTTATACTTTTTTCATTCAGACAGTATAGAACTTAACACCTGTCCAGACAGTATAAAACCAATGTCTGAATTATTTTATTCTCGCCATTTTGACCCGACCACCTGTTCAGAAATTGTTTTAAAGTACATATCTAGTAGACTATCAACTGTCTATAAAATATCCAATTTTCCATGTAAGAATCAATTGACTCTTAATTTCGGCGAAGTTGTGACGTTCTGGGAAAATGAATCTGCTAACTCTTTCTAATGTTGTTCATGACAAAGCATCAAGTATACAGTTTTAATGAAGAGGAATTTTGCATGAACCAAGAAATTGCGTTAAAGCTCATGCAATGGCACTGCAACTACGAGAGAAGGGTGATTGATGGAGATGTCGCTCTCGTGAGTGTCGATCGGAATTTTCTGTACGAAAAGGTTGGTGGTTGGAGGGTTTGATTTTATTTGTATATTGTTGGTCGAAAGAGTATACCAAAATACAATTTGTACAGACAGAACTTGGCATAGGAAAAGATGCCACCATTGATTTTAATAATTTTCTGCAGGAATATGTGCAGCGGATCTTCTTGCAAACTCTATTTCAATTGGTGGACGAAATATGACTGTTGAAGTTGACGAATCACTCTTCTCAAGGCGAAAAAAATTGGCACAACAGTGGGTGTTTGGTGGATGGTGTCGGGAAACAAAGGAAAGTTTTATGTATACGGTTCCTGACCGCAGTGTAGCTACTTTGCTTCCGATCATCCAGACGATACGACCAGGAACTACTATAATTTCAGGTCTGCGGAGAGCGTATGGTGGAATAGCAGCAATGCAGGGTATGGCGTTTAACAGTTAACCACAGCCTTAATTTTGTTTTAATCTTAATACTGTGGCGCACACGCAAAGTGCTGAGGGGTCGCGGAGTTCCGCAAAAGAGCAAAATAAACGATATAACGGAACCCACCGTCGCATGTTGGACTCGTATTTGTGTGAATGGATGTAGAGGCAAAGATATTATAATAATATTGCCGCTCATTGGCCACCTCAGTAGCATTATAAACATGTTAGGGAAAAAAGAGAGCAAAAATTAAAAACTTATTTCTGAGGGGGAATAACCGACAAGTACCCGATTTCTAAGTGTTACCTGTGATATTTGCTTTGTTTTTAAAAATGTTGAAAGAGTATATGTTTTCGAAGAGAGAATGTTAAATTAAACATTTTATATTAAACATTCGAGACGTGTGTTCTTGAATATTTTTCAGTCAGTGCAACGCACCAAGAAGCACGTGCAACGCACCAGAAAGCACGTGCGCACATGATATTAATCTCACCATTAATGAATGTGAACAACGCCACAAGAACTGAACTGCATTCCCAACTCCTTCGCTTACTTTTGCACGCCAACATCGCCAAGAGGATGACAAAGGAAAGTAGTCCGGTTGCTGATGACGTCACAAGAGCAATAATGATGGAATCCTTTACTGAAAATGAAAAAAGTCGTGATTTCATTCTGTTGTATTTTGTGACGGAATGAATAAATAAATTCAAATAATATAAATTTAGAAAATAAGTATTTTTTAAAAACTATATATATTTAAGGATTAACGAACCCAAAACTATGTCAAGAATCATGTTGACTGGAAACAAGAATTTTTAAAATTTCACAGACCTCTTAAAAACTCATCATCTTCAAATTTCAGCGTGTTTTCTCGTATTTTACATCCGCCAACATCCTCGCAGTTCAACCACAGGCCCTCAACCTCATGGCTAGCCGTCCACCACGAATTTCCGAACAACGCCAAAAACACAAACGCACAGTCAATTAAAAGGAACAGAATGTTCGTGAACCAGATTTTATTTCTGCTCAATTTTTTCGACATCGTTGCTTCCAATAACCGTTATGCAAGGATTATCTCGCGTTCAATTATTACACGGTCGTTTACTTTTATGGTTGCCACATATAATGTGCTTGTTGTCAAGGACAATTTGTTCATTGTTTCACAAACAAAGAAAAACGTGCAATATATTTGACGCACGGAATGTGTCATTGATTGGTAGAAGATGAAACTTAGGGAACATATATTGGCTCTTGTCTTTTAAAGAATTTTATTGATGGCAGCCATTATGATGTCCCGTTCATGTTTTCGTGACACAGCCAATCTATCTATTTTTAAGCACGATGTCAATTATGGTAAAGAATGAAGAGAAAGTCGCGTAGAAAAATGCCAGTATAAGGTTTTTTATCATGAAAGATTTCGAAAATACACGCATTTGCAGTCTTAGTTCCGGTCTTTGTTTTTATGCAAAATCTATTGTTTTCAGCTCATTTTGCGACCAAAAATTCGATCAAACTCAACAATCATATTGAGAATTGGTCGAAATTCTGTTTAGAAAACAATAGAAAAGGTTAATAATACAGACCGGAACTGACACTGTAAACGCATGTATACATACTTTTATTCCGGAACTAGGGGACATTTCACGAAGGGCGTCACCGTCTTTAATGATGTTGGAACAGAATGCACTGAAATTGCGCTGTCGGTTAGAAAAAAGACGTCATTACATAATAGTGTAGATGATGTCATCGATGGCAAATCTTACAGAAAGGAGAATTGCCATGGTAATAACATGAATGAATTCTGTTTTTAGTTCGGTCTGTCAAATATTTAATTTGATGTATCAATGTACCATATGTAACAAATGAATGAGAAAGTCCATATGCCGCAAGCTGAAAAAAGATGATTTGTTGACTTTTTTACTACATTAACATATTGTGGATATGTTCTAGCCAATTTTCGTTAACATATTGTGGATATGTTCTAGCCAATTTTCGTTAACATATTATTGTGGATATGTTTTAGCCAATTTTCGTTAACATATTATTGTGGATATGTTTTAGCCAATTTTCGTTAACATATTATTGTGGATATGTTTTAGCCAATTTTCGTTAACATATTATTGTGGATATGTTTTAGCCAATTTTCGTCAACATATTGTGGATATGTTCAAGCCAATTTTCGTTAACATATTGTGGATATGTTCTAGCCAATTTGCTGAAATACCACTATACAACAAACAGTTTTTAATTCCAAAGTTTGTAAATTTCATCTTGTCATCTTGTTTTTTTTCATCTTTGGCATTTGGTAAATTTTATGATCAGGCATATATAGTTATATATTCATAACAACCTCAGAGAGAAGCAACGTTTGCTGTCTGGTAAAAGTCTGCAGAAAGTTTATTAAATCTGACATAAAAAGCGAAGTAGTGTCAAACCCCAAAGACTTAGAAAACTGGGGTAACAATTCCAATTGAGACTTATTTATATCTTCTCCTTGAAATTCGCAAACTTAATTCAGACACTCTTTCCAAGTCTTTTGATACAGTCAGTAATGTACCATGAAGACTACGGTAGTCAAGATTTCCAAATCGTCTATTAATTTGACTGTTAACATTATCATGTGTCTCAAAATCGGGATATTGATCCCTATCGATCTTTCGTTGTTTCTTGAAATTAGTGTGCGGTTGAGATCACTTTGGAAACGTTTTCTGGCATATTAAGTTTTCGAGAAAGTTTTGGATATAACGCGAAATAAGAATTTATTACCAAAATAAATCGAATCTCTCCGCAGTTCTGTCATTGGACCGCACATTTATTGGTGACCGTTCATTTCGTCGCAGATCATTTCGTCCCATTCATTTTGTCGCATTCATTTTGTCGTAAATCATTTTGTCGCAGATAATTTCGTTAGGATTATGAAATGGGTTAGGTTAGGTTAGGTTAGGGTTATGAAATGGGTTAGGTTAGATTTGGGTTATGAAATGAGTTAGGTTAGGTTAGGGTTAGGGTTATTAAATGGGTTAGGTTAAATTTGGGTTATTAAATGGGTTAGGTTAGGTTAGGTTAGAGTTATTAAATAGGTTAGGTTAGGTTAAGTTAGGGTTATGAAATGGGTTAGGTTAGGGTTAGGAAATGAACTGCGACGAAATGATTTGCGACGAAATGAATGCGACAAAATGATCTGCGACAAAATGAACGGGAACCCATTTATTAATATTGATAACAGTTCATTGACATTGGAGCCGCTGATACATGGGAATACTGCAATGTTTTACTAAGATAGTCAGTTTGTTTAAAGATGTTTCGCCAAGTGTTTGACAGCTTCGTATTTTTTTGAGGAGTCTTCTTAACAAGTTTCAAAATTTCAAAAGTACTGTCTAGCGTGGAGACGAATATGCTAACATACTATAAATCTCGGTCCATTGAATATTCTTGGCAATGTCTTGGAGGACATGGAGAACCACGATTTCTATAATATCATTTTGTAAGAAAGAAAGGCACTTTTTTGCAGAACAGCTGCGCTATCTAGGGTTATAAGTGAAATATTGTGGCTTACACCTTTATTTAGGATTTTCAGATATCTTTTTTAGCACTAACTTTAGTGAGTGTGTGTTGCTAAGAATAGAATCTGGATAGTTACTTTTGAAGATTAAGTGATGTTCTGCGGCCTTACTTTAGCTTTCATTTCTTGCATATCGAACATGGAAATTGTAAGATTTAGCTCAAATCACAGTCTATCTCAGTCCAATATTTTCACCGAAGCATAAGGGATTGTGCCTAAATCGACTCCTGATGATTGGCGACCGTGTGGTGATTACCGTGCTTTAAATAAACTCACTATTCTAGATCGGTATCCTATTCCTCACATTCAGAAGTTTTCAGCTACACTTCATGGCAAATCTGTCTTTTCACCTCATCCGTGCATACCACCAGATTACTGTCAATCCTGATGACGTTCCGAAAACAGCAATTTCAACTCCTTTTGGATTGTTCGAGTTTCTTCGCATGCCTTTTGGTCTTCCCAATGCCGCTCAGACTTTCCAGCGATTCATTCTTCGTGGCCTAGATTTTGTTTATGCATACTTTGATGTCCTCCTGATTGCCAGCGAAAGTTAAAGCTATACAGGATTTTCCGCAACCTACTTTAACTCGCAAACTTCGCGAATTCTTAGGACTCCTCAATTTCTATCGCCGTTTCATTCCGCAATGTGCTCGCATTGTACAGCATCTTAACGGATCTTACTTTTGAAGGAACATGCTAACACTGCTTTCCATCTCAGCGATTCCGCCATAGCCGCGTTCAACTTTTCAAAAGATGTGCTCGCCAATGCAACAATGCTCACTCATCCGTCTTCCGATGCACCATTCTGTCTTATGGTTGATGCTTCGAACGTCGCAGTCGCGGGAATTTTACAACAGCAGTTAAATGACACCTGGCAACCAATCTCCATCTTCTCTAAGTGATTGCAACCAGCAGAAGTCAAATACAGCACTTTCGGTCGTGAGCTGCTTGCAGTTTACCTGTCACTTTCGTCATTTTCTCGAGGGGCAGGAATTCTATGTTGAAACTGACCACAAACCTCTGACGCATGCATTGTCTTCTTCGCCCTTATGTTATTCTTCAAGAAAAACGCGCCATCTTGACTTCATTTCGCAGTTTACATCGGATATATTATTGGAAAAGAAAACCTTGTCGCAGACGCTTTGTCTCCAACATTGATTTCACTCTTTTTGCAGCCGCACACCAACAAGATTCAGATATCCACTTGTTAGCATCCTCGTCTTCGCTTTACCTGCAGGAAATGCCACTGTCATTCACCACAGGCTATATTCTATGCGATATGTCCACAGCTGCGCCCCGTCCATATGTACTACCTTCGTACCATCGGAAAATCTTCAATCAACTCCATGGTCCCTCTCATCCTGGAATTCACGCCTCACAGAAGCTTGTCACTGAACGTTTTGTCTGGCCAAGCATAAACAAAGACCTTCGCGAATGGGCTCGTTCCTGTCCGAAGTGCCATGCAGCAAAGATTTACCGCCACGTCACTGCTTTTTGTGTAACATTTTCGACACCAGATGCTCGTTTCGACCATCTACACGTAGATATTGTTGGACCACTTTCACCGTCCCAAGGTTTTCGTTATCTTCTAACCGTCATTGACTGTTTCACCCGTTTGCTCAAAGCCATTCCGCTCACAGATATCACGGCCGAGTCCGTTGCTTTCGCATTCATTTCGCGTTGGATCTCAACCTTTGGTGTACCTTCGACCGTCACAACAGATCGGGGTGCTGGCCAATTCATAACGCCCATCTTTTCTACAGAGCTTGATCCGACTGTTTTTGCTGATCGTCTTCAACATGCCATGCAGACGCTTTAGCCAGTTTTGCCTGGCACGAAACTCATCAAGTCTTTCGTACTAAAGGATCTATCTTCCTTATATTCTAATGTTCTTTTTTATTATTATCGTATGGCTTCTATATCACTCGCATTTTAGGGGGGGGGGGGGGGGGGGGGGAATTGTAGCATCTTTCAAACATCATTTTTTCATATCATTTTACATTTTGTTTTCCTACCATGGCAACCCATACCATTACATCATTCACAAACTCATACGTGTCATATGCTCAGCGTCCCACACGCCTCATTATCACCTCATTAACCTTTCTTTCACGCGTTTACATTTGTAAATTTAGGACGACAAAAACTTCCTCTTGCTATTTAAAAAAGAATGCCAATGTAGAGTGAGCGAGATTGAGAACAGAATTGTAGAGTATTTACTCTTTGAATTAATGGTTCAAACCCACGAAGCCTTGAACTGTTAAACATACGCAAAATTTAGAGAGCATGTGGAGCAGAGCTAAGACTTCTTGGTCAGGGACCAATATAGTACAACACAAGTGTTTTTAAGAAAAATATCTCATTGAGTTTATGTGGAGAGAGACATGTAAAAGAGATATTCGTTAAATGTAAAAGAGATTATTATTTTTTATTTATTTTTGTCTCATGAGGAACAATACCAAGTCCAACTACAATTTAAAAAATATATTTTTCCCCTCTGCAATAAAATAGTTATATATGAATTGTTCCATAAGACGTTCTGTAATAAAAAATCATCTATGGGATAGTATTCGGCGTTAATGCACTTTTGTACCTACTTTTCTCATCTCATGACCCATTTTTACATCTTGAAGTTTGAGTTTGAAACTTACCTGGGATGGGAATCGTAACGGCCGTCAAGCATGGCACCAAAAATGCAATCACATTGGGGTGGGAGATATCTGAGGCCCAGCGTCTGACGTGGCTTATGTCCACGCCCGCATGTGCGGAGGTAAACAACCGCATACAGAATCTTACAGGCGTTAATTTTCTCACTAGTGAATAGCATAAAGACACAACCAAGGCAAGAAAGGTACGCGATTATAGAGACACAAACACGCTAATTGAGTATATACTCACAGAAAGATCCGTTTGCTTCCGATTTCTCGTCAGCTCTGCGCAATATTGCTACGGGCGTTGTAGCAAAGGGGCACGTAAACAAATCGAGAGAGGTAGGGGAGAAAATACTCAATTCGCTGGGAGGCATTCATTTTGCAAGACTGGTCAAATTGTAATTCTCGGGTCTAGAACGGCGGTGCAGCTTCTCTTTCAGAGAATAGGCATGGTAGCTACCGCTGGCCGATACGACAATCCCAAAGAGTTCTTTCAGTACAAAATGTGCAGTTACCTCCCGTCCTTGTTTGATTCGTCACTTATCCCGTGAAAAGCCAACAAACCTGTGCTAGCTGATGCGGTTTGGTTCACGACGAAAGATTCTCAACATCCCCACCATTACAGGTGACGTATGATAAGTGATAAATAAAAAATCGATTAAACTTTTGTTCTCATTTATTTACAATATATGTTATCTTATTTCAGGTACAAGTGCACCACTATGTCTTAGACGGAGGAGCTTTGCTGCACCGTGTGGTTTGACCACGTAGATTAACTTATGACGCCATTTATACACCCAGTATGTTCAGCGCAGATATCGTCAAGCTACTGTTGTTTTTCACGGCTAGACATGATCCATCCACTAAAGACACTACTTACCAAAGAAGACATAAGGGCGGGCCAGCTGTTTTGTTTACTGGTAGCATGGTTGCGACCTTGAAGAAGGACAATTTCCTGTCTAACAAGGCAAACTAACACGATTATCATCTATTTCTGAAGTGATGCGTGCAATTTGTATACCGCAACGGGTACATACGTATATATATTTATATAAAAAACTTTGTCATAGAATTAATGAGTGCAATTTGCACGGGTTACATCTAGTTATGTAGTCTATATAATTATATAACCGAGAATCTAAGAGCATTTAGTAATTCAAAGGCTTCGTTGTTTGAACCATTAATTCCAAAATAAAAACTTTGCAACTGTTCTTGCTCAACCTACGATGACGTTCTCTTGACAAAAGGGGAGAGGAAGTTTTTATTATTCAATATATATACAAATGTAAACGTGTAAACAAAAGGTTAATGAGGTGATAATGAGACCTGTGAGACGCTGAGAATGTGACACATATGAGTTTGTGAATGATGTGAAGGTATGGGTTGCCATGGTAAGAAAACAAGATGTAGAATGACATGAAATGATATGTAGAGAGATACTACAAGCATATTCTAGAAAGATAATTCACGCAAATTCCATTATAAAACCGATTTTCATAAGATCATTATTTGTTCTCTAGTGTATAGTTTTGTTTTATACATCCGCTATAGTGAAATAATTTCTGTGCATAAGTACTAAACATATGAACGGAGCATCTATAAATGGCAAGCCTTTATTTGCAGCCAAAAGGTTTCATTTACAAATTTATATAAGTCTACATCGGCTTGGTTGCGACTTTTAATGTAATCGTACACTGTTTGATTTTTGAACGCAAACGTTGAATCCTTGTTCACTCTTCTGTAGGGAAATATATTAGCATCCTTAAAGAAAGTTGGTAGCTTTTTGCTAAGAATCTTTAGAAACAGACTACTGTGTTTTAGTATTCCAACGACAGCGTAATAGTTTAGGATATTGTGTTTGGCTCTTCTTAAGGCTGTCTTTGAACCCGTTCGACAGTAGGTGGGTATACCACAAAAGAACCGTGTAAGTACATTATCCTCGCAACCTCTGTGCTGCTTCATCACGCACTCCAATAACGATTCATTCCATTGACCAGACTGTTTCAGTTGACGTACGCGTGCCCACGGTCTTAACTTCGTATTTCTCATGTAACGATAATGCGATATCACTCTGTCAACAGGCTCCCTCACCAGATTGATGTAAGTGAAAGGTTTTTTGATTTCCAAAGACCTCCTGAAAAAGAAATGAGCTGAAAAAAACAATTTGTGGTATTTGTAGGACGTGTCTACGATAATATTCGGATACGGAAATGATTTGTTGGTTTTATACCAATCCTCTGTTGTGGCTGTTTTATGATGAAAATTCAACTTTGAAGACCTTTTCGCGAGCACACTCTGAAGGGTAGAACTGCCCGTCTTAAAAATGCGGTTATACAGCACAACTTTCGGTTCGATAGGAACGCAGTCAATTTCTTTAAAATGAAGTATACTAGTATAAGCGGTTGAAGGAGACCCAGTAGAGTTTCTCGCAAGCTCTTTAGGTGTTTTATCGGATATCTTGTTGATAAAGAGGTTGCCAATCATAAAATACAACAATCCTACGCAATTCAAAACGGCGAATAAAATCTATCGCTTTTGCATGATTACATATGTCGAAAAATAAAAAAAAAACTTTTTTTAATTTTAGCAATTTATGCAACGTGTAAATTCATTCTTTCGGTAAATCTACATGACAATTCATTCTTTCAGTAAATCTACATGACAAAGCACCTTTTGAAATAAAAAAAAGGATTATATTTGAAAGTCCCTAAAGAAACTAATCCTTTCATAGTTCAGACTATATTTGTGCCAGTTTTCTTTTGTCACCGGCACACCACTCCTTCCCTGGAGCTGGTGACGGGTTTTTTCACCTTATTACTTTTCTTATATTAAATTTCTGTTTGTCAGCTGGTCTAAAATGGGTGAGTTAGGGCCCAGGACTCATTGAAAAATAGCCTCAAATCACGTTATTTCATCCCACATTCCTCATGGATATAATTGGTGTACGACCTTATGTGATTACTTTTTGTGAACTTTTTTCTCAAGAGAAAGAGTGCACGAGGAATACGTGTTTTCGAGCGCTCCTCTGTTTTGCTTGTTTTGGTTGTTACCTTGGATTATTTGTTCTTGCGATATATAGACTTGCTGGTTATATATATTTGTCGACATTTGCTGCGACTGTTGAGGAAATTTGAGGTTGCGTTTGAAGAGTTTCAGTGGAATTTTGTTCAATTCGCTTATTTTTTGAGTCTGAAAAAAACTTCCGTTTTCTCTCTTTAAAAAAAAATTCCTCTTTTACAAACAATTCACTGCACTCCATCGCTGATCTTCGCTGCACTGCAGCAGAAGACCACTTTTGATTGAATATGTCAGCCAGTAAGGTCTGGCAGTGAGGGGATGGAATGGTCGCAGAACATATTAACGCGTTTCTATTGGCTGATATATTTGTTTACTAGCTGTCTCCGTTAGGTTAGGTTAGCTAATTTTTAACCCCAGACGGGAAAGATAAGAAACCTGAATACAAGAAGAAAGAAAAAAACCTTTTATGATATTTATGTTACTTAGTGTGAGTGTAGGTGTTTCCAAAACCAAATTTAGTTCAGGGAATAGAACAATCAGTAGCTAGCTACACACGTCATTCTTATGTATGGCATTGACCCACAAATAATTGATTAAAAACAAAATACAATCAAAGTGTATATATTCACGGGTCCGTGAATATAATATTTGCTACTATATTCACGGTAGTAGTTGTTCCAAGACCCCCGCACTCTAGGGCCTAGACTATTTTTACAACAAACAATGAAAAAAGGAAGCATGTCCTTTTAAGATTCGCATTTTTAACTTTAGGTTAACAATGCGAATCTAAAAAGGACATGCTTAACAATAAGTCTGAAATCTATTTAATGTCTTCAAATAACGTAACGTCGTGTGATAGATTTGATGTTGGAGAAAAGTTTCAATCTTATGAGCAGTTTAAACAACAGCTTAAAGTTTTTAAATCGAAAAACTTTTTTGAAACATGGATTAAAGATTCAAGGATATTGAATTCTGCTTTGAAAAAGTGCCCATCAAAAAAATTTAATCCAGATATTTAATATTACGAATTAACAATTAACAATCCATGGCGGGAGAAAACTAAAATCAACTGGAAAAGAAATTCGATCTGTATCGTAAGTTTGTTTTCTTTTTCTGTCTTTTATTTTTTTTATTTTAAAGTTTGATTGAAGTTTGATTGTAGCTAGCTATAGTTACTTGTTTAATAAATGATTTATCTTTAGAAGCCATCAAACAGCATGTCCATTTAAAATTTCTTTACGTGCTTCACTTGATGGCCAATATCTGGAAGTTAGATCTGTGGTTAAAGATCACAACCATGAATGCAATGAGGTAAGCATTTCAACAATTACAAATCAACATTATTTTACAAAATAAAACTCTTAAAAAATTACGTAATCTTCGGGCCTGCGTTCGTAAAATCAAATACATTTATTCTGTGCACTTTTTGGGAACTGTTTTAAGAATTTTTGTTCTGTATCACTTTCTGTTTAGTAATAGTAATGTATATATAATATAGATATATATATAGAGAGAGTAATGTATATAGAAATAGTTCAGTAATGAATGAAATAGAAGCACTTTCAAGTCATTTCACATAAACTTGATCTCCCTGTTGGCCAGCCCTTGCCGTTTCGGCGATGTAGCCGATGCTAGGCCTGAACCACGTTAGCTTCCATCTGTAGGAACGCTGGACGCTTCCCCTGTTATTCCTCCCTCAACGACGTGGCAATATTAAAATGTATTTCCCCCTTGAACTTTTTATTATTTAATAACAACCGTGGATAAGAGTGAATGCGCATAGTGTTTCACACAATGCACTTTTGGCATTAAAATACATATTTATTTTACGAACGTAGGCCCGAAGATTACCAGAAATTATTTTGATCTGTTTCAAAATTCAATAATTTTTTACTTTTTGACACCCTACATGAGTTACACAAACACAATATTTGTGGAAACCTCTCTTAGTATTGTGTGAAACGCATTTTGTGAAAATTATTAGAAATTAATAGCATGTCCATCAATGTGCTGTCACTTGGTCGATATCATAAGATGTTTTTTATCTAGACTCTATATAAACATCTCCCCCACCAAAGAAGATTGAATGATGCGGAAATTGAGAAAACAAAAGAGCTGATATCAATGCAAGCAAATAAAAAGATAATTCAACAGCGTATCTCAAAAGAAACTGGAAAGATTGTTCTTTTGCGAGGCCTAAGCAACATTAAAAAAAAAGATGAATAAAAGCACTACTAGGAATGACCTCGCTGCTGTTGTTTTAAAATTGGAGAATGATTATAGTAAGTCTATATCTTTTTCATTGTATCATCATATACGGTTTTGAGTTCATTATTAATCCATGCAAGCATGGGTTGCACTTTTTATAGGCGGAAATTCTAAAACAACTCTATATTTTCACTATATCCTTTCCAAGCAAAGTTACATTATTATTACAAAATTACGCACGATTATTAGTTATTCCCTTTTATACAGAGATGGTTCATCATAACAAATTTGATTGCAAGTAGTTATAAACATAATCCATAAAACATTTCATTTATAGCATCTGTTTATCACATTTATCATTGGAACTATTTATTGATGGGTTTTTTACTGTGCTGAACTCATTAAGGAATGAACGCAATCACAAAGCGGCATTAAACTACCTAAAAACTCCCATAACCCTATTTAAAGAAGGCGAAGATCAGTATGAATTCATGAAGTACCTAACAAGCTATGCTTTTTCTTATGTTCAGAAACAGATTCAATTAGTGGAGAAAGTTGACAATATCACTGTCGTGAAAGAAAGTGAAATTTATGAAATGAAAGGAGAAAATGCACACAAGGTAATTTTGATATGTGTTATCATTTCTGTATTTTCAACAGGATTGTATTGCAAGATTTTATCTATAGAATGTTGTTGTTATAGAAAACGATATGGAGAAACGTAGTTGCTTTGCTACCCAACAATTTTTAAACAGAATTTCTGATACATGTATTGAGACTTGGATACAAGAATCAAACGACCTTAAAAAGAACCCTTTCCTTCAATTAATGAGGTCTACATGTGAATTATGGGACATCCTTCCTAGTTTGGACAAAAATTCAATTTTTAAAGATATTCTTGACAGACACAACAACGCAAATGAATTATTCCCATCACCGAATCTCGTTTGTTTCCTTTGCCAGAAATACACCAACGTGTTTCCGCCTGGAAAGCAAGGCCAAGCACGCCTAAGTTACGTTGTAGTTAAAATTGGGATGGAACCAGAATTTTGATATCTTTGAAAACTCATATACCGTAATGCATCAAATAGACGCCTCTTATTTTAAACGCCCCCTCGAATAGACGCCCCTCCTAAATTCGCAAGAATTTAATAAATGCCCCGGGCGTCTATTCGATGCATTACGGTAGTTAACTCTACTATACTCATACTCTTCGGTCCCGAATAAATGAGGCTAGTTGGAAATTTTAGCAAGAAATAATTAGCTGAGAGGTTGAAATAAACGGCAAGTGGGGGGGGGGGGAGGGGATTTAACAAATAAACTGACGTTTGTCAAATTAAATAATGTTGGAAAATTTTTGATGGTGTTTAAACTACTGCGGTTAAATACTTACTTTTACACTAAAATATTAAACTTAATTCTGTTTCAGGATCGTGATGTCAGACACAAAATAGCTCTAATCTGTCTATTCTCGAGACAATCAGATGCAGCTTCGTACTTTTGATAAC
Source organism: Candelabrum cocksii (assembly GCA_963930725.1). Taxonomy (NCBI): domain Eukaryota; kingdom Metazoa; phylum Cnidaria; class Hydrozoa; order Anthoathecata; family Candelabridae; genus Candelabrum; species Candelabrum cocksii. Next base: position 11,236,794 of record OZ005667.1, on the reverse strand, counting down.
TGCGAGGTCATGTAAAAATCATGGACTAGATAAGTACACAATATAGACTCGGCATTCCACAAATGAATCTTCTTAGTAATACTATTGCAGCTATTAAGGGGTCTAAAATAAATGGTTTAGTGCAGTCAACCAAATCTTTCGATGATATATTATAGTGTAGGTTCACACGATCAAAATATTAACTTACCAATAATCTTACTTCCGATGTCTCACTTCACGAGAGTTTTACCGTATCATAAATAATTAGAAAAAACATCTATTTGTTAGTTTAACAATATATCCAAAAAATAAATCTATTAGTAAACATTTAATTCTGCCTTTCACAAATTTTTAGACTAGTTCAATGATTTATATGGGTACACTACACAGACAGTCTTGTTTATTTTTTTAGTTGGTGATGAAACATTTTCTAGTTAAAAAAAAAAGACTGAAGTATTTCTGTGTATTTTATATTATGTAAATGAATGTAAGACAAATTACAAAATTACATAAAAGCTAATAAAATTTAACCCCCCCCCCCCCCCCGCCCTAACTTTATCAATAACCAGGGGCGTGGCGTAGAATAACTTGCAAGGCCCAAAGCGTATTGCAATACTAACTGGGGTTATGTGGGCGTGGTAGCTTTAGCCATTTTTGTAGCTTTAGCCATGTAACCTCTTGTGTAGCTTTAGCCATTTTATTGCGTTTTACATTCAAAAATGAAATTTATTGATGAGTAGTTTTATAACTTTCCGACACTATTTTGGTGTTATTGCATGTTTAGAAGAGCCTTTACAAAAGAAGAATTTCAATCCTCTAATATATTCATTAATTCTAATAAAAAAGCCATTACCGATCGGCGGTGTAGAGTGTTTCCAAGTGTTACAAAGGAACAAAAAACGAGGAGTTTGTTCACACCCAACGACCTCCATTTCCTACGCGCATCTGACTATTAACAGTATCGAAAAACCTTCGATTCTCTAAAATAAATTCCTACGAAATCGTTTATTTTAGCGTTTATTTAATTTCACGAGTTTTGAGAGAAAATGGCGATTATTTAGAGAGATGTTAGGGTTTAAAATAAGGGGGTGTTTATTGGAAGATTTACGGTAGTTATAATGAGTGTAAATAAATATAGCAATAAATTCATATGGGAAAGTAATTTACTGCATGCAATGTGAAGCCACATTTTGTTAAAAGTATTTTATTTAAATAAATACATGCATTACGGTAAATTTTTACCGTGAAAATAGTGATATCCACTATATTCACGGTAGTCTCCAGTTTATCAGTTTGACTACCGTGAAAACTTATTTTCACGGGTGTTAAATCTGATTGGTTAACCGTAACTACCGTGAATATAGTAGTTACCACTATATTCACGGACCCGTGAATATATCACCAGCCAAATACAATACACTATCAGTAATACTTACTTGGATACTATAGTCCCAATCGGGCCACAACTTTAAACCTGATGCAATAAGGACCCTGGCTCTGGGGTCAATAAAGTGAAATGTCTATAGTTGTTTAATGGCGATTCTTTCTAACCCAAAACAAATATTAGGGAGATGGCAGTTGAGTTGATTCCTAATCAAGCAATAATCTCCCAATTGATAGATGAAGGGTGTGATACTGACCAGATGATAGAAAGGGTTATATAAACTTAATATGTATATATTATATTAGTTATATACATGATGTGTTTGTACATTCTCAACTTAACATGAAATAATTACTAACAAAAAGTTTAAAATCGAATCGTAAATTATTGCTTGTTAAGTAGGTTGATAAAGGATGGAGAGTTCTCAGTACTGAAAGTAGTAGGGGGTAAGTTGTTTCATAGGTTAACCGTTGAAGCGAACAAGTTCTTGTAGCTTTGAACACGTGCATAAACTGGTCGAAATCAGATGACAACGAATCTTGTTTTCCACACGATCGATTCACCCAGTTCGACTTGATTGTATACAACGTAAGGCAAGCCAATAAATAAACGTAAAAGTTTCCTTTGTCATCTGGTCCATAGAAAACTAGTGGGAGTCGCGTTTAAGATCAAACTTCATCATGCTCGCAAGGGATATATAGTACCTAGCTATGTATATATGTGTGTGTATGATATTCCTTGATCACTGGATAAAAAATCTGAGTGGAAGAAGTGCAGTTGTTGGTGTCTTGAAGTCATAGGCAGTTTGGTGCTGTACTTAATTGAGAATTGATGGTTGTCTCCTGATCAATAAACATTTGTCACCTGAATGGGATATTTTTATCTTAAACATGTTGTTTCATTCCTGTATTAGAATTTAACATTTTATTATGCCCCAGTGACCACCATATGTATCCCAGTTTACTTTTTATTTTGGAGCGAAAGAGTGAACTGTAGATTATATGTTTCTTGCTAATATGATCAACTAATCTTAGGATAGAAAGAATTGTATTTTTGCATACACAGATTTCCCTTTTTTGCGCGTACTTTGAGTAATTTGGCACACATGTTGTATACACGGTGATGAACGTGCACGCAATTCTTTCTGTCCTGAATCTGTATCTCTCAATTGCAGTCAGTTTTGTACTGACAGTAAGTCTTTTCTTGGAGATCCACCTCTCATACAAGTGATAATTGCTCATACCTGATCAAGTGACATTGTCTAGTAGCAAGATATATATATATTTTGATTATATTATTGTTAACTTTCAACTTTACTTAAGGGAATGCTTCTACTATGGCAATGGAGCCCCATAAATTCCAGACTAACTTTCCTTGTGGAGATGGAGCTCAAAAACAAAATGACAAAGAAGTAGACAAGAATAATGGTCCTGATGGTAATTTTTATTGATAATAAATAATGCATATTATTTCTATATATTTTGCCGATTTTTGCTGCAATCATTGAAACTTCTGCTAACTAAAAATTAAACGAAACGTTTTTCACTAACCATTTGACTTTAAGAATGATAACGGTATTTATAAAATGATTTTTTTGCTTCATTTTACATAATTTCAGCTTGCCCCTGCATATCTGTATGCTACATGTCTGGTAGAAATTTAATGATTTAACCTATAAAATCATGGGTGTTCAGTAAAGTTTGTTCATTAAAAAAAATGAATATACCTTAAGGGAAGAAAATTAATGCAGAAGAAAAAAGTGCAGAATTAATTAGTGCGAATTTGACCCTTAAATAATTTGAAAGTGTGGAAGAAAATAGTGCGAATTGTGTAAAATTTTACTTTAGTGCGGAAGAAATTAGTGCGAACAAGAAGATTTATTTTAATTTTTTTCATTCTGTAACGGTGAAATTTACTAATTTTATCAACTACATGTTACAGACGTTTTCCGCTGGTTCAAGGAGGATTGGAAATACCGTGTACTGTTGAAGTGTGTATGTCCTCGTTAATGTCGTCAACACAGCGAAGCCGTTTACTAATTGAACGCTACAAAGAATTGGTTGAAAACTTTTATTTTGAACTACGTCAGATGATTTTGTTGGATCATTTCTAGAGCAGTCAATCGATTTAAAGATGGTCTCTTCCACTAAGCGAGTGAGTGAACAACATGGGAATAGTAAACGCAAGAAACAAGATGAAGGAAAAACAAAAAATAGTGAAAAAGAGACATTCAGAACATTTTTTGGTACTTCGAAGTGTGTAAAATCAAGACGTACCAAAGAAATGTTTATACTAGATTGATGTCAGTCTTACGTATGTATACCAATGTAAAGTTTCTTATTCCATTACATAATTCTTGAATATGTTAAATATATTTTCTTTGTTGACATCGTTTTTATTGGTTTATCGTTTTTGTCCATATTTTCTTTGTTTATACAAAGATTAAAGGAGAAGAAACATTTTTGGATAACATTTTTGAGATAACAGGAACTAAAAAGGTTTTTATCATGAATGGATTTTCTGGCTCTGACGTTTGAAATTGTAGAAATTTGTTAATTTTTGATCCGTGAAAAAATTGAAATGAGTGCGGAAGAAATAAGTGCGAATTGCCGAAAACAGCTTTCCGATCGAAACAAAATCGTGAGATCGTCGCAGAAACATCTTCAAAAGATTACCGCTCTGTTGAATGCGCTAGTCTTACACCAATAAATTTAGCTCACGCAAATACGCTTCTTTTAAATATCTTTCCTAATCGTTGTAAACAGCTATTCGTTCGAGTGTTGAGGCAAGTGCTTTCTTCTTCTTCACAATTAAACACCGCTACTCGACTGTTTCATGTTTTGATGCGCCTCTCCGAGCATTTTTGCCATCAGCATTACTTCCTCATACAAAACATTTGATTGAAGGTAACGAATGCAACCAAAGTCATCTTCTGCGACTTTGCATGTGGCCTGGAAAAATACGTTATGAATAGAGAAGCGGGATACTTCAAGGACACACAATTCTATCATGATGTATTTCACGGTTACACTCATAACTGTTCAAGGGTATACAGTAGCAAGGGACTTAAAGATTTAGATTTTTTTAATACAGTGAACAATTTTTATTGGTTTATGTAAATTCTTTAGAATCGAAAAAAAAATTTAGTCAATAAATTTAAATCGTGTTCGAAATAAACAAGATAAAGGCCATATTAGCTTAAAAGAAAACCTACTTTTTTATTTCAAGGTAATTAGAATCAAATACTCACAAAACTAATAATACGAAACAAAAACTTTCAAAATAGTTTTGGTTAAAGATGGTATTAGTATTATAGTATAAGTATAATCGCTTAGTACAAAAATGAAAATTAATTTGGAGATTTTCTCGATGAAATTTTATGTTGTGCATTTTTTGAGTATGAGAATGCTGCCAACCCTAGTATATTAGCAATATCTTGGTAAATAATGAAGATTTTGAATGCTGATTGAAATGATTGATTGATCTATCAGAATAATCTCGTTACAAACCTCAAAACCCAGCGTAAACACTTGCGCATGCGTAAAATTAAATCGGCGATTGACCGTTCTACTTAAGATTATTTAAAACGAATATTTGCGTATATACAGCTATGCTAATGTGTCACCGGCCCATGAAAAAAAAATTCCAAAAATACTAAGGTAACTAAGGAAAATAACACGTAACTAAAGAAAACACGTCATGCACACGTATAACAACTTCCACATTTTTAACTTTTTTCGAAATTTTATTCCAGAATAACTTATATCTTATAATATATGCTTTTTGGTGCAAAATTTCAGATTCCAATCATAAGTATCTCGCGAATTTGGTTTTGCGCATGCGCAGCTCAAATTTTTTTTGACGATGGACTTTTATCCTTAGTGCAAGGCTGTCGACACCAGGGGGCCATGGCCCCTCCACTTTTTTGCAAGTAATGTTTTGCAAAGCCAAAGGTGCGCGTCAGACCTAATCACTATCTTTATGCCCCCTATATTGAAACCCGTGTCGACGGCCTTGTAGTCATAATCCAAATATGAAGTGATTTCGACCATCTTCAATAAACGTAACATATGAGTCCCTTCGCTATTAAGATTTCAGCTAAGTACCTTAAAAATAGTCGTCTCCAACAAAGAAGCCTATTTACAATCAAGACCCTAGTTCCGCGAAGTTTAAGTTAAGATAAGATGAGGGTTAGGTGCATATTGTTCTTTTTTGTTCATTGATAAAACGATATATTCTATTACTACTACCAATATTACAACTGCAACTACTACTACTGTCGATATTATTACTGTCGATATTACTACTGTCGATATTACTACTGCCGCTACTACTACTGTCGATATTACTACTGTCGATATTACTACTATCGATATTACTACTGTCACTACTACTACTGTCGATATTACTACTGTCGCTATTACTACTGCCGCTACTACTACTGTCGATATTACTACTGTCGCTATTACTACTGCCACTACTACTGTCGATATTACTACTGTCGATATTACTACTGCCGCTACTACTACTGTCGCTATTACTACTGCCGCTACTACTACTGTCGATATTACTACTGTCGCTATTACTACTGTCGATATTACTACTGCCGCTACTACTACTGTCGATATTATTACTGTCGATATTACTACTGTCGATATTACTACTGCCGCTACTACTACTGTCGATATTACTACTGTCGCTATTACTACTGCCGCTACTACTACTGTCGATATTACTACTGTCGCTATTACTACTGTCGATATTACTACTGCCGCTACTACTACTGTTGATATTACTACTGTCGCTATTACTACTGCCGCTACTACTCTGTCGATATTACTACTGTCGTTACTACTACTGTCAATATTACTACTGTCAATATTACTACTGACCCTACTGCTAATTCCAACCCCATTCGCCGTTACTAGTTGATTCTTTCATATACGTACAGAAAAGGCTTCAAAAGTGGTTACGGGGTTAAGGTCATTGACACTTGAATGTAAAATAAGTGTTAAATTTGAGGAATCATAACCCCGTATTGTTTGGAATTATAATTTGGGCTCGTATATGGGGGAGAACAGGCTTTGCACTTTACCATATCAAAGTAGGAAACTTTAATGGTTGAAAGTATTGTAGCTTATAAAGTTCTGGTTTTTTGAAAAAAAAGACGAAAAACTACTGGAATATGATCATATTATTTTAACAATGCAAATTACAAGCAGTCATCAAATAACACTGGGATTGCAACCAGTATAACTGTACAAATTAAAGATTAACAACTTTTAACAGCTTCCGCATTGATACCAGTATAGATGTATTTTATCAAACTGAAGCTGTAAACCTGTATAAATATGATTAATAATAATAATAATAATTAATATAGTTGGTGTCTTCATTGTTTGGAATAATCAACTTCTAAAACAAAAACAAAATTGGATTTAATTTTTTTTGAAAAATATTACATATTTTACTTCCTTATTCAATGTATTGATTAAGATTAAATGAAAAATTTTATTTACCCTTTAATACAATAATACAATAATAATTACAATAACATATATACATATAATAATCAAAATTTTAATTTTCGCACATACCCCCTTATGATAATAACTGTACTAATTTTCTCACATTTTTCAGATGTTTGCGCTAATATTAGTACACACGAAGATTAGTACAAATAAGGCATATATTTTGCCAATCTAGATATGTTAGTAATAAATATAAGAATTAGAACTGCTTTACTTTTAGTAAAAAATTAGTGAATTTGAGACTCTTGCCAGGTGATAGGACTATTTGGATAATAAAGAGATTTTTCTGTTGTTTTATTACGTTTTTTCTAGTGTGTTGTCAATTCTCTATGTAGTAATCCGTTGTGAAAATCCACTGAACCTCGAAAAACAATATATAAAGTTACACCACCTTTACTTGTTAGTGCTGAAACATAAGCTTTTTAATCACTCGTCCGAAAACTGATGTTGAATTAAAATCTGTGTGAATATTAACAAATTTACAGATTATTGATAAGTCCCAGTTATATTTTGCCTTTCTTCTGATAATCCATTTAAAATCTTTGAGGCTGATGTCAGCAAAAGCTACAAAAGCTTTCATGTCATAGATGAGAGCTCTAATGGTGACAGTGATATTGACATTATTTAATATGATTTTTATTTGTAGTTTTCGTCAAAGCCTTCATTACACAATCTTTTGTTACTTGTTTCGTAAGAAAAAAGAAAACATTGCTTAAAGTCAGTTTGTTATCTCATTTGTTATTTTATAATAAACACCACACTTAAAGGTTTGATTCTGTAATAAACACCACAGCGAAACACAGTATAGTCAAGTGTCAAGTGAACAGTTAATGTGAGAAAACCCATCTGAAGAATGTAAACTTTGATCGGCAAAGTCAGCAAATATCAACTGTTTTTATCCAAGTTTCAAGGAACTTTACACCAGAAATAACTTACCCCAACTACACCAAACTGGCTCCGCAATAATCCAATTAATAAACTCCAATTAGAACAAAAATCCGTTCCAAAACTAACAACGAACAACAAAATTTAAAGAGCTCCTCAAAATACACATTCTGTTAGCAAGAGTTGACGAGCGGAAAACATGAAATGCGGAATGACAAAATATAAGCAGAAATGTCAACTGTTACTAAAAGAAACATAAATTTTTCTATCAAGAAAGCATTATCTATTTTTCAATAGCATATCATAGTTTGCATATCTCCATCGGACTGCTCATTGCCATGATTTAACATTAGATCAATTGGCCCATTACTCAGCAAAAAGATCAATTGATATCATTTTGCCAGAGCCTCTAAACCATCAAATACTACAGCAGCTTTTCATCCACTTTTGATCATTTCCTCCCTTCAGTGTAGTCAGGAGATTATAAAACTCGCGATTTGAAAATTGTTCGTCATTTTGCTGGGAACAATTTTCGAGATTCACCCAACCAGGGCAAAAACCTTCGCAAAAATGTTCAAAATTCGCCTTTAAAGTTACTACTTTTGTACTCTTTCTTAACAGAAACACAACGAGGAAGCTGTAATGAAGAAAAAAGACCACCAGTTTATCGGGCGCTTACATAATTGACAAAGAAAGAATGCAAAGAAATTTTACCGAAAACTCATTTTGTTATGAGTTTAAGGTTTGGAGGTTAAAATAAATTGGAAAACGCTTAATTGACATACCGTAAAGATTCGAATAATCGCCCGCTTCTTTTAAGCGCCCATCTCAAATAAGCGCCCCCATCTAAAAGGGGGCGCTTATTTGAAAAACGAGTTATATACCATACACCATGCAGAATGGGCGCTTATTTGAAATAAATAGGTTTATGATTAGAGAAAATAATGACAGCGTTGTTCTAATAGTTATCTATTAGTTTGTACTTTTAACTAATACACAGAAACACACATAATACACATTTCCCATAAATCCCTTTCTTTTTATGCTTCAGCTGAAGGGATGAAGACATTCCATTCTTCTTTTGTAACTCTTCATCTAAAATCCGCACAGTTCGTGGATTTTTGTTCTCGCCGAGTACCTTCCTGGTACTATAAGACCAACTTCACGTTTTCGGTCTCCAGTAACTTTGACAGGTACCGAAACATTTAATAAGCGCCCGCCTCTTTTAAGCGCCCGTCTCAAATAAGCGCCCAGGGTAAAAATCAAAAAAATTAATAACCGCCCAGGGCGCTTATTCGAATCTTTACGGTATTTATGTTTGAATTTTTAAAAACATTTACCAAATTCATTTGCTGATAACAACAAGATAACGACGTTTTAATTATGGAAAACTTTTCAAAACTTTTCAAAAACCTTAATCAAAAATATTCTTTCTTTTCCTCAAAATGTTTTGACACAACAATATAAAGAAATGGTACCTGTCGGTTAATCCCTCGCCTTGCCACATCTTAACTTAACTCGATCTGATGTTTCAGATTCTTTATTAGAATAAGCAGTTTAGCCGTTTTATAACATTTTTTCGGTCGATTTTAACCTTGAATTATTGGCTGATCAAAGATAATTTCCCCTAAAAGAGTGCAGGTTGCGGTGTTATATTATATTCCAACTAGCACGCACCTTGGATTAAACCATGATAAAAAAATTGGCAAAATAAAGACTTGCACTAATCAAAATACTTATAAGTGGAAATCATAAAGAACCAAAATTAAAACTTAATAAAAAAAACGAATAATAAAATCACACGGATTTTTTGCCGTCTTCATCATTTTGAATCAAAACAAATTTACGGCACCAAAACAAAATTACGTGTATTTGATTCAACCAATTAAAAACATATGTACCCGTATATAGCGGTATGCCGTTCTGTGGTTTATTTTGTTAATTACACTTTTATTGAACATTTTATTTAAATTATCATAGTGAGTTTGTGTTTGTGGAATTCGAAGAAATAATACATACAGGAGTACTTACGTAATTATAGGACACTAAACAATTGACATGTATTATATATAAATAAAACTTTATGGGTATGTGGGGCATGTACCATCTTTGACCTATTGGAGATAAGCACCCATGCCCTTTATACACTGCTGCCACGGAGTTTACAATGCAATCTTGCGTGGGTTAACTCACCACTGTTTTCCCTCTCACTAGGGTTGGCGTTAGGAAGGGCATCCAGCTGTAAAAAACATCTGCTCCAATGAATCATCAAATGATTAAACCTACAAAATTGTGGGGAATATCATCTGTTGAAACTTTGTCTAGCATGGAAAATAAACGTGAAAAATGTAAATGATGATGATGATAGTGACTCTCTTTAATATATATTATATCCTTTATATATTATTTAGTATTCGTCAATTATATAACTATTCCTAATATATGAATCATCGATGTAATTTCAGCCACATTGGCTTCTTTTATGAATAATCGATGAGATTCGTTTCCAAAGGAATTATGAATTCAATAGCGCTTTGTAAAAACTCATGAACATAGGAAATGACTTTATTTGTAGGAGTCCTCACAGAATATTGCCTATCCGATCTACATTTAAATAAGATGGCTTAAATCAAATCTATTCAACCATACAACAAACCACACTTTTACGTATCCAACTTTCTAGATGAATCGTTTTCACCTCTCTCCTGATAATTTAGCCTTTTAAAGCTAAACCTTTTGGCATGTGTGTTTCCTATTCTTTCTTTTTCCCTGGTACCAGATTTTGCATTATTCAAATCAAAACTGATTCTGCATATTTTATTTATCATAAACGTCATTTGCTAAATAGAAATATGGCGAAATCGTTTAAAATCGACATCGAGCAAATTTGATTTGTGTGTTAGAATCGACATTTCCAACGCAACAACTTATCTTAGAAAAAAGGAGGCTTTAACGCGCAATCTTTTAATCGGGTTTACAGCATGCCCCAAATTTGAAAGCACTTTGATTCTCGAAACTCAATTATGCTTTATGAATTATTCACCTTTTTGCGGGTTTCGACATACATCTTCAAACGCGCGTCAGTATTGCAAACTTTACTAGGAGCAACAAGAAAACATACAAAGTAATGTCAGAGTGAGTTTGTTTACTCGCTGCCCGAGTTATTGCAAGGAGCTTTGTGAACGCTGAATAGCTAAACCCAACGTAATTTCCTCTACGCAAATCTGTTGTTCGCACGCTTTCGCAGAACAGAAAAAAAAACTGGGAATAGCACGATGAATAGCAGCACCGTTTGAATAGTGTGAATTTTGTTTGAAATTTAATTTATGTTAACCGATTTCATTTATTTCCAACGAGTGATATAATCTTATTCTTTATTGAAGGGATTCGATGAATTATTAAAGATTTATTTTAGCTTTCCGAAGCGCGGAGAGAGCATCAGTTAGATTACCTTTTTTATGAGGAACTTGCGATGAACACTTTCATTGTAGTCTGGCTTTGCGTGCATTTCGGCTCGGGTAGGTCTCGACGGATTGTTCATTCGATTAATGTTTTTTCGCGTGTAAATACAAAACGTATTTTTAAATGTTTTTTCAGGCGAATCAACGTTCGGATTCATTGGTCAGATAGTTGACAAAGACGTCCAGTTTTCGCCCTCTAATCGATTAAAGAACTTGAATAACGTTTTGAACTCATTTTTCGCTAATAAAGACGGTTCGTTTTACAATTACGATGTGTATAATAAAATTAGCAAGCGCCTAAGCGTGCCCAAAGAAGGTATCTACTATCTCTATGCAAACATTATTATAACATCTACGAAAGAGAACTTTGTGGAAGTACTGTGGCATCGAAGAAACGAAGAATCGCACTCTTTCTGCAGAAATGTTGAATCGCTGCCGAAAAATACGAGTAGAACGTTGGTTTCTTCTTGTTTTGTTCGGTTTCAGGGAAAGGAAACTGTTCAGTTAAGCATCTTCAACACTGCGGATTTAAGTGTGCTCATTGGAACTACAGTTGGGATACAATTGGTGGGGGATATCGGCACGACACCCGGGTTTTCCTTGCCCGTGCAGAACACGAGCTTAAAAGTAAATAAAACCTATAAGAAATCAGCGGAATATTTCAACTCTCTCCCAGGTAAATACATGCAACTTTTGCTTATTGTGCCATTATATTGTTTCATTATTTCCAGATCTGGAGAGTTTGCAAAACATCTCCATTCCGATATCTGGATTGTACACAATATCGCTTAACCTGATGTTCAAAAGCACGTTGGAAAGCGCCTTCTCTCTTGTACTGAACTCTCATATTGTAGTTTCTGAGTTCACTAGTATTGACTCAAGCACACAAAATATTGTTGTTACTAAGAGCCTTCAACTAAACGAAGAAGATTATTTGACCATGAACATAAAATCAATGGAACTCTTAGAACACTGTCTATACAGTGTAGTGCTTGTCAACTCGAGAGATGACAGCTGCAAGGGTTTTTTCATTTCATTGCCGGAAACTTATGTGGATTATTCGGACATACGAAAATCACAAAGATATTTTCTACCGTTCTACCAGCTGAAAACAGACAATCTGTTGCCTCCATTTTACTTCAACCAATCAAACTTCAAAGTTGGTGAAATGCTCAATGATCCAAAACTGCTGACACAAAATTACGGTTTGTTTATGGTGTCTCTTTCCATTGTGCTGTCTGCTTCGATACAAGACACATTTGTTGTTCTTCATTCAAGATCTGCAACCGAGAGACAGAGCATAGGATTGTCTGGAGGTCTGAGTACCTATCATCGGACACCTGTTAAAAACAATTCTTTTTCGCTTGAACTCCGCGGTATGCTTCAATTACGAAAGAACTCGTTTTTATCTGTTACCATTCATTCGCCAAGTTCCTTTCGAATTTTGAAGAATAGTTTCTTATCTCTCACGCGTGTAAACAGAAGAGCCTTAACTCTGCATTCGCATTTCAGAAAAGCAGATAACGAGTTGCTGAATTGTCGGAGTAAATGGGTCCCTTTTAAAAACTTAAACACAGTAAGTGATAATAGCTTGAGGTCGCTGATATCAGAAAAACGAGATAGGCTTGTTATCACTACATTCGGAGTGTATTTGATTAACGCGAGGATGCTAGTGAAGCCTATTGGCAAGAGGATTCAATCAGTGCAGGTACTTCTTGTAAGAAAAGGTACAGATCGATCAAGTGAAACAATATCGGTAACAACAAGAATGAAGTCTGATACTAACGAATTAACTGTTCTTCAGTTGATGAAGTTAAGAAAAGGAGACGAACTACAACTAATGGTGATGTGCAATAACACTTTGAGGTTGCTTGATAATGTAAGATTTGAGGTGTCCTTTCTAAAGTACAATGAGGAAGCAGATTATCTCATAGCCAGCAAAGATTTAGAGTTGAGCAAATGGCAAACACATTCCGATGGTCTTCATTTCCGAGAAAGAGACATTCTGCCAACCGTAAGCGGAGTGTATTTTGTGAGTCTGAGCTTAGATATCGAGTACAGTGACTTGGATTATGAGTTTCTCGAAGCATCCATTCATCTTTTTCAAGGCGATTTTGAATCAGGGTTATCGTCTGTGTTCCACTTAAAGACCGCAGAGATGGGGAGTAGAGGGGTGTTCACAGCGAATGTCTACGGTTTCATGAAACTTACTAACACCCAAACCATCAAGATAAATGTGAAGACTGAAATCCCACAACACGAAGTGAACGAGGATTTTTCTATAGACGACATCTCCTTCTTTAACTTACGTCCGACACATCGTCGAATATCTTTAATTTGCTTCTCTAAGAAACCTCCCCTGCCGACGTACGGCTTCAAGAGTTTAGTGAAATCCGACAAAGTCTTCTGGTTCACCAACAATAAGAACACTTTGGAGAATTTTGAGGGAAGCTTCTTGTTCAAAACTACCATATTTATAGGACCCTATCTGGTAGTTGATCGACCCATGTTTGTCATGTACGACGTGTCCATTCACCTGCAGGATGTCATTGGCGAGTTCAGTTTATGTTTTCGCATACGGCCCAGGAAAGAATTGGTTTTTCTGTCGAGTGTGAGAGTTTTTGAGCGGAAGACCTCTGCAACTCTCAGCGCTGTGGGCGTCGTGAACCTCGTCATTGGTGAGACGGTTCAGTTGATTGTGTATGCTGAAAAAACAAAAGGTATTGTTCTGTGCACGAAGCGTTCCTGGTCGATGGTAGAGCTCGTCTCTCCGACCCCTATTAAACCTGTTGTCATTGACAACTACCAAAATGAGTAAGTAACACGTTGAAATCTTGTTCTGTTTTGTATTTGTGATGAGACATTTGTAAGGTTTGCTCCCTTGAAAAAGGAAATCAATTCATATATCATCATCTTTAATGTTCCACTAAACATACATATAATATATAAATAATGAAGCATTTCACAAACTGTATGCTATGATGACAGCTTTTAAGTGATAACTCTACTACAGGAATTCAAATATTGCGCTTGCAAATGGAACGTACTTGCAACTCGACTTTGATGGTGCAAATAAGGAGAAGCCTTCCTCTGTTACGTTTGTCCGATCAAGAGAAGAAAACAACATCAAGACAAACAAGCTGTCCGGAACAACGAAATTCTATCCGATAAACCACAATTATAGACAGCTATTTAAATTGGAAACTAAATTAACGGATCAAATCAATGTACCGTTCCTCTACGTCTATCCTTCACAGTCAAGTAAAGGTTGCATTCTAACACTGTTCTCGTTGGCCTTTTCCGAAGACAAATCTCCCAACACCATTTACATTTATGTGAGGAATGTTTCAACATTTGAAAACATCATCTATGAAGGCCCCGTGAGGGACCGATTAATGCTGCTTTTATGCTTGCTATCAGAAGACCATATACAAATTTCAAATCAACCTATTACCAATGATTCCTCAAAGTTCAGACAAAGAAGAAGAAGCCAAAATGTTCCAAAGGCGTCCATTGAACTTCTACCAATCAAATTTCTTTGTAATATTGAAGGGATGGCAAGTGAGTTAACTGCTGATTATCAGGTTGCTTTTCAAGGGCTGTCGGGCCGTATTGGCAACTGGAGGACCTCCAATGAACCTTTCTTTGAAAATACAGTTGGCTTTAAAGACAATTCGTCAATATACTTTGTACAAGAGCATGGTTACTACCTCATCAATATTGTTCTGGAATTCAAAAACGCAGAGAGGTAAGAGATTTTTACATTTTTTTGTCTATTTAAGGTTAGGAGCGTCTATTGATGTTTTATCAACACCAGGGAAATTGTGCTATAAAAACAACAATTTGCAGCACAATTTTTAGTAGCTTTTAACATTTCTGCTTTTATCGCAAAATTAACTTGTCTTTTTGTTCTTGAAATGATGATTCCGAAGATTAAGGCTTTTAGCAAGATAGTTGAAAAATGTTCAATTTAAACTCTAAATTACCTAATTTATTGCCACAGCTGTTCTACACATCTCATGGTGGAGGAGTCAAGTTATCAAATTTCCAATCTTCCTTACACTCAATTCACTAATGTTTTGTGGCTGGAAAGGGGTATGACCGTACACATCAGAATTGAATGTTCCAGTCCATCTGTGGTTGTTAGAAAGTTCTCATCATTTTCGATTGTTCTGTACGGTAGGCACCAGTTATTTTTCTGCATAACTTTATTTTCAAGACGAGAATTACCTGAGCGCGCGGCACATTTGGGAAGTGCCTAAGAAACCTACCACGGGTTAACCAAAGCCTTGTGAGGGAAATTTGGTAGAAAAATTGTTGAATGGATATACTTTATCCCTCAGTAGAAGTAGCGATTCGCTGAGTATACATAGCTAGTAGAAAACATGATGTATATCATGTCACCACAGTGAACTGTGGATGAATGAAAAAAAACAAACTTTATTTAAAAATCATCATCATCACCTTTTAACAGCCATGGGTTTGACGGGGTTTTAAAATATGATGCCCCCCACAATTGTGTAGGTTAATTATAATATCATTACAAAACAAATAAAATATCAAATTTGTGAGGAAAAGGTAATTATATTTTGTAGTTTCACAACAGATTTTTAGACAGATTAAAGCATATAAATTGCAAAATTGGTATCTTGCGTGGGTTAACTTACCACTGTTTTCCTTCTCACTGGGGTTGGCGTTAGAAAGGGCATCCAGCTGTAAAAACATCTGCTCTAATGAATATCATCTGTTGAAACTCTGACTAACCAATGCTAGCATGGAAAATAGACGTGAAAAATGTAAATGATGATGATGATGATGATGATGATGGAAGCATACAAATGTTTTCATTAGCAAATTTGCAGTGTGTGTCTGTGAAGCATGGAAAAGACAACATGGGGTATAAAAAGTAAATACTATGGCAATTTTAAAACCAAACCTTTGAAATTATGTTCCAGGCAAATCATTGTGAATTCCAAGCTCAAAAAAATATATATAAGCCCAATTTAAAAAATAATTTGATATATATCCAGCTACACCTGTTTCAGGACGATTGTAGTGCCTGTAGGCACCATTAGGTTGAGATAATTTACGTTACTTAAAATTATTAATTTATGAAATGGAACATTTTTTTAAAATTGTATTTTTTTTAAATATTTTTTTAAAATGATTATGATTGTACTGATAAAGTTACATTTGATGTAAGGTAAATACTTAAAAATATATATTTTTTATTTTTAGCGTCTCAAGGAAGTTGTTATGACAAAGATACCGCAGGCATCATTTCTAACATCAAGGCACCTCATTTTTACGTGGAAATAGCGACCAATGATTATCTTACCTGCGAACACCCGAGTAAACTTCTCAGTAACTTTCAATGGATCCGAAATGGAAAGGTATTGATACAATATCAACAGATATCAATGCATCGACATACTTAAATATTAATGAATTTGTATAGGTTTCCTTCAGATCTAGATTCTTTGTATGCTAACAAAAAGTATTGTATTGCATGGGTACAGAACAAATAATATTATGAATATATATTCTTCAAGCGTGTAGGATTTAGAACCTTTCTTTTGTACACTCACTCTCAATGCTATAGCAATCTTCAGATGATTTCATGATCTTTTCCGGATTTATAGGAAAGCTGCTCCTCAACAATTAGGTTGTTGGCGTTCAATAACCGCTCTTCCTTCGTTTCTTCTTATTATTTGTAGTCTAACTGTAAAAATCTTGATGATTCACAAACCCTTCTTGCTAGATAAGTAAAATGTGCTGGATGTCCTTGTTCTAACATTTTATGCAACTCACAAATGGCATCTATTGTTAAGCTTTCCGTGGAATTTTTTTACTTATTTTTTCACTCAGAAGATTTGAAAATAAAGAAATTATACATTTTTCGTTTTCATTCTCGTTTTATTAATTACTATTATTTCATGAAGGGAGAAAAACTTAATTTGATTATTGAATGAGATTTAAAGTGTTGATATATATTAATATATAATTATATAATATAAAAAACCAACTCATAAATTGTGTTTCCAAAGTTTTTATTTTTAAAAATTTTATAAAGGTTGTGTATACAGTGACAAACAGTCGCAATGCTACTTTGAGACTGCTATCCATAACGAATGCTTTGGACGGCTTTTATCAGTGCGTCATGACAAGGGGAAAAAGAGTAACCAAGACTCCATTGTCGTTCCTCAAGGTTTTAGGTGATTGTTTGTCTTTGATCTAATGTTATGGATGATTAAGTCATAATACAGTTTCATTAAACTTTTAATTTAATATTGTTAGGTAATTTGATGCTTGGGAAATTTATGAATATTTAAATGCCCATTATTACCCATCACATTACATACAAAACATGATGTTGTGTTGATGAACAAGCAAATAAATTAAAATCATACAAATAATAAATACTATACATATAAACAAATTAGTGCACTAATTTTTATTTTAGCAGGACCCATATTGAAAAGAGAATTTAAAAGTTTTGAAATAACTATCCTGTATAAATATTTGTTATAAATATAAATAAATAAATAATCATCATCTCAGCTAAACATTGAAATGTGGTGATCTGAGTCTTTTAAATATCTTCCTACGGTGATGGTGCTAGATGTTTAGTTAGCGTTTGTTCTTTAGACCCTCGGCCAACGATTAAAGTGTTTAACGAAACAATCACTATCGGAGAGAACTACGAAACAAGCACGTTTGTGACGTGGGTGAAAATCCATTCTGTTGGTTTGAAATCGAACATGCCCGGTCCTGTCAGGATGTCCGTAGAGTCAGGTATTATGTACAAAAAGAGTTGAAATTCTACACAGTGATTGAAAATCGTTAAATTTATTCTGGGTTTTGTGAGTTTCACGTCGTTTTGATATCTTATGAACTTTACTCATCAGAAAATGTGTATTTCGTTCTTAGGCGATGCGAGCAGGAATTTTTACTTTGAGCCGGAGGTGTCCAGTTCTTTCACGTCCATGTTCTACAAACGTCCGTTCGACTATGAAACGAAGAGGGAGTACCGTTTAGTTCTGAAAGCTGTGAAGCTTAACTACAACGGTGCCGCCGGTGTCAAGAGGATGAATTTAACCATTCGCATAGCCGACCGCAACGATCACCCGCCTGTGTTTGTTACTCAGGAAGACGCTTTCTCGGTGAAAGAAAACTCGCCAGTGGACACATACGTGGCGAGGGTTTTAGCGGCGGATGTCGATCAAGACACACTGATCAGGTACGGTTTGGTGGAGAAAACAAGTCTGTCGCAAAAGATTTTCAAAATCGACCCTGTCAGTGGCGTCATATCAACAGCTTCAAGCATTGACTACGAGGAGAAAAGAGAGTATTATTTAATGGTGACGGCGTCTGACGGACTTTTCACGACGTTCATGCAAATACGCGTCGCAGTGATCGACTTGAACGACAATAAACCTCGTTTCACTAAATTCTACTATACGATCAACATTAGCCTCACCACGTCGGCAGGTGCCCACATCATGCGACTGAACGCGTACGACGCCGACACAGAGAAGAACGGCGCGCTCCATTTCACCATAAAAACCGGCAACTCGTTTGATTATTTCGAGATCGATCGCGACGAAATCATCTTGTTGAGGCCACTGACGGAAGAACGAACTTTTACGTTGGGTATTAAGGTGGTCGATGGGGCGGGTCTCCAGTGCGACCGAAACGCCCAAGTCACCATCTACGTCACGGATAACAGCTACAAGTCGAAGTTCATGTTTGAGAGAATCAAATACGACATACAACTGCTGGAGAACATCGTGGGAACAAAGAGGGTTGTCCGCCTTCACATCAATTCAAAACTCACCGGCGACAAGTCTGAAATAAAGTACGCGATCAGCGCTTTCGGTCGACACAGCGCCAAAGATTTCTACGTCACCAAAGATGGTGTGCTCATGACCAACGCCAGTTTCGACTACGAGAAGTTCAAAGAAGAACGGATTATTGTTCGAGGGTGCGCGGTAGAAAAGAAGCTGTGCGGTATTGCGCAAGTAAACATTACTATAGTCGATGCGAATGATAATCGACCTTTGTTTACGCGCGAAAGTTATTCGGCCGTTGTGAAAGAAAACCTGGAAGTTGGCGATGTCGTTGTCAAAGTAACGGCTGTAGATAAAGACAGCAAGGAAAACGGCAGAATCTTCTACAGTCTGTACAACTATCGCAATATGTTCTCGGTAGACGCTACGAGTGGTGAACTTGTGCTAATGAACGCCCTCAACGCATCTCTCGAGAACTATTACGATGTGACGATTGAGGCGAGAGACAACGGTCGGCCTATAATGTTCGACTTCTGTAAGGTGAACGTGACCGTGCTGCCTCTCAATCTGACACCAGTTGCTGGGAAGGTGAACTCGGAAACGAGCGTTTCTTTCGATAGTTACATTTTGCTTGTGGCCAGAGAATACTGGTACGTTCTACTTGTGGGCGGTGTGTGCCTCATCCTCATTCTCAGCATCTGCTTGTGCATCATATTGCAAGTGAAGTATAAAAGGTACTAATTTACAGGCTTGTAAAGTTTAACGAGTTTAATTTATGCACTCATTCTACTTCGCTTTTGAAAGGTCTTTTGAGCTTAAGAAGCGACCGCAATTAATTCACCAACCCTAAAACACGTGCATTAGGGTTAGCTTTTATTTGTGTTTTTGTAGGCAAAGACGACTTGTGAAGACCATCATTCGAAAACTGTGAGTGAACCGAAACAAAACAACATTTTTTCTATTACGTCCTGTTTTTATTCAGGCCCACTGTAGAAGAAATGGAAATAAACGGATATTTAAAGTACACAATGAAACCAGGTAAGAATACAACAGCGTCTTAGAAAATGCGCATAGTTTTTGTGATGTTGGAGATAGAGGACAATTCCCACGTTGATTGATATCACATGTGCAATATAAAAACTGTGACTAAGCTGAAAATCTTTGGTGTTAATTTTCGAATAAAAAGCTTTTTTCCCGTGCAACTGTATACAACCAGCTACTTTTTCAGCGGAAAGCGTGGAAGCTGAGCTATTCATGTCATGCGAGACACTACCTTCTGCTTACAAGTCCAATAGACATTTAACGGAAATGAAGGAACTCCTAATCTCCTCCGGTAGCTCTGTAAGCAATTGGAAAGACTCCACTGTCGACAGTTTTGACGACGAAGGAACCTTAAGTTCTCGTCTTTCAAACGATGACCTAGTTTGCATCGGGAGTGCGGAGTACGACCAGCTTATGAAGCAAGGTGGCAGCGAGTTCTACTGCTGATCTCCAGCAAAAAAACACCTCTTGTATATTTATATGCTTTAAAAAGAAAATAATTTACTTTCTAGGAAATTGTTCTCTTTTGTCGGAAATTGGCGCGAAGATTTTATTCTTGAAACTTCGAAACAAAAACAAGAACCACTGACGTCATTTTTTTTATTCGTTTAACAAAACGCTAAAGTAAATATGGGATTTTCTTGTGCACAACAAAGAGACACTTTCAAAAGAAAACATTGCATAGCAGACGCCGTGTTGAATTGTTAAGTTTACTTTGAACAGTTTTTGAAATAGGTTTTCCATAAACGCTGTACTCGTATTGTTGTTCCGAGTAATTGATTTTCAAAATTCAATTTTTACAGCGCCAAAACACCGATGGAGTCAGATAATGTACTTGCGTCTGATGCAAGAAATGAACAAATTCTTAATATATCTCTTTGGCAGTTCAGTATTGTTATCGAGTGACATATATGGTGTGTTAAATACGCTCAAGAGAAGCATTGATATTGTATGAAACGAAGTTTGTTGTGTTGCTTTCGGTTTTAAAAGTGTTGCTGGAAGTTTGAAAATATCTTTTCTCCGCAGAAAGCAACAGTTTGGAATGTTTGTTTTTTCATTTTGAATGTTGCGTGTGATGTTACGTCTTTTTGGCGCGACTTTCAATTACTGATGCAGTTTTGTTAATAAACAAACAAAAGCTAGTAGCCATTGGCAACAAGGAGATAAATAGCTTTTCTATGTTATCTTGGTAACTGCTGGTATATTTTTTATGAACGCAAGCATCAGCAGGGAATGATCCTGGAAGGAGTGGACATGTTACTTAAAACCGCTTTGTTGGATCCAAAACAATTGTACTATTTCTATTGAACGCAATAAAATACTATGTTTAGGGAAGCAACTCTGTATCTTAGAAAGTCACGCTTTTTGCTTTCGTTTCAGATAACGATTAAAAATATTGCACTTGGAGTCGCTTATATAACTGTGTGATAACGTAACATCTCATAAAAAATTTGCCAAGATTCGTTTACAAGTATGGACGATAAATGTACATACGCTCTCCATCTGTCAGTGATATTTTGCTTTCTTTTATCGACTGGGTTGACGGTATCGGCGGTAATTGGACACACGTGGTGGAAGTACAACGACCACGCCAGTTCACTTCGTGTTCAACATGGTATCACGAAGGAATGCGTCGAATTTAAAGCCGAACGCACGTGCAAATTCCGCAGTGACATTTTCGAATTTGCATACTTGACAACAAGTCGAGGTAATGCTTTTACTTTACACATCTTCAAGTAAACTCACCTATCGCTTTTTCTTCTTTCCCTACATTTTTAAAATGTATGTGATTTGTCTGCCTGCTGTATATATCCACTCCATCACTATATCAAAGAATGAGATCAACATTCTGAGCTCAGTCTTTGTTCGTATGTATTTAAATATACAGTACAGTCCCGATAACTCGAAATCTTAAAATATAATTCGAAATTTAAAAATATAACTGGAAATCTTAAAATATAACTCGAAATCTCAAATCAAATCTCCAGTCATCGAGATTATATACAGTGTAGGCATGTAATCATGTATAAATTCAAAATTCCCCAAATGACACCCTCTAGCGTCCCTGGTCAGGGATATATATGGGTTAGGGGTCTAGTTTATTTACTCTTGTTTCACTTTACCTTTCAGCGATCATTCCAGACATCATACTCTTGCTCTGCGTTGTGGCCGTGGTGTTTGGATTGGGTTCACTTGTCGCCAGCATTTTAATTCTATGCTGCTTACGAAAAAAGCGTTTGTGGAAATGCAGTATTGTATTAATTGTCATGCTTGCACTCTTAGGAGGTATGGGAACGATTAAAGATGGTTGCTTTAAGTGCACAAATAATGCTCGTAGTGTTTAAACAAAGTTCATTTTAATAAACTTTTTAAAGAAGATATCTTATTCATTTTTATAGATTTTGTTGACCTTTGATTTTATAAGATACAAAAGCTAAATATTTTAAGTGTTTTTGTAGGACTTTCAAATCTGGGTGGCATGATATACAGCGAACTGTCCGCAAGAAATTTGAATGGATATTCCCGCGACATTTCGACTGTTCTTGGGTGGTTGGGCGTTGCATTTCAACTGTTGGGCGTTTTAGTTCTTTGCATACTTACATGCTTCCCACCTCGCGGGCAAGACGGAGGCGTTGTCACCATCCCCGAAACACCTAGTCAGTCATTAACGCAGTACTATCAAAGCCCGGGGACAAAGAAATACCAAGAGAAATTGAGTTACAGGGTAAAACCTTTCGAAAACCGTTCCACACATATTAAATATTACGCCAATTCGGCTATGGAATTGAGCTAGTAAAGGTAGGTTCTCCAAAGTGCCAAACTTTGAACATTGCATCAAAGTGTTCCACCGCGGCTACTTCAACGCAAGGCATTTGATGGTTCTAAATTTAGAATTGACTTGAGACCAAACTGCTCTTTAAGGAGTTTATGCGTGCAATAGGATTGAAATGTAGATTGTTTGATTCGAAAATACGCCGCCATTATGGCATGCCTGAGACATCGTTTTTTTAGTGTTCTGTGCAATGTTATCCTTGGTCTCATGCTCTAACTAACTTTAAAAATCTATTACGAAAATAAGAATCCCCTTGAAAAATACGCGTTGAAACGTTTTTACATAAAAAATTTAAAAACAATTTAAAGCAAGTAACAAAAGAAAGAAATCCCAAACACCCAAAATCCCAAAGGCAAACGTAGCAATTAAAAATTTTAACAGATTGGAGACGAGTATTTGCAGATCAATTTGATGCTCCTGTTTCGAATGGAAGAAACTTTCGCGGAAAGGGGAAAAAATTGCCCGCGAATTTAAAAGATTTTCAAATTTCTACAACTGAAAGATGAAGGACGTGTTCTTCGATCTTACTCATGTCAAAAACCTACAAACAGAGGGGTTCTCCCAACGAAGGTTTTATCCAACATAATACAGTAAAACGTAACACTTGTAAACCGAATTATCAAAAGTTCTTTTATAGAAAGGTGAACCAACAAATTCGATTGATTACAGTATAATCTCCAATTAACAAACACTCTAAAAGGCGGACAGCTCTAATTAGCGGACAGATTCCTTTTCCCTGGCGGAATTCTGGTCAAACTCTCATAGAAAAGATTCTAATTAGCGGACAAGCAATTGGCGGACACTCGAATTAGCGGACAATATCTTTTGCACAAAAAGGCATATTTAACCTTTTTTACTTTCCAATTTGCGGACAAAGACAAAAAGCATTTTTTTTAAATCTTTTTTATTTCAAACATTTTGCAGTTTGATTCATCAGCTCATTCTTAACTGCTGAAATACTTTTATCCAGCCATTTCACCAGTTTTTCTTCACCAACGGTATAAAATTGGGATTTCCAGTCCATACCACCCCCCACGATTTACTCTTTTACCAACCACTTCGACTTCAATGGCAGTATGGATCGCGAGAAACATTGAGCAATCTTTTGAAATGTTTTCTAGTACATGTCCAACTATAGATTTATTCTTCCTTGAGTCTTTGCGCATTATGGCAACTGCGTGTTTGTCCACTTCATTCGACGTCTCTCAATTATATTACTTCTCTTGCGTTTTTTGTTTATAAACATTATTCATTGTTCATATTTTGTTCATTTTCATTGGTTTGTTTTTTTCATTTTTTGTTAATGCAGATTAATTAACAATGTAGCTTTATGTCTCCTCCCCCCCCCCCCCCCCCCAAAGTTTCCCTAGTGTCTGTTACGTTTCCTACCTCTAATAAATTGCTTAAAGTTACAAAATCTTCCAAAACTAGACGTAAATGCCAAAATTTCCAAAAAGCGGACACTTCCAATTAGCGGACAAAATCTTTTTCCCCAATGGTGTCAGCTCATTAGAGATTATGCTGTACAGCGTTTTTTTCGAAACTGTGATTACATGTAGTGCGGACCGCCCGTAAACACGGCTGTTTCAGGGGGTAATAAAGTTTTTCAACAATCTCTTAACAACCTTTTTACGGTTTAGCTACCTCTAATTAACCAATAATTTAAACGGATGTCACTTCATGTGGCGTTCACACCAATATGAAAAACATTTTCGTGTGATTTCCGAACAATCAACTTTTTCATTTATATTGTTTAATAAAATCGGAAACTTTTTATTGCATGTCAAATTTTCAATGTCACTAATTCTTTCTTTCGCTCTTCAAATACCATCAACATCATAATATTTTATCTTAACTTGATCAAAATTGTCTTTACCGTAATGCTTCGATTAAGCGCACCTCCTCGAATAAGCGCCCTCCCTTAAAGCCAAAATATTAAATAAGTGCCCGAGCGCTTAATCGAAGCATTACGGTATCTGCAATAGAATGTTGTTCAATTTGAGTCCACAATTTTATTCTTCATTTCTTCAACCTTAAAACCTCCAGTTTTACAATCTTCCGTTTGTATATTTGTACCAAAATTATTGTGTAAACCGATGAAGTGATATTGGACGAGACAATGAATTTGACTTTATTACAACAATCCGCATGAACACATACACAGGCATGATACGCATCGCTATGACTAAAACCAGTTGAGATACTTGTCTATGATCATAGTTACACAGTACACGACGTCCTATAGAGATCAAGCGTTTTAATGCTAGACGTTGACAAATTAGACCATCAGAAATATTTGATTACTAAAAATCATTTTATTCCCGGAATTGACGTACTGGTTCCTACAAAAAAGTGACTTACAACTGGTATTAGCAACAACCTTCTAAAACATGTCTAAAACAAAAATTACGTGATAGAAAAACACACATCAAACTGCTCCGATACCTTGAGGAAAGAAATTATAAAAAATTATGGTATTTTTAGGTGAATTCTGCACCCATATTCTCCAAAAACGCCCCCTTCGAAAATATTACGGTATGGGTATTTTCTTCTTTTAGAACTGCTTGAACTATCGAGTACCACCTCGAACATCCATTAACTCGAACTGTTTTAAGTTTCTATTGAACTTTTTTAAATACTTTTTCTCAATCTTTTCAATGTGTAATATACAAGGAAGTTGTTGTCTTATCCAGAACTAAGATATATAGGGTTTGCTAATATAGCGCCTGTTAACCAGTCAAATATGATTTTACGTTGTTTTGCTACCATTTCTGACAAATTAGTATTTAAAAATTTCTTTTTTGAAAGGAAAAGTGATATAACAGGCCCGGCGGAGTAAAAAAAAGTGGAGGGGCTGAAGAAACAACTTTGCAGGCAATGGAAGTGCACACTGCGTTTCGGACTTTATTCCGTTAAAAGGTGATGTATGCGCTGTTTATACACATTTTAATATATACGAGCAACGCATATGCCTCCTTTAATTCAACGCAGAAAATTTCTTTAAACGGCGGGGTTCATTCTCACTGGTTTCGAAAAAGTACATTGCATTGGTTAAAACAACAAGAACATCGACCGAACGATCTTTACATAAATTTCAACCAATGACGGACTTTACTGGCGAATCTCCAATAAGCGCAAAAGTACATAGAATCATTTCATTGGTCGCAATTAACGTTTACGTCACTAGCGGGAATAATAAAACGTCAAGACCTAATAAATATTTACAGTCTAAGTAAAAAGTCCAAAAAGTCGTTTGCGGTTGTCAATCGAACATGCAAGAACATTTGTTTTGGCGATCAAGTCGAGACTATCAGTCTGCGCCTTATGAAATGTCGAAATCGCAAGTGAATTGAAACGGTTAGGTAACATCATAGATCGGATCTACGTCTTTACTCTCCTTGCCATGGAAAAAGTTGTTTCAGCTGTCGCGCTAGTGGTTGAGTTTACATCTAACAATTTACACAAAATACAATTGTTTATCAACGTTTTTTTTCTTCAGAGGGAAGTGACTGGATCTTATTAATCAAATCATCGGCACAAACAATATATTCATCTTTGAGTAAGACTAGGAGGGTTTGTAATTCGACTCCCTGTTCTTTAACGTCGATATAGAACTATTAATTGCTCTCTACACTCGACATTTCTCCAAGAGTTTCTTCACCCTTCGGAGTTTTGATGAACAATAAACATTCTATGATCTTTAGCAAACATCGTCTATTCTGTTCCATGTAAACTTTCATAAGATGACGTCACATAACTTACGTGAAAGTGAAAAATTATGAAAAATCAAGAAAAACAGTACTTTCGGCTTCCGGCAAATGTTACAAAACTGTTATATGTTTTTTCCTTGCAACATGGTTGGTTTATTTTTCTCTCTTCGGTGGCTTCGTAAGATACTTTCAAATATTGGTTGATTCTTTTTAAAAGTCGCTAAACAGAATTGTGGAAACACTATCACTTCAAGCTTTTAAAGGGTAGACTTATGATAGATCTTGAATATATTTAAATACTATAGCTATATAACCTGCACGCATTAATTCTATTACAAAGAATAACTCAGTTGTCTTATGCATTTTTATATAAATCCATATATGTATCTACTCATCACTTAGCCGAAAGAAACTTTTTGAATAGCTTTTATCAATCTTCAATGCACGTGCAAGTTTCACGCATTTTTAAGCAGTGAATAGTAAGTTGCGAAACATGTCATGTATTTTGTTTTTTGGCATGCGTTATGGTAAGACTGTATCGTGTCAACTCTGAATTATTATATAGTTATTGATTTACTATATAATTTATTTGCACAGTGTCCCCTATGTTTTAGCATGGAAGTTTGTTATTTTTAGCTAACTAAGATACCATCAATAACTCATACACATTGAGTTATAAGTGAAGAAGAACTAAAGAATTATGGAAGAACTCTCTCCAAGTAGAGTAAGTGGCCGATCATTGATTTCACTTTAGGATTTGAATTTCCAATGATTCAGCATGATATTGATGGATATGATAATATTTTTGTGGTGGTCATTCCACAGCACTACCAAAATTTCTGAAGATTTTTACACTTTAGTTCTAATTTTTTTTGTTTTGACATGGATTTACTACTCATGTCCTTTTACATGAATAGCAATCCTGCTTTAGTGAAAAATTATTCATTTGTAAATAATTATTTGACTTTTTTAATCACATATTTATTTATATAATTGTTGTTTTTAATTTGGTCTCTATTTAGAAAATGAAGCCTGGTCGAAGAGCTGGAAATAACAGTTTGCAGGCAACCCAGTCATCGTCCTCAACAGAATCGGAAAACCAGGTTATTTTGCCATAAATACTGGTGGTTTATTTAGATTTACTTTCTTTAAATAAGTGCAGGGGAAAATGATTTCACACATTTTGTTGAAATCTAGTTAACATCTTAGTTCTACAAATCGCACTAAGTCCAGAGGGCTTTAATTTTAAAAAGGACTAAGTCCAAAGGGATTAAATTTTAAAAGGGCCTAAGTCCGTTTTCTTCATTTTGAGAAAAAGCCCAAAAACCTTTTTGATTTATTCTATCTACATTCTTTAATTTACAAAGCTGAAGATATGATTTCTTGTTACCCTAGGATAATATAATTTTTTTCCGCCTATTTTGATATTTTAAACCTCAATTCCTTTTAACTTATGATAAAAAATATAGACAAGATGGACTTAGGCCTTTTTAAAAATAAAGAAAAATTTAATAAATGGACAAAGGACTATTATTATTGGGTCTAAGTTCAAATCAATATAATGTGGCAAAAAGCCACCTTTTCACATTGCCAATAAATTAACATTACTATTAAAAAGAAATCCTCGTAACATAAGCACCAAAATAACAAAAAAATTTTGGTAATAAAACTGCTTTTTAATTGTTTGCAATCTATATAAAACAAAATTTATTTCAATGAAATTTTTCTAAGCGGTAAATAACATGGAACAAGGAAAAAGTATTTTAAACTAATATATTACTATTGTTGTTAATATTATTATCATGATAAAATAAAGAAAATGTTATCGAAAATAGACAACCCCCCAAAACAACAACATGAAAATCATAGAATAATTTAAAAAATGGTAATAAATAAGATATTGAGTTGAAATTTTCAATGGAGATTGAAAATAATAGTATTAATCTGAAATATATGACAATTATCTTTAAAATTTGGATATTATTATTATTATTATTATTATGGTCAAGGTTTACCGTAAATGTATAGGCATATAGTTGCCTGTCAACCTATAAGATGAAATTCTAATAAATATATAAATAGTTTTTCTCACAGAAATGACAACAAATATATTTCACGTAAATATGAAATACACACAAAGATGAGAGATTGAAGGACTTGGGCCCTTTTAATATTAATTATTTTTTTATAGTTGGACTTAGGCCCAAAACACATTGTCCAAGATTGTAGGCCTTTTTAAAATTAAACATGAGTTTTAGGGCAAGTTTAAGGCTATTTTTAGAGACTTCTTCAGTATAAAAATTAATTATTATACACATAATATGAAAGGCCGTTATCTAAAGAATAAAAAAACACAAAAATCTCAATTTTGAAGAAATTGGACTTAGGCCTCTTTAAAATTGTGGGGTACCTCGACTTAGGCCTCTTTAAAATTGGTGGGTATGTGGATTTAGGCCTCTTTAAAACTAAGGGTGCGAAATATTGTTTTAACTAAAAGTCGCATATAATTTTCCTGAGATTTGGATGTCCAGGGCTGCAAATTGGCATCCGATAGCAATAATTGTTTGTCCACCTTTTAAATCGATTTCTCTCGGACATCATTGTGATTTTTTCCAAGTGGGTTCTCAATTACAGCTTTTTGTTTTCTCGGTTTGAATGTGAGACAGTATACTGACTTCAGCACTGACATTGACCAAATATCTTACATGTCATTGATAGAAAAAATAGATGTGAATAGAAAATCAATGAAGGATTCATTGTTAAACAGAAGTGAATGAAAAAGTATTGTATTTAATTGAACAGCTTGGATGGATTGCTAAAGAAACAGCCGGCAAAATCTTCAATGGTGTTGTGCAGTCATAGTTGCCAAGGCGCCAGTGGCGTATGACGTTGATTGATGATGATGATGGATTGCTAATTAGACAAGACCTGATCTTTTATTTGATGTTTGTGACCTAAGTAGTTCGGTAAAAGATCCTGTTACGAAAAGGAAAGGAAAGGAAAGTGTTATGAAAAGGAAAAGCAGAATGCGTAAAATTAAAATATGTTGACCTTGGTGACAAAACTAAACTTGATTCTTACAATCATGGAAACTTGAAAGATGGTACATCACAGGGTGGCTCTGTTATATTTCTATTGAATACAAGAGACAGTTGTTGTCCAATAATGTGGCAATCAAAGAAAATACAAGGAGTTATTAAAAGTGCAATGGCTTCTGAAACATTAGTGGATATGCTGGTGAGGCATGTGTCTGGTTAGCAAAGCTCTGGAATGAGATAATGTTTCCAAATGCTAATAGACATGCTATTCCTTTTTATTGAATGCTTGATTAGAGTAGTCCAAGATAAATGTCTTCGAATCGACATTGCCATACTACGGGAGATGATGCAACAAAAGGAGATTAGCAGTATAGAATGGATCGACAATAGCTTTCAGATAGCTGACTCTTTGCAAACATTGCATACATGACTTAAGCACTTATGCTTTGTTTTCAGTCCATTACACCTAAGCCACCCACGAGAAAACAAGGAGGCTGGGCTGATAATGTTGAGAGGAAACGAGGGTGAGGTTTTTACGCCAAAAATTGCCATTTATAAACTTTCAATAAAATATTTTTGTTTAAACTCTTTTGCAGAAGATAAATTTTAAACCAAATCTTATTATTAATTTGCCTTTATTAATTAATTATTAAACACTTTTAAATAAGATTTTCTAAAAATATGTTTTTGCAATTTTTATACCTTTGTCTTTAATTTGTTTTTAGTGGCGGTGAAGATGGGTAAATGTTGAATAATTTAAAGCATAAAATTAATATATATAAGACTTTAATTTAATGTGCATAAATTTCAACGTAACAACAGTAAATATTTATATAAATAACAACCAATATTTTTTATAAATAGTCAAAGAGGGTAAAAGAATGCAACCTAAGCCTCATTTTCATTTTACAATTTCATATCTCGCGAATGGTCTTTAAAATTAACATATTTGAGTATTAAAATTTCTGCGAGATTAGCGCATGTTCTATCTATAAAAATAAATAAATATAAGAATTAAAAAAAATAAAATAAATGGATAAAAATAAACATTTATAAAGAAAATAAATACTGTTGAGTGGTAATTTAGTTAGTTAGTTAGCACATGAACTGCAACTAGTTATATAAAGGACTCAACCTTCGTCTATCATTGCAACAAAAGGAGTTTTATTAAAGCATCAGGCGGTAAATATTTGTTTGAGAAAACAAAATGTGACCAATCACAAGCTTGGAAATCATATGCATATCACGTGAAATGTTTTTTTTTATCCTCCGTGTGCTTTTATAAAATTGAAAAGTTTAGGGAGAATATCACGAAATTTCTTGCTGTATTTAAAATAGGTCTCTGTACTATCTAGAAATTACAGTGTGTATTACAAAGTGAAATCTGCTTTTTTTTACCTTCCTTGACTCCTGTATATTAATAAATGACTCTTTTTGTTCTTTATCAGTATTCATTATAAAGTTTTTTATATTTTTTATTATTGTGCGTTTTTAATGTTTTCAGAAAAGGACGAAATCGAGAGCAAATCGAGGAGGATGAGTGGGTTTTGAGTTTTCTGTTCTTGTAGCTAAAAATACCGTTGAACAAATTGGCTGTCACAGACAAATCTATATCAGTGGGGAAAAACACACTTGTTTTTGAGGAAATAATCATTAAGACATCATTTTTCCTGTAAAACCTCTTATGTCATTTTATGATCTTGTTAATTTAATGTTCTTTTAATCCATTGGCCTTTACCTTAGTGAGCGTTTGAAGCATGACACTACAGTGCTTCTGGATAATGATGCTGATGACATTCCAGTCATCCCTGATCTTGATGAGATAAAAGAAGAAGACTCCGAGTGTGATGTTGCTGCTCCCCCAAGGTTTGTGAGCTCAAAGATACCTTCTTGAACGCTTCTTTATTAAGCAAATATTTAAAGTTATGCTTTGATACAAGGCGATCGCTGAGACTGTGTTTGTAACTTTTTCTTCTTGTTTTTTAAGTAATTCCTGCGCTTTTGCACTAAGGGGGTATCCATAAAGTACGTACGCAGGTACGTACGTACGTCAATTTTGGACTGCCCCTCCCCCCTGTACGCACCTGTACTTTTTCAACAACCCCCCCCCCCCCCTTTAAAAAACGTGAAAATTCCCTAAATTCCAAACACTTTAAAACCCAAATTACTCGCTTGGTTGCTTAGGTTATTATATTCAAAATCTTATGTTATATAATTATATTAGACACTTTCAAGAAATTTTTCAGGCTTAAAAGTGATTAAAAAGAAAAAAATCATTGAGAAAGATAGTCAAATTGCGTACATACTTGCTGTCTTTGACACACCCCCCCCCCCTTGTACACATGTGTACGCTTTTGGATAACCCCTCCCCCCCCTACCTACATACGTACTTTATTATGGATACCTCCTAATGGTATGTTTGTTTTTTAGTGTCCAAGTAACTCGGGTGGCCACATACAAAGAGCTTGACTATGATTTCGAAAAACACGCCGGATTGCTTAATTTGGTGAGAAAATCACATACATATCCGTAGGTTTTGCTTCTCTGTGTATGACATAAAAGACTAAGTATGCACCGATACGACACATTTTCAAGCGATGTGTGTAAAACTGTACAATCAAAGTATTTTATTGATGTTAGGATGGCGACATTGATCTCAAGTTGCTGGGAAGTGTCTTGGCACCAGAGGCTGATGTTTTTGAGGTGCAAATATTGAATTGAGTAGTTTTTACAAGGTTTCAATAATGCGATTGCGATTCTTGCCATTTATTTTATCTTCATTTATCACGAATGAATTTTGACTTACATATATTTATTTTTTAAAAATTCTATTCAAAATTCCAGTTAATTCCACAAAGCCTAATTTTCAAACATTAAAAAACACATTCAAATTGACTTGTTTTAACAGAAGTAACGATTTTCCCAAATAGCTAATCGCTTTTCAAAACTCAGCGTTACCCGATGGGTCACTTGTTTAAAGTAAAGTGTTTTCATCTCGAATGACCAGGATTTATTGATATTTCGCAGAATAGTAGATCATCAACAAATGTTCTGATTGATAAGTGACTCTATGCCTCTAGTGGCTTTGTACATCCAATTAAAAAAGAAAAAGAACGCTTAAATCTTTTCTTACCATTTCAATATTAAAGAAAGTTTGAAATATATTTATAGTATTTTTATATAAATATTGAATTACTTATAAACAGGAGGATAAAGTGTGGGAATGGGACAGAATCTTCACCGAGGTCGCTTCCGATTTGCGAACTGAGTGGGAGAAGACGAGAAACATTGTAGAAAAAAGCCAATAATATAAAGAGAATGTAAAAATGTATATCCATTGTATATATGTACTGTTGTAAATTATTTGTGAAAGATTGTCAAGGTAGAAGAGGAGTTTCGTTCTTTCTCATACTTCATCGTGGAAGCATTATTTTGATTATTTTTTATCATGTTTTGTTATCTATTTTTGTTAGTAATTGTTCAAATTGTGACTACCTGCTGTTGAATGTTCTAATGTTCATAGTATCACAATGGGTACATTGAAGGAGTTAGTTGAAGCTTATATGGAGAGTGGGGGCCAGGATAAAGTGGAGGAGGTGGTCTTGTATATCCAGGGTGAGGGCAAGAGGCTACTGGAGGTCGTTGAAATTTTGGCTGGACCCCTTACCCAACAGGAGACAGGGATTCGGCTGAAAGGTACCTCACTTCTCACAAGTGTAATACATGGGTAAGTTATTTTTCTCGTGCAGCAGTTAATTTTTTAAAAAATTGTTCATTTTTATATTTCAAACTAATCAAATGTTTTCGAAAGGTTCTTCGACTTAAGTAACACTTATGTATTGACTCTTTTGTAAGTTAAACATTCTGTCATTCAAGCTGTTCGAACGATGTCGGAAGGTCCCTAAATCTACAAAAACTATAGTTGTCTATAATTTGAACAAGCTACTTTGGTGTTCGAATTATTGCAAATTTGCTTTTTATTTGATCTAAAAAAAATGATGAGGATGACTTCTTAAAGTATAAATAGGGTTTTAATATTTAGCAATATCAGTAGTGAATGACTACTCCAATGGGCCAATCACTTTCAATCCTAGCATAGTCCAAATCTGTCCTTAGATACCCCTGCAAGACGATGACGAGCAGTCAAGTGGAACATTTTGTTTTGTTTTATATCGACCGGCTTCGTGACCATCACTCTGTGCAGCCCATAGTCATATATGGTGTCCTCGGTTTGATATCCTACCAACACGTTCCAGATGTGCTCGTAGTAAAACTTCTTGCAGTTATACTTTTTGAGGTAAATATTTACAAACATATATTTTTGTTTTACTTTTTACTGCTTAGATCCCTCAACCCATATATATTGCTGGTCAGGGACTCGTAACACTGGGGTGTGTCGTAAAGGGTATAAAATTTGTCCGTGAATTTCAGTTTTTACTATACTTGAAATATTTAATTTCAAATTTAATGAAACTTTGTTGTTATTAACAAAGCGACACTGTTGTTATCTGATTTTGATACAGTGGTGAATGCATTTTACCCGGCTTTTGTATAGCTAGTATAAACATTAAAGTCGCACACAGACATCAATAAGCATAACAATTTTTTTTTAGTAAGGAAATACACAGGAGAGGCAGGGCCTATGACTCAACAGAGTCCTGTGTATTGGAAAGAAAGATCAGTAAAAGAGACATAGACTAAGTGGAAGGTAGACAAAGGAGTAGATGAGAAATAAGTGCAGAGGGTTGAAATAAGGTTAAGAAATTTTCATTAGGTCTAAGCAATTTATCCTTTGTTTGAAGCCTTGGAGGTGGTAAACAGGGCCTTTATATGAATAAATATTATAGCCTCATCAACAGAATCTTTATCAAACTTCAGGTTCACATTGCATCATTATCTCAAGCTGACCGCAGAAACGTCTACAACATATTCACAAATCTACTTGAAACTAAAATGGAGGCTTTGAAAACGATGGGTTCAGATTTCGTTCTCGGCTTCATCCAAGCCATGGACGGCGAAAGCGACCCGAGAAATCTGCTCATCTGTTTCGCGAACTGTCGCCTAGTTTTAGACGCTCTCGACTACCGTGTGTTCGCCGAGGATTTCTTCGAAGTGCTCTCGTGTTATTTTCCCGTGGACTTCTCGCCGCCGAAAAACGCCGAGTTTGCAATCACACGCGAAGATTTAGCACGGGGACTGCATTTGTGTTTGAGCTCAAGGAAAGATTTCGCCGAATTTGCCGTTCCTCTTTTCATTGAGAAACTTTCTTCAGACGTTCAAAACGCTAAGATCGACACTCTTGTGACGTTCGCCGAAAGCCTTAACGTGTACGACGTCTCTGCCGTCGAAATGTTTCTCACAGATATTTGGCTGTGCGTAAGAAAAGATTTGCTGTTTTCCGACGGGAACGAGCTGTTTGATTACTATTTAGAATTTGCCGGTCGCCTTGCCAAGTGTCTGTCAGTGAAAAACGAAGCGTTAAGAACGTTTGTGCAGTTATTGACGAAGGACTGTGTGCAGACAATTCGCGATCCTGATATGACCATTGCGCAGAACTGCGGCGAGTTGATACGCGTTGCGTGTAGCGTCTCACTCGGCTCTTATGAACAGTTACTCGAAGGAGTTCTGCCTACTCTAAAATCCTCTTTCAACACTTATGTGTCTGCGACACAAAGGAGGAACCTGATCGAGCTGACCTACAAGATATACAGCGTACGAATTGAGAGCAGTGCGACGCCAGCTCTGTTAGTTGAATTTACAGACTATCTTCTTGAGTTGCTTTACAGCTTTCTGAGTGAATACCAGTCTTTGATCGAAGCATCGTTGAAATGCCTCACCGAGGTTTTGTACCATAAGAACTGGTTTCCATCGACGAAATGGGACCTTTTTGCCACGCATATCATTAAACCGGCGCTCGTCGACAGAGAGTTAGACTCTTGCGTTGTCAAATGCTACGAAACGTTACTGCCTCTACTCGTAGAGAGATGCCCCGATTTGTTTGAGACACACTGCCTACCGAAGCTAACGACGCAAATGTCCAAACGCAACAGCCCTGCTGTTTTTAAAAACTGTGTTTCTGTTTTGGGCTGTAGCACTCGCAATTCATTCCTTCGAGCGATCATGTCTTCTCTCTCTGAAATACGCGAGATAGATTCCGTCAATGTAGTTCACTTAGAGCTGTTGTGTGATACTTTGGCTAGAATGTTAGAAAGACGAAACGACACTGTCGACAAAGAGTCCTGTATAGTTCCTCTTATGAAGATTTTGTTCTCCGTAGATCCATCACTTACTGTACAAAACAAACTTTCGCTGTGCTTTTCACAAGCGTACAGGCTACTTGAAGCACCACAACAAATCGAAATAGTTGATGTATTATGCCGTAGCATTACACTATGCAATAACTCAACCTTAGAATTGTACATCGGCTTTGTTCCAAACACAGACGACGTTCATTATGCCCTTCTAACGAAGTCCGTGCTGATGCAGGTCACTTCCTCGCAACTGGACATTGCTTGTGGCGCGAATATCACAGATGTACTGGAGAAACTATGGCAACGGCTGTTTTTAACCAATCAAAGTGAGCGCGCGGTTGAGTGGTGGGGTATCAGTTTCGTGAGCGTTCTCAACAAAAGCAAAGGTAGAAGGTTTTTTAAATGTGGAAATTTATGTTGCAAATTATAATTATAAATCTATGATTAAGATTCGTCTGCATTCGTTGAGAAACATTTACCGCTCGTTAAAGACCATTTAGTCACCAGCCCTCAAAGCTGTGTCTCTGCACTGACGTGGTTGTGCAAGGCCTGCGTGCTAAGTTGGGATGCGTGCACGTGTGAATGTCTGAACGTCTTGTTGGAATGTCTGCAGTATGAAGGGAGCACAGCTGCTCAAGCGTTCCACGTGCTCGTCACTGACTGCAACATACCGCACAGCGTAACAAAGTTGTTGTGCATGCAACGGTTCATACAATACATGCTACCCAAACTGATCGAAAACTACAGTCGATGCGAAGGAGCGTCCCAGGCTAATCATGTGACCGCTATTTCGCACACGCTACAGGGAACTCCACTAAAGTTAATGCAAAAGTATCTGAAATCAGTAAGGTGTTTGCAGTGAAATTATTTGAAGTTGAACGAATTATAATCCCTCAGTAATTTCTATATGTAATAATTCGTTCTTCTCAGCTAATCCCGATATTGCTTCTAACGCTCGATACCTCGGTGACGTCACATCTGTGTATCTCTTCCCTATCCACCATTGGTGTTTTACTCGACGACACGCATTGTTCTGGCGAGCAATCGTACGTCAACTCGCTAGTCCATCGCCTACTGGAGTTGACGAAACACCAGCAGATGGAAGTGAGAATACTGAGCGTGAAGAATCTAATCAAAATATCCCGTCTTCAAACGCATATGATCTATCCGCTAAAAAGCGACGTTATCAAAGGTCTGCGTACGAGGTTGGACGATAGAAAACGTTTAGTGCGCATGCACACAATGAAGTGCATCAATCACTGGTATCTTGTTGCCTCGTGATTTTTAAAATTTACAAAGCTAAAAGATCTAAGTTTCTCATTCGTGTTCGTTTTTCGTTCCAGTCAATAGCAAGAAAGATCACATCCTGTTAAAGGCTAAGCACCCTTTTCAAACAAAGAATTAAATCGTCACTGTTTACGAACGTCGAAATCCTAACCCACTGTGTTTAATTGAAAGGGGAGGCGTTTTCTCACGGTTTGGATAAACAATTTTGTTATTTGAGTGAGGTAATGTTAATCATTTCACAGTAGTTCAACGCTGCAAGTTTAAAGCTGTTTTTGACCTTTAAACGATTTCCACTGTGACGAGTAATATTAAATTAAATAAATTTCGCAACTTGGTCTGTTTTTTTGTATTTGTAATACATATCCGGCAAAATAATTCCACGCGAAATTAGCTAAAACTCCGGTCGGCCGCGAAAATTTATCCACGAATAAAGAATTTATTTTTAGAATAACTAGTTTTTATAAACATTGGTTAGGCCTAGTTTAGACAGCGCATTTTGAGCGCAGCGAATTAAATTATTGCTCCTAAAAAAATTTAAGTGTCAATTAAATGCGCTGATAATTCACTGTCTAAATCCAGCAGCGAATCAAACAATTAAATTCGCTCATAATGCGCTCTGCCAAGCGAATTATCTGCGCATTATGCGCCTTGTTTGCAATTCGCTTCACCGTCTAAAACCAAAAATAATTAGAAGCGCTCCAAGGGCGCTTTTAATTGAATTTAATTCGCTGCGCTCAAAATGCGCTGTCTAAACTAGGCCTAACGTTACGAACTTACTTCGGTTTTGCATGTGTCCACGCATCAAGAGTTTGGAAATTTTATTGTATTGTTAAGTGACAAATCGTGATGAGGAAGCATGGCATGCCTGTTATTCAATAGGACAAAAGCGCGTACATTTTTCCCATGCCAACACAATCACAAAACAAAAACTGCTCGTTAGATAGGAAAAGATGAAAAACACGTATTAATTAACTTATAAATTGCCAGGAATGTTTGCCTTGAATATTCCGATAAATAATTCAATTACAGCATTTAGCAGGCTTTATCATTACCCAATTCACATTCGTGTTTACGAAATCGTTTTGTGTGTCGAAACAGGCAGACAGTCAGGAGAAAAAACCGTGCAAACACCTCAACAAATAGGTGGTTTTATTTACAAACAAAGCGATTCACTGACGAATGCCAACCTGAAGGTAAGTAGGTTTATTATCGAGTTGATCCTATTTTGAACTTGGCGTAAACGAAGCGGTGAGCTTTAATGGTATTTCGTGATTATAATTACTTGATGGGATCAGCTCAGAACATTGTCAGGCAACGCTAAGCGCACGATGAGTGGTTTTAATTGACATTTTGAAAATAGCTATTGTCATTAATTACGAAGTGGGAATTGAGCTGACATATTACGACTTCGGATATTCTAATTGTATAAGTATGTTGTATTAACACAATCTTTTGTAGAGGCTTTCCCCACAAATTTGTTCAGCGTAGACAGTTCTATTTTCTGTTGTCGTTTTGTTAAAAGACAAAAAGCCCCTCGCTGTTTCATAATCTATCATCTAAAACAAGTGAAAAGGCGAGGCACTTGTTTCTTTGGGTCTGTTTTAATTAAAGGATTAAAGTAGTCAATGGGCAGGAAATTTTCGATAACGTTACGTCGCGTTAAACGGCCTGATTTTACTGTTTCTCAGGTTGTTGAAAGGAGCTATGTCAGGAGACAAGGCGGAAAAAGAAAGATTGAAAAAGGTAAGAAAATTCTGAGTTCTTTGCAAATAAAAAAGTGTTGATTTAAGTACCTGATGAAAGATCTTAATATGAAAAATGTTCCCTGCTAAGTACCCCATAGGGCGTCGCTGTTATTGCTGAGTGTGTTTCCTCAACAATCTTATACTCAAATTTATTTATTCGGTAAAATATTAATAAATATATAATAAAAATATTATAATAATATATTATATATATACAATATACAAAGTTTTTAACGACAAATGACCGCTTCCTTTCATCTCGACAAATCTTTTCCCAACATGTCCAAACCACACTGTCACTGATGTGCTATGTAGTTCTCTTGGCATCATTTTAATAAAACATGGATTGTTTCGTTGCAAATTAAATCGCACACGGCGTTTTTGAAATGCGCAAAACGCTTACGAGAGATTATTTTGCTAAGACATCAGAGCCAGTTAGAACTCTTCTACTGCGAAAGGTTACGCTGTTGAATAACAAAAGGTCACGAGGGAATGTTTTTGTTGAAACGCTTTCGTTAGAAATTCGTGTTTTTACAGCGAACGTGCGTTTGCAATAATGAGCGCAAAGCCAAAGCAGGTAAATTCTATAGGTTATCTATAGTTATCGACAACACATAATTGCCAATTGATTTGCTAATACAGTTATTGATAATTCAACTTAATAGGCGACGCATTATTCTTTGAACTTTATCGACTACTAACGACTTCAATGGTCTTCAATTAATTTCATTTTGTTCGTTTGATAAATGAATATATTTTTGCACGTTCACGTTAATTAAATAGCAAATTAAGTTTGATTATGTTGCAAAGGTATCTTTTTGGTAATATAGGGTGGGGAATGTTTATTGCAAATAACTCACTACAGTCGATCCGATAAAACGCAATTCCTCGAGTGAGATTTTATGCCTACTTTCGATTCTTAGGATTGAGATTCCAAATAAAGCATCTCTCATAATATCCAGAAATAGTAAGGGAAATGTGTGATTAAGTTGAATCAGTTAAGAATTGATAATTGATAAATTTTGATGTTTTTGTCTGTTGTTGTCATAGGAAAAAGAGCAACGCTTTTTGCAGTCGTTAACGGAACAAGACATTAAAGGTGATTGGCTGAAACTACTCCTTTAATGTGTATATAAGAAAACCTTTCTATAAATTTTAACCATTACTTAAAATGCCTATTAGAACTATGAAAATGCAATAGCTAAAGAGCTATAAACGTTCTCTATAAATTTCGAGAATTTTTCTTTCAAGAAATAGTCGGATAAAATTGTTTAAATGATGTGATTTAAGTGAACAAATACTAATTAAATAGTTCTAAATGATGTTATCTTAAAATAGTCTGAATTGGATGTAGTACTCTCTTTTATTCATTCTTAAATCTTATGTCTTCATAAAGGGCTACCCCAAAAGTACGTCCGCAGTTCGAAAAAGCATACAGCTGTGTACTAATTTCATTATACAATCATGTTTACACTTAGATTACGAGGCCGCTTTTTCGCAGTACGATCGGAACAGCGATGGTAAGATAACATGCGCTGAGCTGTTGTTTGTCATGCGAAACTTAGGGGAAAATCCCACGGAAGACGAACTACAAGACATTATGAACGAGGTACACAGTCTATATTATGAAGAAGTTTGTTCATTTTTTATTGTGAATTTATTGCTCTGTATGCATAAATAAAGGTCTGGACCCAAAGTAGAGGGGTAAAATGACTTAATGACTGCATTGTGCAAATAACGGCTAAAGAAAATTGATAATATTCTTCTATTGTTTATGCATCGTTTCTTTCGTTATTCTCTAAGAGACTCGTACCTGTTTCGCGTACTCGTAGGGTCATTACGTATCTCTTTTGCAGATGGACACAGATATGAATGGGACCATAGAATTTTGGGAGTTCCTCGAAAAGATGGCGGAAAGAAAAGAAAGTGACATTAGCGCCGACCTACGCATGGTAAGTGATTTCCATTGCGCCACTTTGAATATTTTAAAGCGACGGTTGCATAATTACGCATAAATTTGAAACCCATTTTATGCGAAAAATACGTTTGCGGAAGAGATAAAAAAAGCTAGTGCCATCAGATTTTTGAATTTGCGGTTTCTTTGGATACATATTTAGCGCATTAAGGTCAAATTTTTTGAGATTGAAAAGTCTTTTATGAGTTTGTTTTATTTTATTTGGTCATCGAAATATTTTTCGTACAAATGAATTGATAGATAATCCCATAAATAGGCTGGTCGATAATATATTTAATAGGTTTTACCGTAAATGACCGATTAAACGCCCTGGGCGTTTATTTTAACAAACGAATTTTACCCTGGGCGTATATTCGGGAGGGGCGTTAATAAACAAAGTCCATCAACAAAAGTAATATAATCGAGAAGATGTACGTCGACTACATGATATCAAGTTTCTTGTCATTCTCTTCATCGTCATCGAGGAGGTGGAATAGCTGGGTCGCAGCCTTCATATCTTCTTCATTAATGAAAGAAAAGGGATTGGTATCACCTATCTCCTCGTTTGTCATTACAGCTAGTTGTGCTTTTAACTTTTCTGCTCCTGCCTCACAAGTCGTACCCTCCTTAAAGCAATGTATTTGGTCATCTTCAGAGCCATTTGTTGGGAGATTTAGGGCGCAAACCTTGAACGACTTGGCAATCATTTCTTTGGATAGATGTGACCACGATTCGAGAATCCACTGAACAATTTTCCGCCGTGGTGCTGCTTTGATATTTCCAGCTTCAGTAAATTCGTGTAAACCCTCTGCTAACCACTGGTCGAATTATTCTGTAATGTAGGCCTTGAAAGGTTTATTCCAGCTAACATCTGGGGCTTGGATATGCTTTGTGCACCCCCCTGGAATGACAGCCATGTGCACTTTCGCAGATTGTAAGGCTTCTTTGACACTTTCCATTATGTGACATTGGAAAGAGTCCCATACTAATAGCCGTTTTCCGAAAGCAAGCGATCCGAGAACATTCTTTACATAATGGAGAGTTAGCGCTTCGTTCATCCAGCCATTCGCTGAAGAAGCAACAAAACACCGACCTTTAAATTCTTGATTCAATAGGACTGCTTCACGTTTTGCTCCCTTGAATACGATCAATGGTTTTAATCTACTACCGTTTGCTTTAGCTGTCAAACAGACTGAGAGTCGATTTTTTTCGTGCCCTGTTGACTTTATGGTAATAGTTTTGGCCCTTCTCGGATGAACTGTGGTATCCGAAATCATGTCAGCCCAGACAGCCGTCTCATTCATTGCGATTATATTTTCAGCTTTGAAGGCATGTTTTTTCTGAATTCTCCGGACGTGAAGAACATACGAAATCAACTTATCGATTAAATTGACAGGATCGTGTTGGGATATTGACGTTTTTCTTCGCAAAGATAAACCATACCTCTTCATAAAACGACACAACCAGCCTGTGGTTGCGTTGAAAAGCTCTTCGTATTGATCGTTTTCCTCGCATTGCTCATCAAACATAGCTTTCGCCTTGGTTCTGATAAGCTTTCGTGAAACTCTTAAGCCATTGAATCGACGATCATGAATCCATTCAATTAAATGATCTTCCAAAGCTTCATTCATTGCTTTCCTACCACCGCCTTCTAACTTCTTTTGTTTAGATCCACTTGGAGTTGCAGCAGTACTGAGAAGCTTAGCTATATTCTGCTTCCATTCTAGTAGTATTAATTTTGCTGTGAATCAAATGAAAGCCCATGGGCGTTTATTTTAATTTTTCTCTATGGACCTGGGCGTTTATTTGGAAATGGGCGTTTAATCGGGAGTGGGCGTTAGTTAAAAATTTAACTTTAACCCTGGACGTTTATTCGGGAGGGGCGTCAGTTCG
The DNA here is from genome assembly GCA_963930725.1 of Candelabrum cocksii. NCBI lineage: Eukaryota > Metazoa > Cnidaria > Hydrozoa > Anthoathecata > Candelabridae > Candelabrum > Candelabrum cocksii. The sequence continues at coordinate 11,194,012 of OZ005667.1, read as the reverse complement.
GGAGCGAGCGTTAGATCGGTCATTTACGGTAGTTATTATTATTATTTCGAATTTTTATGCAGTTATTATGATGATATTTTGATATTTATGATATTTTGATAGTATATAAAATACTGTTATCCTTGTTTGTCTTGTTGGTTAGTCGTGGCGTACTTAGGACGCCCGTTTTAGCTAGCCTTGACGTAGTGAGTTTCGCTCAATAACTCAGCTGTAACTCGGTAAGAAAGGTGCGCTGTAGATGGGATTCGAACAGGTCGGTTTTGGCCAAAGAACTTATCCACTGAGCTATACTCTACGCCGACATTTGTCCGAATGAAAAAAGACGTAATTGTGAAATGCACATAAATGTTTCTGATGGTTTTGTAGGCGTTCAGTGTTTTTGACGTGAATGGAGACGGAAAGGTGAGCGCCAAGGAGTTTCGAGATTGCATGACCAACCATGGAAGCGCCCTAACCAAAGAGGAGATGGACGAGTTGATGCAAGAGTCGGACAGCGATCACGATGGATTCATAGATTACGAGGGTAAACGCTACTTATACATTTGATGTTTATTATATAAACTTACGATAACGATAATCCCGCGAAATCAAAATTCGTGCAGATAAGATGTTTCTATGCTATATAAGCACGAATAAGTAGATACAATTCACTTAAAATTTGCCATTTTACTTTTTTCACTTCGTGTACCTCTCACATGCAATCATTTCAATCTGCACGAAACGTAGCTTCGTCAAATAATTCTATAACGCAAATAAAAAAAAACCCATTGAAAACAAAGACATCCATTCAACATTTCTCATTGTCATTTTTTAAAAATTTTATATACTTCCACTAGTCCATTTATTTGTCAGTACTGTTTTCTTTCAATTAAGAATATATTAACAAGGGTTTGAGAACTTCTTTCAAAAAGCCGACCTTTGTTTTTAGAGTTTGTGAAAATGATAACGTCAGTGATTGGATGACCATGGAGATCATCGACTATAAAGACGAAAGCGTCGCTCAAGCTAAGCTTTCTACATTTTTTGTACTCAGAATTGTAAATATATAAATACAATAGAAAAATTTTGTTTTTGGGCACGTTTTCGTTCGAAGCTCATTAACAATTCTATTTTGAATTGCACGAGTTCCTTTTATGTCCGAACCTTTGGTTTTAATTGCGAAAATACGTTGAATAATGCATAGGTCACGTAGAAACAGTTCCACTCAAAGGTAGAATGAATCAGTAGTCAAAGGGAGTGACGATGGAAGAGAATGGTTTTCTACCTTCGAACAAATACAGCGTTGAATGTGAGTAAGGGCTAATTTCGATAAACCGGATTAACGGAAAGTGTATTTTTTGTCGCATTGTAAAACTGCATACGCGCACGATGAAACAACGTATAAAAAATGATAACTGAAATCTCGAATAACTGGTTATACCAATCGAAAAACAGTTCGAGTTAATGGGTACGGTATTTACAATCCCGATAACTCGAAACCCGTTAAACTCAACTCGCTTTAACTCGAACTGTTTTACGATCCCCCTTTCTTAATAATTTCTCATAAAAATTACTGATAACTTGAACATTCGTGATCTCGAACTTTTTTAGTCGGTTCCTTTGAGGTTCGAGTTATACCCAGGCGATAATAGGTGTACTTATTTACAAAATAGCTGGTGTTAATCCCGTAGGCGACGAATCATAAATCTGTTTAATAAGGTTCCTTACACCTGTAATATTATTTTACATTTAGGCAAGGAACACTCTCCTTACAAATTTCGTAGAGGCCTCAACAACAAGGCTATCGAGTACGTGAACACATTTAGCATCCATGCTTTCACGAGGCTTTTCAGGGGAAGCTGGATTGAGAGGATCTTCTGGGTGATTATACTTATAACATGCGTGACCGCGGCCAGTTTCGGTGTGTACACACTTTCCCAGGAGTATTTAGAGTATTCCGTAAGGAGGGAAGTCACGACAGTTGTGACCAATGAAAACCGGTTCCCAAGCGTGACGTATTGCTTGGAGCGCGCAAAAACCGAACAGCATTGTAACATTGACGTTAACGAAGAGATACCCTTTCAAATAAACCCCGATAGACCGTGCTCTCGCACGTTGCTGGAGAAACCAAAGGTTCAGGAAAGAATTTTGGTGGGGAGTATGGAGAAATTCTGGACGAACTCGGTGTTCAAGTTTTCGTGTGTTTCCATGCACAAGTGTCACTATGACGATATCAAAGCGGAGTACTTTCGTACGGATGGTGATTGCGTTACATGGAATCCTAACGGGACCTACTACAACAAAATGAATGAGCTCGAGCTGGAGCTTATTTTGAGACAGCGAAGTTTCAGCCTCACGTACCAGAACATCAAAGTCATCGTGCACGAAGCGAATATTGCTTTCGCAAACGAACCGAACACTCTGCGAATGTCAACTCAACACAACTACGACATCACCATCGATAAGCAGGTCATTAGGAAGTCTCCTCGTTCACGGTGCGCGCAGGGAAGATCGGGTCATATTTTCCCCGGCGCGTACACGCTGAATAATTGTTACGTGAGCGCGCTGTGCGTGGAAGCGTTGAAGAGATGCGGCGCAACGTTCGACCACTGTGACGCTAACATACCGCACGCGATCGCGCGACGATACGCGACAAACCACACGCTCAAACACGCCATGCTTTGTCTGAGAAGCGTTACCGCGGGAAGCAACTGCGAAGTGCCGTGCGAGCAAGAGAAGTATGACGTCACTGTCGCGTCTTACAGTACCGCGTTGGAGCGCAACCAGCTCACGATTCTGTTACGTCACAAGCAACGTAACGTGTACACAGTGACGGAGGAGAAAGTTGTCTACGGTCTGACGCGTTTTATCGCAAACACAGGCGGCCTCGTTTCATTGATATTCGGGGGACTTGTCTTCTCCGTTGTTGAGATCATCATCTACTTATGCCTATCGTGCATGTAATTGAGTTCGGGAACAATTTTTTTAAATTTTATTTCCAATGAGTATTATGTATCGTGTTTGTTTGTTTGTTGGTGTTTTCTTATAATGTTAGATAATATGGTGTTGTCTAAATATAATCGTTTATCGCGGAAATAGTCAAACAATTCACGAACGGCTAGCAACTAATGTTTCAATACTTTCAAAAAAGCAACGAAAATAAAATCGAACTTTTTGCGTCGAAAATTATGCTGTCGGCAACAACATCAATCCCAGAAAAGTCCCAGAATTCGAAGAGAGAAACAGACCGCATCAACAGATACTACCTGAAATTTCACATTGGCTTGGAATTTTGGCAAAATATGCCAATTTGCGTTGCGTTTATATGGCGATTTCAAACCGGTTTGAGTTGAGAATGTAACATCTTTATGCGCATGCGTTCGCTAAAGCAAAACAATCTCTACTACAAAATGGCTGCTATTCACATAAATATTGTAATCACATAAAAACTTAAGACTACGCTACGTAAAAAAAGATTATCAATCGATTACCTTTTTTCATTCCAAAGGTTCTCCTCGTATTGATTGATTATCTTTGTCAAAGCTTGAAAATTGAGTTGCACAAAATTACAGAATTTACAAAATCACAGAAAATTTGAAGAAGAGTCAATATTTTAAATACGAATCCTTTCTTGGCGCAATCCCAAGTTAACGTGTTTTTTTATTTTGCAACTTCAGTTCGCCTGGGTCTGAGAATAATTCTGCCCTTACATGAGAAGTTCACAGAACGGTTTGAAACGGTGAATTTGAAAATGAATTAGCCTACTACACACACGGAAAATTTAAATGGAATTTGATATATATATTTATATATTTGATATATATATATATATATATATATATATTCATTAAGGAATTGCACTCAAATTGGCTTTGATTGATTCGTTGAAACCATTTGTAAAACATGTTCCTAAATTCAATTGCTTTTGATCATGTATAGTTAGGAACATTATACATCTTGGTGACCTTTTTCGATAAGCCCTTGGAAGACCTCCCCTTTTCCCTTCACGGATTTTATTACGTGCATTTGCTTCTACCGGCTTCATAATTGTCATAGGCAACGAATGAGGTTTTATAATTTACAGAGTTTTGTATCATTTTTAAAACATACAAACTTCAATATTTCATAAAAATCCATCATAATATTCCGTTAAAAGGAGAGGTTTCACTGAGAATATGGATCCTTCGTAGATAAATATCCAGCCGCAGCTAACAAAGATTAGCATTTTAAAAGGTAAATACAGGTGTCCAATGAAAAGACCGCTTGGTCTTCTATGGATTCCTAGCAATTTTTTCTTGTTCTGTGGTTTATATATCACGCACTGATTTGTAATTTTGTCTTTTGATTTGTTTTTTATTTGGCGAAATAAACATAGCATAACATAACATAGCAAAGCCTATAAACATTTTGAAAGAAATAATTGTACTCAGATAAAATTAAAAAACTAAGAAATCCACACAACAGAGTTTGATCTACCGGGCACAATGTTGGTCATTTGAGATCCGTTCGAGTCATAAGGAAGTTCGAATTACTGGGATTTAAGCTACACTCGAATTGAGTACACACTATTTCAAATGCGCTTTTTCTCTCGTTGAAATACATTAAGAACTTGGAGAAATTTCGAAAGAAAATGAATTATAAAGAGAATGAAGAGATAAAGAGAATGAATGAATTAAATTCAAAAAAGTGTTAATGACTCTCTTCTGTTATCGCATCATCCGACTCCGAGATTTTCTCATCATACTCAGCAAAGGATCACGTGATTAATTTCCAACATACTTATAGGGCGTCCATTTGCATCAACACAATCGTTCAACCACGTCACCGTTGAACAAAACAGATGTTAAAGGCTCGAGGCCCAAAGGGAACTCACACGTCGTCAGTAAACAGAACAATGAATTCTGCACACACGCGTAAAATACGTGCCAAGAGTATGCGAGAAAAACAACAGCAAATCCCTTTAGATCATCATCGGTTAATTGCATTGCACTGATGTGCGTGTTTTTAATATAACACGACAAACAAATCTAAACTACTAGAGTCAGATTAACTGCCGATGTTGTTTCTATTGAAATGACGTAGTTCTGTTAATTAATTAAAATAAATTGTTTTAAAATAAGTGTACGCGCATCAAATATTTCGGAACCATTCAAGAAGCTGCCGCAGTTCTGAAAGCTGCGTTAAAGTCACACAAATGAAAGCTATGAATCGATCTAAACACGTAAATTTTTTGTATTTTTTTAGTCCAGTGAGCGATACCGGTTGCGCTTTTGTTAATCTGCTTACGTGGCATCTTGCGGATATCGATCTTAGAGCTGGTAAATAGCACAGTGGGAGTATCAAGCGTATCGCTTTCATCATATAAACACTCACATTGGCGAAATCCATGATCACGCTGTAGATCGGCTTAACAGAAACCGCTTTTAGTTAATCCAATGTTATCAGCAATCCGGACCCTCTTAGTCTGGCCTTACAATGCATTACTGAACACGCAAAGGAGAGCATGACAACAAACTGATATATGCGTGCGATATTTGTTGACATAGTTTTAATTGCAAATTGTTATGTTACTTTACTGGTTTGGGAAGGCACTGAACGTCCGACAGATTTATTTCACCTGTGCTGGAAGATATTTGGAAGCGTGAATTCTATTCATTTCTCATTATTTACATTCTTAAACGCATTTACATCCTTGTCGAAACGTAGGTAGAAAGGCGGCCGATTATGATTGTTTTAAAGTAGGCCAAATATTGATTTCTACGCACTCTACTTTAATAGACGTCTCCCTCTGTTTGCTTATGTCACCTAATTATCAGTTCAAATATTCAACCCGTTAAGCCATTCAAATCGGTTGTTCTATTTATAACAAACCCCCTCGTCCAGTAAACGCATCTTTTAAAGTGCTTACGTTGTTCTGAAAGCTAGTAAAATTGACTGCGAAAAAATGCCAATAATGGAGGAAGCAGTACTGGAGTCGCCATTACCTTTCCTGGCCAAAGCAATGGTGAGTGTTATTTGGTTTTAATTTAGGCCGTGAATATTGTTCTGACAGCGGATCTTGGATTTCTGTGGATACAGACCCGACATTTTATTGTAAATCAATTATTTACTTTCTTACTAAGAAATCTAACCTAACCTAACCCCAAACTTATCCCTAAACTTATCCCTAACCTAATTCCTAAACCTATCCCTAACCCTAACCTTACCCTTACTTATAGAAATATAAGCTCCGCTGTCGGAACTCTAACCACGGCGTTTAACTTAACGTCCCCCTCATGTTAGTATTCGAGCTATGCTTTTCCGTTTAAAGTCGTGAAAATGTAATTTCAGCGACCAAGGAAAACCAAGTTAGTTTTGAATTCTCAGCGTGAACAATTATATGCAATACAATTTGAGTTAGTTTCAAAAATTGTCATCATAACAAAACTTTACATCGTCAGCACATCGTCTTTTCATGTTAAGAAATGAGTTATTTTTATTTAATGGTCGTATTCAAGACCATCCTATTTACATTTTTCAAAGACCCAAAATTATTTGTTGTTTTCAATAGTACGTGACCAACATTTTATGACTCTGCATCATTCGACTAAAATAGAACAGTATCTTAGAAACGATTTGTAGAGGCGTCTTATTGAAATATTCGAGGACTTAAATGGCACTTGAGATGCTTGCAAACTGATTAAAGAGGTTTTAGAGAGTGGGATTAACGAGTGTCGACTTAAAGGGATTATCTCGCGTACAATCGCCTACAGACGGCCTTTTATCTCGTTTCATAAAAATAATACAGACGGATTTCTGAAATGCTAAACATTACGGTTTCAGGATGAACAGTTGGAATCGAGTTTAACGGAAGAAGACATTTCAGGTACGCCCACTACGGTTGATTCCGTGATTAAGTTCAATTTAATAGATATGAAATAGTTTTTTCGATCCGATTAAATAATATTTCTATGAATAGTATTTTCCTAATTTATTATATATTAGTTTTCATAATTTCACAAACTCCTTATTGTACGGATTTGTGAAACAGCTTTTGTCAAACAAAGCACCAACTTTCTTTAAAATATCTTATCTTTTCTTTATAGTATCTTGATAAAGGTGATTGTTTCTTAGCCATTCCAACATACCTCAACTTTTTGTATTTTTTCAGATTATAAAGATGCGTTTCAAGCCTTCGACAAGAACCTCACTGGGAAAATCAGCTGCAAAGACCTGTTATACGTGATGCGGAGTCTGGGTGAAAATCCCTCGGAAACCCAATTCCATGACATCATACTTGAAGTAAGCTTTTCGCTGTTCAGAGGACGCATGAGTTGTTTTTGTAAATACTAGTTTTTAATTATAATTTATACTAATTCATTTTTTTAATATATAATTTATGCTAATTTATTTTTGGAATATATAATTTATGCTAATTTATTTTTGTATTATATAATTTATGCTAATTTATTTTTATATATGTATAATTTATGCTAATTTATTTTTTTAATATTGAACAATAGTTGCTATGTATTTATACAGATGGACGCAGATAAAAGCGGGAAAATAGACTTTTGTGAGTTTATTCATTTCATGGCAGTGAGGCGAGCGGACGACTTGGAAATTCTCAAACAGGTAACTTAATTTACTTGACAAATACGTTTTACCCGCTAGAAAACTTAAAGAAAACTCAACATAGAGATATCATTGCCGACTCAATGGTAGGTTTATATTAACAGTAATGTAATCGTAGATACAAGCGAGCTCAGTGGACCAGGTAGATTTGCAGAAAATCGTGAAGTAATTCGTCATCTTTAGGCTTTTGAGGTTTTCGATGCGAATGGTGACGGATTTATATGCTCGCAAGAATTCAAGGACGCAACTGATAAGCTGGGTAACATTATCACGAGAGAAGAAGTCGCTGAAATCATCGCATCGGCTGATATAAATCAAGATGGCTTATTAGATTACAGAGGTGAACATTACGTAATGTCTACGCAACGTTACGTTCGTTATTACGTAATGTCATAATAAAATTCGTGAAAATGTTTATTAAACTCGCTTTTCGTTTTTAGAATTCGTGAAAATGTTTATTTAACTCGCTTTTCGTTTTTAGAATTCGTGAAAATGTTTAAAGACATCGGGAATTAATTTAATGGGCAGAAGACCCCCTTGTATATATCGCGTTGTAAATAGAAGATTTTTACCCCCTGTAAAGTTATTTTTAAATAGATACTCGAAGATATTCGTACTGCTTTAATTGCTGAATGCGGACGATGGTTTAGCTTTGAAATAAAAGAATAACAACGTCTAAAGATTAACGGGCTCAATCACTAACAGGGTGTAATTATGGACCAAACAAGACAATGGAAGAGGAAAATAGAATACAGTATAAATTCAAAACAAATTTTATGAACAACATGAATGCAAACCGCGGATCATTGCCATCTCCTGTGCATCGGTTTATTTGTTTTTTAATTTGTCACGGTACGTACAAATTACGCACTCATTTGTTCGATAAACACGGTCAGCCTTTCTATAGGTTGTCCACGAAAGACGTCAAAGATTAATGCATGTGTTCAGATGGCAACACAAGCATCTTTCTTTCCACCATTACAAAAAAGGTTTTCGTTGCTCCAGTGAGTGGTAAATGTTGGAACTGCACTGTTGGCAGGCATCCACTGAACGGAACACCATTGTAAATAACGAAAACTTAACGGATGTAGTTACTCAAGCTTCCACGGATGTAAGATTGTGAGAAATGGATTTAGCAAGTGTGAAATCCACGCACAAATGTGTGCCAAATGCGTTAGAAAATAGCAAGGTAGTCATTCAAGACTCCTCTGACTTCTTTGTAACAGGCAACCTGCCCGCAAATAAAATAAAAACTATCGAAGTGTCCCGTCTCCATAAACCTCCAACTGTGCGAAATTTGTAGGACATTGCAGAAGAATGGAAAACTGCGTTAGCGAACCAAGAAACACTGATAAAGGAAGGAAAGATTGAAGTTAAAAACAAAACGAAGAATCTTAATCTACGGACTAGGAAGCTTCTTTTGGAAGACGAACTTTGTTGCAAGGAACTGAAATGCGAGAAGATGAAGCTGCAAGTCGAACAAAAACGTCCGACTAAAAAATGGTAAAGTTGCAATAATAACAATACACCATATCATATTTGTAAATAAGGAAATAAGGTTGTTTGGGCTTGATATTCGGAATTTTTCCCTTTAGAAACTCTTATAATTTCTGTTGCCTACTTCGAACCCGGTTATTTCGAACATTTTGCTATTTTATTATTTATTAAGTCCCTTAAATCCTGTAATTCATACATTTTGTGAAAAAATAAAAACAACAAATAAAGTTAGAATTTTAATCTAATATTTATCAATAAAAACTGTTTTTTTTAATATTTCCATATACTCCCCCCCCCCCCTGAAAATTACAACCCGTCTGACTGGTATAGATTAAATAGCGAAAATTTCCACACGCCTGGAATAACACAAGAAATCGATCAAGGAAAAAAAGTGGGAACTGACAGGCATCTCGAACCATGCCCAAATTTGTAACCAGTTTGAATGGAAGGATACAGAGGTCCTCAAAGTGGAAGCTAGGAAGTGTGACCGCAAGGTGCGGGAAGCATTGGAGATCCAGTTCCGGGAAACGTCACCACATAGTGAAGATGGTCTGAACCAAGACTATGGTCAATATGTGACGACAAGATTTTGGAAACCAATGTTCTCGCTTCTTCGGAAGAAGTCATTGTATTAAATATGCGCATCTTCCAAAGAGGACATTGTATTGGCGTCATTTGTTTTTCAGTTTTTAACTTCTTTTTATAACGGTTTTTATTAGTCTGATGAATACCTACACTAAGCAGGTCGAAATATTACTAAAATAATAAAATCATGCGAACGACCACACACATGTCTATTAAATATATAGCGAAAATCCATTTTTATTTATTTCCTCCAGAAAACTTTACCTCGTTGCGTTAATGTAAATAAATTTAAAATCTTTCTTTTCCACTTTCAAAACGTATACCCCTTAGGCATCCCCAGAGACCTAGGGAGTATGAATGCCGAGTTTTATCCAAATCTGGTCTAAGAGGGAGCAAGCGTAAATGATTATAGTAATAATGAATTATTTATTACCCCGTAAAAATTGCACTCAACACCTCTTAAATAGAGAAAAACCGTTTCAGCTTGCCTTTTTCTGTCTGCATATAAATATATATATGTGAGTCGATACAACGAAAATTGCCCCCAGAAAATTACCAACTGGAAGATTACCCCACCGGTATTTGCCCTTAAGACAAAACTTTTCCTAAATGTTGTATATTTGTAGCACACCCTTTCACACCGTATTCTTTCTAATTTAATGAAATACTTCTTGAGAGGGGCATTTTTATAAACGGGATCCTTTTGTTATCGCGTGGATGCCTAAGAAAATAGATAAGATCCTCACTAAAACTCCGGGTCGATAATGCTTAATGAGCGTTCGTTAAATACAAACCAACCATAAGTCGACAAGTTATACAAATTAAATATATTTTCGGTTTACGGATTTTTAAACATGTTCCATTCAAAATGGTAGCCTTGGAAACAAGTAACAAAATTTGTTTACTTATCGTTTTTGATACTTTCACATTCACTTATGGCGGTAAAACATTATTACTTCATATATGGGACCTGTTTCGTGATTAAGATAATTATTATTTTAATTGAAATATCATTTTTGTCAAAGGTACTAGTTTATTGCAAAAAAGATATAATTTTTAAAAGTTTAGGTTTTAATCTGTTAAAATCTGTTTTAATTTGTTACTTGAAAGCCTCAAAGCTAAAACTTGTTTTTATTGTAAAAAACAACAAATTTAAAACAAATTTAAAAACATTAAAAATAATACATGGAATGCATTTGCCAGTGCAGACAATAATATGGTCTTCTTGTTTGTTACTACCAGATTGCCTAGTAGTGCAGTTTTGCGATGTGGTGTAGATATGCAAGTTGCAAAATAGATCAAGCTGTGTTAATGGAAAGAATAATCATGTGCAAACATATACACACTGTTTTTATTATTATTTTTTATTTAAACTGGAGGAGACAACACATTTGAAAAATTACACATAAATAAAAACCTTAAATTCATAGATATCTTTGATATTAATGAGCTGTTATCATCATTAAAGAAATATATTTAAAGCACAAACTGTTTATTATTCTTAATACTTGTAATTTTACTTGTGGAATTTCTATTGATCTCCAAAGGAGCATTTGATATTGTTGACCATTAGTAATCTTGTTCCTAAATATAGTTTCTCTCTTACTTGTCAATTCAAAAACAGTTTGTTTCTGTGAATGGATGAGGATGTGATTTTTTTGGCATTGTAGCTCAGTGAATAATTGCTTTGACACCCATCTTGTCATGAGCCAGCACAATGTCCTTTCTAATCGTTCTTCGTGATGAAGGATACTTTATGTTGATGCACAGTCTGTAGCATGCGGTTCCTCAAGGGTCTGTTCTCTCCTGGTCCACTCTTGTTCCTTAGCTATATTAACGACTTAAATAAATCTATTAAATTTTCTTATTCTCATCATTTTGCTGATGACACCAACCTTTTGTATATCAATAAGTCAATGAAAAACACTTTGTAAAAATATGATTAAAAAGGTATAGTTGAATGGTTAAATATCTTATTTAAAACTGAATTTATTATCATAAACCCCTCAGATTCAATCTCTCATTTTTGTTAATGCTGTCAAATATGACGACAAAAAGTAAATGGCCATATCGTTAAAATACCATCAGTTCAACAATAATGACACTAAATAAAGCCAATTCTCCAATTTTCAAAGAAATATGTTTAACTCATAATCGTCTTTTAAGAAATTATAATGGTATATACATACATATGTATATGTTGACCTCATCAAATCCTCCTTTAAATTTTTATTCCTAACATCTTAAATTTGTGTTCATTTAACATTTGTAATTTATTTATTACGTATATATGTTCAGTTTCTTGAATATTTTGTGCGTGTGGCGAATCGTACGCCATAAATGTATTTTTAAAAATAAACAGCTACATGCTTTTCCTTTTATAAGAATACGCTTTATAAGAATAGCTGGGTGAAAAAGAAGCATTTTTTGAAGAATATTCTAAGAATATGCCCAGGGTGAGAATTGTACTGTTTCGCAGAATATTTTGCGAAATATTGCTGAATTTGCAAAAGTTGATAGAAGACAATAAGATATATATGTATTCATAAATTGTGACAAGTTGTGCAATTCTATAAATATTTACGCGATCTAGACATGCACACACAGTATAGAAGAAAAAACTTTATTAAGAAATTTTCATGGAACATAAAATAAGAATAAAACTTATAAGTAGAATAAATAAGAATATGCTAAGAATATTTCAGCTTGATTTGGAGTTAAGAATATTAAGAATTTTATAAGCTTGACCGTATTCATCGGCCAGAGCGTGTAGCTACGAGATTTGCACCTCGCCAATAAAACTCCTGTAATATTTTTAATCAGAGTTCAAATGAGATTATTGTTTTTACAATTTTTATTGAAGTCAAAACAACAAAATGCAAAGAATGTTAATAGATAGCTTAACTTTGTGTTTATGTTACATGGCATAATCCAGGTTTGTTTATTCAAAACAGATGAATAATTAGATATTCAATTAATACAAGACATGCAATCTTCGGGGTTAAAGTCGGTTTTGCGTGAAGATTTTTATACCCCACCACCGCGCGGGACCAAACAAAAAACCGGCCAGCGAAAGAGACCTGCCACGGCCACGTCCAGTTTTAAAGGTTTGATTTGTCTTTTATGTTCTTCTGTATTTCTGAAGATAAAATGGTGGATAAATTGTTCTTATTGGAGGAAGATTTTCTTATTTTGCGGTGTAAATCAAGGTAATTTGCTGTTGAACAAAAAATCTTTCACAGGGAAAAAAATTATTCTATCGAAATTTTAAAATTTTGTTTTGATCTTATTTTGCTTCAATACCGATTCAAATATCTGGTCATGTTATTAAGTTATCTTGTCATATCTGGTCTTGTTATTATGTTATCTGGTTATATCTGGTCCTGTTATTATGTTATCTGGTTATATCTGGTCCTGTTGTGAGTTGTTTTTTCTCTTTAGGTGCACGAATTCCTTGGTCAAACCCCAATGCACATCCTGTGGTACCAACAAAAAAGTTCCACGTGACATTAAATCACACTCCCTTTGAGTCTACGGTTAGCAAGAAAGCCCCGTTCGCTTCTCGCCCTCATTCTGCTAACCCTACCGTATGGGACACACCGAAGATTGTCAATGGAAAAGTGTACAGCATGCCACCATATAATCCTCTGGAAGATCCACATTTGGCTAACTACTATCAGAGGAAGCTAGGAACGAAACCCAGTTTGTTGGACGCTAATAAACTGGTAATGTTTGATTATTTGGTTGTTAATTAATAACATTTCTTGAAATATCTCATATTTATATGACATCCACAGTAATAGTGTTCAATTCAATTTTAGAAGGGGAAAAGGAACAAGCCTAAAAGTATGTTTTTATTTTCAAAATTATTATTCAGTTGATGTACTTCCTTTCACAATGGCATTTTGTATTTTTATTAACCTCTGCTTCTTGTTTGTGGTTTATATTATATTTAACTTACAGTAACTTTTGTTTAACTACTAATTCAATAAGTTTTGTTAACTAAGTTTCTCTGTTTTTTATTTTAAAAATGTTGTAAATGGTAACAAAAGATGAGTAAATGCAAATCTCCCAGCATATTCTTTTGACTGTAGGGTCACTAGAGTTTGTGAAGATTTTTGTACTTACAAATCAGGGATGTAATATCTTAACATTAACAAAATGGATCAAATCTATCATTTGCATAGGAAAAAGAACTTTTAGAATCAATAAATCTTTGTTTTATCTATGGCTATTGATATACACTCATTTAGATGTGCGCGCTGTTTATAACATCACCGTTGTTACTGGCGACCAAAAGAATGCCAACACTAATGCCCAGGTCACCTTTTTTTGCGTGTCAACTAAAGATTCTTTCTGCTGATGAAATATTTATATTGTCATTGGTGTTTGACACTTTTTGAAATGAACGTTTGTAACTTCATTTAGAGGATGTATAATTGAACGGTTAAATTTGGGTACACGATAAATGGTACATGAGAAATACTAATTCCACTTTTATATAACCCTTTTGAACGGGGTAGTATCTAAGATGTAATCCATAAAAGACAAGTCGGAAACGAAGTTTTTTGCGTGTCAACTAAAGATTCTTTCTGCTGATGAAATATTTATATTGTCATTGGTGTTTGACACTTTTTGAAATGAACGTTTGTAACTTCATTTAGAGGATGTATAATTGAACGGTTAAATTTGGGTACACGATAAATGGTACATGAGAAATACTAATTCCACTTTTATATAACCCTTTTGAACGGGGTAGTATCTAAGATGTAATCCATAAAAGACAAGTCGGAAACGAAATATATATTTTGAAAAAAATTCAAAATATTATTTTCATAATTGTACCATTTTGAAAACACAGCAATGTTAAAATTGCAACATTTTTTTGTCCTTAACTAACAATAATTTGAAGCTCTTAAAATGTTGTGAAATCTTAATTCGTGCAGGTGAAAGTGTTTCTATGTAACATGAACACAAAACAGTTGGTACAATTCGTTTTCTTTCTATTGATTTCTTTTGTCTAAGACATGACTTTTGAAATTCCTTGACGCTCATGTCATTATAGCATATAACAAGTTTTACGTGCATTTACAGCATGGAAACATTTCAATCTGCACGGAATATGATTTCATTGTATGTTCTAACTTTTGAATATAGGCAATATTGACAATATTGATTTCTTACAAAATACTTTATATATAAAATTTAATAAAATTACAGCTTTTAAAACTGAATGATTGCTTCCAGGTGTTAGTACACATACGGGGCACAATGGGAAAATTGCAGAAACAGCCATTAATAAAGAAGTCAGAGGATACCGATTCACCATTTGTTTTCAAGAGAAGTTCTTGTGAGGGATTCACGTTGCGTTCAGCTGATTTTGGTGACTTGATTTCTTTAGAAATTGAGGTAGGTTGGATTTTGTGGATAATACAACAAAGGAAAGTTTTCCTTATTGTTTTCTTTGCAAACAGATCTTAAAAGAAACTATCAAAACAGTCGAATTACAAACATAAATAAGGTAGCATTTTTTCGAAAAGATTGCTAGCTAAAAACGTTATAGTTCAAGCCTATAGATTTATGATCTGGTTTGAAAGTTCCATTGTTAAAGCTATAATGTGTAACTATTTTCACCCTTGACCCTTAAATAGATCCATTCCATTTGCATACTTTTCCTTCAGATTTGATTCTTGCACGTTCCTAACCTGTATTTTTTTCCTGCTTCTTAGTTAGGTTCAAGAGAATGGCATAATGATAAATGTACTATCTTACATGATTATTCCTTATCATGTTTCCATAGTTATTGTTTTAGCATAATGGAGTTGAACGAAATCAAAGTTGGTATTTGGAGAGAGTGATAGTGAAAAATCAAAAAACGAAAAAAACGTGGGTGCTGCAGTGTCAGTCTTGGCTGTCATTGTATGATGGTGACTGCCAAGTCAAGCGGATTTTAAAACCACTAGCCAACGAGCAGAAACCAGAGAGAGTTGGTTAGTTGGAAAGTATTGTTTCATTCACACACAAGGAAAGTAATGACTGCTTGGCAGCATGTGATAAGTGCAAAATGCTTCTGTCTAGTAAAGAATATGCAAAGTCAGTCATCAAAAACCTTTTAAAAATGATTGGAGTTTTCAATAGCTAGCTATCCATCTTTGTTACTGAAAGACTTACTAACTAGTCCTAAGCAATTTTTAGTGTATGAAGTTGCCGTAGTTACAGGCGACGTGAGGGGAGCTGGTACTGATGCCCATGTGTTCCTAACAATGTTTGGTGCCCAGGGCTCTACTCGCCGTGTGCAATTAGTCAACAGGTGAAATTGCACTAATGGAGTAATTAAAATTTTGTGCATCTATATAAGGTAGTTAAGGTATATAGTAGCTATCAAAAAATCTTTTATTGTTCTGAATCCCTCGGCAATCCTTCACTTTCATCATTTAAGATTTTATGTTTAGGAACATCGACACATTCGAGCGTTCGCAGACTGATGTCTTCAAGATCAAAGTGAAATACTTAGGGAAGTTGCAGCGATTAATGTAGGAAATTGTTTTTGTCAATGTTTTCTTTTTTTTATCTTTATAATTCTACTGTTGTCTTTGTTGTTGCTACATAATTATTTTTTATTTTTCAACAGGACGCACATTGATAACAGCATGCATTATTGTTGAAGTGTATTTTATCCTGTATAAATATTCATTTATAAATAAATAAATATAATATAATGACTATCTTTTCTTCTTATCTTTTCTTTTATTTCAGAGTAGACCATGACAATACCGGCTTTTCACCTGGTTGGTTTCTCGAACGAGTAAGTCAAAGTTTAGCTATAGATTGTAAAACAACACAGGCTTTTCAAACGATGCTATTTGATGCACACATAACAATCAGACCGAAATACTATTTTTATTGACATTCCCAATTGAATTCTTAAGCAGTTTTCATATATTGATAAACATAATAAGGTGAATGGATGACAAATGTGGAAACGTCAAAACCATGATCGGCTGGCAACAAAGAATTCCCATCACCCTTTGCGGACTTACAAGAAATATGAGACTTTCGTTTGACAAAAATATAATTTTTGCACTTAGATAACGTAATAGATTAGATAATTTAAAATGACCTGTCACAAATGAAATCACCTAATCTAAATCAAAACCTTTTTGCAGATGTCTAGCATAATAAGGAAATTCTTTCTCTGAGTAAAACAAAGTACTTGTATTTGTCAATCCAATTGATTTCCTGTGCAACGAAAATAAATTTGGCATTGAGTAAGACATAAAACAGACCAATTGTATCGACTTTAGCACCGCATATATTAAAACAGACCAATTGTATCTACTTTAGCACCGCATATATTAAAACAGACCAATTGTATCTACTTTAGCACCGCATATATTAAAACAGACCAATTGTATCTACTTTAGCACCGCATATATTAAAACAGACCAATTGTATCAACTTTAGCATCGCATATATTAAAACAGACCAATTGCATCGACTTTAGCACCGCATATATTAAAACAGACCAATTGTATCTACTTTAGCACCGCATATATTAAAACAGACCAATTGCATCGACTTTAGCACCGCATATATAAAATTATGAAAGTATTGTTCAGATTGAGATAACAAACACTACAAACGACAAAGAGAAATGGTATTTTCTGTGTAAGAAGTGGTTGGCAAAAGACGAGCAGGACGGGGAGATATCAAGAGTGCTGCTTGGTACAAAAAGCCTGGATAACATTCCTAAAGGTAATAATAAGTATGTAGTAATTGCTAATTTCCTGTCCAAGTCATTTTTAAAGCGATTAGAGAAAATCGTTAGAAACGTATAAATCAAGATTGTGTTTGGTTGAGTAAGTCTAAAATAGGTAAATGAGACATGTAAAAAACTAATTTATCTAAAGAAGAGGAAACAAGCAGATCAAGAAATTTTGAAATCTTGCGATTCTAAAATTCATACATGGCAACGATTGCATTGCATTGCAAAACCTTTAAAAAAGTGAAACACGTTTGTGACTCTGAAGTTTTTTTAAGTTTAAAAGGCATATACTTTTATATACAAACGCACAAAGGCTGACGCAGTTAATCTCTCTTTAGGGCAATTTGCATGCGGATTTATATAGCATACTTAATTAGCAGGTTGTTTTGCTAATTTGCTTGATTTACATATTTTTTCCAATACCATTGCCAAGCAAAAGATAAGGAGTCATTGAGTAAACCAAATGCAATAGACCATTTCAAAGTTCCGTGAATTTAAGTTGTTAATCGTTTTCTATTAGATAATTAGATAGTTATTAGATATTAATATGTATTTCTGTAAATAATACAATTCACAATTAACTACTCGTTCTTTATAGTAAAAAAATGTTTTTGCACAGAGTTGTTAAACACTTATTTCAATAGACCCTTTGCGAGATAGCAACGATCATTCCTAACAAAAAATGCTCACAAAATAATAAATCTCAGCCATAAATAACAAAAGAAGGACAGCCTTGTTATCATTTTAAAATTTGCTATCTCGCAAATGGTCTATTCCATTTTTGTCTTCTGTTTATCTTTTCCCAATTTATACTCATGCAAAACTGGACTTTGCAGGGTTCACCATCTGCTTAATATTCAATATATAATCGCTTGTGTCTAGCTCATAGCAAGGCTGTATTGAAATTTCCCAACATAAAAAGATAACATCTCCACATGTTTGCCTATAACCTTTATTGTTGTCGGAGAAAATAACAAGAATGCTGCGTTGGATCAGGCTGGTTGTGTTTGGCCCAGGTAAAATTGTAGGAGGCACACTCAATGGCAGAAAAATATGTTTTTTGATTATTTAGCCAGAAACATTTGCTGTTTGAACCAATTAAACCAATTAAAATTTGATTATCTAATTATCCTTCACCTTCCCGGAAGAAAATCTGTTCATTTTACTATTTATATTTCTAAGCAAACAAAAATTATTTTATATGTAATTTTTAAGAAAATTTAGAATAGTGGGGAGCACTATCCAAAAAGAGAAAACACACAGACTTTCAGATTTTGAGCAAATACTAATTTACCCCAGTACAATCAATCAATTTAATTTTCCAATCAACAATATGTACAAGAAAAACTCTTTAAGAAATAAAATGAATAAAAAATTACAGCTCAGTATTAACAAAATAACGTATATATATATATATGATATGTTTGTAAAATTTGAGTTTTTTAAAACTTTTGTTATTTTTTATAAAGTCATTCCAGTCAGAAATACATTGATAAACAATGGACCTAAAACCGAACCTTGAGGGACACTGTGTTTAATTATTTTAGTCTGTGAATTGAAGCCATTAAGCACACTGATAGCTGATATATTATGTTTTGTATGCATGGTGGATATTAATATCCACTTTGTTTCAGTGCACAAGTACACGATTTCAACATACACGGGTAACGTGCGCGGTGCGGGAACCGACGCTAATGTTTACGTAACAATGTTCAGTACGGAGGGGAACTCCACCGAAATGAAGCTCAATGATTCAAAAAACAACTTTGAAAGAAACAAGTAAGAGCGAAATCTATTGACCTTTTAAAAATTATTTCTCAATGATCCTTGCAATTTTAACCTTGTACCTTCGCACAAAAGTTTACACTATTGGAATTGCACGAATTCTCTTTAAATATTTGAAAAAATCGCAAAACTTCATCTTCTAAACAATTTGTCTTCGAAACATGAAAAAGTACAATTCTGCTTTCAGAATTGCTGACTCAGGAATGTTTTGATTTTTTGTTGAATGTTGGATACAAAACCGTCATAAGAATGTCTGATAGTAAAGTTTAAAGCAATGAATATCGTCTTTAACAGATCTGATACATTCTACGTGGAGTGTCCAGACATTGGATTGTTGACCAGGATTAGAATTCGTCATGACAACAAAGGTTTAGCGGCGGGTTGGTTTCTGGAGAAGGTTATGAAATAAGTTCAATTTATTTATTTATTCTAACAATGAGTATTCTGTGTCCTCTTTTTGTTATCTAAATATAATGTTAATGAACTGAATAAAACTCTTTATTTTAAATAAGATAAATAAAGATTCCATGTTTTTATATGTAAATTATTTATAATTTGAAAATGAGGATGTAATTAATATATTTGAAGTAAAATGATTGGTTCTTCACACAATTAATATATTTGAAGTAAAATGATTGGTTCTTCACACAATTAATATATTTGAAGTAAAATGATTGGTTCTTCACACAATTAATATATTTGAAGTAAAATGATTGGTTCTTCACACAATTAATATATTTGAAGTAAAATGATTGGTTCTTCACACAATTAATATATTTGAAGTAAAATGATTGGTTCTTCACACAATTAATATATTTGAAGTAAAATGATTGGTTCTACACACAATTAATATATTTGAAGTAAAATGATTGGTTCTACACACAATTAATATATTTGAAGTAAAATGATTGGTTCTTCACAAATTCATGCAATGAAAAGTCTTCTTTCATCTAGAGTAATTGTTTTCCGTGTCACATCATTTCCACCCATCAAATATCATGAAATATAGTGACCTTTAGTAGTACTCTCTTGATTTTTCAATTGTTACTACATGCTCAGGTGGTTGTGAAAAACATGAAAAACAAGGTGTTTGAATTCCCTTGCTCACGTTGGCTCTCAGAAAGTGAAGATGACGGAGAGATCTCCAGAGATCTGGTACTAGCATCGACAGATGGTGTAGACTTTACTCCAGGTAATAGATATTGATGAAACTGATTGTCACAAATGTTTGAAAAACTAAAATAGTGCCGTGGTCAGCTTTTAATTGTTTTTCACTTGACACATAATGCCGGACGTTAAACTACAGGTAACATGAAAAGGTAAGGTTGTGAAAGATATCTTACAGTGAATAAATTAAATCGATCAAATTACAACTTGATTATCCTGAAAAGTAATCTTTGCTTACGTATGGGCTAGCTTGAAGCACCTGTTTACATTATGAGTCAAAAGAATCAGATCATCAGAGAGTTCACAATTGATTATCAATAGAAAATAGGACAATAAATGCTTTTGATGCTCCGCAACGCTTACATCTTATAACTAATTTACCGACAAGGCTTAATTGATTGATCTCCACCCTTCACAGGGCTTTCTTTGAGACACCAACATTCCATGTTGTTTTTGTATATTTCAATGACTGCTTTATTTAGGGATTCCATACAACTTGCATGTAACAACAGGAGACGAGAGAGGTGCAGGGACGAGTGCAAAAGTTTACATTATTCTTTACGGTGGCGATGATGGAGAAAAAAACAGTGGCAAGTTGTGGGTGCATAACGGTCTCAGCAACAACTTTGAGCGAGGTCACACAGATATCTTCCACATTGAATGTGCAGAGCAATTAAGCCCGGTCCACCATGCGACTGTCGGTCATGATAATAGTGGGATGGGGGCTGGTTGGCTCTTGGAAAAGGTAAATTGAATTAAAAATAGCTTGATTAGCTATTCATTCTTGAAAAAGTCAAAATCAAATTCATTGCTAGAACGTCATTTAAATTGAAAAAATCCCATTAAAATTGGTTTACATTAGTCAGCAAATCTTTTCACAGAACATAATCTTTGCAATGAACTCTTTGTTAATGATGAACCAGATCTCTTCATCGTTCTTTCATTTCAGGTGGTCATTGAATCTCCAACATCTGGTGTTTCTCAGACATTCTTCTGTAGGAAGTGGTTAGCTGATGATGAAGGCGATAAATTGATTGAGCGAGACCTCTATGAAGATATGGATTATCGAGTCCAAAGAGAGAGGAGTAGGATTTGAATTTTTTTATTTTAAGTTGATTTTATGCTAAACCGTTGAAGTCTGCCAAAAATGCATTAAATTCCAACTATATGTTTTGTCTTATTCAATGCTTATTTATTATTTAGAGAATGTTTGGAACATGGCGGTGTATACAACAGATGTAAGAGGGGCAGGAACCGACGCGAATGTGTCTTTTACCCTTTATGGCGAAAGAGGAAAAACAGAAGAGACCATACTTGACAACAAAACAAATAATTTTGAACGTGGAAATGTTGATAAATTTAAAGTTGACGTGAAAGATATCGGGTGCCCATACAAAATTCGCATTGGGCACGATAATAGTAAAATGTACTCTGACTGGCACTTGGCTAAAGTAAGAGGACCACATGTGTTTCAAAAGCTTTTGTCACTGAAATCTGTATTATCTACGTATGCAACATACACCATGACTTATTTTAAAATATGTTAAGGTAGAACAGCAGCATTGGTTTCGTTTAAACATGACCTCAGTTGTTCTCATCAATTAGTCGGTAGATTCCCTTTCTTCTACATTCTCTGTATGTGCAGATTGAGTTGACAAACAGCTTAACGAGTGAGCGTTATTTGTTCGAATGTGACCGATGGATTGGAACGGGGGAGGACGATGGGCAGTGTGTGAGGGAGCTACCAGCACAAGGGGGGAGTGCTGACCCACTGCCAGGTTTGATGACTTGTAAAACCCCTGAACCCCTACCCCATAAGAATAATTTAGACATCTCTTAAAATTGATGATACACTACAGTCTATCGTAAAAATACTGATAATGGCTCGGAAAAACAGAAAAATTGGGAAAATATATATTATATGTTATTATTTCAAATAATTTAATGTAATCATTGTTATTTTACATTAAATATTATTGGGATATGTGGGTAACATCTTTGACCTCATGCATTTTATGCACACCGAACACAGAGTTTAAAATACTGTTGAAAACACCGTCCAATCCATGCTAGCATGGAAATGGACGTTAAACAATGATGATGATGATGATGATGATATGTTATATTTACTTTCTAATTTCACATATTGTTTTTCAATTTAGTTATTCTTTACGAGGTTTTCATTTACACTGGAGACAAGCGAGGCGCAGGAACGGATGCGGATGTTTTTGTGAATGTGTTTGGTGAGCGAGGCGACACAGGGAACAGACCACTGTTGAAATCAAAACGAAACAGAAACAAATTTGAACGCAATCAGGTTATTTATCCGTCTTGTAAAATCAGAAAAATGCAATAAAGTTGACGAAAAAAGAGCTTGATGAATTTTCTAAATAAGTTTTTAAAGCATTCAAAGAAGAAATATTAGTAAATTGACCTTTTTAAAATCCGAAAACCCTTTGTTTCGTCTTTCTTTCTACTTTTCGGCATTTTTTATAAACCCAGGTTGATGAATTCATACTTGAAGCAGTCCACCTGTCAAAACAAACATCAATTCGTATCGGTCACAACGGGAAGAACAGCGGGGCGGGGTGGTACCTTAACAAAGTGATCATAAAAGACCCGCTACAAAACGAAAACTTTGTCTATCTATGCAACCGGTAAATTTTTGAGTGCAATTTTTTTTTCTTCTTACCATTTATTTATTATTCATGTTTTGTTTTTTTTTGTTGTTTTCTTTCAAACCCCAGAGAAGAAAGCATCAGAAATGGTAATTTCACTGAATAATTGATCATTTTTTTAATTATGCAAAAAGTGTTTGTTAACGTTTGTTAAATTTCTCTAAAGTTGGGCGGTAACTACGAGAACCTTCCTAAAAATTACTTACCAATGAGAGAGGTTTTATGTATTTTTCAATCTTTTCCATCATAGTAAAACAAATTTTTTTTACGCAAAATGATGGTACACTCTCAGGTTTCTGTTTGCCTTTTAAAAAGTCAAAGGATCTAACTCTTTACGTTTTGATTATTTAACGTTAGTGTTCATTTTTAAAACGGATTAAATTTTATCAACCTATCTTTGTTAGTAGCATTATAATGGGGATAATTGAGTTTTAAAGATTTTTAGGGGTTGCATTCTTTCTTTCCTTTCTTGATTTATTTTTTGCTAACATTGATGTTAAATACTCAGATATTTTCATGCAGAAATAAATATTTAACTAGTTTTTTTTTGTGTCTGGTGAGATTTCTGTTTTCACTGTCTCTTGAAATGAAAGATTTCATTTTGTGAAAATGTGACGAGTTTTTTTAAAATATAAAATGCTTAAGTTGGCCACAGAAAACTCGGATAATATATACAACGAATGCCAAAACGATCTTTTGTTCAGGTGGCTGGCGTCAGACGAGGACGATGGACAGATCGTACGGGAGCTGCCTGTCGGAGAAACAGCCACACTTCTTAAAAGTATGAGACTTACTTTTACATCTGTAAGCGCACAAGGGATGTTTGACTCCCGCTTTTCCGTCTTTTAATAAAATGAAAACTTTTAAATATAATTTCTTATTTATTGTAAAAATAATACATGTATGTACATAAATGTTTCGACAAAATATTAAAATATTAATTATAAATATAATTACAATATAAATATATTAAAATATAAAAATATTGAAATAAAGTACAAAAACACAGTTGATTGTGATGCAAACTAATGTCATTATACTATAAATTCTAACAAAAGTTTCAATGCAATGATCACACTGAACAGGTAAAAAACGAAGCAATAACTGTTATCATTAAATTTTGTATGGTAGGCCATTTTCATGAAACTTCAGAGAACTCGTGATCAAAATCTTCATTCATTACACTTTGCTTTGCGTTACTTAGCGACATCGTACCATGTTGGAGTGAAAACAGGTGACATAAAGGGCGCGGGGACAAACGCAAACGTCTACATGATCTTGTTTGGGGAGCATGGTGATACAGGTAAACTACAGTTGAGGCAATCAGACAACACCAAAGATAAATGGGAGCGAGGAAGAATCGATAACTTCTCATTGGAGGCTATGGATATTGGACAGGTTGATAATGAACTAATATTTTTATGCTTATAGTGTCTTAATGAGTTTCTTTTTCTTAAATACCTGTTTGACAAACGATCATCCGTAAAAGATTGCGGATACTTTCTTTTTCATTATCATCATGAAATTCATCTCCTTTGTTTTTGATGTTATCATTAAATGATGAAACCCGAAGATACTCACGTGAAAAATCTTTGTACAATCTACTATTGATCTTTTAGCATCTCCTTGGAAATGTCCAACTTAATACTTTGAGTTGCTTTTTCAAAAGTCGTTTGATATACTTTCAGATCAAGAAATTAGTAATCGGTCACGATGGTAATGGTCTAGGTGCCGGATGGTATTTGGAGTCGGTTAATATTGATGTACCATCTCACGGTCAGCACGTTCGATTTTCATGCAATCGTTGGTTAGCTGCGGATGAAGATGACCGGCTCATTGAACGAGAACTTTATCCCAGTGAATTGATGGATATCTCCAAAAGTATGGATCATACACATATAGATATGATACTTAAAACCTGATATGATAGATTCTATGACTTAAAACTGATGATATTAATTAATTATGTTTCTAATAGTTAAAACAAAGATATTTAGCAAAAATAATAAACAAGCTTAGTAAAATCAACAACAAAATATATTAAAATTATGTATGTACAAAGTACAAGACATTTTTGTTTTTGTTTGTAGAAGTACCTTATGAGGTCGAAGTCCACACTGGTGATATGAGGGGAGCTGGAACTAACTCCAATGTTTTCATTGTACTTTACGGCAGAGAGAAAAAATCTGAAGAATTCTGGCTGCGAAACAAAACAGACAATTTTGAAAGAGCGGAAGTTGATAAGTTCAAGGTTTTGTCGATTATCATGTTTTAGTAATACATGTATAAATAAATATATAAATAATGTAAATATTGCTATAGAAAGTGTTGTTGTATTGTCACATAAGCATAATACAAAATTGCACGATCACATGTTTGTACAAGGAAACATATTTTCATTTGCCGAAGTTACGATGTAAGAAACACAACGTTTTCTTCGACATATCGAAATTCAGTTATTTTTTTCAGCCAGTCACCAGTGTAGCTTACCAACTGCCCCAGTTTAAATTCAAAATGATCTATTGTTTTCCTACTAGATTGAAAGTGACGAGATTGGAGTGTTGATGAAGATCCGTGTTGGACATGATAATGCTGGGATTGGTGCAGCATGGTTTCTCGATAAGGTAAACCGTTTTGTCTGCTTATCTTTATTTTAATTGGACATATAGAAGTTAGATTCTTGTGGTTAGATATGGGTTTGAAAAGGATTTCTTCACACTTACCAAATTGATGTTAATAGGCCCCTTTTGAGATAGCAATGTAAAACTTAAGCAATTCCCTAACAAACGAAGTTCATAAAATGTCAATCATCCAAACTCAACCTTAGCAAACAATAAACCTAAGCCTTGTTTTTATTTAAAATTTCGCTATCTTGGAAATGGTCTAGTGTGGTTATGATGTTGTTGCCAATGCAACTGATGATTTGAAATCAGAGGAATTTGATCAATATAATACAATATCCACTGATCAAAATTGATATAACATTGTAGCTTCTACACTTAGCAACTTCAACTTAAAGATAATTAATGCTGTTTCCTGACAAATGAACATTATAAAACGATTGACAACTCAGTCTTACCCAACAAATAAGCTTTGCTATCACTCACCGATAAAGTACACTTCACTGCTTCGGTATTTGAAAACGGTTATGTATTCTGGTAGAGTGCAATTTGTGTTTAGTGAAATCACACATTTGTAATGCTGCAAATCGGGTTTAGTATCAGAGATTCTTTTTGAAAAATGTATGTAGCCTCGCAAGTACTGTTGACATTTTTACACATTGTAAGCGTGATTTGTAGAATAGCGATACAACTTCTACGATACAACTTTGCATCAGCTTTGTAAGCACATGCAATGACAATCTTGTAAAAGAAATATGGAACCTTTGATGATCACAAATTAAACCGTGAATTTAGTATTTATCTGAGTTTTTCTATAATATACACTTATTCTTCAGATCATTGTTCGCCGGTTAAAACCACCCGCAAAACCTCCTAAAAAGAAAAAGCGGACGTCTTCTAAGATTGCTTCCGATGATGAGAGTTGCGACGAAGACGATTGTAACTATGTGTTTCCATGTGGTCGGTGGCTAGCAAAAGGGGAGGATGATGGCCAGATCATAAGAGAACTTGTGCCATTTAATGCTGATGGTACTCGAATGCGAAAAGATTCTCTGTCAGGTCAGGACGCCCATAATCTGACAGAAATTATTGTTTCAGTGATGATATTGCTATCAATTATAATTATTGCTATTAAACAATTTATATATATATATATATATAAATAAATATTTAATTTCAATTTTAAAGTTGGATTTTTGAATTGTATATATAAATATATTCTTGTACTTTTAGCTGTTGAATACACTGTTCACGTGCACACGGGCGATGTTTCGGGGTCTGGTACCAATGCTAACGTCTTTCTTACTATTTATGGCAGCACAGGAGACACTGGCGAAAGAGAGTTGAAGAAATCTGAGACGAATTTTGATAAATTTGAACGCAACCAAGTAAGACTTTAAGAATCTGTGAAATGATTGAAATGAGTTAAATGAATCTTGCGTTTAGTTTTAACTAAACGTAGTTCATCATTTTTGCTTCTTAATTTTCCTCATTGTACGAGCCTTAATGCTTTGCATGAGCCTTAATGTTCTTCGTACTTCATACAGGAAGACATATTTAAAATCAATGCATTGAGTCTCGGGAAGCTTATGAAAGTAAAGATCAGACATGACAACTCCGGTTTACAATCGTCATGGTATCTTGATCGCCTCATTGTAAACGACACGGTAAGTTCGGAGTTTTCATTCATTACTGCTTCCAAGTTTGTTTGCTGTTTTATCAGAACTCATCATAAGTGAATATTTAACTAGAAGAAGAATGCGTATTTGTTTCCGTGCGAAAGATGGCTGTCAAAGACGGAAGATGATGGCAGTTTATGTAGAGAGCTGGTGGCTGTCGACCGGGCTAACTATGAGAGGCGTAAAAGTCGTTTGGTGCAGCGTAAACAGTCGATGAAGCAGTCGCAGTCCATCGCAGGCGATACAGTGGAGTTGGAACAAATGGGTGCGTTTTCGCATTCTCTCTAAGGGTGTTAATAATTTTTCTCGCTGTTATTTCAAATAATAATTCTGTTTTTTCGGTACAGATTGTAAGGGAATGATTTTTACAATCAATGACGTTTTTTATGTTATCTTACTTCTATGATATATATTGTACAGTATATATGATTTTCTTAGCCGAACAAACCACATACAACATCAAGGTGGTTACTGGTGATGTTTCGGGAGCTGGGACTGATGCCAACGTTTATGTTACCTTATATGGAGAAAAGGGGGATTCAGGTGCGTTAATAGAATAACTTCACATTACTTGAGAGTCTTAAATTTTATTGTACTGAAGATACTAAATAAACAATTTCTTTGCAATAGTCCTAGTTTGAAAATCATTTTCTTTGCGTAAATGTATCGGAAGCCATCAATCTTATGATGGGACAACATCTTTAATCTATGTAGAATTTACTTAACTGTATTGTTTCTAATCCCCAGTCTCTTATAGAAATGTGCTGACATAGCAAATACCTGAACATCACAAATAAAAGATTTTTCTCATACCAGGACGAGTTGAATTGAAAGCATCGAAAACCAATAGCAACAAGTTTGAGAGAAATCAAACTGACGAATTCACAACAGAAGCTGTCGATCTGGGAGCCCTCACGAAAATCAGGTAATATGTTGTGCTATTCTTCTCCTCATTTTCCGACTTTATTCTCATTTTTCTTTCAAAACTTTGTTTGTTTATATCTCTAGAATTGGGCATGACAATAAGGGTGGCTTTGCTGGCTGGTTTCTAGACAAGGTTACCATAGACGCGCCTTCAATGGGGCAACGATGGATCTTCCTGGCCGGAAGATGGTTGGACAAAAGCAAAGAAGATGGCAAGTTGGAGATCGATTTATACCCGTCT
This sequence comes from Candelabrum cocksii, assembly GCA_963930725.1. NCBI lineage: Eukaryota > Metazoa > Cnidaria > Hydrozoa > Anthoathecata > Candelabridae > Candelabrum > Candelabrum cocksii. The sequence continues at coordinate 11,165,477 of OZ005667.1, read as the reverse complement.
GCGGAGAGAGAAGAGGTGTATGAGAAACGTAAGAGCACTCTCCTACAAATCACTTTTTAAGTCTTCAGGGAATGACATAATCATCAGGTTTTTAGTCATGTTGAAACTTGGTTTGCAGAAATTCTAACATGGATGTCTAGTTTCCACACCCTCCCTGTTCTCCTGGATTTTGCCCACTGAACCCTCAAATGTTGAAAATGAAATGTTCATGTACCCCATATTTTATGTTGATAGATGTGCCATACGAGATAGTTGTGCACACAAGCGATGTATCTGGGGCGGGCACGGAGAGCAACGTTTTCATCACGCTTTATGGAATGGGAGCGATTTGCACGGAGCAGATCTTCCTTAACGACTCTAAGAAGAAGAGAAAGGACTGCTTCAATAGAGGATCCGTAGATGTGTTTGTGAGAGAGGTGCGAGCATTAGATTTTCGCAGACATTGATTTTTGTTTGTATTTCTCACGAAATTTCCAAAAGAATTAAATGTTTAGCGACACACACAGTTCACTATGCAAGTATCTTATTTCCATTGCCACCTTTTTTCAGTTTTTCTATGTACCATTTCATATCTTAGCTGGCAGATGTTGGAGAGCAGATTGATAAACTACGCATCGGTCATGACAACAAAGGTTTCGGTGCAGCTTGGCATTTAGATAAAGTATGTCTTTGACTCATACAGTTTTTTTTTGTTTCTTTTTAGAAAGGAAATACACAGGAGAGGCAGGATAACTCAACAGAGTCCTGTGTATTGGGTCTATTTTTTCACCGGACCCACGGAAATTTTGATGTTATATAAGGTCCAACCCATCTCGATTCTTAACTCTGAAACATGAAACAAATCCTAGTAACTGCAGAATAAGCCACTTCACCGAGAAACAAAGTGAGCGCAGTACTTCCAGGGATGTGGCAAGATTCGACCTGAGTGGGAGTCGAACCAGGGACCTCTTGATTCTGAGCGCAACGTTTAGACCACTGTGCCACTGCCGCATAGTTAACAATAAAACTAAACGTGTTGATGATTTTCTTAGAAAAATTACGCATTTTCACTTTTAAAATCTAAATTTTACGGTTTTGATATTATATGTTCCTTCCTTCTATTCTATCACTGATGTGTGTTTTAGGTCGAGATTCGCAAACTCACTGATGGGGACGCAAATAAGGGATCTATTACCTTCACCTTCCCATGCAAACGCTGGCTCGCTAAGGGCGAAGACGACGGGGCCATCGTGAGGGAGCTCGTACCGTCAAAAATCATCGAAGAAGTGGTTGATAAACAGGGAAAAGTCGAAGTGGCCGAACATAGAGTAGACTCGATGTTGGATAGTAAGTTGTTTGTTTCTTGTACGGTGGTTCTTGTGCGGGAGGAATTCGCAATGAATCGTGTGTACTGGATGTAAAATTACTGATTGCCCTTTACTAATGTGTATTTGGATATTTTGGTTTGTCATCTTTTCCATTCCGGAATTTAAGATATTTAAGATTGATAATTTGTTCTATTTAAAATGTTATTTATTATTATTGTTATATAGTTGTCTTTCATAATTAACATATCAACTACCTTTTTGCTTTCGTTTTTAGTTCACCACTACAAGGTGCACGTGTTCACTGGTGACGTCAAGAAGGCCGGTACCGACGCCAACGTGTTCGTCACATTGTACGGGGAGAATGGGGATAGCGGTGAGAGACAGCTGAACAAAAGCGAGACACACAGAGACAAGTTCGAACGAAACAAAGTGAGGCATTGTTGTGTTTAAAGTCGCAACTGAGCTTGATTTTGCTTACTTTCTAAGCATTGCTATGAAGGTGTAGTTTACGCAATCGAATTCCACAATTTTTTCACGAAATTCACCTCCCCTAAGCTTCTTTCTACATCTTTCAGGAGTTAAGAGATCTTCCTTAGAAAGCTACACTGTATGATTTTTTAAAATCTCATGAAAATTCTGAGGGTATACCAGGACCATCACTACGCTATGCTTGTATGTGCATGGAGGGTTTTCCGGCGTAGCGGGAAATTAAGACCCCAGGAAATTAGGACTTCAAAATCTTATCCGTTTATTGAAAACCATTCTGAAATCTTTGAAATGAAATAACTCCTGTTGATTACTCGTTTAGGAAGACATTTTCTTACTCGAAGCCGCCGACCTCGGTTCCATACACAAGTTGGTTGTTCGCCATGACAACACAAATCTGGGCTCTGATTGGTTCCTGGATCGCATTCGAATAGTGGACACCACGGACAACGATTGGACGTTTGACTTTCTGTGCGAGAGATGGTTGGCTAAGAAAAGGGACGACGGGAAAATTAAGAGAACTTTGTACGAGAAGAATTACGAGGTAGGGCGGATGAACCATGAATGCATGCGTTTACAGCGTCAGTTCCGGTCTGCATTATTCACCTTTTCTATTGTTTTCTAGACAGAATTTCGACCAATTCTCAATTGAGTTGAGACAAATGATTGTTGAGTTTGGTCGCAAAAAGAGCTGAAAACAATAGATTTTGCATAAAAACAAAGACCGGAACTGAGACTGTAAACGCGTGTATTGTTATGTTTCTAAACTACTCTTTTTAAATCGCGTTTTAGTGAAAATAATAAATACAGTTTTGTTGAAGTGACCTCAAAATTCATATAATCCGATGATATATTGTTTTCATCTTTAGGGCGATCGTGTTTCGGTCCGCTCATCTTCAACGTCAGTGTACGGCAGCACACATCACAAAAGTACGGCAAGCCTAGATAGTCGGCTCACTGTCGGGTCGTCGCCGTCATCCCGGGAAAACCTAGCGAGGAGTCAGAACGCCGACAGCGTGTTTCAGGAGCAAGTGAAAGGCAAGCTGAAGAAAGCGCCGTCGAAAGTGTCTTTGGGTGGAGCGTCGACGCTTGGGAGTTTACTAGAAAGTAAGCGTACATGTCAATCGATTCATCAGTTTTTTAATTTTCATAAAACTAGCTGAAGGTTTTCAATTGATATTTCACCGAACGCCGAAAAGCGATCATTGCCGGTGAATTGGTTTCTCTCTTTTTAAAAATGACTTTTCCCTCGCAGCCATCACGTACACGGTTACTGTTGAAACTGGCGTGGACACGCAACACGCGACAGAAGCGAACGCGTTCATTGTGTTCATTGGAACGGACGGCGTGTCCGCGAAGATACCTCTGCAGTTGATCGATAAAGAGAGATTTGAAGCGTCATCAGTAGAACAGTTCACAGTGGAATCCGAAAATGTGGGCGATTTAAAGAAAGTTGAGGTAACTTTGAGAGTAACTCAATAAAATTGGTATTATTATTATTATTTTATAAATTTTTTTATTTTTATAAATTTAATTGTTCTTATCATTACAAATGTTGAAAATATATATGATTAAAATGCTCGAAAAATTACTGTAATTTATTTATAAATTTATAAAAAAAAAATTTTTAACCATTACAATCAATATCTCCCCCCCTCCCGTAAATTTAAATCTTTAGCTTTAAATCTGAGAAATGTTTTTCAGGGAGTTGTTTTCTAAAATATAACCAATCGAGATGTCAAATGTTTTTTTGGAGAACCTTATTGTGTGCCTTTCTCTCAGTTCGGTCACGATGGTTACCGTCCACAAGACAGCTGGTACGTTGTACAACTCAAGGTAGACGTCCCCAACACAGGTAGGAGGTATACGCTTCCCTGTCATTGTTGGCTGGGGAAGGACAAAGAAGACGGGAAAACGTCGCGTATATTCTCAGTCGCAGATGATGTACAGTACAAACCAAGTATACACATGTTTTTCGAATCTTGTTTTTTTTCTACATGATATTTACTACAATACATCTTTATGAAATAGCCTCACTTCGGTTTCTGTTTTTGGATTTATTGAGTATTTGGTTTCGCGTTCCCACTCTGCAACCTGATTTTGCCGAATTTAGAGATTCCATACCAAGTTAGCATTTACACTGGCGACCTGAAGAACGCCGGCACAGACGCGCAGTTGAAAATGACGGTGTTTGGTTTGCACGGCCAATCGGAGGAGATAGCGTTGGAGAAAGGGGAAGAGCGCTTTGAAAGGAATTCACTCGACTTTCTGCGCATGGATATACAGGATGTGGGCGCGCTTACCAAGCTGAGGATTGGGCACGATGGAAAAGGTAGCAGACCTCAATGGTACCTGGAAAAGGTGAACATTCTACGGAATTTACGTTTGCCAGTGCGCCCATATATTTATATAAATGTTTTTTTCCGAAATAAAAAAGTTTGCCAACTTTGTCAGATTGTCCTACATTGGATGCCGGGGTGTTAATTTCCAATCACTTCTCACAAACATTTTTTTCTGACGTCACAAAAACATCTTCTCTGACGTCACAGGTTGTGTTTCTATCCCTCGACAACGAGAGCGTGGTGGTGTTTAACTGTGGCCAGTGGTTTTCGAAGAGTCAAGGCGATGCGAAGACGGTCCGCGAAATACCAGCGCAAATAAACGGAAAGGTTGCAACTGAAGGTAGGCGGCGTGATCAATGAGCTAAAGTTTTTTGTTTGCCACCGCACCACTTTGTTGATATCACCTAACGTTCAATGTTCCTATTATTGACGTCATTTATGACATACTCACGAAGTTATTTCTTATAACAAAAGAACGTTGTGGGAATTCTTTTCTAAAGTAATTAATTTGTATTACCCTTGTGAAGTTTACAGAACAAAGCTCGCAATAGGAATAACGAGTAATACTCGACTCATCCGTTGTTCTTTATTTTGATCTTTACTCGCGCTGTAAGGAAATGTTGTTGTTCAGAGACTGAGTACACGATTCGAGTGATAACAGGCGACAAGAGAGGTTGCGGTACCGACGCTAATGTCTTCATTGTAATGTTCGGAGAGAAGGGTAGCTCAGATGAGCTGGCTTTGAAAGAGTCGTCGACGAACAAAGACAAATTCGAGCGCGCCAAAACTGACGTCTTCACCTTCAAAATGTTGAGTTTAGGTATAGTCATAAATCTTAAATTTTTTTCCCAATTCAAGTCGTGTAAATAGAAATACAATATTTATTATCGTAAATTATTTTTGAAAAACAATCTTTTAAAAATTGTTCCGTGAAAATGTAAAAATATTAATAGTAGTAAAGAGACGATAAACAATGGTAATAGATAATTATAACTATAATTATTATGATAATTGGATTGGATGGTGGCTAGAAATGGTGGGGCAATGCCCATTCAGCAAGCTGTTCTCGGAGCACTGCCTCTATAGAAATTCGTGAGCTTAGTTTCAAGGCAAGTATTACTGTTTGCTAAGCGAAAAGTCGCAATGCTAATGCTTATTTTATTGGAACTATAAATGCCTACTGTACCACCGTATAAGGAAGACTGAAATAAGACGTGTGTTTTTTTTTTAGGTCGTTTGAGCAAGGTTCGCATCTGGCACGACAACAAGCTCATGTGCCCCGGGTGGTTCCTGGCCAGCGTGGAAGTGATTGACAACCACAGTCACGTGACCTACTCCTTCCCTTGCGACAGGTGGCTGGCGAAAGATGAAGATGACGGGAGTCTAATAAGAGAGCTGGCCTGTGTAAACAAAGACACGAAAGCAGCGTCGAAAGAGAGCTTAGCCGTTACAAGTACGCGATTGCTTCGTTTCAGTTTGCGCTTTAAGGGCTTTATATATATATATAGATATTTCACTAATTTCTCGGTTATTTATATCGGACGAAATGCGAAAAACAAAGACTTCAAGTACAATTTCGCATTGTTATTTTGTCTGTTTAGGATATGACGTCACAGTCGTCACGTCCAATCAGCTGGAGGCAGGAACTGTGCACAACGTCATGCTTCGATTGGTCGATGTGAAGGGAGTGAAGTCAGACGAAATCCTGCTCGAAAACTCCCCCAAGAAAAAGCTGTTCGGCGCCGGTCAAACGGACACCACCAGTGCGGTTACCAGACCTCTCGCCGCGTTGAAGCACGTGTTTGTCGGCGTTCAAACGAGGAAAAGTGCCAAAAAGTCCGGTGACGTCAAGTGGCATTTGAACCACGTGATCATAAAAGATGTGGAAGACGATGTTAGGTCTGCTGGAATTAATTTCGTATATTTTAAATCAATTTTCATAGCTTCAATTACAATTCTTTTTAAGTTCTTTGAGTTAAATTGATCGTTGCCAAATGTAAACAAATATGGCACATCACGTGACCAAAAGATTGATGTCAATCGAAATATGGAAGTCGAATACTGACTCAATGCTATTACTGCGCATGCTTAGAGTTAATATAACTTTTTGCGCGAATCTCATCTTTCGATGCAAACTTGTAATCGCGAAAGCAAAGAATTTTTAACCAATCAACTTTTCGTGTTTACATCGAATTTGTTTCGCGCAAAAGGTATATCTGGTCTCACGTATTTCTTACTATAAAGTCGCATTATTTCGTTCAGTTACTTATTTCCGTGTGACCAATGGTTGAAAGCGTCGCAACCCATCCAACTGGAATGCAGCGAAGTGGAGAAATCGAAAGTGGTTACGATAAGAGGTAGAAATGTTCATTTATTAACGCTAACTTGCTAGCTAGAAAAAGTAAAACTGCACAAAAACAATTCTGACGTCGATACGCATGCGTCAAATAGTGCGTAGTTAAAGGTGACGTCACAGAACGTGTTGTTAAAATACAACAAGTGTTGTATTGCATTGTCTGTGTTTGAATACGTTTCCTTTTTGTTGGTTTTTGTACACTCCAACCAATGGTTTCATCTATCTAAAAGTCAACATCATTCTCTACATCGCGGAGAACTGGTGATACGCGCGAGCTTACATGGCTGTTCGCGAGAATATCAATTGCCGTCGTTCGTGGGAATTATGGAAGCTTAGTTGCCTCTTCTCGACAATTTTTTATGAGTTGAATTGCTCGTTTATCTTCGGTTCTATGACATATCTGTTTTGAATTATATATAATATATTTTACCTTGCAAGCAACAAATAGAAACTTCTTCAATCATTCTTTACATCTTCTCTATCGCACATATGAACCCTGTACAGTAGACATCTCCATATAACGTATAATACTCCCTATTTGCCTCCACTTGGTGATTGAATTCATTCCGAGGTTTGAGATTTTTCTTCGCCGTTTTTCTTCGTGGAACACTTGGTAGGTCTAATACACTTGGTTCTTTTTCTTATTTTACATTTTTTCACGTCTATTTTCTATGCTAGCATGGGTTGGACGGGTTTACCTGATGGCTTTTCTCCACTCCAATCTGTCCTGCGCAAGGTCTCCATGGATGTTTTTAATGGATGGATTAAATGGGTTCATTAAATTATATCGTAAAGACGTTCTCTAAGAAATTCCACTAAATTCCTTAGTCTATTCCGTCTTTAGTAAATTTGTGAAATAAATTGGATGTAGTAGCAACATCCGGCATTATGTTTTAGAGTCGGTACCCGTACAGTACGAGATCAAAGTCTACACGGCCGATGTCAAAAGTGCCGGTACCGATGCCAATGTTTTCATCAACCTTTTTGGCGAGAACGGAGATACCGGTAAACGGGAACTGAAGAAGAAATTTCGCGATTTGTTTGAAAAAGGTATATCAGAAACACTTGTGCTAAAATGGGTTTATAAGAAGTTAAGATCGATCGGTTTTCTTATTGTGTCTAAAAGGATATGCGTAAAATATGAGATCTTGACGCTTTTAGGGCAAATGGACGATTTTAAAATCGAGAGCTTGGACCTTGGAAAGCTTACAAAACTAAATATCGAACACGATAACAAAGGGTTTGGAGCGGGTTGGATGCTGGATCGCGTGGAGGTGAAAAACACAAAGGATAACACTGTCGTGACGTTTCCATGCCAACAGTGGCTGGATAAAAAGAAGGGTGATAAGGCGATCTTCAGGCAGCTGATTCCAGCTAGCAGTTAGTTCATTTGAGGAACACTCATTGTCCTTAGCATGTAAATATTTTATTGTACATAAACACATACACGAATGATTTCATATCATTAACTCTTGTAATATTGTATTTTATTGTCAAAGTAATGATATTTAAGTTCATAAGGTCTAAAATGAAAGAAAAACAAAAACAATATTGAATCGACGTCCTTTTTAATGCTTTTGATGTATTGTAATGAAAAATATTATGGCGGCCCCTTTGAAGCTTACTTCAAAGTCAAATGTTATTTCTCCAGATTTGCGAAAAATTTCTTGGCTTTCCACTCTGCAGTTCTTCCATATATGGAAATGGCCCTTGAACCCTAAGAAATATATCTTTATAAAAAGATTAGTCAATGTACACAATTCTGCAAATACGCAAGAACAATCGCCTATCAAAGCATTGATTAAAAGTTTTCAGTCAAGTCAAATTGAAAAACACCAATGCTTTATCCATGAGTATTATTCAAGGGACGGCGTGTAAATCTTGCGTAATAAACTCTGAAGAGAAATTGTTTTGTAACGAAATTGTCACGGGCTCGTACAAAGTGAAAGCAAATATTTGTCTTTATCAGGAAACAAATGTTGCGAGTTGGTTCCGCAAAATACACAATTTTCACCGATTCTTAAACATGCGAACATTGAAAGGATTTTCTTTTGTTTATAAAATAACTCAGTGAACATTTTGAGAATTAGTGGAAATGTTTTTTCGTTGAAATAGAAATTCAGAGTATTTTTATTGAACGATGCACGACCTCCTTGATTAGCTTTCTCATTTTTATCAACATTGAGCCGTTTACGGAGACGAAGTTTCCGAGAGTGTTGGATGTATGAGGAAATATTCTTGCAAAGAAACATACAAGACACTCATCAAAACAACACAACGAGTTGACAGTTATTTCGAAGATTTTGGATATCATTGTATTTTCCATGTGATGTCGTCAAAATATATTGTCACGAGAAGGACCTCACTGCATCATTTACATACGTAGTTTTGCAAACCAAGTCAGTCTTGGATACTGAAAAAGTTATTCTTCGAACTGTAGGATTTCCGCTACCTTTTTCATGTTCAAACCGCTTTCATCAAAGGTAAAGGGGGTATCGAGATCTTCGGTTCTTTCGATATACAATGACGTCACGGGGGCGTCTTTTACAACAGGTTCGTGTTTAAAAGCTTCTTCGATCTTCCTTCTTACTGAGGTATTTGCAATCTCGGCGTTATACTCAACAGACTGGGCATCCATTATTTTTTGCAACTCTTTTGCGTACAAATCATCCGGGTTGGAATAATCTATTTTCGCCGTTGTAATTCTCTTTCGTTTTTCTTCCCCGATTTCATCCATCACTTCAATGGCGATATCATTAACAACATCTTCTAGGATCTACAAAAAACATCAGGCATGCATTTTCGTTGTTAAAAAAAAAACATTTTAAAAAATGTAGTAGGGAAATCTTACTTCGTTTTCATGTAACAGCATTATATCATCATCGTCATCCTCGTTGAATGAAAAGTCTTCGAAAAAATCTGTGAGTGTAAATACAAAGATATTAAAAGCATTCGGGTTTCAGTTTCAGTCCGCAAAGTTTTCTTTTCCATCTTAAACTTCATCGATATGTGGTTTTACGGGTAGTACGACAACACAGTGTTACACTTTGCGGACCCGAACACACCCCGACTCATCCATTTCCAAATATGGAGCTCTTGAAGCAGAACGAGGCAGATAAATAATGGCAAATACGTTTTAAATAGTTTTTTAATATTGCAATTTAGCATCTTTGTCACTATAAAAACCTTTGCAACTTTATTTTATTCACTGGTTGAAAATGTAGGCATAGATCTACGAAACATGTCTTCGAAATTAAAACGTGTTTTGCTTATCGACGAATGAAAATGACATGTTAAAACGTATAGAGGTTTGGAAAAACATTTGATTTGGCAAACGTTTGTAGTTTTCCTTTGTAGATGTGGTGCAAATGGAAGTTACGTTGATGATGAATACGATTTCATTCTTGTTGAGCTTAGATGGTGAGACCACAGTTGCTAAACTTTATCTGCGTTAGTGAACTTTTAATGTTAGGTAAACATTTACGTGAAACATTCGTTTATTAACTCTCACACTAACCCTAACCCTCACTTACCACTCTCGACGAATGAAACTAACAACAAAACGAACAGTCCAACTTTCATCATTTTGGCGTGCATCAAAAACCTTCTTTGACAAAAGAGGAAGTTTTTGTTTGCACGTAATCTACCCATTATGACGACAAAATCCGAAATTCCGGTCGTTCCTAGGAAATCGAAATTTAAAAACACTCCTTATGTCAAGACACAAAACTACTGGATTCCAATCTATGTCTAGCCATTTTAAACTGTTAAAATATGGCCCTTGTTTAAATTTGAAATTGAACCGGGAACTTTCGTCTAGTGGCGTGACAACGACAAGTCGCCATGGTAACCAACGGTCGATGTCAATTCTGCAAGATTCCAGAAATTCATTCGGCACAATATCTCCACTGCGTTATTTTTAACAGAATTTTATTTCGCCTTAGTATAACTAAATTATTAGATATTAAAACCTCAAGACGCGGTAACAAGATTTATACAAAACTAAAGCTAAGCGGATAAGAACGTGTTTATATGTCATATTTCCCTTTTATGTCATATTTTCATTTTTAAAATGCCGAAAACTAGTTCAAAGGTCAGAAACTTCAAACAATCAATTGGAGAGGTAGAAGAAGATGTGATTTCGCTTCGCATGGTGAAAGAACTTGTCGCTGTGCAACGTGAAACAATTCTTTGTTTTTTCCATGAACCAATGGGAAGCCTTAACGAACGGGTTGACAACATGACGATGGCAAGCGTTACTTTTATAGGTGACAATTGCGGAGACAAAGCAATGGAAAGTTAGGAAAGTTTGAAATATTTCCGACAAGAAGTGGAAAAGTTGAAAGAAGATTGTATCCATGTTGTAAAAGAACTTCAAAATAAGCTTGTTCCACAGATCAGTGAACTAAAACAGAAAGCGGTTGTGCAAGGAGACAGATCACGGCGGAACAACCTTAGAATAAGCGGTGTTCCAGAAGACATTAAAGAGGATTGGAATGAGACAAAGGGGAAGGTACAGAAACTGTTAAAAAAAAAAACTGGAAATTGTATTACCTGTTACAATTGATAGTGAGGGCTGTTAGCATTAAAAAACATAACAATAGTTCAAATTGTGAAGAAAGCATGAAACTTGATACAAATGTCTATCATGATATTCCAAACAAATTTAGGATGGGAGCCACACCCAAAAGTCACGTGATCGCACTATTTGCTCGGAAATCAACTTTCTCAAATCTCAACATATTATATACCATTGGAAAGGAAATTCGATGTAGATTCCAAAGAAGAATTACCTAATATCGTAAAAGTCAACCTACGAAGAGTTATTGGTGCTTAAAGTGAGCAAAATGACGTCATCAAATACTACTTACCAGTAATTTGTTTTCTAGGAGAGCAAAGATTTTTCGATGCAAATTTTCCTTGGCGATTGAAAATGTTGCATTGTAGAATTTGTTTTTAAAATGAGAAAACAAAGTTTGAAGATATTAGCATGTGTCTTGAGTTGACGCGACGGGTCAACCAACACCTTTTGTGGGGTCTGATGAGCGTCGATTTAGGCACCTTAACTCGGCGTTCGGTTCATCCAGCATCGCCAGTTCTGCTTACCAAAACTGGCCCACTAAGAACTTTCATTCTGTACCCCACTTCAATTGAACAAGCCGGGCCTCTTACCAATTTAAAGTTTGAGAATGGGTTAAGGTTGTTTCAAGCCTAAGACCTCTAATCATTCGCTTTACCTGATAAAACTGTTCCGAGTCCCAGCTATCCTAAGAGGATCTTCAGAAGGAACCACCTACTAGATGGTTCGATTAGTCTTTCACCCATATACCCAAGTTTGACGATCGATTTGCACGTCAGAATCGCTACGAGCCTCCACCAGAGTTTCCTCTGGCTTCGCCCTACTCAAGCATAGTTCACCATCTTTCAAGTCCCAACAGATGTGCTGTTACTCAAACCTTTTTAGGAGTAGAACAAGTCGGTAAATGATGCGCTCGCTCGGCGACAAACAAGATCTCACTTCGGCCCTTGCGGACCTTCACTTTTGCTCACACGAAGACTCGCACACATGTTATACTCCTTGGTCCGTGTTTCAAGACGGGTCGTATAAAACCATACGACCGCCAACAACCTGGGAACATCGCGTGCGCTTGCCTCGCCGACAATCCCAAACAGTTTGATCACACTGCTCGACAAAGAACCGGAACGGGAGAGGCCAGCCCGTCAAAAAGACGAGCATGTGCTGCTGCAACAACTGATGCAGGTATCAGGCCAAGACATCTCTTACATTTGAAGTTTGGATCCTCTTTAAGCCTGCTATTGATACCAGAACAGGTCTTACGTATCCAATGTTTGCAAGAGGAACACATAATGGAGTTAATACTACCACCTTTTCTACAAACACCACAAGGAAGCTTGCACTTGTCAATGGGATTTGACAAGTAATTTGACAAGATTACCCAAACCTTTCGGTTAAGTTTAAGACTCGTTGAATTCGACGGTGGTGGTTGTTGATATATATATATATATATGAGCTTAAATAACTTTCTAACACTTTATTCTCAGGTTAAAACATAATTCCTTTTCATAATCTAAATTAAATTTCCTTTCCAACGGCATATAATATGATAAGGTTTGGAAAAAACGATTTCAAGCAAAACTTTGATGACGTCATTTTGCTCACTTTAAGCACCAACAACTCTTCGTAGGTTGATTTTTACAATATGAGGTAATTCTTCTTTGGAATCTACATCGAATTTTCTTTCCAACGGTATATAATATGTTGAGATTTGAGAAAGTTGATTTCCCAGCAAAAAAGTGCTGACGTCAGCGATCACGTAACTTTTGGGTGTGTCTCCCACCCTAAATTTGTTATATATATCATGATAGACATTTGTACCAAGTTTCATGCTTTCTTCATCACTTGAACTATTGTTATGCTAACAGACCTAACTATGAGCGCGCGCACCGAATCGGGAATAGGAGAAGGATCATAGCAATAAAGAAATAATAATGGCGAACGTTAAAAAGATCAAAGGTTTGAACATTTTTGTTAACGAAGACTACTCTGAAGAAACCATGGTATTACCTATGCCCCTTTTTGCTCAAGCGATATTTGCCAGCTTATTGTCGATGATTTGCGTTGAAAGTAAATTACTTCATTATTGACTTATTAGATTTTCAATTTTATTATGGAGTTAAGTAACATCAACGCAACAGCATTTCACGAACTAGTTTATAATCCCTTTTCAACATCTCAACTAACAAATGTCTTGATCCAGACCAAAACCTCTTTGAAGATTCTAACCTCTCATCTGTCAAAGCAGTTTATTACAATCTGGCAGAATCATCAAATTTATCCCATTCACGTTATCTGCTTTTAACTGAGTCTTGGTGCACGGAAAGTTCGCTTAACGATTCCTCATTAAAACTTAATGGTATGACGTTTTACATTTACCGTGACCCGCACAAACGGGGGTGGCGGATCGCAATAAAAGTGTAGTATACTGGTCAGGAATATGAGAAACATAGCTATGAAATACCTATTTGGATATTTTAAAAACTAGCGCTACAAACACTTTTCTACCATAATATCGTTTTGACATCAATTTTATTCGTCAGCATTTATATTCTTTTTTTCTCAGGGCTTATAACATTTATTGTCTGCTAGCGTTGCCTTTGCCTGGGAAAATGAACGTTTTCTTCGACGAATGTAGACGAAATTTTGAAAATAAGTGGCGCGTTAAAAAACAACATAACAATATTCTTTACTCACTATGTATTGCTTTGAAGTGCTACAGTAAAATTAAAAAAAGAAGGAAGTAATGGTCGAGTCATGTTCGAGCAATAAATTTGTTTTCATTTAATTGACATTTTTTACAAAAATCTTTAGGAAAGCCCCAGATTTTCAATTTGGCCGATAAGGTAGAAACACAAGAAGCTTCATGCCGGTAGAGGTTTAAAAGAAAACGCCATAAAGTCTAGCATTCTATCGCTATAAAAACCTTTAACTTTTATTCACTGGTTGAAAATGTAGAGAGAGATACGAAACAACTCTTTTGTTATAAAAACATAAACCTTGATAACAAGCAGCGAAACTCTGTATTCCGTCAATGCGGAGTAAGGTACTTTGCATACTGCGCGTCATTGATAACGCCTTTGGATTGTAGCAAGCATAGATGTAGACGTCATCGATGTCTGCATTGGTCTCGGTGTGGTTATTTGAAAGAATAATTTCCAAGCATGTTCTAATAAGTAGTAGTTATCGCGAGATACAAAAAAAATATGCGATATTTTTCGATATTTTTTATCACGTTGTATTCGCGAATTTACAATTATGGGAAAGGCCCATTCGATTGCCTAATACAAGATCTTTCGGCTTTGGAGAATTGACAAAAAGGAATTCTCATCGCAACCACACTTAAGGAATTGTTAAGAAAATTACTTCGATTTGCTAAGAAAATTAAGCCTCGGACAAACAAATGCTTTTCTTATTAAAAAAAACAAAATACAACATGTGGATAAAGGGCCGTGGGATTTATGGTCTGCTAAAACTGCACAAAACATGTGACAACATTCCAAGATTCCGACCAATTGTATGTCTTCAGGCCGTTTTGATTACAGCCTAGAAAAATTCTTAGGTGATTTAGAAACCCTTTCTGGACTGAAAGTATTCTCTCCAAGATTCTTTTACGTTACTCAAGCCATCCAACAACCGAAACTGCACAACCGGCAGTAGACAAGATATTTACTAGTAACCTAGGTTATATCTAAGAAAGATTTCCTCTTCTTTTTCGTAAAAAAAAAAACATCATTAAAGTTTACTTAAATAATTCATATGGGTCTTACTTGTGACCAGAGGGAAATGGCACACTGCCTTTCTTGATGTTCAAACAGGTAAAGTGAAACATTTCACCATCAGAAGATTTATGGAAGAATCAATTATTCTAGTTTATATCATTTTCACACAAACTGATTGATTAAAACACTGATTTATCAGGGCTTACAAAATTAACAATACTTGGCTGACTTCGACACTTTGATGTAAAAAAGATAAAAGTATTAGCATTATTTAAGCAACAAAGAGAACCATGGACAACCTTTTCACTTCAATTAGAAGAATTGGGAAAGAATGGTTGCAAGCAACGGGAGCACCAGGATTTTGTGGGAGCATTTCGTATTTCGATCTTATTATTACCAGTTCCTTTTTCATCTTCATTATTTCCTTCGAGCAGCTCTTAAGATAAATTACGTTTCCACGTAATAATGATTCTAAAGGATATATTGAATTTGCACGTGATAATGATTCTAAAAGATATATTGAATTTGCACGTGATAGTGATTCTAAAGGATATATTGAATTTGCACGTGATAATGATTCTAAAAGATATATTGAATTTGCACGTGATAATGATTCTAAAGGTATATTGAATTTGCACGTGATAATGATTCTAAAGGTATATTGAAGATCGTTTTACATTCAAACTCTCAACGTCATATAAAAATGGTACCGTTCAACGTTTCCTTTTCCCCTTTGATATCTTTTCCTTTCTTTTCTTCAAGTGTTTCGGCATTTTTTCTTTCCTTTTTTCTCGGTTTTGTTCTTTTACCAGTACTTTATTTTCTTGTCTTAATTGTTTTTTGCTTTTAATTTCTCCCTGTTCTTCGTGCTTTTCACTTTCATCTGAACTGCTTCCATCGTCACTATCCTCAACATTATCCTGGTTAGCACTCAAATCCTTATCTACTTTCAAGCCCGACAAATCATCAGTCATCGCTGTTATATTCGCATAGAACAAGTTGTTCGTATCGCCCTGCTTAACACATCTAGTATCCCGTTCGCAGTCAATCACCTCATCCAATCGTCTCGGGATATACGCGCTTTTAAACACCTCTTCGTCAACAATGTCTTCTTGAGTCAGTTGCTCTATTGTTCTGTTGATAGCAACCTCTTGTGCACGCTGCAAATAATCCTCAATGTTTGTCTCACTAATGAGTGGATCGGTGACAAAGTTAAAGAGCTCTTTTACAGTCATCACACTGACGTTGCGCTTGCGAAAGAAATCGTTGACATTGGTGCAATCCTTCCGCAAAAAGTTGAATGCCCTCGGGTGATCATGCTCAACAGACTGCGACACATCGATGATGTACATGGCGTCGGTGGCCACATTGTAAAGGATGTTGAACTCGGATAGGTCTGCGTGCACCAGCTTCGCCTTCCAGTAAAGATCTCGCATTATTCGTACGCACTGCATGTACAGTTCGCGCGACTTCGACTCAGATATGTTTGCATCTTTGAGAAGAGGCGCAGGGAATCCATCATCACCAATGAAATCCATTACAAGAACATGGCTACGCAGTATGATAGGTTCGGGACATGGAATGTTGGCGGATCGGAGGCGAGCTAAATTTCGCATTTCTTTTTCTGCCCATGTTCTCACCATCTTTCGAGGGTTACCTAACAAAACATTTGATTCGATGATGGCATTATGAGATGTTGGACGTACCTTTGCAGTAGCCATGTCGGAACCTGTACTCCCCGCTGACGTACTTATCCCGATCTTTGAACACAAGTATGGAGGTTTTGTAGATCTTAATCGCACGATCCTCACCAGACAAAGTAGATGCGTGATAAACGTTCGCCTCTTTACCTAAAAATACCAAAAAAAATTATTTCGTTGAAATCGAAAATTTCCGGTCACGAAACAGAAACGTAAGCTTATGTGGTTCATTAGCGGTACCGTAAAAAGCAAACAAATTAAAATATCTCATTTTGTTAGAGTTCAAAAGCCAATTCAAGAATGTGCGTCAGGCAGCCCATCAATAAAGTAGTCATTTTGCAGCCGAATTCAACCATCGCTTAACTGAATTCCTTTACTTCGATAATAATTCTAATTTTATTTAATCACACAAAAGAAGCACGGAAACACTTCAATTCCGTAGTTAATGAAGAATGCACCTGTACTTATGCACCCATTGATTTCAGATATGACGCCTTTGTTCAGTAGCTTGAATATGATCATTTTCGTTCTCGGATCGAGCACTTGTTCCACGGTAGCACGGTCTTTGCGGTCCTTCACTCGAAAACCTTGAGCATACTGCTTTTTAGCCGTCTCCTGTAGATGGTTGGCAGCACGACCTCTTAGATTCGTAGGACCTAAAAGAAATTCAATTGGTGGTCTTGAATGATTTGGAGACAATGCGCTCACCTTCATATTTTCCTATACATATTTTATTAACAAACTTTCCGAACTGTTTCTCATGAGGTTGTAGGGCGGACTTGCTCTTGTTTCCAGTGTAGTTCTTATTAATCACTATCCCTCTGTTGAATTGCTCCCAATCATCTTCCTCGTAAGAATCATAATCGTCATCAGATGGAAAAACCATGCTCTCATTACCTAAGAATCAATCGAGATAAAATCAAATTCGTATACAATTTAAGAAAACGTGACATTAATTTAACAACTTTTAAGTATATATAAAAAAATGTTTGGAGAGATATTTCTCGATAATTGCGTCAAAATGCAATATTTTCATTCCTGCAGCTAACACCAGCAATCATCATAAACATTTTTCACTTTGACAAGGAGCCCTGCTTTCTTTCAGCTTCGCAACACGTTCATCAAAATACCGGTAGTTAACAACAATCTTCTGGTTTTCAAATTTTCGTTCTTACAGGAGGTGTAACCCTCACATGACTGCGGGCATCATTGTCTTGAATTATTATACATTTGACTGGGATCACTCGAAGAATACATCGAGATCCACGATGGTGACAAAAAAATATTGATGGCAAGAGCGTGCAGAAAAGTTTAGTAAAAAAGACAGTGGTAAAGAAGTTTAGTGGAAAATACAATTTTATCTTGTTAGTAGAGTAGTATATTGTTAGTTGTTGTTGTTTGTTCAAAAGTTCTTTAACTGCCGTGGTTATGCTGGGAAAGTATTTTCTTTTGCCTTTGGAGTTTAGGGTCCACTGGTTGCATCACACTCCCATTGACTGACACATCACATAACAGTAATAACATTTGCCAATGTAAACCACTAAAACGTTATGACTACAATGACATTACTCGCTGAGATAAACTAAAGTAAATTCCTCTTTGGTTGAATTGTTACACATTGACCTGGCTCACAGGATTCAGACTATCCACCAATATTCATTGCACGAACGCTTGAACGTGTTCGCATGGCAGGTGGAAAGTCTTCCAAACTAGTTCCGGTATGGCACAGGTTGCTGCTTTGTGATATTTTTGTGAAGAGTGCTAAGGAATTCCAAGGAAAGTTGAAGCCCTGATGGTCTGAAAGTTAACGAAAGAGCATGTGGCAAGACAATTCACTGCTAAAGTTCATCAGTTGGCCTGTGATGGTTAGAATAATAGTGATAATGTTGAAAGTATCTGGACTATTATGAGGAATAGTCTTCTAGAAACCATTGACGATACCTGTTGGTAGACAAAAGGGGCAGCTAGACATAGACAGACCTGGTGGTAGAATGATGAGGTTGACCAGTCTATAAAGGAAGAGGATACTTTAGAAAGAATAGAAGTCAGGTGGTAGTAAAAGTATTTACCTAGAAACTAAGAGTCGTGCTTGTTACTTAGTAAAATCAGAAGCAGATTTGCAGACTTGTTGAGAAGGGAAGACCAGCATAACGAAGTGATCAAGATAGCAGAGCGAATGAAGATGACTAACCAGGATGTTGTATGTGAGAAGTGTACATGTAATAATGAGGGTTTTTTGGCTAGCACCGAGAAGGAAAAGAAGTTATTATGAAAGAGTTATTATAAAAAGTTACTTAACACTGAGTTTGAACGGAATGAGAATAGTTTGTCAGAAGTTAATAAAGTACCGTAAGCCGGGGCAACTTTGACCTTTGAGGTAACTTTGACCACTTTTGGTTATTTTCTTACATCATCAAAAAATTTATATTCTGATATTCAGAAGTACACTATTTAACATTTTCTTGGAAGAGAAACCCTTTGGCTTCGTTTCTCAGGTCATTGCTTGCTGATTTCACACTTTCTAGATTTGATATGGGCTTGGATTTAAAGATGTAAATTGGAAATGCAAAGAAACGTCATTCAAAATGTTGCTCTGGGGAAAACAAAATCAATTCAAAATGATGTTTCATATGCAAATATAATAAGTAGGATGCTCAATTTTACGTAATTCAACATTTGGAATCAAATCTATGCATAAATTAGTCCTTAATTTAGAGTGGTCAAAGTTACCCCAGAAGATCATAGATCCAGGGAAGCCATTTTGAAGGAGATTGGGCACTAATTAGGCTTTCCCAGAATGCTTTTGTCAAGCATGGATTTCAAATTACAAATATCCCAGCTCAGAGAAGAAACTATATTGGCAAATGCACAAGAAAGGACGAATCAACAAGTGAAGTTTATTTCATCTGTCTGCAACGTTTACGGGATGTCTTCGAATACAGAGAAAATATTGTTGAAGAGGTGGTACCAATTGTCCTCAGTGTTGTTCTTTCGCCTACAAGATCTCAACGAGGTGCAACACTTGATTTCAAGTCATCTGCCAGGGTACTGAACTATGTGGAGAGTAACTTGTTATACTGATATTTTGAATAAAAACGAATTATGTAACATATATATATATATATATAAAATGTTTATAGAGACCATAATCTACAGCTTTATATTCATGCTCACTATTTTGTTCACTTCTTGATTATAAATGGTTCAATATATACCAGTTCTATTGCTGTGCTTGACGTTCACTCTATTCTCTCTTCTTGGAATTTATTTCTACAAAAACTAATTCCCTTATCACTTGATAGCACCTGCTTTTTATGATAGGGTAATAGCATAATGGAGGCAGCTGAATGCCCCAGGGTATAAAATGAAAACTAGGTCACGTGACCTCTCCAAATTTACTAAAAACAATTTTTGGTCCAAGAAATACTTCGCCTGGACAAAGTTACCCCAGTGGCGGGTAACTTTGACCAACAAGCAATTATTCTAATAAATCAAATCTTAAGAAATATTTTGATCAATTTTATTCACAAGTACCCTGAGAAATGGTGTCCACGACTTTTTAAATCAAAATTAGTAGAAATAGCCCACACATATGAGAGAAAAAACACACTTTATGCCAAAAGCAGTTTGGTTTTGTTCCAGGACATAATATTGAAAGTGAATGGCGAAAGTCATAATTAGCAGCAGTGAAGCCAAGAGTGGCCTTGAAGTTGGAAAGTGGCCTTGTGAAGTTTGCAGGGAAGGAGTTGGTAATAACTCAATTTTTTGCTTGACTTGCAAGCATTGGGTACATAGGAAGTGCAGTGGTATTGCAGGAAGATTAAGAGCTAACATTCAGTTTTTATGCAAACATTGCAAAGGTGAGATTATAGACAACTTTCCTGCTTCAGTGACAAACATCATCATCGTTTGTACAGGAGTGTAGGATGTCTAGAACCTCCTGGTCATAATTGTTTGATAAAAACTTGGTATAAAACTGGTGCTTGCGTGGATGTACGATTATGCTGTTTTGAAAAATTTGTCTGACCAAAATGCATCTAAGTTATGCTTTTAAGAATTGATTGGTAGCAGTTACTAGTGACTCTGGTAGGTTGTTCTACGTCTTGACGACACATATACTGAAAAAGGTATCCAGAAATTCAGTTGACAGTGAGTAGAGAATAACTTGAAGGAATGACCTTGTGTTCTCTGATACTTGGGGGTTCACAAAGAAGCGTTCAGGGTCGAGTCTATCAATACCATAGAGCAGGGATGGCCAAATGATTTTGGTCACGATCCACTACTGCCAAATCTGACAACTTAGAGATCCACAATGAGTTACTTACCATGTCGATAGTTTTCTAATAGTGCTCTACAGGAAACAATATGGCGCTCTCAAAATAATCTCAATGAAAATTTGTAAAGTTTATTTATAAAAGGCTTAACAAATACATAGACCTAAGAAAACTTATAATAAAAATTAGAAAAAATTAAATTTTTAAGCAAATTTTAAAATAAATATATACTTTGAGAATTTCGTTTCAGAGCCAACTTGAAAGATCCACAAAAAAAGCTAAAAAGATCCGGATCCGGATCTAGATCCGCCATTTGGCCTTGGCAGCCATAGAGTATCTTGAAGACGTGGATCATATCCCCTCTTTCCCTCCGGTAGTGTAGAGAATAGGGAAGAATAGAAATTCTTCATTGAATATGAGCAGTGCAGGTTGTTGCTTCCGATGTGAAGAGTTTTACACTTTTGGGAATTGAAGGGAAGTTGCTATGTTCAAGACCAATACTCAATACTTGACAGATATTCTTGTACTTTTGTGTAGATATTGACATTATCGGCAAAAGCTGGGTATGGCTTGAGATAACATCCAACAGATTATTAACAAAGATGAAAAAGTGTGTGGGGCCTAACTTAGCTTTGTGGAATTCCACTGAAAACTCTTCAATATCTCCAATAATCCGACTCGGACAACGACACAGTCCGAGTGAAAGGGCTTTATCCATGATAATAGCGGGCCACATATTCTTAGTTATTCAACTTTCTTGAGTAATCTAGCATGTGGTACTGAGTCTAGAGCCTTGTTAAAGTCCAGGTCAACACATCAACTGGCTCACCTTTTTCTATACATTATGTCAAATCCCCAATCTGACAGAGTGTGTTGCACAAGAACGTCCAGGAGCAAATCCATGCTGAGCGTTGCAATACAGCTGTTGACATATTTCCTGAAAGACTTATGATTCGCCATTACTTCTGTTGCTAGATAAATTTCAAAGTCATTACGTAGATTCCGGTTGGCATTTCACAGGGAATACCTTTCATGAGTGTATGCAGCATAATTCCATGTAATTCGAGATTTCAAGTATCTTTTCCACAGTCCTCGCTTTCTCTTAGAAAGGGTTAAAGTTTCGTGTGTCACATAAACATTCCTTTTCTTGCTTTTGCTTGCATTTTTCGCTTTGGAATATTTAGTCCAGTCGCTGAACTTAAAAAGATAGTCAAACCCGAAAAAAATAATATTAAACTGTTAAATATTAATTTTAACTATTAAACTTTCACATAAAAACTATGGTAAAAAATGCACACATTTGATGTTATGATTCATTGAACTGTCATAAGTTAAGATTTTCGAATAAGATGTTATGTTGCCACTTAAAATAAATTTAGATCGGAGACAGTTGCTCTGTTTTTATGTTGTTTGTAACTGTCAGAATGCTGTTTAATGGTTCTTTAATATCTTTTATATATTTAGCAAATAAAAATTAAATTAATTTTGTATTGGTTGTGCAGAAGTCTGTTGTTGACAGAAGATATAAGTTGGCGGTGAAATTGTTACATAACTTTGGTAAGCATGATTTCTCTTCTTCATTGTAGCCTTACAAATCAATATTTTATTTGTTTAGATGGCGCAGTTCAATTCATCACAATGCGTGTTTTGTGAAGGTGAATTTACTGCTTCTGCACCGTCCGTTCAAGTACACAGTAAAGGCTTGAATGCCTTGATAAAAATTAGTGCCGATCGAAAACTTGAAGAGTTGAACACCTACTTACAAGGCATCAAACATGTATTTGTGCATCATGACTGTCGTAGAAAAATCGACTGAAGAAACATTTCCAGTTAAGAAATTATGGTCATCTCTGGACATAACCTTCAACTGGAAATTACATTGCTTTTTGTGCGCTGAACCTGTTGATTTGAAGCACAAATATAGAGACAAAGTCACAAATGTCATGATACTACCCCTCAGATCAAATATGATACAAAAGTCTAGAAAAAGAGGTGATTCTTGGGCTAACACTGTATTGACACACCTAGAAAGTTCTGTAGACCTTGTGGCAGAAGAGGCAATGTATCATGCAGTGTGCATTAAACCACATCCGGCTGGGTTTCTATATTTGGAGAAGATTTGGTTAATTGTGAGAGATCAGAGGAGATAGGAGGAGCAACCATTCAAAAAACATTGGATGGTCAAAATTTAGCAACTGCAACTATTCAACGCAAAAACTGCATTAAACCACTTGAGGTACTTGGAAATTTTGTAAAGATAGACAAGGAACATGTACATGTCAATCCAATCATTCTTTTTACAAGACTGACCGCTATTGCAGAACGTGAAGACGATGTTGAGAAGTACTTTTCATTCGAAATGACACCATATCCTCCTTCACTGTTCAAGGATGGACTTATGAGGAAAGCTGATAAAGCTGCTTTGAGATGACGATAGACAGAATATCTTTGATATATTCTAATATAAAATATGGAAATGCTAGTACTTGGACATTGGTTACAAGATTTAAAAAAATGTATGAACTTAAATTTGTTATAAAGTGAAAAGTGATCCTTTACTATTTAGGTCGGTGTTTTTTTTGGAATGTCCCAAAATGTAAAATTAAAAATCTTGAATTTCACATTTTTTGACATAATTTTTACAATTTTACTATTTTACCGGTCAAAATCTTTTCAATGTGGTGTATTTAAATGTCAAAAATATGTCAAAATTGGTTTGGGAGTAATTCAGGATGAAATTTCAGTTCTGCCTTATAATATTTAATGACTAATAACTTCAAATGTGTGCATTTTTTTACCATAGTTCTTATGTGAAAGTGATTCAGCATTAAATTAACTTTCTAATGAGGTATAAAACATCAATTTCAGACGATTTCGATTTTTGGCCTATGGGAGCTGCCGTCATTATTGAAAAATGCCTAAAACTCACTATTCCCAAGGGGGAATCACGGGGCTTTTTTTTGGTGACTCCACATCACCAATCAATCCACCTGACAAAGTTTCAGCTTAATATTATTTTTTTCCGGGTCAAATCATTCAGCGACTGGACTAATTCTCTTGCATGCATTGATGAATTTTATCAGAGAGCTTTTTTCCACGAGTCAACACAGCTTAAAGGAGAAAAAAATCATCCTAGCTGACATCACACAGACCTCTTCTCATTTCAACATAGTTGCCTATGTTGAAATTGTAAACAGAGTCTTTTTTCTCTTGTGGTGCTTTGTATCCAACCAAGTGTGTCGTGTTGACCAAAAGACAACAGTGGTCGCTTCTCAACTTAAGGGAGGCAAGTGTTCAATGTTGTGGATCAGGTCCAGTGCACCAGTGAATACAAGGTCAAGAAGGCTAACCTGCTTCCCTATCCTAAATCTTGTGAGCTTTGGTATGTGCTGAAACATGAAATTGACAGGCAGGGTGTTCTGTTCATCATTACACTGTGCATGTCAGTTTCTCCAGTCTATTTCTCTGAAATTAAAATCTCCCACTACAAGGATATGTTTATCTTTCCTTAAAGTGGCTCATTAGAGATGATTGAGAACTTCTGTTACTTAGGTGATAAGTTGGGTAATGATGGGTGAGTGGAAAAAGTGTTATTTGTAGGATAGGTTCTGCTTGGAGAAAATTTAGAGACTTATATCCTAAGGTTCCTCTGTTGCTCTACTAGATCTTTGTCAGTTTAGGTTAAAAGAAGGTTGTATGAAAGTGAGACTGAGCTGTGAAACAAGTCTGCACTGTTCAGAAACCAGGCTTATTCTAAACCAGGATTATTGAAGAGAAGATAATGGAGGAGTAATTGGGTTAGGAGGTGTAGATACTTGATAGTTGCTGGTGCAAAGCCTATAAGTAGACAAAGAAAAAAATGAAAAGAGGTAATAAGGACACATTTGCTACAGAGAAATTTGAGTTTAGACCTAACACAGTGTAGATCAGGTTGAAAGACAACCATTAACATACTCCATCCAACCAATGTTAGCATAACAAATGGTACATTAAGCCAATAATGATGACAATGATATATGTATCTGAGAAATACATTATTAATTAAATGCATTTTGAATGATATACTTTCTACATGTCTTTTTAAAAAAGATTATTTGAGAGCATTTCGCAACTTTTGGAATAGCATCCACTCTTCCTTTTAGTGTCACACCTTCAACAAAAAACTCCACATGTGATCATTTGGTTTTGTTGTTGCATTATCTATATGGCTTCAAGTGAAGAAAACAGCTTCACAATCATGACATGTTTAATTTTTTTGTTTGTCACTTTGTAAAATGATTTCGTAAATATTTATAACTAAACTACTAGATATAAAGCTAAAATATAGAAATAAGATATAGCTAGTAAACAATTAGACAGTCTATATACCTTTTCTTGTAGATATGTCATCCTCGACGTCATCAAATTGATTATTCTCGGCCAACATTTTCTATTAGGAGCTAAACGAAATAATAATAATTAAGTAGAAAATATTTAATTAAATAAGTATAGTTGAAAATTATATATTTGTGTTATTGTTATTACGAGAAGTCCATTTGGAGAAAGTTACGGCCGCGTGAGAAGTGAAGGCTGCACGGCTGCCATTATGTTTGTTGTTATCACATCACCTTCTGTCAAACATTATGCAGTTCAGTGGGTGTTAATTATTTTATTTTATCGTAAACAAATAAAAGATTTATATATAGTTCTTTACCCAAAAGACCAAAACTTATTATAGCTGAACGTTTTAATTCAATTTTACACACACACAAACATATAACAGATACCATTCAGGGTTGGAATTAACGTTTGTAAAGTGTTTCGTGAAAAATAAGCGCCGCAGGCAAATTTTTTTTTGACTTTCACGAACCATATTTTGCCAAAACAATGGTTTCACGAAGCATTTTCACGAACAAATATGAATTTATCTGCACTATCTTACATACTATAAACTTGTTCCTTATCTAATTTCCATAATCAAAAACAAAATAATAAATAACTTAAAGTTTTAACACACAAATATGGCACAGATGAAACTAAATGGTTACGGAGGGGAAAATCTCCAGGGTAACAAAGAACTTAGCTGAGTGATTTTTTTAATTATACGACGTACGTACGAACAAACACATTGCAAGAAGACATAAAAATGCGGCAAGGGACAATGAATTAAATTAAATCAAATGACAAATTATTTAGTGCAAAACATAAAAATATGTCTACGCAAAAAGGTATGCGAAACAGTAAAAATTGTATTCGCGGAGGCAACAATTTTAATAATGAGAAGACTGTGATATGTGCCGTGACATATTTTCACTAGCGAAATACAGCTTTAACAAGTTAAAATACGACGACTTCTTCAGTGATAACGATGTCTTCTTGAAATTAGGAAAAGTGCAAAGTTAACCCGTTAAACCTAGCTGTCGTGTTTTTCTTCAGAGTCTACTGCATGTTTATTGATTTTGTGTCTTTTCATTGTTTTTGTAAACAAAACTGAACGTTTCTTTGCGGTTTGATCTTTTTTTCTTCCATCGAATGCAGCATAGTTCTTCTGCATTTGTTTGTCTCTAAGATGAATGGAACTTTTAAACAACTACAAGCAGTATCGCGTGCAGTAAACATGTCTGTCGGTTTTCTTTGAAAATCTTACATTTTTATATTTTACGTTACATAACAAATTTTTTTAAATGTTTAATTGGTAACGTTAACTTTCTTGAAAATGAAAACAAACGTAGTTTTCTTCACATGATATTCTTACATGAAAAGTGATAAAATATAATATAAATCAATAAAGATGTGATCATCACGGAAGAAAAAAAGTCATCGCTCGTGAAAATTAAAGCATGCGAGCGCCTAATCACTCGCGATATTCGATGATGGCGTGTGCCAGCACTTGCGAGTCCGATCGTTAGTTATTTTTCGATCGAGTTATTTTTAAACAGACAATGGTATGACGTCACACTTGCATAACATTAGAATGTGCGCATTGTTAGTGCGATGTTTTCAAAAGATGTTTTGCAAAAAGAAATAAATCACACTGATAAACGTAACTGTTATTTTTTAAATATAATATTTTAAACGATTTTATTTACAAAAAATAACAACAATGTATTCTTATTTTAATAACAATTATTTGCAAAGTTGAATATTACACATCGGACATTATGTCCGATGTAAAATGTGTATATACCGGACATCTATCATTGAGTTCCGGACAATGTCCGATGTCCGGCACTTATTTTATGGCCTGCACGTGTTTGTGAAATAAAGTCGCGTTTGTCTAAAACCATCTCCTCCGTAGATATTATTTTGGTGCGTAAATGGTATAAGGAAGAAACGGCAAGCGGTGCATGTAAAAAATAAAATTGTTACTTTTAAAGAAATATTTTTTATTATGGATTCGTGATATTCAGATATTTATCGTTTTTAAATTCGTGAATATAGAAAAACGATTCGTGATTCACGAATCACGAACCGTTAATTCGACCCCTGCCATTAATTTGATTGACATTGCTAACGAATTTGTCTTTAAACGTGACAGCAGAAAGTTGATATTTGGATATTTCTAAAGGGAAATAAAGAACATGTTTCTCTTTTTATGTCGTTAAAGTAATGTGTGATATTTCTCTATCTAGCTAAAGTTTTATTTATGGAAAGGAAATTGAAATAAAAGATGAAAAGTGTTATAAAGGTACAGTAAGAGACAAATCATTTACAGTTTTCCCATATAATTTCAAACAGATCCTGGATCCTTGTCCTAAAAATTTCTTGGAGCAAGTTTCTTTAAAGTTTTTTTTCACAATAAGTTTACAGGAAAATCTTTTTAATTTGATTTCCTTCTGACTATAGTGCGCAGAAACTGCTGATATTGGACCTTCTAACACCAAGTAAGGTCCTATTTAAAAAGTAAAGTGTTACCTTTGTTTCAATGTTATGGTGTTTTTAGAGTTGAGAAAGTAAAGAGCTCACACTGCGACAAAGACAATGATGATAGTGACAGTGGTTATGAACGAGAAGAAAGAAAACGTAGAAGGAGATTATATTTGTGTGATGAAGATGAACCTAAATCTAAATCATCAAAATACAAAGGTATAACCAGACTGAAACTAATGTTATAAATTACCAGTTTTTGTAAAGATATCTTCAATTGTTTTCTTTTTCTTCTCTGGTTTTATTTCTTCTTGTGGTTCATTCTTGCTTTTAATTTCATCATCTCTTTCCAGACCATGGTCTATATGGCGCATATATTCCACCCTCAAAATTAAGAGCACTTCAAGAGGGGATTACAGACAAGTCAAGGTTAGAAAACACAAAACTGTGATATATGTATCTATATATATATATATGTTTTATTGCACGTGGGTGTAAGTGTTTGTATATATATATATGTACGTGATTGATTTTTGTTTGATTCTCTTACTTTCAGCGTGGCTTACCAGCGTATGGCTTGGGAAGCCCTAAAAAAATCTATAAATGGACTTGTGAATAAGGTCAACACATCTAATATCAAACAAATAGTAGTGGAACTTCTACAAGAGAACATTGTCAGAGGAAGGTAAGATATTTTAATTTATATTTTAATCTTCAAGACGGATGTCATACATTCAAAATTTCTTATCAATGTTTAAAAGTATCCTTTAATAAACACTACAGTATTTATTTATTTTTATTTATTAATCATCAAGTTTTGCAGAAGAAAGACGTGTTTATGTGTGTGGATTTTTGATAATTTGAACTTGTTTTGTACAGTCGTAGAAGTAGAAATTATTGTTGATTACATAGTGGTTGTTTTGGAATTTGTTTGGATTTACTTTTTGGTTCTCTTGGAAAAGTTTTTTGGATAATTTTGGTGGAAATTGTTGTGAAAAGAACATTTCTTTTTACTGATTATAATTTAAAATCTCCTAACTTACTCTTTCAACGACTTTAAATACTTCCTCTCTTATTAAATAGCAATTATTATTAATCTCACTTAACATATCATAATAAATTCTCCTTCGCAGTGCTTACTTTTCATATTATTATTTTCTTGTGCGGATTTTAACGCCCGACTGCTTGCCACCGGGCGGAGTATTTCCATTCAAGTAAATTTATTTCATTGTTCATATCACTGATACCAGTTCAATTATAATTATAACCTTTTTTCCATTTAATTCCACATAATTTATATTACCAACTGCCTAAGTATGGGACCTAAATCAGATAGCTTTTCATTTGACCAAGTCAAAGAAATTTTATCTATGCACGAGAAGACATTAATGAACTTTTTTAACTCCTCCATGGAAAGATTGGAGAGTAAAATTGACATTGTCGTGAAAGAAAATGGCATTTTAAAACGCGAAATTAATGACCTGCAAGAATCGCTACAATTTCACGGTGATCTAATGGAAGATAAACTAAAGGTAGTTGATTCAAAGTTGAAGGAATCTTCTTCAAACGCTACTATATCAACTATTGAATCTAAGTTGACTGAGCTTGAAGACCGTTCAAGACGGAATAATTTAAGAGTGAATGGTGTAGAGGAAGAGGAAGGTGAATCATGGGCAGACTCCGAGGAGAAGTTGAGGAAAATTTTTAAAGGAAACCTTGGTATAAGATCAGTTATACCTATTGAACGAGCGCACAGATGTGGTCCTTTTTTCCATAATGGAGAACGCAGAAAAAAAAGGACTATAATCGTAAAATTTTTAAGTTTTAAAGATAAACAATTAGTCCTGAACAAATTTCGAGAGAAAAAACTCTGGGAAAATGGAATTTTCATAAATGAAGATTTCTCTGATGCTACAATGAATCATCGGAAACGACTTTTTCAAGAAGAAAAATTACTTAGAGAAAAAGGCAGTTACGCTAAAGTCGTATATAATAAATTACTTACCAATAAATCAATCAATTTTAATATGATACCAAAGTAGATATGTGTGTTGTGTTTTTGTATAATTTTCAATTCTTTCAATAATCATACTTAATTTCGAAAACTTAATATTTCGCCCTTTTTCTTCCATCAATTTAATCAATAAAAACATTGATCCTGATGCTAATTATCTTCATGAATTTAATATTCACGCTCAATATTTTTCACCGTATGAAATTTCGAAATTTTCTAACAAAGTTGATATAAAAAAATACTTTTCAATCATTCATCTGAATATTCGTAGTATTTCTAGAAATTTTAATAATTTCAAGCATTTGTTAAACAATTTTCCAAAGTTTTTTAGTGTAATTTGTTTGACTGAAACATGGTCAAATGGTGACAAGAACTCTTCTTTAGAACTTGAAAATTATGACTATATATCTGCCGTTCGCGAAAATAAATCCGCGCGAAAAATTTAAAACTTGGCGATGCGTGAAATTAAATTCCTCTCCACCCAGGAAAATCTAAACCTCAATAGGAAAAGATAACAGTTTGAATTGTCTTTTTATGTCTTTTTTGATCAGAATAAAAAAAGCAAACACAAACTTTGGTCGCCCGCGATATTAAATCTGCGCGAAATAACAGAAACTTTGGTCGTCCGTGATATTAAATCTGCGCGAAATAACAGAAACTTTGGTCGTCCGTGATATTAAATCCGCGCGAAATATCACAAACTTTGGTCGTTCGCGATATTAAATCCGCGCGAAATAACCCAAACTTTGGTTGCCAGCGATATTAAATCCGCGGGAAATAACCCAAACTTTGGTTGCCCGCGATATTAAATTTGCGCGAAATAACGCAAACTTTGGTTGCCCGCGATATTAAATCCGCGCGAAATAACGCAAACTTTGGTCGCCTGCGATATTAAATCCGCGCGAAATAACACAAACTTTGGTCCTCTGCGATATTAAATCCGCGGGAAATAACGCAAACTTTGGTCGTCCGCGATATTAAATACGCGGGAAATAATGCAAAGTTTGGTCGTCTGCGATATTGAATCCGTGTGAAATAACACAAACTTTGGTCGTCTATGATATTAAATCCGTGGGAAATAACGCAAACTTTGGTTGTCCGTGATATTAAATCCGCGCGAAATAACACACAAACTTTGGTCGTCCGCGATATTAAATCACAGGTTAATTGTTACTTTAACGATTGCCTGGACTAAATTTTGATGTTTTATAAAAAAAACATGTTGGACGAGTGAGAATTTAGGCGGACGAGTGAGATAACAAAAAGTAAAGCTATCACTCGCCCGACAAGCTTAAGATACACCACTGACATGTGATTTAAAACTTGTGCGGTAAATTGTTCTTTACTTCTAAAACATATCTTGTTTGGCTTTAAATCTGAAGATACATTGACTTGGTCGTTTACGACATAATTACATATTTAATTACACATTCACAGATTTACGTACGCGATGTTTAACGCAGAACATTTTTATCACTTAATAAAATATTCCTCTTTCCGCGACTATTATTGAAAAGTTGTTGTATTTTTATGATTTAAATTTAAAAAAACAAAGCATCTGACATTCGGTTACAACAATTTAAACGATCTATTTTACTATTGTTTGCCATATATGTTACTGATAACCTCTAAATAAAACGCCTTTTTAAGTTGTAAACAAGTGGGGGACGTTCATGCTCGCGAACCCCAAACACGAGGGCTAAGCGTCAAGTGCAAGTGACTGACTCTCAAAGTCTTAACTTCCTTGTTTACATTGTCTTCTTCTATATTAAAACTGGAGGACGGAAGCGTTAAACGTTAAGTGTTTTATTAAAAATGGTTTTGTGATTTGAATTCTTCTGAATAATTAATCAGTTAAAGTACATATTTGTCAGTTCTTAAAAATCTTTTTCAGCATATTTATCATATATTTTCTTTAGTTCTTCTAATCATACGATTAGTAACCATAGTAACATACACACTTCTGTCTGTCGACATCGATGTTATCTGTAAACAATTTTTTTTAAAACAAGGCTTTTTGTAAATAAGTTTTACTTATTTAGCTGAATGTATTGTGATACTTTGAGTTCCACAATAAATATTTTTTAATATAAGTTTATTTACAAAGATTTATTCAAATATAATAACAAACTCGGTATTTAGAGCGAGTGAATTACATTTTTTTTGCTTCCATTTTTTATTGTGGACTTAAACACGGTCTGTATTAGTTTTATATTCAAATTCCAGGCAGTCTACCAGAATTCAATTGCACTACGCTTCGAAACTGTCGACTCGAAACTAGCCCTTTCGAAATTTACGTTTAAAACTTATTTATTTAAAACGAAATTGGCTAGAGAATGCCAACACGAATATTTTCAAAAGGAACCGACAGACATGCAAACATGATGTACTACAGGTTCTTTCAACTCAAAGACAAACTAATGCAGAAGAACTTCTCTGTAACACAATAGAAAATCAAAAGATAAAATATGCTGACAATAAATCAACAAATGTAACATTTTGCACATCTTTTGACTTAACAAATTTAGGCATACAGAAGGAGCATAACAATGTTGTAAACTACGTCACTAAACAACAATCATTGGATGTTTTTAAGGGTCATTCAAATGAATGTGAATGTAAATTCGTTTAAGTTTTTGTTTAATTTAATAATTTTGAGATTTTCGGAGCGTTTAATGTTTTGTACGAAATATGGGGAAAATTAAACAAACGTGATATGATTGAGGCGTGTGAGTAGTCGCACGCCTTACACGAAGAAAATAATTTGAGGAGAGGTTTAAACGCACGCCTCGGGAGATTAAGGCGTGTTTGGAGGCGTGCGCGTGCGATTGCACGCCTCATATGAGAAAGCCTGTTTGCATGTAAAAAAAATGAAATATTTTTGGCGAAATGCCCAGTTTTTCATTGTAACAGGGCTGTTAGAGAGGGAATTCAGTTGAAGATGAACTTGTAGAGTTCCCCAATAGAAATGAACTGTTGCTGAAGTCATTGAAACCACATTGGAGGCCAAGAGTAAATAAATATAAAAAACACCGACAAAAAGAATTATTTTTTTGATTTTTGGTTAATTCAAGTAGTCGTTAGTTTGAACAGAATGTATGGTCCATTGCGTGTTTGAATTAATGGATTTATACTGTATATACAAAATAATATTTGTTGTTGTTTTACTTTAGAGGTTTATTGTCACAATCCATTATCAGAGCACAAGTAGCATCTCCTACATTTTCAAATGTTTTTGCTTCTTTGGTGTCCGTCATTAACACTAAGGTATCCTTTAAACATCAATGGCAATAGAAATTATAGATAAAAATGATTTTCATCTTTTTACTGATGAAAGCCGTTCTCTTTGACACAAATGGCAATAACATTGCTTTCTGCAACACAGACTTGAATTACAAGGATTTAATGTCCCAGACAACGTTAACCACTTACGGACTTCTGGAAATGTTGTCAATATACTTAAAGTCTTGTTTTACTGATTTCAGTTTCCTAAAATTGGGGAGTTGATTTTGCGAAGACTGATAGCTCAGTTCCGTCGATCATTTAAAAGAAATGACAAGGTGTGTGGATAAAATTCACCTTTAAAAAAAAGTATTGTCATTTTTTGTATTCACATTTTTTCTTCATCAGGCTGTTTGCATTAATTCCGCAAAATTTATTGCACATTTGGTCAACCAACAAGTTGTGAGTACCTCAATAAATACTGTCTAACCATGTTTATTGATAATCAAAAAAATGTATATTTTAGGCACACGAGTTGTTGTCTTTGGAAATCCTGACGTTGCTTTTACAAAATCCAACTACAGACAGTGTGGAAGTCGCTGTGAGTGGTTAGCTTTGATTTGTAGGAAATGGAAATAATATCAGAAAAGGCTTTTAAAGATAACTATAATGCACATTTTAAAAAAAATTCTTTGGTGTATTCGCCAATAAACTGTCAAAGAGCAACTTTAAACTGATCGTCTGTAAATTGACTTTCGATGATCAAGGCCTGTTTACACTCCTGATGTTTATGATCAGATTTTTGCAGCATTATATTAAAAGTGTTTTTGGGATGTGGCAAAGACACCATTGCACATGATTCTACGTTCATTTGTGTTTAGGTAAGTTTTTTGAAAGAGGTTGGCATCAAACTGCAAGAAGTTTCCCCAAGAGGAATAAACGGTCAGTTGTTTGTTTAGCATTCGTTTATGTATAACTGTAATATTTTATGTAGAGAGATGATCATTTGTAAAATAGTTCCATTATTCTGTCAGAATTTTGTGTTAAGTTTCACTGGACTGTGTAAAAGATTCAACAGTATCTTTTTAAAAATACACATTTTTTTCTATGATAGCTATATTTGAAAACCTTCGCAATATCTTGCACACGTCCAGTACTGACAAGCGTATCCAGTACATGATCGAAGTCATGTTTCAAGTGCGAAAAGATGGATTCAAGGTACGGAGAAGGATCAGGCATTTTTGACAATGTTGTGTTTTGTTTCATCGTTTTCTTCTTCAAGAAAAACTGCTACTTTATTTCTCTCTCTCTCTTACTCTTTCCTTCTTCAACTTCAAATGATTTTTACTCTTCCTTTACAACTTTATTTGTGTTTCTCAGGATTATCAAGTGACTGATGAAGAGTTGGATTTGGTGGAGGAGAACGATCATATAACTCATCTTCTAAGGCTGGATGATGCTGGCAACACAGAAGATGCTCTAAGTATTTAACAAACTTGTTTTGCCCAAACTACTCTGACCAGGTTTACTGACCCAAGTTGGAAACTTTTATATAATGAAAATGTGTTTCCATGTAACATCTTTGATTTCATGGACATAAGCACCCATGCCCTTTATGCACTGCTGCCATGCAGTTTAAAATGCAAAGTTGGTATCTTGCGTGGGTTAACTCGCCACTGTTTTTCCTCTCACTGAGGTTGCCGTTAGAAGGGGCATCCAGCTGTAAAAAACATCTGCTCTAATGAATCATCAAATGATTAAACCTACACAATCGTGGGGAATAACATCTGTTGAAAACCCTGTCTAACCCATGCTAGCATGGAAATGGATGTTAAATGATGATCACAATGTTTCATTCTACAACTGTTTCATTTGATTCTGTTTTTACATATTTATATATTTTTTTAGATGTTTTTAAGCATGACCCTGATTTCATGGAGAATGAAGAGAAATATAAACAGATACGAACAAGTATTGGGTTCAGCTTTTTAAATTCTCCCATTTCTAAACAGTGTAATGATTTACAAGGCCAAATAACTCTTACATTTTTATTTTCGCTACAAAAGGGTTGTTTGAAACGATGGCTATCAGTGTTAAACTTTCTTGTACCATTTTATTCTTTTTTCAGTATATTAACTTGACTTAAAGTTATCACTTAGTCTAAATGTGCTTTTCAGATATCGTGGGTAGCGGCAGTGATGATGACTCTGATGATGATGGTGATGGCGAGACAGATGAAGATGATGACGAAGAAAACGAAGAAGAAACTGCAGGTATGCGAGAGTACTGCGATTCATTGTGATTTTTCCATGTTTTGTTTTTTTATAACTTTTCACTCCATAGAACCTTCTCTGATTATCGATAAGACAGAGACAAATTTAGTTGCACTCAGAAGGTTGATCTATCTTACTATACAATCGAGGTACATATTTGTTTGTTATTATTTATTTATTTACTATAATTCATGTTTTCATTTTTTGTTTAACCAATTATCTTTGTTTAGTCTTGATTATCTCTGTTTAGTCTTGATTATTTCTGTTTGGTTTTGATTATCTCTGTTTAGTCTTGTTTATCTCTGTTTAGTCTTGATTATCTCTGTTTGGTCTTGATTATCTTTGTTTAGTTTTGATTATCTCTGTTTAGTCTTGATTATTTCTGTTTGGTCTTGATTATCTCTGTTTAGTCTTGATTATCTCTGTTTGGTCTTGATTATCTCTGTTTAGTCTTGTTTATCTTTGTTTAGTCTTGATTATCTCTGTTTAGTCTTGATTATCTCCGTTAGTTTTGATTATCTTTGTTTAGTCTTGATTATCTCTGTTTAGTTTTGATTATCTCTGTTTAGTCTTGATTTTGAAGAATGTGCCCACAAAATGATGAAAATGGAGATTAAGCCTGGACAAGAGGTTTCTATGGTCATTTCATTTTTTCATTTTGGTGCCATATATTTGTTGCTTTGAATCGCAATATATTGAAGATGGCTAAAAAAGTGGCAAAAATCCATGTTATTAGGTCACTGTAGCTTAGTGGTTAGTGCATTCAACCCACAAAATCAAACGGTGCTGGTTCGAAACCCAGCTCGGACATATTTTGATTTCTGAGTTACAGTTGAGTTATTGAGCGGAACTCATTGCGTAATGCAAGCCTAGCTCAAATGGTGGGTTGTCTGGTGAAGTGACTTCGTAGGTGCAAATGGGTGCCCTAAGTACGCCAGGACTTAAACCTTAAGAAGAGCCACTGTTACATGTGGAGAGTCCCGTAAAAATTCCATTATTATTATTATTATTATTATTATTATTATTTAAAAAAATGTTTTTTAAAGGTTTAAATATTTTTACGGTAAGAATTCTATATGATTTCCACTTAAAAGTTGATAAATGTTTATGAAGTGATTTGTGAAATTTAGCGAGAAAGCTATTATTTGCATCATAACTTCTTATTTTTCCATCTATTAATTATCAACTAAGTTGTAGTTACAACTCTAACAAGTAAAAAAGTGAACGTTTTACTTTTCTTACTAACTGTGTTGTTGATTATTCTCTATTTCAGATTGCACAAGCTTATAAATATTAATAAAATAATTGACAATAATTTTAACCTAAGTTGTCATTTGTATGTATTTTTTGTATATAGGATTGCGTGGTTTGATTCAATCTCTAATTTTCCCTCTTGTATTTGATTTGGACCATTTTTTTCTAGCACGAGTTTTGCTTGATGGTCGTTGAATGCTGTGCCCAGCAGAGATCTTATGAAAAGTTTTTTGGACTGTTAGGCCAGGTATGTGATTCGTTGTTAAGATTTTATTGGAAAATAAAAAAATAAATAATTCCTTAGTGGAATTGGTTTTCTTATCTTCCCCTTACTGAAATAAATGTACTGTGCAAGTTCCAATGTTGTTTTCGACGTCAAATTTATTTTTGCTTCTCTTTCAATTGTTTTATAATGCATATTTGAACACGTTCACTGTTGCATTTAATTGAGAGAAAGCTGTAAACAGCAAAACTGTTATTTTAAGCATTAAGATTTTTCTGGATTGACTTGCCTGAAAAAATAATCACATTGTCAGTCCAGGGTAGCTTAGTTGGTAGAGCCCTCATAATATCAGAATTGAAATCCTACCGGCCTCTTTCAGTCTCGCTGTATGAGTACCTTAGCCATCTTTAGAGTTAATAATTCAGATATCTTACTATTCTGCTATTATGTTATTATTCCAGTTTATTTGTTTTCAGAGGTTTTGTTTGTTGAAGAAAGAATTCATGGATAATTACATCGT
The DNA here is from genome assembly GCA_963930725.1 of Candelabrum cocksii. Taxonomy (NCBI): domain Eukaryota; kingdom Metazoa; phylum Cnidaria; class Hydrozoa; order Anthoathecata; family Candelabridae; genus Candelabrum; species Candelabrum cocksii. The sequence continues at coordinate 11,128,362 of OZ005667.1, read as the reverse complement.
TATATTCAAAGAACAGGTTATTTTCGCGTATTGATATTTTATTTTATTGATATTTTAACCCTAACAACATGTTAAATGTTTAAATTAATCTAATTTATTAATAAAATAAATTTCTCTTCTCGATTGGTGATCTTTTTACATGGATTTAGTATGACACGTGCCACCACTTGGAAACAAACAAGTTGCGTAATACCGCAAAGTTCTTTGCTCATCTTCTGCATAGTGATGCAATACCATGGGCAGTATGTGATCAGATATACCTTAGTTGAATTGTTCCTTAATTTGATCAGTTTTTTTTATTCTTTGTCCATTATCAAATAACTTAAAATTAGAACTAAAATTCCATAGAGATAAAAAAAAAAATTGTTTTAGATTTAATCTTTTTTAGTCTTCCTTTTTATTTACTGTTTGTGGTCTGAAAGTTTCTTTTTGAAGGTATTGGAATCAATAAAGCTTAATGAAGACGAAACAACCAGTTCCAGGTAAAAATATCGCCATTAAAATTATCGAAACTGATATTTGTGGTTTAATTCACCAAATGCTTCTGTTAGTTTTCTAGGGAAATAAATGTTTTTGATTTTTTGTTGTAAATGATTAAAAGTATCTAAAATTGATTGTTACATAGCTCTTCATATCAATTTTAAAAGTCATAAATTAGACATGGCTGAACTTTTTCAAAATATGTATTCTTAAATATTTTGTTAAAATTTTTGAAATTAAACTATGTCATCATTCGTAAAACTAGATTAGTAATGCTTAAAGTTTAATAGCATCTTATATATATATATATATTCTAAAATAATTCCGTTATTTAGTTCCATTCATTTCGTCCAGTATATATTTCGATTATAATAACAATGTCAATTAGATTGTATCTTTCATTAACGAAGTCTTCTTCTTCGTTTCAGTCGTATCTTCATCAAGATTTTGTTCCAGGAGTTAGCAGAATACCTGGGCATTCAGAAACTCAGCGCTCGACTCAAAGACGTGTAAGCTAACTAAACATCTATTATGCAGATTCAAGATGTAGATTGATGAATATTGCTGGACAACGCGTCATTGCTACCATACACATTTTATATCTCGTAGAAAAACTTCACAACTTCCTTTCAAAACACAACCTACCAAATCACGTAAAGTCGTCAGCTACTTGACCCTATCATCACCATGTGCTCATTTCATTAAACAATTTTAGTAGGCTTTAGTTTGTATGACCACGTCCCACAGAAGATGTTTGCTATAACCGGATTTTACTGAAACAACACAGTAGACAAGCAAACACAGTTTGAACATCAAAGAGACCCTTATTGTTGTTTGTTTGTTTGTTTTTTAACGAGGCTCCAGAACGCTCATTAAGCATTATCATGGAGACCTTGACCCGGAGTTTTAGTGTATATAATTGCTCCCTTTAACATGTTCAAAGAGTTTTCAAAGAACCTTTCAAAGGCGTTTTAACCGTAGTAGAAAGTCATAGAGAGTTGTACCTTTCGTCTTTCAGGATTATCGCACCGCATTTGGAAGGAGTCTTCCCACGTGACAACCCACGTGATACACGTTTCTCGATCAATTTCTTTACTGCAATAGGGCTGGGAGCATTAACGTGAGTGGACGAGACACATTTATTATTCAATTTCTATGCAAATCTTTCTCAACGTTCAGTGATGAGTTGCGCGAACATCTTAAAAAGATGCCCAAAGTGAATCTCCTCGCCCAGCAGATCGCTCAAGCCGAAAGCGACTCTTCTTCGTCTTCTTCGGACAGCAATTCGGACGACAGCAGTTCGGACAGTAGCGATTCTAGTTCTTCCGGTATGACCACGTTTTACGGTAACTTTCGTTTACTATGTAAATTTTTTGTTTTTAGATTCTTCTGAAGACCGTCAAAAGGAATCTAGGTATGACCTGTCATGCCTTTCTCTGCTTCGTGATCGTTGTTTGTGAGATACTCCTGTTTCCTTCGAACGACTTCGCCGATATGATCTTTGTTCTTTATTGCTTTTCTTTCTCCTTAAAATGTAACCAGGTAAAATTTTGGGAGGCACAGTCTCTAAACACTATTGTTTTCGCTGTTAACTAAAACTGTTGAATTGTTGAACTGAAATAAAGCCTGCTCATAGATCTCATCATTCCAAGGAAAGGGCCGGTAAATCACGTGATCGTCGAAGAAGATATCCCAGCGAGGAATCCCGGCATCGTACGAGGCAATCAGAGAGACGATGAACTAAATGAAGTGGAATCGTTGGAAACGCTTGTCGCGTTGAAATCCCACGCCATCAATTTTCTTCCGACTTCATAAATAGCCATCATAAAATAAACAACATGGACTCTTTTATCTGTTGTGTTTTTTTTCTTCATAAAAACGATGCTTTGGGGAACAAACTTTTATCGACCAACCGCAATCTGGCGTCAATCGTAAAAATGGCTCGTTTTTTCGTTTTCTGTAAACACTGCAAACATATCACATGCTCCTGATTCCTAAAGTATTTTGCATGTGTTTTAAAATTTCGGTCAAATATATTTTTTAAATATAGATAAAAGCCTTATTTAAAAATATTTTGCGAAATTAGAAAAGCATTATATCTGTTCTTTGTTTTGATTACAAAAAAAAAAAAAAAAAAAATGCAGAACGTGGCTTCGCTTACACTTAAAGATTTTAACTTCAAGCAGAGATTTTTCTCTAAGTTTTAAGTGTTATAGGCGTTTTTCAAGTAATTTACGAAAAGTACTAAAATGTGACAACTACTTTACGTTCAAGTGCTCATCAAACAAGTGTGTAACGCAAAGAAACTTCTTATTTCGGTTTCAAATGTCAAATTTTGGCAGTAAATGTTGACATTATAAGACAATTATTGGTATAAATTTATTTCCATTAACCATATATATATATTGATTTTTTTTATTTATTCTAATAACTGGTATGTATATGCAGGTCCTTTGATTTGATTACCGTAAGTAGATACGATAACATTTGACATGCTTCAACTCGTAACAGCCTTCTGAGTAAGCTACCCGTTGTTTTATGTTATTAAACGACACAAGGTTTATTCGATTTATCTGCCACGGGCATTTCGCATTAAAAAGTTTATGTTTTATTAAAGGTGTTCCTTCGATTAATATAAATGGCTTCTACTAGCAGTACCGTAGGTTCGTCTCAAGACACTACAGTTTCAGAACTTTCTAATCCATCGGTAAGCACTGAAGGTTCTTCAGATTCAATGAGGACTGGCGTAAAGAGACCCAAAACCCAGTCCACCAAAGTTGTGTCGAAGAAAAAACAAAGTACTGCCGCCAAGAGGTTTACGAGGCATTTCTTTTCAACACTATCACAACATTTACTATCTTCTACTATTTTTGTGATATATATATATATGTATTTGTGATAATGTCAAATAGTTAAATATGTTTTAATATCTACAATTGCATGAGATATAAGTTTATATCACACAGCCGTAAAAGCTCTATTTTTTGGCAATCTAGTTAGCTAGCTAACTGTATTTAAATATCTGACAGCTACCTATTAGACACATAATTTTATTAAAATCTTCTTTAAATTACTATACCAAGATAAATAAATACATATATATAAATAATATTTTATACTTATTTTCTGATATTTATAAATATAAGTGGAATATGTTGGTAAATTATGGTTAATTTTAGTAGCAGGCAATACTCAAATTAAAGAGCAGGCATTGCAGTGGTACTTGATGAAAAATATATTTAAAGAAATCCAAACAAAAATCAAATTTGCTCTTATTATTGCTCTGAGTATTAGACTTTTAATCTTGTCATTTCACAGATTAAATCCAGAAAGACATTTCTCACTTACACATCCATCACAGAAATTTGCTCAGTATTTATTGTAATATTTCTTCTCTAACAAATAATAATATATATATTTTTAATAATTTCTATATTGAGTTTTAAGTACATGAAAAACCACTAAAATAGTTGCTCGTTCATGTCTTTGCAAAAGGTTAACGCTATTGCAAAATGATGAATGGAAATAGATCATTTGTTTGTATTTTTTATGTTAGTTGTACTTAATTTAGAGTTCCAATTTTTGATTTCTTTACCTCAACAGTTATATAATTGATACAATTCTTCTTTTTTAACTGTGAAAATATACCAATATGTCAAATGAACCAATAATTTCCCTCAATTACTGTCAAGTGTCAAGACATAGATTTTTCATCAGGCATTTTTTGTATATACTTGGTAAATTATTTTTCAAACACACATTGGGAGCTAATAAAATTTCTGCGATCCAAAAATCTACAAACGAAACAAATTTCATTAATTTGACTAGCGTTACTCTAAATGTTTAACATTAATGTGTTGCTATGTTGTTGCTAGGAACTTGTCATAACATCTGAAATCTTTTGAGTTTGATATAATTTTACTACCTCTGTGCTGAAAATACTGAGATTTGTAGATTGGGTTAATTTCACTTGAATGATCTTTTCAATGAGCAAAAGATTGTCTGTATAAGTACTGTATTAAAAATGGTGATCTTTGTGAGAAAGTTTTTTTTTATAAATTATAAAAATCATTTCACCATTATATCAAACGGTTTATTCCTTTCCAGAATCCAACGTGAACTGGCCGAAATTACAATGGATCCGCCACCTAATTGCAGGTACTGTGGTTCAATTTTTATGTTATGAATAATCTAAATGATTATAAGTTAATCTGTGTAGTATTAATTCTGTAAGATGCAGTACAACACAGTTTATGTGCTTTCAAGCAATTCATTCATTGACAGACTTCCAATTAAAAAGGAGAAGAAACCATTGCGAAATCAGTTGCCACGAAGGCGTGAAACTATCATCACTTACACCTCCCAGAATTTTTCCCCGTACAACTACTTTTTTATTTTCATCAATGGACTGTTTGGTGTTCCATTGGAACTCTCAACACAAAACATGGCTTATTAGATAGGTAATTCTATCAGCTTTCAGAGAATATGTGCCACGTTTCGTATAAATTTGATCTCGGTGAAATGTCAAGTGCTGCAGAAGTAAACAGTTTGAAAAAAGAAGCTATTAAGAAGGACTTTCAAACATGTTTCTATATTATTATTAAAATCTGTTTTGCCATGTTTTTCAACCACCTACAAAGTATGGCGGTCAAGGATTCCAGACGGTCAATTTTCAAATTTTGCCTGCACCTTATTTTAGGTCATGATACTAAGGACATTGCACTTGTACTGAATTTGAATTATTTCTTGAAGGGGGCAATTGGAGGATGAATAACAAAACTCTTTATTAGTTATAATTGACCATTATATATATCATTAGTTGACCATTATATATATATCATTAGTTGACCGTTATATATATCATTAGTTGACCATTATATATATTGTTATTAATAATGGTATTGATATATTTGATATATGATGAAATATTCACAAAAAGATTGGTGTGTTGTTACTCCCTAAGGTGTTGGTGCAATTTAGGGTTTGAAATATGTTTAGTGCCGGGCCAAAAGGAGACAACCTTTACGATTGGGTGGGTACCATCATGGGCCCGTCGGAGTCTGTCTACCAGGGTGGAGTGTTTTTCCTGGAAATAACCTTCCCAGCAGACTATCCTTTCAAACCACCAAAAGTGATATTCAGAACGAGAATATACCATTGCAACATAAATTCACAGGTACATGTTTTTTAATGAATGTTTTCACTTTTTGAACTTATTATAAATGTTGAATAAATATCATAATTTCTCTCGATCATTAAATTTTTTATATAGTTTTTTCCAATTCAATAATGCAAAAGCGCTAATAAGCCGATCAGGATGCTTGTTAAAAGTTGTGTTGCTTACTTACTTTAACAACTTTAGAAGCTTTTTCCACGCGTCTCTGTTCACCATCAATCTTCGTATTTCACATGTGTCTTTTGGGTTGGAGGCAGAAGAGTTCATATGTTGTCTATGAAGTTGATTGTTCAGCTCCCTTTGCTACGTGTTCCTTTTGACGGTTTCCACAAGATTATATTGTGTGAAATTTCATTGGGATGTCTTACAGTGTCCTGCCAGCCGTAACCGCTAGTTCAGTGATCTGGAAACCATGCACAACATTTGTATATAAGCATCCATCCATCCATGCGTTTTTTCAAGAGTTTTCTCTTGAGTTTGGATTTCCATACGCATCAATTTTGTGCCTATGTTTACACTTCTTCTTTGTTTGTTCATCTTCCATGAACCAAGGTAACAAGGTAACTTCTCTAACTTTCAATCTACCATGTCCTAGTGTTTTCAGATCAACTGCGTTGCTATAGTTGCAGGTCATTAGTTATATTGTATTCTTTGTATTCAAGTGCATTCCGACACTAGTGGCTCCTTTCTCCACCTTTGTCAAAAAACTTGTTCAATTTCCACAGAAATCAATGCAATGTCGTCTGCGGAATCTAGGGATGATGTGTGGTATTCTCTTGCTCCTCCATGCGATGATCTCAAATTCCAGTTCTACCTCATTCATATCAATCACTTGTATCAGTCACATAATCCAATACGATAATAAAAAGGAACGGGGCCCCTTGCAATATACCCCTGCTCTGTTTCACCATTCGGTGTCAAATCCTTGGCCGTTTTTTTATAGCGTTAACAATCTTTATGTATGCCTTCTTTGACAGATTCCATTGTTCAGGGTTTTTTAAGTTGTTGATACAATGTTGTCAAAGTTGCAGTTGCACTTGAAAACTTTGAGTGGTATCCCATCAGGAGAATATGATAATACTTTCCTTTGCATTCTTCCTGCCTCTAGATTACGTTAATGAGTTACCAACTGAATCTGATGCTGCGAAGTTGGCATTCACACTTTATTTATCTGCTGTGCTGCAGTAGCATATAACATCTTTCAGAGGATGCTTTCTCTTTGGAAGTGCTTCACAATGTTGTTGGTGACAGTGTGTATGCATTGAATGCTTTTGTCACCTGTTCCCTTGCAATAGCTACACTCACATGATTTCATATTTCCTCCATTGTGTTTCCAACTCGAAAACATGTCCCAGATTCTCTTATCTAACCCACTTCACTTCGAAGCAAACCGAGTTGTTTAACGGTCTCCTCCACCTCGTGTAATTTAGTGACTGTTATATTTTTGTGTTCAGGGGCATATATGTTTGGATGTGCTCAAAGACAACTGGAGTCCTGCGTTCACCGTCTCCAAAGTTCTACTGTCTGTCATTGCTCTACTCACTGAGTGCAACCCAGGTGCCTGTAGTTTTTTTTATAGGATGCAAATAGAAACCAGAAAATCAAAACTTTCCATTGAAGACATTGCATTGTCGAATGAAAAATTTCTTAGTTTCTTACTTTTATCCAGCCTTAGATTATGCTTATGATATGCTAATTTTTAAAGGAATCTCAGCCAAGTATGCTTATAAACGTTATGCTTATAAAAAAGGTGTAGCTTATCTATGATGACTATTGCGATTGTTCTTACAGCCGACCCGTTGGTCGGAAACATTGCTCACCAATTCCTTACGAACCGAGAGGAGCACGATACGTTGGCACGTGATTGGACAAGAAAGTACGCCACCTGAACACCATGCGCTACTTGTATCTTGTAAATAAATTTGCGATGGAGATGGTGGGTGCTAGTTCTGTAGACGTCCCTATGAACCGGAGTACGCTTTTTTAAAAGTTTTATTGCATTTATGCCGAGGTGGTTTGGATTATAGAAGATGATGTGTACATATTAACGATTATTTTGTTACTTAGGAACGGTTGCTAGGAGAAGTTCTCGGTGTTTATGTATCACGATGATGGTCTTTTGCAGATATCATTTAACAAATATAATTTCTAAAGAAAATCCATTATGGCCGTTTTCTAGCTATTTTTATAAACTAACTGGGCTTAAGAGCCTTAGTGGAACAAATTGACAGACACACAGAAATATCTGTTTTATTTATGAAGGCGTGTGCGTTTTGCACGTGGTTTATAGATCTTGTCAATGTATAAAACTTGTTTTCTAAACGCAGCCGTATTGGTCATTCGCAAGCACTGATATCGTTAAAAACAAACAGGATCGGTTATTCAGAATATTTTTCTTGTATCAAAATTGAAGTCGTGGATTTGAACTTCTGTCATTATGTCGTGACCACCTCTGTCTTACACTTTTTGAGATTCTGTCGATATATTGTGCTTGCAATAAAAGAAGAAGGCATAACGCAGAAAAACTGCTCTGAGATAATAAAAAAGCTTTCATCTCTGGTTTTCCGGCTAGTCAAGTTTACTGTGAAGGTATCATGAGTTTCTGTGATACGGCGCGCGAAATACTTTATGAGAAGTTGAGCAGTGGTTTCAGACGCTATGTAAGAAATTAGATCTGCGTTTACTTAGGTTCATATAATTGCATAGCTCGAGGTTTTGCGAGCTCATCCTTTCAAATACAAGTCTACCTCCAACTAGTATTACAGCCAAGCAACATTCTTGCATTCCACGAATGGATGGGTAACACTCCAACATACTGGGGGTTGGCGATTCAAGATGGAACTCTGATCTCTATAGAGGCATTGTTGTTGCACCCGACACTGGATGCGAACCGGGTGATCGCAGAAGAAACTTGCACTCATTTGTACCTCTACTACCTATGTGCAGTAAATGTAGTGGTCACCTTTGGGAAGTGCCTAAAAAACCTACCACGGGTTAACCAAAGCCTTGTGAGGGAAATTTGGACAAAGACAAATTGTCGAATGGGTATACTTTATCCCTCAGTAGAAGTAGCGATTCGCTGAGTATACATAGCTAGGAGAAAACATGACGTATATCATGTCACCACAGTGAACTGTGGATAAATGAAAAAAAAAAATAGTACGTTTGCTCAAATTCCCCCATTCATTGTTCGTTTTGATTACACCTCACCCTGCGAACGTTTGTTTTCACCTACCCCCCCCCCCCCCCCCCCCCTTTGTCGTCATCATAAACGTCCACTCTGTTGTCATTGTCGCCGGCTGAATCTTCTGCTGACACTTCTTCCGCTGGATCGTCTTTGTCTTCACTGGACGAGAGGGCTTCGATGGCACGTTGTTTTTGAGACCTTCGGACTCAACAGCGTGCCATGTCAATTCGAGCGAAGGAGCGCTGCAATATTATCCCTTTCGATCTATATTGTCAGTTGATGACAGGAAAGTTGAAGCCCGGTATGTGTCCTATTTGCAGTTCCTACTGGCCTAGTGCAGCTGCGATGATGCGCCATAAGAAACGCCATACATTGCAGCGCTCCTTCGGTCGAATTCGATTGACATGGCGCGCTGTTCTTTAAATAGTTCTGGTAATTTTTGCATTTTTGGTAACTTTTTAGGCAGGAATTTTTGTTATGATTTTCTGAAAGGTACATGTCTAAAGTTTAGGAATCGGGATGGTCTTTGGTCTGGGAAAGTGGCATTCACCCAAAACAGGGGGTAAAATCCGGGTGATTGAGATATTTTTCTGCAAAGAAAAATATTTTGTCACACCATTATAAACAACCACTAGTCAATATAATTTTATTGAATTGACTTTAGGTTGTCAGAAGCAGCATAAAGACATAGTGGGAGTTGGTTTCCATGGAGATTCTAGCTTTCAGGGGTAAAATTCTCCATTTTACGACCTATTTACCCCAAATTTCACTATTTCTTCTTTTATGTTACTGTATCATCGTTTTTGTAACAGAAAATGCTTTGTATAATGCAATATAAACTTACTGGAGTGCATTTGAGTTAATTTGGCTGATATTTAAGTCTGGTATTTACAGGTTATTAAACTATATTATCGTTTCCGGGGTTAATGTCAGTTTTCTTCGATTTAAGTCAGGTATATCTTCTTGCTTTGCAGGAATCTTTACAATGAAGAGCTCTCTGATATAGTTATTAATTAAGCACTGTTAGTCATTTGTATATTAATGAACATGTAGACCTCCATGTTCAACATTAAGCATTGTTTTAGGGGGTAAAATTTTAAAATCAGTTTTATCCTGGATTAAAAGATTTTATTTTAAAAGAAGGCCTTTCGGTTCATGGACAAGAAAAGTATCCTTTGCGAACAGCAATTAATCAGAGAGGGGAGCAAACAATAAATCGAGATGCAAAAACTAGTGCTAAGATTACTTTCATACGACAAGGTCTCTGCTTTATAAGCAGCAGTAGCCCCAGAGATATCACTCGAACATCCTCTTACATAGGGTCCGTCCATGAAGTACATAAGTACTAATTTACTTGCAGTTAAAGGGGAAGGGGTCTAGGTCTATGCTTACAGCTATTGTTTAAATATGACGTAAAAATACTTACGTACTTTATGGGTGGCCCTCAAGTAAATTTAAATTAGATATAGTTATTTTGTTTTAGGTGGCATAAGAAACTTTGCTTCAAATGACAATACCGTTAAAAATGGTGCCTTAATAGAGCCGAACAGTCAAAAAACACATTAAACCTGAAAGATAAAGCTGAAACTATATACACATCATCAAATTACACCTGTCTCCGCCCATCGAAAATCTTGAAGTCAGATAAAGCTGTGTGTGAAGTTATGCGCGTCTTGACAGAGGAATACATCAGCCCTTTTGATGTTATTATTGCGAAAAATGACCTGCTAAATCTCAGTTATAGCATACCACTTCAGAGTGACGAAGTTTTAAAGTGTTATGAAATTGGCAAGAACAAATACGAAACATTTGTTGAGGAATGCATACAAGAAACTTCAAAGCCCTTCAATGATCCCATTCAGAAATCCAAACTGCAAACCTTCAAAAGTGCTGGAAAGGCTAAAGTAACAAGGAATTGAAAGCTGTTGGAAAACTGTTGGCTATTTAAACAAAATTTGGGAAGAACATAGATTTTGAAGCTGCTCTTGCCTACCCCCTTACAAGTTTACCATTGTCTTTGTCAAATCCGGATGGCTCACGAAGAGTAACTCAGAAAGGTAAACTAATGGAGGCGCTTTCACAGTATCAAAAAGAGAATGATATGGTAGTGGACTTGGATGCACAAGTTTTTGTTGTTGATTTTATTGCCCAAATTCGAGTTATAACAACAGAGATCCCAGAAACGTATGAGCAGCTCACACTTAAAGTTTTACAATCAATACCAAAAGGCTATCAATTGTTGATCCAGGGGTGGGGCTAGAGGAACTTCTCACCCCTCCCCCCCCCCCCCTCCCGTTGGAACTTCTCAGCATTTTTTAACGTTAGGTCTTTTTTGTGATTAACACAATTAACATGATATCAAGTTTCATGGAAGGTTATGTTTAAATTTAGAGTTGCCAAATCTGTAATATATTTGATCATCAATGAGTTTTGTGTTAAACTTATAGTCAAGCAATTAGCCCCCCCCCCCCCCCCCCCCGTCGGAAAAACCCTGGCGCCACCCCTTTGTTGATCTGGTTTCGATACTTATCGTTCAGTTAGCATCAAAGCAGCAGAGAGAAACAAGAGAGGGTGTGCTTCAAAGATGTCTATAAAGTCAGTCAAATCCAAGATTCCACTTGAATTCTTATCTTTCATGCAGAACAATGAAAATAAAAGCCGCCTCATTGATATAATTTTTGATTTTATCATTGAAAACAGGATTAGATGTCTTCAGATTGTTGAAGCTGGCAAAATGCTCCTGTCAAGAGATGGTGATTGCCATGAGATCACAGAGTCTTCTGTAAGACATCTAGACCATCTATTCAGCAACCAGGAAGAAGCTGATACTAAGGTGATCTTACACACACTTGATGCACTGCAAGTTGATGGTAACTCAAAAGTACACCTAAGGTCACCATCAAAAGACACCGACATCTTGGTACTTGCGATCGCATTGATTCTAACTCCTAACCGTGTCTTTATGACTCTGGTGGGGGGGGGGGGGGAGGGGAATAGAAGTTTATCCAACTTGAAGAATACAATGTTCCAAGTGATGAAAAAGAAGCCTTAATCGGATTCCATGCTGGAACAGGAGACGATTGTACGTCAACATTTTTTGGAAAGGGAAAACAGAAATGTAGGACATTGGGACATTTCAGATGAGTTGGTAGTTGCTTTCGAAAAGATTGTCTGTAAGTTGTACGGATGCAAAAGCATCGAAGTAAACAAAGCACGGTATTAACTGTTTCAGAAGTATACAAAGGAGAACAAGATAATCGCTTTAGCACTGCTACCTCCATGTCGATTTACCCTTATGCTCCATTTGAGTCATTGTAATTATGTTGCATGACTCTGGAAAGCATCTGTTTCTGCAAACCTCGATATCCCGACACCTTGTCAATACGGTTGGACATCAGAGTACAATATTCAATGGGTCAATGACATTTTTCCAACAGATTATGAAGAACTTTTGGCGTGTGATGACGATAGTGATAACGAGAGCGAAAGTGACAATGTTGAGAATTATGATTTTGCACCTGATGAGGAAATTGAGGACAGTGACGATGATTTTTAATGTTTTTACAATATAGGAAATTTTTTTGAGTTTAACTGATCAATTCGTATAGCTAATTCTTACCAATACGTTATAGGATAATACAATCACAAAGTAAATTTTTCTAGGGTAAATTCAGGTATTCTCTTGAAAATTTTGTCAAATCTGTTATCTTGTGAAATTGTACTTGTTCCTTAATATACAAATGACTAACCGTGTTTAATTAAAAACTATATCAGAGAGCTCTTCATTGTAAAGATTCTTGCAAAGCAAGAAGGTATACCTGACTTAAATCGAAGAAAACTGACATTAACCCCGGAAACGATAATATAGTTTAATAACCTGTAAATACCAGACTTAAATATCAGCCAAATTAACTTAAATGCACTTCAGTAAGTTTATATTGCACTAGCTGATAGTACCCGCCATGCAGGGTAATTCGAATTGTAAAATTACGAAATCAATAACAGAAGAATGAATTAGAAGTTGTGAACTTTGCCGGCGCCGCGCGGACCACCTTTCATTTATTTATTTAGTATTCTTTGAAACGCTTGAGAATGTTAAAAATTTCTGTTTGCGAAAACCTGCTCTGTGTTATTACGAATCTGCAGAGCAATTTCCAAAGAAATCTGTGCAGTGGTTTTTGAGTCTATAGAGCATACACTCACACACAAGTTATTCTTTTATATATTGAGATTATACAAAGCATTTTCTGTTATAAAAACGATGATACAGTGACATAAAGAAAGAAATAGTGAAATTTGGGGTAAATATGTTGTAAAATGGAGAATTTTACCCCCTGAAAGCTAGAATCTCCATGGAAGCCAACTCCCACTATGTCTTTATGCTGCTTCTGACAACCTAAGGTCAATTCAATAAAATTATATTGACTAGTGGTTGTTTATAATGGTGTGACAAAATATTTTTCTTTGCAGAAAAATATCTCAATCACCCGGATTTTACCCCCTGTTTTGGGTGAATGCCACTTTCCCAGACCAAAGACCATCCCGATTCCTAAACTTTAGACATGTATCTTTCAGAAAATCATAACAAAAATTCCTGCCTAAAAAGTTACCAAAAATGCAAAAATTACCCGGACTAAAAAGAATGTTTTTACACTCGCTTGTTGATTCTATAAGAAATTAGTAAAACGAACGTTTGTTTTGGATGCCTTCTCCCCCCCCCCCTCCCCGCTAAATATTGTTTGTTTTTGTTCGCTTGTTCACTGACCCCCCTCCATTTGTTGGAAAAAAGTTTGAGGGACGCTTGAACACCATTGGCTACCTATCTGAATCCGCCATTGTTATTCTGTTATAAACATCGGACATTATTAGTCGGATTTTACAAAATTCAGTCTACAGCTGGTAAAGTGCTATATAAATTGGTTAAAGATGAACTGGTGCATCTAACTTGAACGGCAAAGATAAGTGCCTGGTCAAGCGAATGGAAGTGTGTTCTACGTTGAGCATCATTGCCACGGAAATTTATTGAACCTGGCGACACTCTGGTGGAATGCGAGACAATGGGTAAAAGCCTTGGTGTAATTCAAAGGCCTCTACAATTTTATTGAGGCAACCTTAAGCAATGAAATTTTGGCTGACTTGAAAAAGGTCGAACATCAATCAACTAAGTTAAAGCCTCAAAGCAAAACTTTTCTATGCAAGGATAAAAACCCAAAAGCTCATACCCGTCAGAAGGCACCAAAAAGTCAACAAAACCAATGTCATCTGAGACGCACTATAGAATGAATTGTCTCCACCAATCAATGGATGAAGTCCTTGGAGAGATTTGTATACGATTAAGTGGCAATGAACAGGACGTTTTTCAGGGCGCTTTGAAGGATATAATAAAAATCTCTTAGAAATGGAGCAGAAAAAGTGTTCAATAATCACAATAACAAGCATGTTATTCAAACGTGTCATTTAACCACTATTCCGGTAACATCGCATTCAGCGCAGCGCATAAAAACCTTCGTAACATCATGTGACAGCAAAGGCGATATCACCCTCATCAACATCGAACGCCATTATCCAAATCTTGTTCTCCAAGAAGATAAAATAATTATCATGCGCGGCCACCGCCTTGGAAGAGATTTTTATATCTTTTAACTCAGGCGAAACCTTGCAAAAATAATGGCGATGGTTTTGAAAATGTTTCAAGTTCAAAGTTAGAAGGCAATTAATTTAATTAACAAAATAGATTTTTGCATTTATATATCAAAAAATTGCAAGTTACTAATCTGGTGAGATCCTAGGTAAGACTTTTTAGAAAACCTTCAAAATGGACTGTATTAGTCTGGGCTGGAATCTCACAAGGCGTCTAAACTCAAGGGACATTTCGTGTTATATAGCATTTCGTGTCATTGTATCACAAATTTAAGAAAATATTGGTAAGAGCTCTTATTTTTAAAACAGGACAATTTTTAGGGGGTTCCTTGAAATAGACAGAAAAACGTAAAATATGGCCAAAAATACAACTTTTATTTATAAAAAATGCTAATTTAAACATTTCTAATTTTTTTGATCTAGCAAATGATAGTATCACCTATTTATTATGGAAAAATAATTTTTTTATTGTTATCCAAGGAGGTTAGGTTAAAAACTCAGCGTGTAAAAATACAAAAATTGAATAACATTTTGAAAAACATGTTCGAATTAAGAACATAAACTTACAATGGCTTCATTAAATTTAAGTAAAAATTCTATAAATTAACGTTTTATAATTTTAGGTATATAAATTAGTAAAACTACAAAATGAGTGAATTTGGTGTTTGTAATAGCTTATTAAATGTAAATTGTACATACACTTTTATTAGAAGAAAGGATAGCTCTCGCAATGACACTAGGTAGAGTTTATGTAGCAGTAACATTTATGTGTGTTGTTTTGACATTAGAACACAGTTCGGTATTGATGTTTACCGTTTAGTTTACTGTTTAAAGCATGTTTTAAGCAAGTAAACTAGATATAGTTGTATTGTAGCCATTGCAGTTTGAGCAAATACTCGTCGATGAGACTAATGTCCGACAACACAGAAGAAGGTATAAACCATAGTGTATCATCGAAGACGTGAAAGGGAACAATCACCACGAAGAGCAATGCAATAAAATACCGGCTCACATCGTCAAAACGAAACATAAAATTCACCTGGAGTGCTATAAAACATTCACCTTGATAAACAGCAACAAAAAAATACTACAAAAGATTGAGAAAAAGATTGAGGAAAAGCGCTCTTTAAAACGTCAATCAACAGGTTCGGGTAATTTGAATTGATTTGTTCTCTCTTCCTGCCAGCATGAGTACAATGGCGTTTATAAAAAAATTTAATCAAATATATTAAATTAAACAGCTTGTCAGTTGCAAGTCCTCAATCATTTTAGTTTACAGTGTTGTTTTATTTTAACTTATGTGAAAAAAGAGAAGATTTTGTTAGAAAAGTCTGTTTCACAAATCACAATAAAGATTAAGCATTGAAATCACGCGTTCAGTATTTGATATGAAAAAACAAAAACGACGGGGGTTGCTTACACAACTAAAGCATCGAAAAAAGCCTCTGATTTATATTACACGATATCATCCGAAGACTTAAGGTGGTCGCACACCAAAAAAATTCTAATTATGGGTTTGGATTTTTTTAACAGTTATTTTCACCATTTAGTCCCTTCTAAACGCCTCCTATCCGTAAAATATCTTCTTTGCTTTTACGCTGTACATTTACGCTTTGTTTGCTTTTACGCTGTACATACAGGTTATTTAAAAGCTCTAACAAAATTTGTTGTTCTTTTGAAAGAATTTATTTGATGAAGATCTTAGTAGTCACCAGTTTGAAATCAGTATGGGGAATAGAAGAAGAGCTAAGAAAAGGAAATTCAATGGGAACCAGTTTATAAAGACAGATTCACAGATGATTAATTCATCAGAAAATGCTTTGAATGAGGATAAAATTTTTGAAGAACATGTTAAACAAATCGAAATCGTTGATGAACAACCACCACCTGCAACATCACCGACGCCTGAAACAAAAAACTGTATTGTTGAAGAACAATTGCCATCAACATTAGGCTGTAATAAAGGACATGAACATAGTATAAGATTTAACAGTGATTCCAATATCAATGAAAAAGACCAATTTAATATTATTATGGATACATCTCTTTTACTTGATATGATGCGGATGATTGGTACCTGTCCAGAGTGTTCGTCGAAAGTTGATTGTACCTTCAATAAGAAATATGGTATGTGTTACTCACTATTGCTTGTGTGTTCTGATTGTTCATGGAATCATGTGTGATGTTCTCCTCTACTAAGCCTGGTAAAATAAATAAATCACAAGGACCTTCTTCTTTCGATACAAATGTACGATCAGTCATTGCATTTCGAGAGATCGGAATTGGATATGCCGGTATTGAAAAATTTTGCGCAATAATGAATATGCCACCTCCAATGAACAAGACAGCTTACACATCAAAACAGTTTCGAAACTTCATTGTGTTTTTAGTACATGTGCAGTTGAGTCAATGAAGATAGCAGCAGCTAACGTTCCATCGTGTTCTTTGACTGCCTCCGATGATGGTATCAAGAACGTTACGGCTAGCTTTGATGGTACCTGGCAAAAGCGAGGCTTTTCATCTTTGAATGGGTGTATTACTGCTATTTCTGGGAGCAAATGTGTGGATTATGAAGTATTGTCTAAGTAAGTCTGCAATGCCTGTAAGTTTTGGGAAAAGCATAAAAAGGATCCAAGATATACAGAATGGAAGCTTCACCATAACTGTCCGATTAATCATACAGGAAGTGCGGGTGCTATGGATTCAGTAGCAGTAGTTCGAATTTTTGGTCGATCTGTTGCCTTCAACAAACTTCGGTACACTAATTATCTTGGTGATGGAGACTCAAAATCTTTTGGTACAGTCATTTCATCAGATCCGTACCCAGGCATCACAATCAACAAATTGGAGTGTGTCGGGCATGTTCAGAAAAGGGTCGGTTCTCGGTTATGTGCTTTGTGTGATAAATTGAAAGGAAAGAAACTGAGTGATGGTAAAAAGATTGGAGGAAAAGGCAGGCTAACAGATAAAATCATTAACAGTTTGCAGAACTATTACGGTGAAAATATAAGATCTAACAAAGGAGAGATATACGCAATGAAAAAGTCTGTTACCGCAATTATTCATCATTGCTCTTACCATGAAAATGATAAGGACCGTCATCGATATTGCCCAAAGAATTCTGAAAAAACTTGGTGTAAGTACCACAAGCTTCAAGACAAGTCAGAATATAAGCCACAAATCAACATACCTCCAGCAATATCAAAATTAATCAAACCAATTTTTTCGCACTCGGATCTTGGCGCTGATCAACTTCTCAATAAATGTCTTCATGGTCAAACCCAAAATGCCAACGAGGCACTAAACCAACTCATATGGCGACGTTGCCCAAAAATTACTTTTGTGGGGAAAAAAACTCTTGACATTGCTGTAGCATCATCTGTTTTGCAATTAAACAATGGTGGTAATGGGTTGTTAAGTGTTATGTCTCAACTGAAAATGAAAATTGGTCATTATTCTTATGAAGGGTTGAAACGGTTGTGTGATCGGCGGTCTTTCTTGCGCAGTCGTAAAACCCAAGAAGACATCAAACAACAGGAAAAGCCTAAGAAGTATAAAAAAAGGATTTACTGACAAACTTAGGGACGAGGAGGGAGAAGTATACTCCCCTGGTGCCTTTTAATATTATAGAATGTCTAAAATAGATTAAATTTATTTCTGTTTTTTTTCTTTCGCATTTTCTGAGATTGTGACTTTTCAAAGACTTCAACAAAGATAACTCCTGAACTACTTGGTCGATTTTGCTCAAATTTTCACATCTTTTTTATTACAATGAAAGCGAGTTACTGAACCTAAAATATCTCATGAATGATTTTCTAATAGAAAGCTATTTCAAAATTAAAGTTTAACATTTTACCTAAATAAAAAGCTTGTTTGCCAATACCTGCTGGTCAAAATGTAGAAATGTGATGTAAAATGTTAGAGGTTCAGTAACTTAGTCTTCATATAACCTTTCTATTTGCAAATTTTCAATGTAGATACCCTTTTAGTTTGTTCTGAATTTTTGTTGGAAACCTCCTATTCTGTGTTTCGAGATGACGTCACGAGAAAAAAATATTTTTATGAACGCCATGTTGGATCACAAACAAACAATCGCAAACCGCAAGTCACAGCAAGCTAACTGGTTTATTTAAAATTTTGTTGTTTTTGTAAATAAAATAATGTTTTTTTGTTGTGTATTTGGTTGTAGTAATCGTTCTGAGAATTGCAAAAATTCTTTTTTTTCAAATTCCATCTGTAATCACTCACCATGACACAGAAACAAAACAATTATCAGAAGAAAGAAGGAACAAGTGGTTGAACAACATCAAACGTGCCGATATGAATGCTATAGCAATCCATTATAGAGTTTGTTCTGATCATTTTATATCAGTTAAGAAATAATTCTATCAGCACACAGTGTATAAACTTTGCTTTTACCCTATTTTTGTTCCTTGCGATCACAACTTCTTACAAATGTAACTTTGTTTACTTTTAGGCAAACCTGCGAAATTATTCGAAAAATCTAATCTAGATTGGCCTCCCACTGTAAACGTGGGCTATGAGAAAAAGCAATGAAGCACAGAACTATTTAATCGTGTGGTGAATAGGTCAAAGAAAAAACATATACCCTCCCTATATATATATATAACTTTGAATTTCCATTTTTGTCACGACAATCAGGACAAAGCCATTTCTTTTTTGGTTTATTTTTTAATTTCAAACAACTCGAGTGATAAAACTTATGAGTACACATTTTGTTATGGCAAGCAAATAATTCTCCAGTTCCTTTCCCCTCACAAAAATTTTTTGTTGGTTGTTGATTTCGACAGGCTTACTAATTTCATCACTTGAAGAATCCCATGTTATGTTACTATGCCACTAATTCAGGCAAAATTGCTTTCTTGAACAACAATCCACATTTTCCAACAATAGTTGTCCATGATTCGGTACTTGGAAATATTCTTTCAATGTGTATATCTTTCATAGTCAAAACAACAAAATCACAATATTGTTTCTTAGTGACATGGATCTGTGTTTGTTGGACCTGTTGGAAATATGGGTGCTGACGATTTAATTTTGTAATTCCACTCACTGTCTGTAAACAAAAGTGTTTGTCACTTTCAGTTGTCTCATCAATAAATTTATCTTTGTGAGAAAAAGGGCATTATAATTTCAACACAACCTTTTCCACAGCATTCACAGTCAACTAAAGCATCCGGTTTTATTATTTATTAAGCGAATATTTCCACAGATACATGTCAGTATAAAAAACTGTTATAAATATGTGTCCTGCTAAAAATGTTAGTAACAATTTAAAATATGTTATATCTAATAAAAATGAAATGTTATATAAACAATTTTGAATGCAATAAAACGTGTATGAAAGCAAATAGGATAAAAGTTAGAAGGAAAGAAAAATGTTGTGAAAAGATAAAAATAAAAACTGATATTCAACACTAAATCCTATAAAATAATTCACGAAAAATGAAGTTTCAACTTATTTTTAAAACAATTAAAACTACTATTACTACTAACTAATTAATAATTGAGATCGGTTGAAAAGGTAATCTGTCATCCACTGAAGTTCAGCGTTTTGTATACCATAAGATGGCAATTTACTAAGCAATTTACTATGGCTCAACGTATCAAATGCCTTGGACAAGTCCAGAAATACAGTGCCGACTAATCTGCCCTTATCTACCTCTTTTTGAATGTTGTCGAGAAATAATGTGGCTGCTAGCTCTGTTAATTGACCTTTTCGGTAACCAAATTGTCTGTTAGTGAGTAAAATGTTTTTTTCTAAATAGTGCGACAGCTCTTCATGAACGACTTTCTCCATTATTATTTTCGATACAACTGGTAGTATCAAAATTGGATGGTAGTTATCGACTTTGGAAGATGAACCGGATTTGTGCAAGAGGGGTAACTCTGGCAACTTTCCACTCAGTAGGTACAGTTGAGGTTCTTAACGAAGTGTTAATGTGACATAATGGTGATACTATAATGGATGCACAATCTTTTAAAAGAGTTTCGCTGGAAGATCATCGTTGCCCATAGCTTTATTTATTTGAATAATTTGAATATATTTATTTATTTGAATTTCGATGATGCACCGAGAAAAGGATAGTCAGTTGACACAAACAAGGCACATGATTTTACACTCAGATTTTGATGCTGCTGAGAAAGTCTTTTCGTGTATGTCTTCAAAACTTTCTTTTCTTGATTGCAGCTCCAATTTGTAGGAGCAGAAGAGAATCTGTTTGTTAATGGATAACATATTGACTTAATTAGTGAAGGTGCAGGCTTATCAACGTTTGTGTGCATCGCAGAATAAACTTTGGATGCAGTTATTCTACCAGTCCGATATAAAAACCACTGTTTTGACTGTGCCTGTCCTCTGGTTAATTCTTCAATGCATAATTATGTTTCTTCAGTAAATGCCAGTTTATAGCTGTCACAATATTTACATAAGTCCACAAAATTCAAACTTCTTAGTTCAGGTTTATATTGCTCATGTAGAGGTTTTGGTAAGTTTGTTTGTGATCCAACATGGCTGATGTAAATAATTAACATAAATTAGTGACGTAAACACAGAATTTTTAGGCTTTTTGCATTAATTATGTGCATAATTAATTTTCAATTTATTTTTTTTGAAACTTTATCTTTTAATGTGTACAACCATATGTAACAATTCAATGATTTAAAATATCGTAGAAAAAGAAAATAGCTTTTTCGGTGTGCGACCACCTTAATTGCAAAAGAATTTCGATACCGTTATGCAGGCTACAAGAGTTTAACGAAGTCATCAAACAGCAGTAAGATGTTTCAATCACTTCTGGGAATATTAGTTCTTTTGAAGCGGTTGTTGAATTCATTAATCAAGATATCATCCTATAAGACAAGCTACTATATCTTGCGCAGTAACGTTAGTCTGTGACGACTTTTAAAACGAGAAGAGAAATTCTTTGACTCCATATCAAAAACATAGCCAAGCACTTTCTAGCAAAAAGACTATCAAAACAAACGAGAAAAGGCCATCATCGACTGAAGTGAATAGTGACGTACTGGATAAACTACTTAACCTAACAATGAAATTAGGAAAAAAGTTGACTTTCAATAAGCTTTGAAGCACCATTATCGGCGCTACCATTAAGCCTCAGGAACAAAAAGAAGTTGTGCCAAGTCAGTTCTGTTAAAAGTAGTCGATTTTGAATTTATGAAGCCTATAGCGAACTAATTCTTGATTTAACGGCTGTTGTTCGCACTGTTGGCTCATTTACCATCGGAGAACTTATATGGAAGGTTTTACGAACTGTACAAAAAAAAGTTTAAAAAGAGCCGATTAGCCGACAGTTAACATAAGGTTTCGTGGAAGATTCAAAAGTCAAATGATTGATCTTATTTTTGAATGCGTGTTAAAAACAAATTAAAAGTTTCAAGCATTTTAAAGTCCAAACAGGTTTATTTGCCAAAAGAAGATTGGTGCGTAGAGCTGTCTCATGAAATAGTTAACGATACGAGTGCATTAGCCTCTACTCGTGAAGCCGACTTTCGCCTGATGGTTCATGTTCAACACTCTGTATCGTCTGGGTTAAACACAGTTATACGCTCGCCTTCTGGTGATACTGATATCATTGTCATGGCCATCTACCCATTTACGCCCAGCAATCTAGTCGTTGTAGATAGTGGCACTAGCAAAGGCCAAACGATAGTTCGTTTGAAAGATCTTACAATTGGTCCTCAGAAGAATCTAAAAACGAAAGATTTCCATAGTAAACGAAAGTTGCCGTAAAACGTGGTCATACCAGAAGAACTACTGTCCGAAGAAAAGTCGCTTTCGGCTAGAGCGATCTGCTGGGCGAGTAGACTGGCTTTGGATATCTTTATAACATGTTCGCGCAACTCATCACTGAACGTTGAGAAAGATTTGCATAGAAATTGAATAATAAATGTGTCTCGTCCACTCACGTTAATGCTCCCAGCCCTATTGCAGTAAAGAAATTGATCGAGAAACGTATATCACGTGGGTTGTCATGTGGGAAGACTCCTTCCAAATGCGGGGCCATAATCCTGAAAAACGAAAGTAGTTTTTCGGTATAATTGCGAAATAACAAGATACAACTCTTTATGACTTTCTACTACGGTTAAAACGCCTTTGAAAACTCTATGAACATGTTAAAGGGAGCAATTATATACACTAAAACTCCAGGTCAAGATCTCCATGATAATGCTTAATGAGCGTTCTGGGGCCTCGTTAAAAACAAACAAACAAAAAACAAGGGTCTCTTTGATGTTCAAACTGTGTTTGCTTGTCTACTGTGTTGTTTCAGTAAAATCCGGTTATAGCAAACATCTTCTGTGAGACGTGGTCATACAAACTAAAAGCTTACTAAAATTGTTTAATGAAATGAGTATATGGTGATGATAGGGTCAAGTAGCTGACGACTTTACGTGATTTGTTAGGTTGTGTTTTGAAAGGAAGTTGTGAAGTTTTTCTACAAGATATAAAATGTGTTTGGTAGCAATGACAAGACGTGTTGTCCAGCAATATTCATCAATCTACATCTTGCTAGTATGTTTAGTTAGCTTACACGTCTTTGAGTCTAGCGTTGAGTTTCTGAATGCCCAGGTATTCTGCTAACTCCTGGAACAAAATCTTGATGAAGATACGACTGAAACAAAGAAGACTTCGTTAATGAAAGATACAATCTAATTGACATTGTTATTATAATCGAAATATATACTGGACAAAATGAAATGGAACTAAAAACGGAATTATTTTAGAATATATATATATATATATATATGATGCTATTAAACTTTAAGCATTACTAATCTAGTTTTACGAATGATGACATAGTTTAATTTCAAAAATTCTAACAAATATTTAAGAATACATATTTTGGAAGAGTTCAGCCATGTCTAATTTATTACTTTTAAAATTGATATGAAGAGCTATGTAACAATCAATTTTAAATACTTTTAATCATTTTACAATCATTTACAACAAAAAATCAAAAACATTTGTTTCCCTACAAAACTAACAGAATTAAATTGGTGAATAATGTCATAAATATCAGTTTTGATAATTTTAATGGCGATATTATTACCTGAAAATGGTTGTTTCGTCTACATTAAGCTTTATTGATTCCAATACCTTCAAAAAGAAACATTCGGACTTTCAGACCACAAACAGTAAAGAAAAAGGAAGATTAAATCTAAAAAACAAAAATTTTCAGGAAGGCAACCAATCTGAATTCTAGGTTATGTGATAATGTGCAAAGAACAAAAACAAATTGATCAAACTCAGTAACAATTCAACTAAGTTATATCTGATCACATACTGCCCATGGTATTGCATCACTATGCAGAAGATGTGCAAAGAACTTTGCGGTGTTACGCAACTTGTTGATTTCCAAGTGGTGACACGTGTCATACTAAATCCATGTAAAAAGATCACCAATCGAGAAGAGAAATTTATTTATTTAATTAATAAACATTTTAAACATTTAACATGTTGTTAGGGTTAAAATATCAATAAAATAAAATATCAATACGCAAAAATAACCTGTTCTTTGAATATAACGATGTAATTATCCATGAATTCTTTCTTCAACAAACAAAACCTCTGAAAACAAATAAACTGGAATAATAACATAATAGCAGAATAGTAAGATATCTGAATTATTAACTCTAAAGATGGCTAAGGTACTCATACAGCGAGACTGAAAGAGGCCGGTAGGATTTCAATTCCAATATTACGAGGGCTCTACCAACTGAGCTACCCTGGACTGAGGATGTGATTATTTTTGTAGGCAAGTCAATCAACATGCATTCTGGTATCAAGCAATAAGAAAAATCTCAATGCTTAAAATAACAGTTTTGCTGTTTATAGCTTTCAATTAAATGCAACAGTGAACGTGTTCAAATATGCATTTCAAAACAATTGAAAGAGAAGCAAGAATAAATTTGACGTCGAAAACAACATTGGAACTTGCACAGTACATTTATTTCAGTAAGGAGAGGATAAGAAAATCAATTCCACTAACAAAATCTTAACAACGAATCACATACCTGGCCTAACAGTCCAAAAAACTTTTCATAAGATCTCTGCTGGGCACAGCATTCAACGACCATCAAGCAAAACTCGTGCTAGAAAGAAATTGTCTGAATCATATACAAGAGGGAAAATTAGATATTGAATCAAACCACACAATCCTATATACAAAAAATATGTACAAAAGACAACTTAGGTTAAAATTATTGTCAATTATTTAATTACTAGCTATATAAGCATGTGCAATCTGAAATAGAGAATAATCAACAACACAGTTAGTAAGAAAAGTAAAACGTTCACTGATATTCAAACATAACAAAATATGTTGATCCAATCCTGTTAGTTCTTTGCTAAAACTCCTGTTTTTACTTGTTAGAGTTATAGCTACTTCACAAATTAATAGCTTAAATAGTTGGAAAAATAAGAAGTCATGGTGCAAATAATAGCTTGCTCGCTAAATTTCACAAATCACTTCATAAACATTTATCAACTTTCAAGTGGAAATCATAAAGAATTCTTACCATAAAAACATTTAAACATTTTTTAAATAACATGGATTTTTGCCACTTTTTTAGCCATCTTCAATATATTGCGATTTAAAGCAACAAATATATGGCACCAAAATGAAATGACCATAGAAACCTCTTGTCCAGGCTTAATCTCCATTTTCATCATTTTGTGGGCACATTCTTCAAAATCAAGACTAAACAGAGATAATCAAGACTAAACAGAGATAATTGGTTAACAATAATAAAAAATGAAAACATGAATTATAGTAAATAAATAAATAATAACAAACAAATATGTACCTCAATTGTATAGCAAGATAGATCAACCTTCTGAGTGCAACTAAATTTGTCTCTGTCTTATCGATAATCAGAGAAGGTTCTATGGAGTGAAAAGTTATAAAAAATCAAAACATGGAGAAATCACAATGAAACGCAGTACTCTCGCATACCTGCAGTTTCTTCTTCGTTTTCCTCGTCATCATCATCATCATCTGTCTCGTTACCATCATCATCGCCATCATCAGAGTCATCATCACTGCCGCTACCCACGATATCTGAAAAGCACATTTAGACTAAGTGATAACTTTAAGTCAAGTTAATATACTGAAAAAAGAATAAAATGGTACAAGAAAGTTTAACACTGATAGCCATCGTTTCAAACAACCCTTTTGTAGCGGAAATAAAAATGTAAGAGTTATTTGGCCTTGTAAATCATTACACTGTTTAGAAATGTGAGAATTTAAAAAGCTGAACCCAATACTTGTTCGTATCTGTTTATATTTCTCTTCATTCTCCGTGAAATCAGGGTCATGCTTAAAAACATCTAAAAAAATATATAAATATGTAAAAACAGAATCAAATGAAACAGTTGTAGAATGAAACATTGTGATCATCATTTAACATCCATTTCCATGCTAGCATGGGTTAGACAGGGTTTTCAACAGATGTTATTCCCCACGATTGTGTAGGTTTAATCATTTGATGATTCATTAGAGCAGATGTTTTTTACAGCTGGATGCCCCTTCTAACGGCAACCTCAGTGAGAGGAAAAACAGTGGCGAGTTAACCCACGCAAGATACCAACTTTGCATTTTAAACTGCATGGCAGCAGTGCATAAAGGGCATGGGTGCTTATGTCCATGAAATCAAAGATGTTACATGGAAACACATTTTCATTATATAAAAGTTTCCAACTTGGGTCAGTAAACCTGGTCAGAGTAGTTTGGGCAAAACAAGTTTGTTAAATACTTAGAGCATCTTCTGTGTTGCCAGCATCATCCAGCCTTAGAAGATGAGTTATATGATCGTTCTCCTCCACCAAATCCAACTCTTCATCAGTCACTTGATAATCCTGAGAAACACAAATAAAGTTGTAAAGGAAGAGTAAAAATCATTTGAAGTTGAAGAAGGAAAGAGAAAGAGAGAGAAATAAAGTAGCAGTTTTTCTTGAAGAAGAAAATGATGAAACAAAACACAACATTGCCAAAAATGCCTGATCCTTCTCCGTACCTTGAATCCATCTTTTCGCACTGCAAACATGACTTCGATCATGTACTGGATACGCTTGTCAATACTGGACGTGTGCAAGATATTGTGAAGGTTTTCAAATATAGCTATCATAGAAAGAAAATATGTATTTTTAAAAAGATACTGTTGAATCTTTTACACAGTCCAGTGAAACTTAACACAAAATTCTGACAGAATAATGGAACTATTTTACAAATGATCATCTCTCTACATAAAATATTACAGTTATACATAAACAAATGCTAAACAAACAACTGACCGTTTATTCCTCTTGGGGAAACTTCTTGCAGTTTGATGCCAACCTCTTTCAAAAAACTTACCTAAACACAAATGAACGTAGAATCATGTGCAATGGTGTCTTTGCCACATCCCAAAAACACTTTTAATATAATGCTGCAAAAATCTGATCATAAACATCAGGAGTGTAAACAGGTCTTGATCATCAAAAGTCAAGTTACAGACGGTCAGTTTAAAGTTGCTATTTGACATTTTATTGGCGAATACACCAAAGAACCTTTTTAAAAAGTGTGCATTATAGTTATCGTTAAAGCCTTTTCTGATATTACTTCCATTTCCTACAAATCAAAGCTAACCACTCACAGCAACTTCCACACTGTCTGTTGTTGGATTTTGTAAAAGCAACATCAGGATTTCCAAAGACAACAACTTGTTTGCCTAAAATATAGATTTTTTTGATTATCAATACACATGATTAGACAGTATTTATTGAGGTACTCACAACTTGTCGGTTGACCAAATGTGCAATAAATTTTGCAGAATTAATGGAAACAGCCTGACAAAAAAAAGATGTGAATACAAAAAATGACAATATTTTTTTTTAAAGGTGAATTTTACCCACACACCTTGTCATTTCTTTTAAATGATCGACGGAACTGAGCTATCAGTCTTCGCAAAATCAACTTCCCAATTTTAGGAAACTGAAATCAGTAAAACAAGACTTTAAAAAGTATATTGACAACATTTCTAGAAGTGTCTGGGACATTAAATCCTTGTAATTCAATTCTGTGTTGTAAAAAGCAATGTTATTGCCATTTGTGTCAAAGAGAACGGCTTTCATCAACAAAAAGATGAAAATCATTTTTATATCTATAATTCCTATTGCCATTGATGTTTAAAGGATACCTTAGTGTTAATGACGAACACCAAAGAAGCAAAAACATTTGAAAATGTAGGAGATGCTCCTTGTGCTCTGATAATGGATTGCGACAGTAAACCTCTAAAATTAAACAACAAGAAATATTATTTTGTATATACAGTATAAATCCGTTAATTCAAACACGCAATGGACCATACATTCTGTTCAAACTAACGACTACTTGAATTAACCAAAAATCAAAAAATTAATTCTTTTTTTCAGTGTTTTTTTATATTTATTTACTCTTGGCCTCCAATGTGGTTTCAATGACTTCAGCAACAGTTCATTTCTATCGGGGAACTCTGCAAGTTCATCTTCAACTGAATTCCCTCTCTAACAGCCCTGTTACAATTCCAGCATCAAGAAAACTGGGCGTTTCGCCAAAAATATTTCATTTTTTCTACATGCAAATGATGGAAATTATCATTGTCATGACGTTGAAATTAAAGACAATAAAGAGAAAACCTTGGCGATGGGAAAGGACTAAAGATTCCTTGCACACTTCATTTTGGCAAAATACATTAATGAATTGAAAGATATTTCATTGACATTAATATAAAATCAAAAATTTTAATATTTTATCCCCGTTTGTGATCTTGAATGCACGGAAATTCAAATTAGCGAGTGTGTTGTGGCCTGTGGACCAAACAATTTGTTTGAATTAGTTAAATGTTTGAATTAAGCAACATAAAACATAAGACTTTCTTAAAGCAAACTCGAGGGAGTTTGTTCGAAATAAACAAATTTCAAATTAAGCAGCATTCAAATTAGCGGATGTATACTGTACTGCTATTATTCTTCAACAAATACTGTAGTGTTTATATAAAAGATACTTTTAGACATTGATAAGAAATTTTGAATGTATGACATCCGTCTTGAAGATTAAAATATAAATTAAAATATCTTACCTTCCTCTGACAATGTTCTCTTGTAGAAGTTCCACTACTATTTGTTTGATATTAGATGTGTTGACCTTATTCACAAGTCCATTTATAGATTTTTTTAGGGCTTCCCAAGCCATACGCTGGTAAGCCACGCTGAAAGTAAGAGAATCAAACAAAAATCAATCACGTACATATATATATATACAAACACTTACACCCACGTGCAATAAAACATATATATATATATAGATACATATATCACAGTTTTGTGTTTTCTAACCTTGACTTGTCTGTAATCCCCTCTTGAAGTGCTCTTAATTTTGAGGGTGGAATATATGCGCCACCTGAATATATATATATTTACAAATAATCAACACATAACCAGACTGAAACCATGGTCTGGAAAGAGATGATGAAATTAAAAGCAAGAATGAACCACAAGAAGAAATAAAACCAGAGAAGAAAAAGAAAACAATTGAAGATATCTTTACAAAAACTGGTAATTTATAACATTAGTTTCAGTCTGGTTATACCTTTGTATTTTGATGATTTAGATCTAGGTTCATCTTCACCACACGAACATAATCTCCTTTTACGCTTTCTTTCTTCTCGTTCGTAACCACTGTCACTATCATCATTGTCTTTGTCACAGTGTGAGCTCTTTACTTTCTCAACTCTAAAAACACCATAACATTGAAACAAAGGTAACACTTTACTTTTAGATAGGACCGTACCTGGTGTTGAAAGGCCCAATATCAGCAGTTTCTGTGCACTATAGTAAGAAGAAAATCAAATTAAAAAGATTTACACGTAAAATGATTCTGAAAAAGAGCTTAAAAAAACAAAAAAAACAGAATTCCTGTCATATTTTCAGCTTGCTCCAAGAAAACTTTTTCGGACAATATCCAGGATCTTTTTGAAATTATTATGAAATTATATTAGATGGGAGGGTATTGTTTTGACCATCCATATCTAATGGGAAAACTGTAAATGACTTGTCTCTTATTGCGTATAGCTAACCAGTTTGGAAATGTGCATTTTGTTCATAAAATTACAAATGATCTTGAACAAAAAATTTCCAATCTTGGTGAAACTTGCCACAAAATCCAAATGGGAACCTTATATATATATATATATATATGTACCTTTATAACACTTTTCATCTTTTATTTGAATTTCCCTTTTCCAAGTGTAGTGTAGTGTAGTGTAATGGCAATGTTTGCTATGTGCGAATGTTTTCTTTACAACGATCGCTGGCGCATGCGCAATCACTGTTTCTCCTCGTGAAAATTTAAGTTTTGGCGCTTAAACAATATCACGTGTACTGATCTGGGACCAGTAGGCACACCACGTTTCAAAAACGTTTAAGTGCCAGTTGAAACGGTTCTAGGAGAATTCCCCCCTGATGAATTCCCCCCTAGTGAATTCCCTCCTAGGTGAATTCCCCCCGAACGTATTATGATATAGTAAGAAAATTTGATTTTTGTATATTTGTCTAAAATAGTAAGGCGGCGTTTACATGAGAGTTTCACTTCGCCCGAAATGAAACTTTAGCACTTCGGTGTTCGTAGAAAACCCTTACAACGTTTACATGATCTACCCAAAATGAAACTCATTTTGGTTGGGATTTCATTTCGGTCAAACAGACAGAAATGAAATTTCATTTCGACCTCGAAAAATTCATGTAAACAGACCGAAACGGCATTTCTCCGAAATGTACACTTCTGCGCATGTCTGTACATCAGCACATGCAGCAAAAATTGTGAAAATTCAAAATTGCAACCACCGTAAATGCATGAAACATATTTCCAATAAAAAATGGCAGAATATTCAGATGAAGAATATCAAACGAGCATCTCTACTCTGGACCGTTTTCAGCAGAGAAAGAAACGAATGGGAATGAGGTGAATATGATTATATATGTACCATATAACATATTTTGTGATGTATGTCAGAATTGTAGCTATAAACCTGACCTATGTAGCTAGTTAAACAAAAACGGTCATACATAGCTTTAGCTAGCTAATTAGTTTTTAGAGTACTGATATAATTATATAATTATATTTTAGTTCATATTCAACATCATTGGCCTCAAAAAGAGTTTTGGAGGAAGACTCACCAAGTAGTAGTAATAAACGACACCAAGTTAGCTATTATGACAGTGAAGAGCTAACAATTATTAACATTAATGACTTGAGAGATGACAGTCAAATTTCAAATCCAGGGCGAAGTATTAAACGAACAGCAGGAAAAGGTAAACATGACAAACGATGGAAATGGGATGAATCAATGATCCAAAGTTTGTTGGATAGCATAATCGAATACAAACATCAAATGACGTTTAAAGGTTTGGACTTCCAATCTGACCTTGCTGACTTTTATGTCAACATTCGAACGATGATGGCATGTCTGTTTGAACCTTCAGACTTTGGTCCAGCAAAAATAGCTATAGAAGAGACAGAAGATATGGAGCCGGAGGAACTTCTGCAATATAAACGCAAAGTTGATAAATTAACAAGTTTGAAGAAGGAAGGGTATAGTAGAATCAAGAGCAAAATTAAGGAGATGAGAACTGGATATAAAACAGCTGTTGACAAAGGAACACGGTCTGGCTCAGGAAGACTTATAATGGAAAATTTTGAAAAACTACGAGAAATCTGGGGTGGATCACCCTCAGTGAGCACCATAAGCAACGCTTATTGTAGCTTAGGGTTTCCTGTCGAAACTAGTGATGATTCAGACAGAAGTTGAAGATGCCCCCAACTCTGCAGAAGCAACCTCTGGTGCTGGCATTCAAATACGAGATAAAAAGCGAGACAAAATGAAAAAGAAAATGTCCGCACACGAGAGAGACATGCTACAGGTTGATCTGACAAAAAAAGAACTAACTTTAAAGAAAGAAGCAATTGAAATGAAAGAAAATGCCAGAGCAACAACAGAAGCTATAAAGGTAATGTCAACTTCCATTATGGAAATTGGGAATGGGATCAAAGATGGTCTGGCAATCTTCCTTGTTACATAAATGTGAAAGTTTCCAAGGAAAAAAATAACGTCAAAGTGTTTAATTATGTTCAGGTTTAAGGCATTTTAGACCTATATAGACCTGAAAATGGAAAAATTTTCGGGGCTCCGACCCACACCCCGCTGGGTGGGCTTGCAGCGCCCCCCAGACCCCCTAGCTGCAGTTTTTCGCCTCACGAGGCGAATTGTGGACGGCTTGCGCCGCCCAAATTCAAATCCTGTATTACCCCCTGCCTAACTACATGAACTTTAATTTTTCCCCGCCACCAACACCGTCTAACACAAAACAACAATAAGATGTTATATTTTTTCTGTTAGTATTTACAAAATACTAAACTATATTAAAGTATATATATAGTTTGTGTTGTTATTTATTTATCCTTTATTTAAAGCTTGGTTGTTACAATTTTAAACTGTAAAAAATTCTAAAACAAGAAAAAAAAATATAAATAGCATATCTTAGCTATATTTACATGTATATGTCCGACACAAACACTTAATGGTACAACTCTGAAACAGGTAGATGATTATAAGTATTTAGGATCATACATCACATCCTCTCAGAAAGATTTCCTTACGAGAAAAGGTATGGCTTGGTCTGCTTGTAATGACATGCATAAGATCTGGTCATCTGACCTCAGTAGCTCAAATTCAAGATCTTTAAGGCAACATTAGTGCCTATCTTGCTCTACCGCTCTGAAACCTGGACTCTGTCTAAACGCCTTGAGAGAAGACTGGATGGAACATACACCCGTCTTCTTATGAGAGCTCAAAACCTCTCATGGACACGCCATCCCACCATTCCACAAATATATGGAGGTTTTCCTCGAATATCAACTATTGTACAGGCTCGTAGAGTCCAGTTTGC
Source organism: Candelabrum cocksii (assembly GCA_963930725.1). Lineage (NCBI taxonomy): Eukaryota > Metazoa > Cnidaria > Hydrozoa > Anthoathecata > Candelabridae > Candelabrum > Candelabrum cocksii. The sequence goes on along the minus strand of OZ005667.1, from coordinate 11,095,875 downwards.
CGGCCATTGTTGTAGAGCCAAGAATGAGGTTATCTCTTCCCTCTTCTTTGGAATCTTGCACATGGCAGGACAAAGAGTCGGAGGCTGTCATCTGCAGGGATACAGAAATTAGAAAAGAGAACCTCAGTAATGCAATGATGGACTGGGAAGTCTGGCGTAAGGTTGTGAATTCTGTCATCTCGACCGCGGTCAAACAATGATGATGATGATATGTCCGACAGCAAGCAGAACTCAATTGCAAGATTTGCAGGCACAATGTATACTGGCATTTTGTGTAAAATAAACTCAGAGAATTTGCCTCTTTGATTTTACCTCAATTGACCAAAAAAATTAAGAAACATTGAGCCTGCCTGGTCTGACCTGTTTCTTAAAAAGAAAGACGTAAATTTCTACAATCAATTATATTTACCTTAAGTAGATTAATTTTCGCGAGGTCAAAAAAATCCCATTTCGCCAGTACTAATTTTCGCGAATCAGCCTTTTCCAAATATTTCGCGTGTACTAATTTTTGCGAATCGGCCATCCTCAAATTTTTTGCGAGAACTTATTTTCGCGAATAATAAATTTTTAGAATTCAAAAAAAATTTCTTTTTCAAGTAAGGGGTTATCATAATAAACAAGAAGCCAGTGGCTTAAAGATTTTCCCACTTGTTAGGGTTATAAGGCTCAAATTTAATTTTATGAGACCAAGAGATCTTCTTCATCATCAAAAAAACATAAATCAAAAATATTTTTATCATTTTGTTCATCTATACACTCTTCATCGTCATCATCTTCACTTTCTATCTCATGATCGCTTGGTATATATGCTTGAAGTATCAATGGCCGGTACATTATTACAATCTTCTTCCAACATTGGATCAATATCGTCAAATGGGTCAAGGTTCGGTAATTTTGATACACCAAGCTCAACTGCACCTTTTATACCGGAGACCTTCCATCCTTTTAAGCACGTCAACTTCAACGTCGATTTTGATGTACAACCAAAAGCAAAAAAGACACTGAAAAAACTGTTCATAAACCCAAAGGATTGCACCCAGACATTCATTCAAGACATCTTTCTTCCAAAAGAAGATAATAATGAAAAAAACGTTTTTTCTGAAAAATTTCGCGAGTACTTATTTTCGCGAATCAGCCCTGTTCAATTTTTTCGCGAATTGGCCTTCTTTGAAATTTTCGCGAGGACATATTTTCGCGAATTTGGCAAAAATTCGCGAAAATCGCAAAAATTAATCCTGGCAAAAATTAATCCACTTAAGGCAGTTGTATGCAGCATAAAACAATGAATAAGGGAAACAATTAAAATATGGTATGTCCAAAAATAACTAGGAAAATTTTTTAGATCGAATATATATCTGCTTAAACAATATTGTGTTGATTTGTTTAATAATGCTTCTGATACAAATACTCAGCTACAGCATCTCTTATACGTTTTCCACGCGCTGAGGTATATGAATAAAGTTTATCAATCTTCTCATGATGTTCACAACATTGAGTACGTTTTTCAATAAGCAATTGACTTTGTACAGCTTCAGGGTTTATTTCAACACTATTCATCTCACAGAAATTATGAAGGATAAAACACGAATATATCAAGGTTGTCGCAAAGCCAGTATCAACATCCACCACTCTATTAAGGATTCTCCAGCGTGCTTTCAAACGACCAAATGCACATTCAATCTGATTCCTTCCACTCCGTAAACGATTATTGAATAGTGTCTCTTTATCATTTTGGGGTGATGAATATTCCTTGATAACATTTGGCAACAATGGATAAGTTGGATCTCCCAAAAGCAACGGTGGTACTGGTGCATAACCAGGGATTAATTCCTGGTACGTGATTGGCAATTCTTTTAATTGAAACATTTTGTTAACATAACAATTTGAATACACTCTTGCATCATGAACACTACCAGGCCAGCGTACTTCTACATTTATAAAGAGTCCTTTTTCATCACAAATTGCTTGACAATTCAATGAATACTTCATTTTGTAGCAAAAATAATCGTGGTGGCTTTCTGATGGCATTTTGATAGCAATATGGGTACCATAGACACAACCGATAACCTGTGGTATTCCAAATTTTGTTTCGAATCTACCAGCAACTGCTTTCATTTCATATTTGGAAGATGGGAATTTGATATAAAGTGGTGCCAGGTGCTCACAAATACTTTCACAAACCTTACGCAATGAAAGTGAAACAGTTGCAGTTGAAACTCCAAAGGAATTTGCTGTCATTCGTAATGATCCTTGGTCTTTTAGGTAATACAATACTAGCGCAAGTCGCTTTTCAACATTGATTGTATCTCCTCTGAATGAATTATGACTTGGAGTAATATGTAGTCTAAGCAGGTCCACCAATTTCATAAATGAGGAATAGTCCATTCTCAGGTTATAGCACCACTCTTCCTCAGGCATTTGGCCAGTTAACAGATTGGTCCACCAGAGATCAGTGCGTCCTGGACTTTTCCAAAATCTTCTCTCCAGCCTAGAAAATTTAAAACATATATTTTTATTATCTTGGTTTAGCTAGCTACAATATGTATACTGATGTTAGCTAGCCAGTTGCCAGTATACATAGAATAGCACTAATATCCTAGTTATAATCAAATAAAAGTGCAGGCTTGATATTGCCTTACCTTTTCAGTTGCCAGTATATTATTATATATTATATATTATTATATATGTTAAGGTTTTACAAAAGAGTAATAGGCATAAATATTGCCTGTAAACCTATCGTAACCACCAATAAAATCATTGTTATAGACACAAAACGAACTAAAGAGCGAGGAATACTCGATTTCAACAATTCGTGAAGATATAAAAACAGAAAAGATTGAAACAGAATAAGATCGATAAGATAAAAAAAAAATAAAAAAAATCCTTAAAGATTGCGACATATTTAAAAACACAAAAGTTATGTGACAAATATATTGTGATTTTTTATGTAATTATATTTATTATTAAACAATTAAAAAGTTAAAAAGAACTAGTCGTATAAAAACATCTCATTTTTCAGAAATACATCTAAGCGATTTTTAAAAACGTTTAGTGACGACGCATTCACAACTTCTCGCGGTAGGGAGTTCTATTTGTCGATCACCCTCATCATGAAAAACGATTTTCGCATTTCTAATCGACAGTGCTGTTTCGTCAACTTGTACTCGTGACCACGAGTGAGGATCATTTTCGACCCACGTCTCAAAGTATTTTCTAACTGGTGCTTGTCGCGGAGGAGTCGGGGGTTAGTTATCTAGGCGCAATACTCTAAATGAGGACGGACTAACGTGCAGAAGAGTCACTTGAAGGAGGGACCATCAAGGCTGACAAATGTTCGTCGAATCAGCCCGACTAACCGGTTCGCTTTGTTTACTTGCGTCGTCGTATGCTCCGAGAATTTTAGCTCCTTGTCCACTCGTACTCCGAGGTCGCGTTCACACGTTGATGATTTGATACGAATATCGTTCGATGTAGAAGGATCGTGCATTGTGTAGTGATGTTGCTTGTTATTATTACCAAAATGTAGTACTGTGCACTTTTCGATGTTAAACAACATTTCCCAAGTTTTTGCCCATTTTACTAAGTTGTCGATGTCAGCTTGAAGTTCAAAATGCGAGATCGGAGAAGATTACAAACGATATATTTTAGTATCATCAGCGAAAAGAGCGGCAATAGAATTAATTACGGATGGTAGATCGTTGATGTATACAATAAATAAAAGCGCTGCTAAAACAGATCCCTGGGGGACACCACTTCTGACAGGCAACCAGTCCGATTTAATACCATTTACAACAACGCGCTGTCTACGTTCGGTTAAAAAGTTTTCTATCCATGAAAGGATTTTCCCATTTATTCCGTATGCTCTCAATTTCAACAAAAGGCGTATATGCGGAACCTTATCGAAAGCTTTAGCAAAGTCAAGGTAAATACAGTCGACCGCAGTTCCTTGATCAATAGCGGTTGTCCACGCGTTTACAACGTTCAAAAGATTTGTAACGCACGAGTGACCGGGTCGAAAACCGTGTTGCAAAGGTGTAAGTAAATCATTTACTAGAAGATGTTTTAGAATGCGATCTTTTATAATTTTCTCAAACGTTTTGACAGCGATGCAGGTAAGGCTAGTTGGTCGATAGTTTGTTGGAGATGTTCTATCTCCTTTTTTAAATAAGGGAACAATATTAGCGTCTTTCCAAATTTGTGGTAGTGTACTAGTTTCGAAGACAACATTATAGATGGTAGATAAATGCTTAGAAGACGCGTTCTCAGTTTCCTTCAGTACTCGTGGATTGATATTGTCTGGTCCAGGTGACTTGAACGGTTTAAGTATGTGTAAATATTTTTTGATGTTCTCAGGTGATAAGTCAATGTCATCGGTAATATTCTGTACCGGGAAGCGAAGTGAAAAATTTGGTAGCATCTCTTCTTCGGTGGTAAATACGCTCGCGAAAAACTGATTTAGGCAAATCGCTTTTTGAAACTCGGTTGTTGCAATCGTATCTTTGTATTTAAGATCTGGGATTGTTTCCTTCGTTCGCGATTTCGAATTTACGTACGAGTAAAACGCTTTTGGATTTGTCTTGACGTTTGAGGCAAGCTGTTTTTCAAATTTTCGCACTGCTGCTCTGCAACCTGATTTCGCCTTATTTCTCGCTTTGGAATATTCACGGTATGTTTGTTCAGTTTTATTATTGAGGTATTCTGTATACATTTTTTGTTTTGTTTTGATCAATTCAGTGGAAACATTGTCAATCCACTTCGCACATTTTTTGGTATTTCTCGATTTTTTTGGAATGTTCAATTCTGCGCTTTTTGTAACGGTTGATTGAAACGAATTCCATAGTTCATCAGAATTGGTCGTATTGGGCAGTATAAGGGATTCGAGTTCAACGTTTATTTTTTTCGTAATCCTCTTTAGAAAACATAAACTTTGGCAAATTTTGTGTGCTTTGAGATGAAGTGACTAGCGTGAAAAGAAGAACATTGTGATGGCTCTTACCAATTGGGGCAAGATGTTTGATCGAGTTAACCATGTACTGTTCAGACGAGAAAACGAGGTCTATTGTGGAAGAGTTCTGATTTTGGCGATGATGTGTTGGATGAAATATATGTTGATGGAGAAAGGAATCTCGTATGTTTTCAACAAAAGAAGTGGCATGACAAGAATGAGGAATTGGATTATTAACATCTTTCCAATCAATGTTTGGGTAATTGAAGTATCCTATGTATAATAACTCGTTGAATTCACTCGCGCCATTCAGCATGTGCCTATTAAAAAGACGATTGTTATCAATGCTACTGTTCGGTGAGCGATAATATGTAGTGATGAGAAGGTTGTTGTATTTGGTTTTTATTGTACAACTTATTGATTCTTGGTGATTGGAATTGGTGCTCCATAGTGAAGACTGAAGAGAATCAATAATATACATCGCTACACCTCTATGACAATTGGCAAAAGCGTGATTTGTAAAAAGTTGATAATTTGGTAACAAGAGTTCTTCATCTTGTATAGGGAAGCGTTTGTTTTTCGGAACTGTTTCAGTGAGTGCGATTACATGGGGTTTATATATAGATATCAATTTTGCTAGCTCATGACGTTTATTTAGCATGGAGTCAATGTTCGTATATAATACTAAAAGGTTTGGTTTTATTTTGGTACTTTTGTCTGATTGTACGCTGATCCATTTGGGTTTTTGGGAGATTCTTTGGGAAGTTTGACAAGATACGGGTTCGATCTCGGGCCCGTTATCTTGTATATGAAGTCCCCCGAATTGTCGCGCGCGATTTCGTCTTGTTGTTGTCTTTTCACTTCTCGATATAGCCTCCTTTCTTCCGGTGATCTGTCGTGGTTAATATAAATTTTTATTTTCTTTTCTTTAAGGCGATAAATGTTTTTCATGACAGATTGTTTAATATTATTGTTACTGAAACTTACGAGAATGGGTCTCGGTTTGTTGTGTGCGTTTTCGGCTTTTCCTAAACGGAGGATATTCGAGATGTGATTTGGTTTGACTTCCGTCTCGAAATCATTATTCAGCAGATTCATTCATTTTTGCTGATCTGAGGAGGCGTTGTCCTCGGGTAAATCATGAATAACAATGTTGTTGATTCTATTGTTGATAGTATACATAGAATAACCCTAATATCTTAGCTATAATCAAATAAAAGTGCAGGCTTGATATTGCCTTACCTTTTCAGTTGCTTTCTTTGTTTTTTCTTCAATGTTTTATGCTCCAATATCAGAGCAACCAACTCATTTTCTTCCTGCTGTTGTCGAAGCAGTAAAGTAGGCAATATATTTGTTTGTAGTTGCATTAAATAACTCATTGAAGAGCATATAAATCCTGCAAATGAAGCCATTAAATTTTGCGTATTGTTGTTGTTGTTAGGCGCCATCTTGAAAATGAGATCTTCAAAATCTGACAGTTTGATGGTCGGAGAAAAATGAGGGCCGCACCCCGAAATGAAATATTCTTTCACTTCGGGCGAAATGAAACCCCATGTAAACATAACTGTATTCCGCACCGGTTTGAGTTTTATTTTCATTCCGGGCGAAGTGAAACTTCATGTAAACGCCGCCTAAGGCGTCATTACGAGTCCCTATCTATGGTCCGACATATCGGGTGTAGGACAAAACCCCCGAAAGAAAATAAACCCTAGGACAAAACCCATCTAGGAAAAACACGTTTGCTTTGCTGTTTGCTTTGAAAATTGGTAGGTTTACTAATTAAATGATGCTGATTTCAAATCAAGTACCAGAATTTGGGTATTTTCACCCCCAATACCTTATTTGGAAAAATTTAGACCCAAAGTTTAAAATATTCCGTTTGCTTTGAAAATTGGTAGGTTTACTAATTAAATGATGCTGATTTCAAATTAAGTACCAGAATTTGGGTATTTTCACCCCCAATATCTTATTTGGGCAAATTTGGGCCCAAAGTTTAAAATATTTCGTTTGCATTGAAAATTGGTAGGTTTACTAATTAAATGATGCTGATTTCAGTCCACACGGCAACCCCACTTTTTACATATAATCGTCACTACTCTCGACCCCATAACCTAAATCCGAAAATTAATAGCACTTTTGAGGTCTTCTATATGTAGCTAAAAAGTCATATAAAAATCGACTTGATATCGTTAAAAATGTTAGAATATTTTTTACTGATCCAGCCCTAACCCCAAAAATAAAAAATATTTTTAAAATGTCTTTACAGCCCCACATCTGGCTTAATGTAAGGTATCTTTCACGATGAAAATGGTTTTCCAGGGGTTTGGAATGACGGAGTTATCAAGTGATGACTATTTAGAACCAAAACTGGATTTAAAAGTCACGTGGTACGCTAACCACAAGATTTTTTTTGATTTTTTAAACGCTATTATTGGTCTTATATTGTCTCCTAAATATCCCCAAAATTTTAGCGCGATACGACCATTTTGAAAGAAAAACTTTTTGAGAGTACATCCGATATCTAGTCAAGGGTAATCTATATTCAGTTTTACCACTGACTTAGGAACTTAGGATTCAACCTTATAAATGCATAACTCAATGAATAATCAAGGTACTGAGTTGAAATTTTCAACGAAGATTGGAAATAATAATGTCAATCTGAAATATATGACAATTATTCTTAAAATTTGGATATAGTGGCTTGCGCATGCGCAAACCTAAATTAAATATATAGAGCCCTACCAAAGGTTATAAGAAACGAGACTTTGCATGTGAATGGGCAAATGATGGGACTAACTAGATAGATAAAAAAAATTGGAAAAAGTTACGGCAACCGAAAAAAAATCAAAAAATTTAATACGCATGCGCTTAATTCCCGGAATTCCCAACTTTTTTCGAAAGTAATTCCACTATAAGCTAAAGCCATAATATAAGCAACATTTCCCACAAAGGTTTACAGGTATCATATTTCCTTAACGAAATATGCGCAAAACCATCTGCGCATGCGTGTGCAATATCTGACAATGTTGTGAAAATGAATTTGTACTTTTTGTCAATAAACTCTTGTCCTTAACCCTTTCATTACCTGTACCCAGCGTGGCTGGGTATAAAAACCTGCGCCGTTTTCCCTGTACCCAGCACCGCTGGGTACGGTCTTAAATCAATTTTACTTTTGTTTAAGTTCGAGTTAGACAAGAAACCGACTATGTTTAGAAACTAGATAAAATTCCGGTCACGGCAAAAAAAAACACATGCAAATCTAAGCTGTAGTTTGTAATTTACCATACCTTGCTAGATTACGACCATCTACCGGAGGATGATGTTTAGTTGCGTTTTATTTATTTTAGGGATTTGTTAACATTTCTTCTCTTGTTCTACCTCTTTTCATAATAGTTTTGATTCTTTTGATGTTTTTATTGTTTCGTAGGCCTATTGAATTGCTAAAAAAGATTTTCTATCCATTTTTTTCAAGTCTTTTTTGCAAATTTGGAAGCGTTTTCTAGCAGTTTTTTGAAATTTTTGAAATTCTACTCTGATAATATTTGGTTCCAAGGTATGCCAAAATCTCTTTCCTACATGGAAATAATAACTAAAGGCATATTCTCTATCAGCTACTTTTATTTAGATGTATACTATATATATTACAATATATTGCGTAAATTTATGAAATTTACAGTAATTTTTTATTTACGCATAACTTTTGTTCAGATTGTTTTTTTTCTATAAAATTTCACAGATTTATAGGTTATATGTTATAGTTCCATGAAAAGTAGGTTTTGAGCCATTTTTTCGACAAAAATATATTTTCTCGACAAATTGATTTGAAAATTTCAAATTATTCTTTGTTTGCAGATCCGCCATTTTGAATCATGAACACCGCAATTTTGAATTTTTGATTTTTTTTTTGTAATTCTGTTCCAAAAATTATAAGAAAAAAGGAGCCAAATTTGGAGTACATTGAAGAATTGGTTCAAAAGTTATGATCAATTGAGTAAGGAAGGGTATTTTTCCAATTTCACGCCCCGGGAAATTGGGGTGTTTTTCTTCGGTAATGAAAGGGTTAAGTTATAGGCAAAATATGAAGAGATTCCGGCCAGTAGTTAAGGAGATCTAAGAAGCTCGAAACTAACCCTAACCCTAACCCTTCGAATCTTTTCCATTTTTTTGGGTATAAGGAATGCTGCCAACCCTAGTATATTAGCAATATCTAGGTAAATAATGAAGATTATTACTCCAAATTTTGAATGGTGATTGAAAATAATCATATCTATCAGAATGATCTGGTTACAAATCTTAACGTAACTTTGCGTAACTTTAAATCGTCCATAGATCGTTCTAATTATGATTACTTAAAACGAATTTTTGTGTATAGACAGCTATGCTATTGTGTCACCGGTCAATAAACAAAAGGTTCCGGAAATACTACGGTATCTAAGGGAAATAACACGTAACTAAGAAAAAACAGGTCTCGAATGCGTATAAATTCCACATTATTAACTTTTTTCACAGTTTTATTCCAGAAAATCTCACCAAAATAGACAAAGCTTCTTGGTACAAAATTCCAGATTCCCATCGTAAGTATCTCGCAAATTCGGTTTTGCGCATGCGCAGCTCAAAATGTTTCAAAAGTTATCATTCACAAGTCCTCTGGATTCTAATTTATTATAGGTTATATGAGTCTAAACGCAACCGTAATAACGTTCTAATATTATTTAACCAACACGTGATTGATTCGCGAATTTAAAAAACGTTAATACAATTTTAAAAAACGAAAAACACAATTTTTTCGAAAATTAATAAAATTTAAAAAAATGAAAAACAATATTGTTTCGAATCGTCAATTCCGAAACGGCCAGTTTCGGACCTGTCGTGTCGAAACTGGCCGTTACGAAATTGACGATTTCAGTATTTTGGAAATTCTTGCAGCTTCTTCAGAATGAAGAAAGCTTGGTTCGTGTCGAGATTCTTCAAAATCTCGCTGGACATCCGCCACCTGTTCAAAGACGGCGATACCTGGATTGTAATCGCCGGATTCTTGTCATTGTTGATGATTATCACAACAGAGACACATATCATATTAACCTTAGCTTTTGAAGATTTTACGATTGTATGTACATTTTATGTTTGAATAATGATTTATATCCTCATTAGAATACTAACTACTGAAAAGATTGAATAAACCCCCTATTTATAATAAACCCAGTTATCCAAAGAAATCCACAGGTAGAGCAACAGGAAAGAAAAGATGAATAGGACCTCTCAACCTCTTTTCCACTTTAGGGCGAAATAAGTTCCAGGAACAAAATTTTATTTTCAAAATAAGTATTTATTTTAACTTATATTTGTTTTCGTAATTTTTATAAACCATTTCGACAAAACGCCGCGGTGAAGAAAGAGTTTATCAAAGCGCGGCGTTTATCAGAGTAAATACGGCATTCCAGTGACCAGTAAAGTCCTTCCGACCCGGGGGAATTTGGTTGGTGGGAAATCACCGGGGGGGGGGGGGGGGGAATTCACCAGGGGGAATTTGATCAGAGGGAATTCACCAGGGGGGAATTCTCCGGACAGCAGTTGAAACGTTTCAAAAACGTTTAATTGACATTCCAAAAAAGCGTGAATAGGACCTCTCAACCTCTTTTCCACTTTAGGGCGAAATAAGTTCCAGGAACAAAATTTTATTTTCAAAATAAGTATTTATTTTAACTTATATTTGTTTTCGTAATTTTTATAAACCATTTCGACAAAACGCCGCGGTGAAGAAAGAGTTTATCAAAGCGCGGCGTTTATCAGAGTAAATACGGCATTCCAGTGACCAGTAAAGTCCTTCCGACCCGGGGGAATTTGGTTGGTGGGAAATCACCGGGGGGGGGGGGGGGGGAATTCACCAGGGGGAATTTGATCAGAGGGAATTCACCAGGGGGGAATTCTCCGGACAGCAGTTGAAACGTTTCAAAAACGTTTAATTGACATTCCAAAAAAGCGTTTCAAAGTGTCACGTTGATAAAACGTTCCTTGCACGTTTTTAATAAATTTTTTTTATAGATATGTATAAATATAATGCATTGAGCGATAGCAATCTAATCACGGACGTCGTGCTGCAAATACATCCAACTATTTTTACAAAAACACAAAAACAAAAAACATTCTCTGAAATGAAGGATTTAACCGGACGTTATATTTATTGGTTCATGGTTTATTGTTCGCAAATCGTTGCTTGATCGGCCCGCATTAAATCGAATAGCGTCGTCCCCGGTTCGTTTATTCCGCGCAATCTACGGATACAACGGATTGTCGATCGGAGAAGCGAGAAGCATATTTTCGTACGGATGAAATTTGCTGTCTGTGAAAACGGCGTATTGCGTTTCTCGGAAATCATCGCGGATAATCGTTTGTAGAACGCTGCACATTCTTTGCCCATTGCGCCATTCGATGCTAAACTTGAAGAATTCGTTCGTTGTAATGCTTCTTCTTTTTTTTATCATTCATTGCGAAGCACCTTTTAATTTGCATTCCCTTGTACCGCTGAGCGTGTGGGTTGAACACCCTTACGTCTAAAAATACTCGTTGGCTTTGGGTCCAAAAGCTTCGTGCACTAATGTCGAGTTTTGCTTCGTTTGTATCGTTCGCTGTTCTTTGTGTGAAATGTTCGCCTGTTAATCCTAGCAAACAAGGTTCTTTCTTCACATTGTGGCATACTTCACTTAGAAGGGCGGTGGTTCTATCTCTCACTTCATTGTGTCGTAGTGTGACCCAACCGCCCTTTTTGCAGGAAAGGGCATGTGCTAGGTCGAATCGTGAACCACAGATGCAACTTGATGGCACGCGTTCCAAATGCCAGTTGTACCGCATTTTGATTGCATCCCAAAACTTTTGCTTGTTGAGGTCGAATCGCCATTCTTTTAGAGGGATAGTCGTGAGGCAGTTGGAAACTCCTTCTCAGGTGTTAAACTCGTTAATGCGCTTTGCTTCTTCAGTCATTTCGCTACGTAGTTGGATGAGGGTTTCATTTTGCCGTTGTTTTCGTAGGCTTTTATCTCGTTGATTGTTTTACCACCTTCTCCTTTTCTCTCCAGTAGCTGGTTGACGAGTTGTGCTGTCATGCTTATCGAGTTATCATATTCTATCGGTGAACATTCCCTGAAGATCTTGACCCTAATTGAGGTGGTAATGCAAGAAGATGACGCTCATTTTCGTTGACAGTGTGTCCACCTGTTATTACAGGGATAAACTTGTGTGTTATTACTTCGTCCAATGGCGATAAGTGATGTTTGATTCCTGGAATGGTGCGCAGAAAGTAGATCATCTTGTGTTGGTAACCGTCGACAAAGCAGGCGTATGCTGATTGCAGTTGCGTTAGCGCGATATCGGACAACATGTTAACTTCCTTCGCCCACTTCTCGACCATCTCTTTGACGTATCTTTCCTTGTATTCTTTGTTTCCGATCACAGCTCCGAGGTGTCGTTCGCCTTCTGTTGTGATCTGACTGTTCGTGTCACTAAATATGTTGGTCGCTTGCTCCATACTTTCACGCTTGACGATCAGCCGTGACTTAGAGGGTTGCGGAATGTATCTAAAGCATGGACCTAGTTCCACAAGACGATACCACCATGCTTGCAGTGCTTTTAATTCTCCGGCGGCTGTAAAATCGTCCGCGAATGCAGCCATCTTGCTGTGCGGTGCTCCATTGACAGACAACAACATATTAAGAAGAGGTGTTATGCCAATGGAGTAGATTGCCATTCCGAGCGGATCACTTTGCGTACCATATTTCCTCTTATTAGCGCCCCCGGCGCTTATTTAAAACCTGACTCAAAAAGTGCGGCACTAATAAGAGGGCGGCGCTTATAAAATAATTTTCAAAATGGTATAGAAATAAATTTTATTTAATGAAATTTTCTCGCTCTTCAAAAACAATAAAACAAAAGAATCAGTGAGACTTTATGAGACTTTAGTCGGTCATGTGCCAATAGAACTTTCATCATTATTACACTTTTTTCTTGAAGCTGATGAGCAGAATCGTCTGATTTGCCAAGTAATTGGAAAACGGAAACGTGAAGTTGGTCTGGTGGTTGCAGCGAAGTTTTTTGCTTTCTCGGAAAATAAAAGATCGGCTGAGACCTTGGATTGTGAAATGAAGAAACGAAAAGAACTATTGACTTATTTCGAACTTACGTACGAGCCTGAGTTTGTGAAAATTATGAAATTTCCCTGGTTTATGAAAGATAAAAAAATAATTTAGAAGCTAAAAAAACGTATTGTATTGTATAACTATCCTTCTGTATGGGTTACTGCTCCTTTTCTAATCAGCGCCGCTTTTCTAGGTGCCGCGCTTATAAGAGGGCGGCGCTAATATGAGGCCCGGCGCTAATGAGAAGAAATACGGTAGTCCCCTCTTGCAACTTTAGTTCACTTCCACCAATGACGAAGAGTCGTGCTGGATGGTAGTAGCAATTGATGACATACGTACTGATTGTTTGACATACAATCGCAATGTTGTGAAGGAGGTTCGCACGGTTCACACGGTTCACACTATTAAAGGCGTTTGCTGCATCGACAAGCGGCACGGCGTCTGTACGTTCGTTTGCAAACATTTCTTTAATCGCGTGTATGGCCGCCTCGCTCCCAGATTTGTGACCGCGCATTTGTGGTTCGGAAAGCGATGCAACTACGTCATACTTAATCACACTCATCACGACTTTCCCTGGAATTCTTTTCAGAACTTCACCCACGCCGATCGGTCGAAGGCCCGGATTCTTGTCCAGTGGCACGAGTCTTGATGCGAGGAAAGCTTCTAGTGGGTGGTCGGTAATTTTTTTCCTGCATATCTTCCTTATGACAGTAGCTAGTGCTGATCAAAGATCTCGATTGGTTTCGCCGTAAGCTTTGGATGCCAGAATCTTTCTCCACCCATCTGCATCCATTCCCGAGGGACCTGCTTCTCTTTTGGTGATCTGTGAAGCTCTCAGGACCAGTGATTCATCAATGACGTCAAAGATAATCGGTTTGACGGTTGGCGCTGGACCTTGAAGTAGCTTGACGTCATTGACGTCTGGACGTTTTTCTCGCAAAAGGTTGAGTGTTTCATCATTGAGTGGCAATATCCCTCCAGACATGTTGTTGGTGATTAGCTTTATTGCGCCATTAATATTTCCTCTCTATATCAATTCTTTGAAACGTTTGGAAATCACATCGATCGTTCTTTTTGTGTTGGTTTTTGGGATTCTCTCTTGTAGGGCTTGTGCTTCACTCAACAATTTGGCAAATCCAAGGCTTCTGTAGTAGGAGCGCTGGCATTATGTGTATTGCTTTCATCGCACATTCTTTCAGTGGGCTATTTTCGACCCATGCGTTTAGTAATGTTGTTGTCTCGCGAATGTAGGCTTTGCCGACAGCTCCATTCGGTAGCATAAGATATTTCGCCTCCAATACACGATCTTGTTGTAGCAGGTTTCTAGATCGTTTATGACTTTGCTCCCTTTCATTTCACCCCAGTACAAATTTTCTGTTTGTTCGATTACTTGATCGTTTTCGGCTGGGCGATGTTCGCGTTCATTTTTAACGGGCTGTGGTCCGTTTTCGTCGGCATTTTCGTTAACAACTTTATTCGGTTCGAATGATCTGCAGAAACGAAGATGCTGAAGAACACCTCGAGCGGATTTGCAACGTTTTCCACATCTTTCGCAGTGAAGAACGTTCTAATCTTTAGCAGTTTCGTTATCGATGGCGATATTGACCTTTTCTTTTCGGTTATTTGTCGCTGTCATATTTCTTTTCAATTTTAATGACTTTCTTTAACGTACATAAACGTTTATTATGCCATTTTACGCACGTTTTGTATTTAAATTCAATTTTTTATAAAAAGACAACCAGATTTCCGTTAAGAAACGTCAGATCGACATCTTGGAAACCATTACAATCTGTACGTTTTTAATTACAATGCGAATAAACAATTGAGAACGTTTTATTTATTTTATTAACCATATTTATACAGCATTTGTCTTCAGTTATATACATAAATACATACTGTTATCAATGAAATAGCTGTTAAAGTAAAGTAAACGAAAAAAAATGACAAAATAATTTTGGCAAAATAAAAACAATATTATCAAAAAACGTTTCAAAAACGTTCTAACGATTACAACGTTTACAAAACGCTTCTGATACGTCCCATAAAACACGATAAAAAATTTTGTTGAAACATTTTTAAGATATTTTCGGCTATTATTTTCTATGCTGGAATTTTTTTATAAATAAAGTTAAGTTAGAAATATTTAATAAATGATGAAAAGCATTTTCATTTCATATATCCGGGTTTGTTTCCCTCTTCAGCTCCATTTTAAGATATTTTAGCCCGAGGGTTGGTGACGGGTTTTTTCCAGACATCTACCAATGACAGTCGACAACAAAATTTTAACTACCTATCACAAAGAAACAAAAAATAATTAAAGCGGCAAAATAATAGTTCCAAAAGCGGGAAAGACAGCTACATTTATTTCAGTGAAGTAAATTGGTGCAGCCTTTGTACAAAGCCTGCTAAAAGCACCAAATTTGATATGGTGGTTAAGAAGGCTAAATAAAGTTTTTTTTCGGTGAGACCCACTTGGCAACCATGGCTGAAAGGTAACCATGGCAACCTTATTTTATTTTATTTTTTCTTATCTTTAAAACATCAAGTGTTGAAAATAAACTGGTACCCAGTTATACGGCTTTAAAGATCTGGCTAACCAGGGAATAAAAATATGTTTTTGACAAAAAAAATCATGAAAGAAATTGTTTTTTATGGTCACAATTTGAAAACCTGCAGTAATAAAACGTTATTTACACTATTGTTAGCTGATGAAATACAATTTTTTGTGATAAAATATCTTATGAGCTAGATTTTTTGTTTATACTGACCCCCGGATTTTTAAAAAATTAGCTAAAACACGTTCTAAAGCAGATTAATGGTGGAAATAGTCATTACCTTACCTTACTTTACCGAAAATACAATATTGTTTCACTATTTCACATTCTAAAGACTAAGTCAAAATTCCATGAAAAATGGGCAGGAGCCTAAAATGAGCCAAGGAAACCATAGAAACATTTTTTTATTTCTAAAACTTAAAAATTTCCCTTTAGATTCTCTAAACAGTGGAAGTAAAGCCACATTTTTCTTGTGTAGTATCAAGCTTTGATGCATTATAAGCAGGCCAAGAAACATTTCCTTTTCGGTTATTTTCCTCAGTCAGGAGTTCACTCTCCACATGGGATAACTACTTGCATTACACATAGTAACAAGAGAATTGTGAGATTCAATGCATTTGGTTGGAAGAGGAGTAGAATAATCTCTAACTTCAGGACATTCGTTATAATAATAATAATAATAATAATAATAATAATAATAATAATAATAATAATAATAATAATAATAATAATAATAATAATAATAATAATAATAATAATAATAATAATAATAATAATAATAATAATAATAATAATAATAATAATAATAATAATAATAATAATAATAATAATAATAATAATAATAATAATAATAATAATAATAATAATAATAATAATAATAATAATAATAATAATAATAATAATAATAATAATAATAATAATAATAATAATAATAATAATAATAATAATAATAATAATAATAATAATAATAATAATAATAATAATAATAGTTCATATTTTAAGTGGATAACCCAGAAAACCCAGACCACGAGAAAGTGTTGTAGTTGTTTTCACTGGGGTCCACTGTTGGAAAGTACATTTTCGTAACTTATTATTCGATCATTAGTCTACCAAATTTCCCTCACAAGGCTTTGGTTAATCCGTGGTAAGTTTTTCAGGCACTTTCCAAAGGTGCTGCGCGCTCAAGTAATTCTCGTGTTTAACAATTTTTTTTTGTATTTAGCGAGAATCGAACCTGGGCCATTGCGGGCAGAAACATAAGTTTC
Organism: Candelabrum cocksii; assembly: GCA_963930725.1. NCBI lineage: Eukaryota > Metazoa > Cnidaria > Hydrozoa > Anthoathecata > Candelabridae > Candelabrum > Candelabrum cocksii. The sequence continues at coordinate 11,078,981 of OZ005667.1, read as the reverse complement.
GACCACTAGACCACGCGCGCACAATTCGTTGAATTTTGATATAGGTCGAATCTCTGTATATGATTCGGGAAGATGAAGCTATCAGCTTTCTTGATCAAGTCCATGAAATAGAGGGTCTGGATGTTGAAATAACGATATACCAGTACAATAATGCTTGATAAAATTAAAGACGGTAAGCAAGACATCATATGTTGATAAACCAGTGTAAAATCGAACCTTGGCATCATCATTCACAAAATATGATTCTAGGATTCATTGAGGTATCTGTCTCTGCATCACATTTTTCTTGGGCCTTTCCTATATCCTCGCTAGGTGCTGCAGACTCACTGTCATCATTATACTCCCCAAAATTTTCTTCAGCAAAAAGATCTTTTACAGGTAAACCTGGTTCATTAACCTTCTGCATTTTCGCCTGAATTTCTGCCTCGATTGCTTCATTAAATCGCTTTCTTCTTTCAACTGTCCTCGTTGCTCTGTCTTCTACACTTTCGCGGTCTTTGGCTTTAATTCTTGTATATCCAAGAGACACCGATGGAACCCAATCAACATTGTGCCTATCCCAGTCAGCTGCTGCTTTCCCGCTAACAAAGTGACGGCTACAAACGCGATCGTTGTTGAGTTTTTCTTCCGACAGATCATCTCTGCTTATGACCGAAATCCATTTTCTTCTCCTTTCTGCTGTAAGGTCCTCCGTTATCTTTCCTTGGTGCTTTACTATGGTCGGAACTCGGAAGAAACTTGCATTTAGGCCTTTCTCCGTCTCCCACTGCTGCTGTTGTAGACTCTTTTTCTTTCCACTTTTAAACCCGCAATCAACAAACAAACACAGCACCATCACTACTATGATATGACAAATGTTTAAAAGCTATTCAAGTTCGTAAATATGATAAGCAGACATGTCAAAAGTTTAAAATTATCCGAGAAAACCGCTATCCACAGCTACGAGATAAGTTGTTTGGAACACTAATATGGCGGATAGCAACCGTTGCGATGGGCAGAGTCACGTGACTGAAAAGACTCTATAGATATCTATTCGTCTTGTACTGTCAGACTAGCGTTATTTTGCACTACCTAATGAGGGTATACTTTAAGCTTGTATCTACTAGAAGGGTTGTCGTTTTAATAAATACAAATGTTCGCTGGATGAGGCAATTATGTGTTTCCAAAACAATACCAATAATGATCTTATGAACACTAATTTTTTTTTTCAGAGGCATTAGTGTCAGATAATTCTTCTAAAAAAGAAGTTGATCGGTTGATATGGACCATTTAAAGCGAGCCCCGAGAAGTTTAAAACTCAATCAAAGAGAAGAAAGCGATCAAGACCAAATGCTTAACGATATTGTACCCATGCATTAATGTTTAAAAAATGATATATAACTCAGACTTTGTTTGTTGTTTTTTTTTCCTTTTTATTATAAGGCTTTTTTGTTGTTGAAATAGTTTTGTTTGAGATAGGGAAAGTGACTTAAACGAGGGTTGTGTCTGATTAGTGTCGCATACATTTTCTTTGAAGGTCTTTGATGAACGTTTTTAAGGAACGTTTTATAATCGTCGCAACTGAACCGTGTCTTAACCATTTCACTGGGACGAAATATTATCCGTAAAAAAACGTTTCAAAAGAGGTTTTTAAGGAACGCTTTATAATCGTCGCAACTGAACCGTGCCTTACGGTTCACTGAGACGAAATATCAAACGAAAAAAACGTGACATGTTGCATAGCAGCTTTAACAACTCGCATGCTATGCGCTATCATAGCCATAGAATGTGCATTATCAAGAAACATGGGTAAGAGGGAGATGATCGCTGGCTGATAACTTGAGCGCACAGATTGCGAAACCTTGTATGCAGCCCATGACACACAATCTTTGGGGTCAAGCTTGTCCTTGGAAGTGAGCTGCTGGGTACTCGTCAGCCAGTCCCTCTGTTCGTCTATCAAACCAGTTCCAGATGGAGTTGGAAGGGCGGGAGGTTTTAGGGACAAATCTGGAGCAGGTGTCACCGTTAGGCTTTGTCATAGGAGCAACTTCAGCATAACTGGATGGGAGATGAGCTATGGTCTTGGTGGTAGTTGAAGCATTGGCGTCAAAAGTGTCCGTAGCTTTTACGGTTCCTAGGTTATCAGCGGTAGGGTGTTAGACGAGGGAAATGGCTGTCCCGTGAAGCGATGTCTGTGAGTTGGTCGAGGTGGTATTGTGGTCGATGTTGTCCACGGCAGATGTGATGAATAGCCCTCTTCTTAACTTGGATGGACATACGACTCCCTCACGTTAATACCTACAATTTAGTAATGCTAATAATTAAAAAGTAATGAAGTGCGATTAGTATATGTATATCGAGAAGATAATGATATTATAAAAATTGGGTATTTACCTTTCGATTACACTGTTGGTGATTTAAGTTGATACTGTCAGCAGGCGATCGTAGGGTATACACAGGCCAAGGCTGTAGAAGACATTGATGAGGGACCGGTCTCTTGTACACCTGTGTATTTTCAATGCTGCATAAATAGGTAATAGGCACTCTCGTGATCTGATATGGTGCGTACTACCGGTGGCGTCTGGGCGATTTCGAGACCTTGAACTACTGTTGAACACAACCAACTGGGCGATGGAAATACATGCTTAGCTATTGGGGTCAGACTTTGTCGATGGACCTTTCACCAGCATTCCAATTAACGTAAGCAGAGAGGCGGGGATAAAGCTATTCTGATATTCTTCTTGAAACGTTCCATTATACTTTTTTGAGTTTTTGACATTGAGTATGTCCTTCCTCGCAATATGGGTCGCCCTCGCAAGGCAGCATGCATCTGAATCCCTGTTTTTGCTTCTGTCAGGATACCTCCTATTACATGTCTCGACACCAGATGAGTTTCAGGACCTTCGGCATGTGCAGTTAAATCTGGAAATGCCTTTAGTACCCTTTCTTTCAGTCGCGTAGAGTTTATTTTTCCACAATCTACTTCTAGTTCCTTGAGTTTATATCGGTAGAATCGGACTAGATCTGACAATGTAAGCACAGCTGTGTCTACTTATAGAGTGTCCTCAATGTAGGCTACTAACTCAGCGAATGCAAGCTCCTCAACATCTACAGGTACACTCACTTGGTGTTGAACTTTCATTTCTTACTGCCCTTGTTTTGTTGCAAAGGTTGACTAAACAGTTGACATGATATTTTGCCTCCATAGCAGTCAAATCACCAGCAGAGAGTTGAATGAGTCTATTACAATTCAAAACCCTGGCACAGTCTCTGACTTTCTGGTCTACCTCTAGGGTTGAAGCCCAACGCAGTTCTTCAGGGTTAGCTTGATTGTCGCAGAAAAAAACACTGTAGCTTTTGTTGACTGACGGGACCGGCCAGATCAAAGATCGCCTGGACTTCACAAGACTTGAAGGCTCTTCATTTGCACTATTTTCAACTTCATCCCACTCACTTTCAGCTAATTTCCTTTTCTTTGCACGTTCAAGCTTCGTGTTATTATACAAGTCTCTACATGACTTATGCCAATATGCATTTTGAATCATCAGGGTGTTTACTATTTCTGGGCTCTCAATATCAATCTTGCTCACTTCTATACCTAATTCCTTATATTCAGTAGCAGTGCGAATAAACGAAAAATATCCAGCCCCAGCATCTTTGCGTTTGGACTTTCCTGGGCATTGAAGGCTTTCTCTAGTAGATTTCTGACATATAATACACAGTTTCCAGTCCATGGTTAACTGAAAATGTAATTGGAACCACCAATTTGGCTCCAAGTTATACTTAGAAAGTGGTCACGTGACCACTATACGGGCCCCAAAATGTCGTGGAAACATTGTGAACTGATAGGGATTGGTTCAACCCCCAAACAGAGGGAACCACGGACGTTAAATCGAAGAGAAAGAGAAAAGAGATAGGCGAGTCACAATACAACTTCATATTTCATCATCATTATAAGTCATTATAACTGCTGTAATTTGCTGTTTTAAGCTTCAGCCTAGTTTCCATGCTGGTAAATTTGTGACATGCGCAGTTCTCGGCCCCAGGGCTTAACATGGCTTGGCCCTATATCAGAAAATGTTCCTCATAGGCATATTAGTAATCTGTGAAAATTTCATGCTTGTATCACTAATTTGAACAATTCAGCATTTTTTGGTCGATAACAGCTGGACTACTGGTAGATGTTCGCGAAAAATTGCATCTGCGGAAATCAGGGCGTCATTGAAAAACTTTAATCCCGCGTTGAAGTATTTTTCGTTTGACTTGCCATGTGTTCACGGTGGGAGAAAACATAAACAACATACGGTGAGCGGATCTCGCCCTCAGCAATCGTAAGTATATCTCGAATTCATTTTACCCTTGGGTTATTTATCTATGTGGTAATCATAAATTAGGCTAGATCCATACCTTACGTCAATATACTCGTTGCAGGCAGCATGAATACCTAGCTACTTGCCATTATTAGCAGTCCTTCCAGCTCTCTAAACTTACTCAATTTTTACATTTTTATTGAGTCATGCAGACTGCAATGCCTCTTAATAAACAATAATTGTTGAAAGAGTGTATGTTTCCTGGTGAGGTTATAGGAGGGTTAGAGATTGTGTTTCCATTATGCTAGCAAGCATTTTTTTATGATTTTGCCCATTTTTAAGGAAAACAAAGAGGTTTGTGTTGTGGCTTAAAAAAGGTGCCGGGGTATTTTTTTTTGCTATCCAAATGGTAATTTTTATAGCTCACTTTTGGTTGTTCATGTGCTATTGTGCCTTTTAACACATTTTTAAACCAAACATGCAACATCGTTCTCTTTTCCAGTACACTGATAATTCGATGTCCTTTTACCATCTGAATACGGGCAACAGAAGATGGTCAAAAGTTGATTGTTAAACATATTGATGCAACTGACAGCCATCATACTCATACAATCACTTAGGTGAGTACATATATAGTGATATATTTTTTATTCTTGTTCAAATACTAGCAAAATAAGCAATTTACATCAAAGTATAGTCAATTTGGATAAGATTATTTCAAACTAAACAAATTCAGAATCACATTGTATATATAGGTTTTTATGCATAGTTCTACTAGTTAAATTTTACTTTTGTTCATCAAATTTAATAATCGTTTTTAGGAGGTGTTCAAGCACATGACCAAGCAGCGCAAGCTTTCAAAGATGGCCAACAAGAAGCTTATACAAAATCACTTGCAAGTCACTACTGGAGAAAATGTCATTCTAAAGGACATTCACAATATTTCAAGAAGTCAAAAGCAAAATGATTTTGAAGAATTAGTTGCAGAAATAAAGAAAATAAGAGGTAATTTTAAACATTTTGAAGAATCAACACTTAAGAAACTGTGACAACAATTTTCAATTAAAACGTGTTTAGTGTTTCTAATTGTGATCAGATTACTTTTTGACTTTCTTACTATATTTTCTTACAGATGCCAAAGTTGAAATCTTTGTGGATGAATGAGACACACTTCAATCCATATATTTTCAGTCACAAGAAATGCAGACTTCAACCATTTCCCGAATTAATTTTGGTTGCTACCTACAAGCTGAACAATTTACGTATGCCGCTTTACATTGGTGAATGTGGATGGTAATGGCGAAAGCCAAATTTTCTGTTTATCTGTTTTTGGTTGGTAAGGCAGGTTAATTTTTTTCAGGCATACAGTATATGTCCGCTAATTCGAACGTTGCTTAATTCGAACTTTTGTTATTTTGAACAAATTCCTAAGTCCCTTTGAGTTTGCTTTAAGAAAGTCTTATGTTTTATGCTGCTTAATTTGAACCCCGATAATTGGAGCATTTGCTAATTCGAATGATTTCTTCGGTTCGCAGGTCAAAATGCTCTTGCTAATTCGAACTTCCGTGCATTCACAAGCGGGAACCTGTGGAGTGCCCCGATAGAAATGAATTGTTCGAAGTTATTGAGACCTTGCAAAGGTTCTCCTTATTTGCAAACAAGAGAGAAACTATCCAGTATCTAAATTGCCCGACACTTTGCGCAAAAAGGCTGCAAACTACCACCAGGGACTTTTCATGCGTAAATAAATGTAAAACATACGGAAAAAAGCGTTTTTTGTCTTTAACAATATTCTTGATATTACCTTAACTTCTGTTCATTCGAACATTCGTTAATTCGAACAGATATCTTCTGCCTCGCGTGTTCGAATTAGCGGATACTTTAAAAGCAATAACGCACACATTTTCAGATCAATATATTTTCTTAAAACTTAAAACTTAAAAAAATCAATCACTCAGTACTAGTTAATTGCCTTTGTCAGGCCTTGGGCGCGAAAACCCGAAACCAGTCCAGTTCGGGTTCACTTGCTTCACACACAGCCCAACAGAGCCGATCACTTTTCCGAAGATACTAATCTATTTTTCAGACTTCTGTTACCTACATTGTTTGATGTAGCAACCTGAGCAACCACATGAGTCTGTACACTTTTATCCATGCGAAACATATATGCAGGCATTCACTATTTTATTTGACATTCCAATCATGTCCTTCGAGAGGGGGACTTTGTGTAAGAGGTTCCAATTATCTTTTCACAATGGCAGTGAAATATGAAGCACGCTTACAGTGACAAAGAAGAGCGTTTCTTGTAGGCGGTAGGTTTTGTGGCTCCCGGGTGTTTCTGCTTGAGTTGAATTTATGATAGCTTGCATCATCTGTGCTGTTCCCTATTCTTTTTTATTATACCAAATGTAGATTTTTTTTTCTGAAGAAATCTTCTCAATTTCTTGAAAAAATTTTCTTCCTTCTATCGAAATGTTTGACGTTCAAATTGTAGACGGGGGTAATGTATCTAATATATGTACATATGCAATTTATTTCATGGAAGTTAGACTTAATTAAACTCCAAGTCCTTACCAACACACTTTATTAAATCTTTGTTTTGAAAATAGAATTGTGTTCTTCGTGTCGTGTCGATGACAAAATGGTGGGTGCAAATGTCGTTTAGAAGTTGATTTTAGTTTTTTACTTTGAAGGATTATTCAACAGATTGGTAGTTTCGGTTGTTCCAGTAAAAAAATTCTGTCTTCTTTAACTTCGATAGTAAAATTAAGGTAATATTTACTTCCTTACTCAATATTGTAAGTGAAGACTTGTTTTCTCCCACTTGCTTCCTGACATACAAATTTGACTTTACCCGTGGTTTGCACTCCACCAAAAGTGCGCGTCAATAGCTGCGCGTCAAAAACTTTGAAAGCGCTTAAGCGGCGTGAGTACGAGAATATTTTAGAAAGCAAAATATAAAAATGTTTTTATTAAACAAAAGTGAAACCTCTCTATAGAGCACACCATGGAGACCTCAAGAAAGTGTCGTATAGAGATGTTCTTCCCAAATTGACTTAGTTTGCTTCAAAAACTGGAAGTTTCATTACATCGTAACTCGAACGCAAAGTTTTGTCAAGAGGTCTGTGTTCGAAGAACAAAGAGCCTAAAGACAAGATATTGTACAGTCATTCTTCATTCAAAAGAGTAAAACAACCTCAAGACTTGTAAATGTTAATGTAATATTTTGAACTTCGGAAATCAGATAATAATCGAAAAAGCTAGCAGTTCATCTAAATATTGCAACGTTTGTGATGGGAAAGTTACCAAGGAATGTTTTCCTTTACGTTGTCGACTGACATTCTTCGTTTTCATTATGACTACTATCAGAGACATCTGGTAAAACCTCTTGAATAGCTTCCTCTCGAACTTGTTGTATATCATGTCGCTAATATATTTGACCATTGGATGTTGTCAGATTATCATGGTAACAAAATCTTCTACAGTGATAGTCTTCTCGAAATTGAGTAAGATCAATTTCACTTTCCTCGAAAATGATGTTAGCGTTTCCCACACTTTTGAGTGAATGAAATTGTGATTTCAACTGGTAACATATAAGTTTTCATATGAAGAAACTGTACATCTGAAACATCCAAAAATATTTAAAACCTTTGCTTTATCAGTTGTGCCTTAGTAATTGCGAATGGTTCCTTTAAAATGCTAATAGCTAATAGCTACTATGCAGATTGCATAGTGTAATGGTGCCAAAATCTGTTCGGTAAATTAGACCCAACACCCTCTAGAAAATCTTTCAGGAACCGGCCCTGTTTCGGTAGCAAGTGGCCGTTTGTAGATTTTAGTAGAAAAATAAGCTAAATACTATTGACTTATTTGAAGACTTTCAAAGTGACAAGGTGCGTCATCAAGAAAGAGAATAATCTTTCTACCTTCTAACTAAAGTCTCAATACATCTTCCAGCTCTCATCGAAACCTTGTTATTTGAGAAGTAATGCCAACTTGGTCGACAACAATTCCAATTCATCTATGTTCCAGATGTTTTTTTTAGCTCGTAACTTGTTGTTGATTCTGGCAGACGTTCAATCCATGACTGAATAGTCATCTTAGAAGAAATGTTTTAATCCATTGTTGAGTGTGTCCGCTACAGGGAGCTCTAGGGGGTAATGTCATTTGGGACCTTGAAATGACGTAGAGAAGCGTCCGCTACATAAATGTTTTGGTACGAGCGTTTGATCACGCATCCGTTTTTGAGAAAAGGTTCCGTTGTAGAGACGTGTCCGTTAAAGGGAGCTTTCACTATATTAATGAAAATGTCACACAATTTCTTAGGTGAAAAGTCAACATTTAGAAATTTGGGATTTTTAATGGTTTTAGTGTCATTTTTCATGGCAAAACGACTATACATTGTATAATTTGAATCTATAAAATCGAACAGTACTGTTGAGAAACCAGCGCTCTCTGAGGTGCTACCACGTTCATTATTTTTATTTTTATTGACTTTTAAAAGGAAATGATACGAGTGCTTATCTAGACATAAATTTTGTTGTAGATGTAGATATGGTAAATGGTCACTAGATATTTAGGACTTTATGGCAATCTTCACTACTAGCGAGTGCAGTTTAAATTTTGTTTGCAGCATGATATTTTCTCTGATTAGCGTTTTATTACAAGTAACAGGAAAAAAAATTACGGTCTTGTACACAATGGCAAAAATAAACAAAAAAGCTAAAAAAGAAGTCTACGAGAAAAGTCAAAATAATAAAATAGTGATGCTTTTAGAAATAAAACGCCTGTGTGCCATTATTTTCGATCTTCATTGGTTGTTGTAGTATGAATACATAATAATAAGCCGTGGTTAAGAATGAGATTGTTTCGAAAGTTGTTTATTATAATTGTCCGCAAATAATTCTTATTATCAGATAAGGGAACTGTCTTCGGAAAACTGTCCGTCGGGGAAATGTCCTTCGGGGAATTGTCCTTCGGGAAATGCCCGTCAGGGAACTGTCCTAGAACCATATTATATTTTCCAGACGGTCCGAGACAACAAGAACACATTATTTTAAGCACAGTTGACGTCATTATTATGCCCCCATTTCGAAAATAATTACCAAATTAATATATTTCGAGTGCTATTGACAAATTTGTGTACAATATCAAGTAGCACAGGAACGTTGCAAATAGTGAAACACTACAAAATACACTTCCACTGTTTCACTTTTTATAACAACTAAAAGCATTAGGGTTAGCATTCTTTACTGATATATTATATGCAATAACGATCCACCTACATAACATCGTAGAGAAAACCTCTAGCTGCAAGCTAATCTTAGGTTATAAATAGAGAAAATACAGTTATATCCATCATGGTAATGATGCAAGGAATATTATGGAAATGGACAAACTATCTTAGTGGTAAGTACAAAACGAAATTTATTGTGCACTGTGCTGTATCCCTCTGTCTACCTGTCTCCGAACTTGGAATGCCTGTGTCTTATCACTACTAAAAACAGAGGGTGAATTGCATAACATAAAGAATCAGATTGACCACTAAAAACATTAAAAGTATTTTAATCATTCCTAAATTAAACAAGCACAAATACAAACCAACAGCTTTTCAAAATAATTAACACGTAAATGGATTTTAGATTTAAAAAAAAGGATGAATTTGATGGTATGATATAACCGCACGCTCTGTCAGCCACCATAGGTTACTCAACATTAAAATTATATATATATATATATATATAATATATATATATATATATATATATATATATATATATATATATATATATATAGTTTATTTTAACTGAAATTGGTTAATTAAAGAAATATCCATTAAATAAGCTATTTTGGTGGCTTCTGTGTCACCAATAGTAATTTCACTGCCAATTTTATAGCAAAATGTAAAAGCAAAGTATGTACATTTAAACTATTAATGTCACAGTTTTTGAATTAGCTGACTAAAAGCAAAATTCACTGCCAATCACTCATGAAAATATATTTCACAGCATATCGTTGACGATAACGATTATTACATATATATATAATATATAAATATATATATATATATATAATAAAAACTTTATATAACTTTTATAATTCAAATTCTAATAGACATTTTAATTCTAAATTCTAATGGTATTTTAAAGGTTGGCAACCGCGTTGGTTTATACTTGATTATGGCGTGATGTCATATTACAGATCACAAGAGGATGTTCATCTTGGTTGCAGAGGTTCTGTTAAAATGTCTTGCTGTGAAATATTGAGTGAGTAGTAGCTGTATTAGATCATACATTCCACATAGCAGTTCACAATAATTGCCAATGTTGGTAACAGCGTAAACGAGGGTGTCTATCCCCTTTCTGTTTGCACAGGACATTGGGTGTAATTATTGAGCCAGGCACCACTCTTAACATCAACACCTGTACTTCACCGCATCGAAATGCTACTCATTTGCTGAGTTTGAACTCACCTAGATGTAACCAAATACAGCCTAGGATATAAATATAAAGACCACAAGAGAGTTTGTTTTTGTTTCCATTGGGGTGGTCCTTGTGTACTTTGAGCACCCATTTGCGCTTACAAAGTCGTTTTGCCAGACAACCCACCATTTTGAGCTAGGCATGCATTCCACAAATTTATTCACAAACTTAAATCTAACTTTGAAATAAAGATATGCTGAAAGTGTAATTTAAACCAGCCCAATTTGGTTTTGTGGATCGAACTCACTACAATTAGCACAGTCTGTTTCTCTAAAGGCTTTAAATTTCTTAGCAACAAGTTTTTTTTATGCTTTATTTATCATAGAAAGAGTAATATATAATATATATATATATATATATATATATATATATATATATATATATATATATATATATATATATATATATATATATATATATATCTAACAATTTTATAGTGTTAAAATAAATTGTTTGTTTGTATTTTTAGTAAATCCAACAGATCAAGTTCGTATTGATCTCAAGGTACCACCCGAAAACTTTATGTATCTGAAGGCGACTTCACCGTCTGAACGCCAGAAGTGGTTGGTAGCGTTGGGTACTGCAAAAGCATGTCTTGTTGATTCAAATGTACAGGAACAACATCAGCAAAGTATATAATGTTAGCAATTATTAAAATTTGTTTGTGCTTTTTAATGAAGGTAGGTATTTTATATATCTTATCTATTTATTATATACTCTATATTTGTCTATTTATGCTAAATAATTATGAAACGAATTGTATCTGGGTCATTCCATATCAATTCACCGAATGGTCCCATGGGTACCACCTCAGATTTGCTTCAAATTTTGACCACACACAGAAATTATGGAGAAAACACAACCCTGAAAATTTCAGTTCAATTGACCAATCCGTTCAAAAGTGATTGTTGAACCAATTTTGCACGAATTTTGAAAAAATTTGGGTGTCGCGAGCAGACAGTACATTTTTTTGATATTTGACAACCCATAACTTTGCAAATAAAAAAGATGATCACCTGGTTTTTTTGTATACCACCAATAGTTTTTCACCCAAATAAATACACACAATAATACATTTTTCCTGTAACATAGTAATGACGTACCTTTTATACTTCACATTATTTTATGTTGTTATTTTTATTTTCAGTTAATAAGTCATCAAGTGTGTTGAAGTTTATTTTTAGAAAATAGTTTTATTGCTAATTATTCATTATAATCTGAATTTTTGTTTATACAGATTGTCCAGACAAATTGCTCAGAAAGAATAATGCACTATGTATAATTATACATGATATAAGTGTGTTTTCCTTTTTGACATAATGTTTCTCGAAATAAAAAGGATTGATATGTTAAGAAATCTGTTTGAATATTGAAATACCAACACAACAACATGGCTGCATTTGTATCACTGCTGTTTAGTGAACTCAATGTGGTTTTTGAAAGACAAAATCAAAGAATTGTGCTTATGTCGTGGGATAATGTTGGAACAAGTGCACACCATCAAAGCAAGTGCAAACCATTCAAAAGACACACAGGTAATGTTTGAGAACCATTTAAAAAAAACTGTGATGGTTAAAATTCTTGAATCCAGGCCCTTTTTTAAAATATGTAAATTCTTTCGGCCAGCTTTTGTGAATTGTTCTCAGATTGTCAACACGTGTGTTGCAGGGTATAAATGAAGCAGTCACTCTCCTCTCGGCTACGTGCGATACCTTTGTGTTGAATCTTGATGACATCATGGAAGTGATTGAAGACAATTTAAGTGAGTCAATTACATGTCAGATTAAAGATCATGTTGCTTTCAATTTGTCCTTTTTCTCTGGATTAAATTCAAGTAATGGTAACTACTAGCCTATTATAGAAACTCATTGAAGATTTGCTATATATCATGTATTCAGTTTTTATGGACAACTGTTTCCATATTTTAGGTACAATATCATCGTCGCCAGTGGCAACACCGAGAGTAAGTCTTAACTTAACCGTTTAATCTATACATTAGAAACTAACTTTTAAATCTATGATATTTTGTTTTGAGTTGAAACAAACAATTGAAAAATGAGTCCTCATTTTGCAAAATATATCTTATCCTTGTTGGTCATATGGGCATCTTCATTGTTTATTGCAGTATATGGTAATCTTACCAAAATGCCTGTATACTAAAATTTTGCCAGACTCAATGTTTTTAAATGTTGCACAGTTCACTATTGATTTTGGAATCTTCGCGCCCTTGTGGACTCAATGAATGAGTGTCAGAACGCAGTGGCACACTCAAACATGTTTGTGACGCACTCAAACTTTTTTTGGTGCTGTTTGAATGGTACGGGCATCCAGAAGTAGTTTTTTAACATTCTTTTTCTTCAGTCAGCGAAACCAACTCTACCATTAAGTAAGGTTCTACTCTTTTGTTCCCCATAATTTTCTTTCTTTAGCTCATGAAACCTGGCAAACATAAAAAGAGGTGAGAGAGGGAAGGAATGAGTTCCTTAGTCTTACCATATGTTCTTTTTACAGGTCTGCAAGTTCAACTGCCTGTTCAGACTCGCTAGCTGACTCACTTGGTAAAAGTTATTTTGTTGAAATCCACGGAGCGTGTGACCACCTAGAAGAAATGTTGTGTATCACAAAACCATTAATAGAATTTTACGTTTTTTATAATTCTATCGATAAGGAATTCAATTCTCCTAATCCTCTAAAAACAATCCATTTTTTGCACTTACAGCCCAAATTGTTATATTATTGGTATTTTTTGGTTATATACCATAATAATAAAGATATTGTTTCAATTTCTAATTAATCGCTTTAATTATAATATTTGATTATTTTAATTAAGATTAAATTTCAAAATTTTCTGGAACCCTATTGACTCGCTTACCATTTAGTTAAATTTTAGCGGCATCCTCCAATTCACCCACCTCCAGTCACACCAGCAGTTTGTCCACGCACACATCGCATGGGACGAAGAACTACCTACCCGTTACGTCCAAGAAACCCACTGTTTCTCCCCAAGACCAGGCGAAAAACGCAGCAACAGATTCCTCTGTGTCGTCAGTTTCTCCTTGCAGCAGTGAGGTAAGCGAGGTGACATCTGTACCACCGGAACATCCTACAAATGAATGGCCGACGCCAGTTCCAGTTTCACCGGGAAGAAATTCGTTTTTCGGGCAAGCCCCGGTTAGGTATAGACAATTCATACATCATTAATCGCCATTCTGTAATCTCTAAAAAATTGTGTTTGTACCCAATTTAGATTTGAAGATGTCAAAATTACGGCTGATGGCCTTATACCTACCAAAACCTTCTTGGAGGCGTGCATGAGCATTGTGCCAGTGTTTGGTGGGGTCTTTATGAATTCTTCAAATTTGGACTTAAAGAAATGTTGTTTGGTCTTGTACGATTCTCTTTCCCCTCAGATAAATTGAGTCCCACAGCCTTCGCCCCTGTTAAAATGGACATACAAGGGAACATTAAAGTAAACCACTTTCACTGTGTTTTCAACTTGAGTGACTTTAATTTAATTGCTAAGGTAACAAATAAGGTAACAAACTTAACAGAACTATATATATATATTTTGCATAAGCATGTTTTGTATTCTCGGCATGAAGGGTAATTGAAAAGCCTTTTTTAGCAGGAGAAGATGGAGATTTCGCGCTTTTTTCTAAATTGGTTAAGTTTTTACCGGCGGTTTTTACCGGATTTCAGTCCAGTTTTGTTGAACTTTTGTTGTCTTTCAGAAGATCGAGACAAAGTACTACACGGACTTGGTGGCATTCAAGTACCTTCAAAACATCGTTTACCAAGAGGTCAAAAGCAACGTCCACGTGGCGAGGAATTCTGCTACAGACGCCTTGCTCTGGTTGAAAAGGTAACCATTCTTTTTGTTTCTAAGAAAATTGAAAACGTGTCAACAAAAGCCCTTTAGTCAAAAGAATCATACAACTTCCTTTTAGAGCTTTGGAATTCGTTCGAGTGTTTTTGTCGTTAGTTTCGAATGGCGAAGAAGATTTGACTGCCGCCGCTGGTAATTACAAAGCACTGAGAGTGCGAGTTACGTTAAGATTTTGTGTTTCAGCTACTGCTTACGCGAAATCGTTGAAGCGATATCATGGCTGGATGGTTCGAGGGGTTTTTGCTGTAAGTAATTGGTATGGTGTTTCCATTTACCAATTTGCGGATATTGAAACGCTCGAATAACGTTTCTTTTTTCCGTCGCAGTTGGCCATGAAGGCGTGTCCATATTACAATGAATTCATTCGAGCACTGTGCGATAACGAAAACGGACCGTCGGCCACCGAGCGGCAAGTTCTATCGGAAATGACGGCATGCGCCGCGGCTTTGGGTAAAATTCTCTCCAAGTTGAATCATTACTATAAGAGGAATAAAATCGACGTTGATAAAGTCGTGTAACATGCTCATCAATTTATACACGTTGTTCCGCTGCATTTTGTTCGGTAAATTACATTAAGAAATCTCGAAACACACAAACAAATTGATGCCAGAAAGATTTTTTTAAAGACTTTCTGTTGTGAAAATAACTCATAGGAAATGTTAATATTTTTGGGGAAAATGTTTCTTTCACGTTCTTTCGGCGATTTTCGTTGTTGCTGATTTTTATTGATTTTGAATTATTTATTACGATTTTATATTTATTTGAGTAACGAATTGACTATTTTTCAATGTCAAGCGAAATAATTACATTCAACACGAAATATTGTTTTTCTTCGCAAGAAATATAAAGGTCTACCAAAGAACCAGTCTAAATGTAGAGTTTTGGAACAGATATCTATCGTCTAGTGAATATTTTGCCGAATACACGAGATCGAGGTTGTTACTTTAACATAAATTAAGGATTAGGGAACTATGAAAAAAAAAACAAGAAAAACTCAAGCTTCCCACTTTTTTATATTGTGGAAATTATATATAGTGTAATTATATTGTATGATTTATATGTGGAATTTTCATATAACGGTGGAAAAAAGACCCAAAAACATGAGGCTGGCTTTAAAAACATTTCATTTCACACTTGCTGGATCACGTTTCTAGTACGTGGATTAACCTGAGATCACGTTTACTGATGCTATTTAGTCCGACAAAAACCTCCTCTTTTCTTTTTAAAAGAGAATGTCAATGTAGATTGAGCGAGATAGCAAAAAAGATTGTAAAGTTTTTATTTTTTGAATTAATGGTTCAAAACCACAAAGCCTTGAACTACTAAATGTTCTAAATTTCACAAAATCATGTCTTCCTTCGCTTCAGTGTTTAGTTCAATGACGATTTAATGTGGGAAGTGAACTGTCGAGTTCACTTCTGTACTCTTCGCCCAAGTGTCTTTTCACCATTTCTTGGTTTTCGCCAAATCCAGTTTCAGATGTGGACCCGTCAATCACAATCTTGTCGCCGAAAGGAAATTCAACAGCGCTGCGATCTCTTCGGCTGCTTCAAAGAGAGAGTAAAAAAAATAAGAATTTCACAATCTTTTTCGCTACTTCGCTCAATCTACGTTGACATTCTCTTTACAAAAGTAAGAGGAAGTTTTTGTCGTTCTAAATATATACAAATGTAAACGTGTAAAAAAAAGGTTAATGAGGTTATAATATGGTATGTGGAACGCTGAGTATATGACACGTATGAGTTTGTGAATGATGAAATGCTATGGGTTGCCATGGTAGGAAAACAAAATGTATAATGATATGGAAAAATGATGTGCAGAGAGATGCTACAATGGCTCCCCCTAGAATGCGAGTAATAAAGAAGCCATACGATAATAATAAAAAGAATATATATATATATTAATAAAGTAAAAATGTTCGATCTATTGCGGAGCGACATCAACAATCAAGACGGTCGGGAAAATAAACCTTTCTTCCTGACCGAGTAGTCCGCACTGGTTCAGGTGCAGCAGGAGATCATGCCAAAGGCGGAATTGCAACTGGTTGAGATGGCGGAAGAAGGTCGGTCTTAAGGTAAGCGACTTGAAGGCGATCGATGCTGATGTTGCGTTTGTGACCACGAACATCCAAAGTGAAATATTTGTCGTGGCGTTGCAAAACTTTGGATGGTCCAGTGTAGGGCGGGTAAAGTTTTCTGTATTGAGTGTAGCCGGTAGATGTTTGATGTGATGAGTGTAGTTGTGGAGCACACTACTCGTTAGGGGGAGGTTTGTAACAATTGAACAACGACTGATTGATGTTATTCGGCCATTTTCTTTCGGCGACATGATTGTGGTAGAAGGCTACACACCTGCTGAAACTGTATACCAAGAAAATTTGCAGATTATGAGGAGACACGTGGGCGACGAGCCCAGTAGTGAACTCGACAGTCCATTTGTCACAATAAACCGTGATTGAACTGAAACGAAGGACCTTTTGAAATTTAGAACATTCACTTTATTATGATTATATTTCTCAGATTCAACTTGAAACTCCTAATGGAAGTATCATATATTATTATTACATTCCATATTTTCTCTTCAACAGAAAGTCGTAAAAGCTTTCACGAATCATGATAATGCAGTTTCGTTTCCTGTGCGCGTAAGACGCTCTGTAATAGTGTAATCAATAGTTTGTTTCGGGTGATCTTTTTTGTATTTCACGTCTAACCTACTAAAGGCAATTTCCGTTGATAATGTTAACAGATATCGCATGTTTTAAATGGTTTGTTTCTTTCCGCAGTATTACATTTAATTATATATACATATAGAAAAAACCTCTCTGATTCAACTTCCAAGCAGGTCTTCTGTTTGAGGATTCCTTTCAAGAACTGTACGAATCACGCATAGGTGGCGTCATGTAGCTGTGGGTTTTGCTGTGATCAGCAGTAGTCTTAAATTGCTTGCCACAATCAGCGTAGTTGTAAACTTCGATATCAACAACTCCGTTATCGCATCAGCGTGCAACGCCTTGTTCTATACTTTCTTTGGCGGCTTGTGGTCGGTGGCTTACACTGATGTAGCTCAATTTATCTGCATGTTCTTCGGAATGGTGTTAATCAAATTCGATTTAAATTCATTTTTTGATATATCTATATTATTTTTTTATATATATATATTCTTATTAAGCTAAGCTTTAGCACCTAAATGTAAACGTTTGAAAATTATATTTTCGCACAAAATAATCCTACTTAAAACATAGATTGCCCAAGGCAACTAATAACGAAATACTTGTTCCACTTACTCGTGCTTATTAGAATGCTTCTAGATTGATAGATTTCGCCAATATACCGGAACCTCACATAACGACATATAAATACAGATCTAAAGATTTATTTTGTCTTATTCCTTGATGATCGTAACATGCATTAGTTTGGTTTTTAGGCTGGAGACAGGGAACTAGTTTGGGTTATTCGACTATCCATTTATGGTTGTAGGTGTACTCGCGACCGCCATCGGTCTTACCATCAAAACTATTTACGGCTTTTCAATCCTGTGCTCACATCTTATCTACGTCATACTGTTCCCGCAATTGATTTGCGTTTTATATTTCCGCTACGCTAACTCTTCACTTTTCTCTGCGGATCGATGTTGAGCATTTTAAGAGAAGACATGCTAGGTAACTACGATAAAAAATTTGCAATAAAATCACTTAACCCTGTTCTCAAATGCTCATGTTCTCGCTTCTATTGTCATTTTAGGCATTACAGCCATACGTAAGTATCCCTACTACGATGCGGTGACCTCGAAACAAAAATTCCCTTTGCACATTCTCCATGATCGTTACATTCACCATCCTGTGGGCTTCCTCTATTTTAATTCGCGTTTTGTTCAAAATTCAAAATTTCTATATGGTGAGGAGCGAAGAGTACAGAAGTGAACTCGACAGTCCACTTTGTCACATTAAACCGTGATTTAACTAAACAATGATGCGAAGGAAGACTTGACTTTCTCAAATTTAAATCATTCACTTTATTATGATTGTTTTTCTCAGATTCAACTTGAAACTTTGAATACCATCTTTTATTATCACATCACCATATATTCTCTTCAATCGCTCTCATCGTCCGAAGAACTTTCAGCGTTTTTCCACATCTTCGCCATTTGTAGCAGCTTGAAGTTCGGCTGACTGTCTTCGTTATCAGGGAATATGTAATCGTAGTACTCCTCCCAGCCAGCGTCCGCCTGAAGCAACATAATTCGTGCGTTTTAAAACACTTCCATGTTACGTACACACAAAAGGAAAGAAACAACCATGTGTATGAATTGAAGTAACGACACATGAAAGCTATCGTCCAAGCCTAATTTTTAATAATTTTAAGGACATTTTAAGTCATGCTCTGGACGATCACTTAGACATGTGCAGGAAGGAAATTGAACGAACATCTGGGTAGTTTGAGAATTGACGGAGGAACTTGAACGATGATTGGTCGCCTTGATTTAAACTCACCTGATCTTCACTCTGTACTTTCCTTCTTCTTTTTACGCGTCGAGGCATCAGCTTGTCAATAGCCATTTGCGTGGCATTCGTTCCGTGCTTGTACTAACACGAAAACAAATAACAATGGCGCCCAATTAATTAAAATTAAATTGCAGCCTATGCAAGGTCACAAAATTACTTAGCGTTATAGGAAATTGATGTTTTTTTGTCGGCAAGTTTGAGCAAATTCCTTACTACCACAATCCTAGATCAGTAACATAAGTCCAAGCAATCGGTAACCGGTCCAGCAAAGGCCCACATAAATCTATGAATCTATATTAAAAAAATTCAAACCTCGAAAGCTTTCCAAGCTTCCAGTAGCATCATTCTTTCTTCTTTCAAATTCGCGAGTTTTAAAGTTTTATTGCCGCGCCGGAATATACTCCTACAGAAACACCCTCTCACATCAAGAAGAACAAGTAAGATTTACGCCGTACCTCGCTTGTTCAATCGCCCCCTCGTCGCCCGTAGTGGTTTCAAACTGGGCGTAGCTTATCCACACCTGAACAAGAGAGACATATAGGTGGAGCTAGTTTACAAGGAAGCGCGTACTTTAACATGTTGAGTTCGCTGCAGTAGTCGATCGTACAGTTCTCTGGTATTATCATTCTCTTCCTGGGACACCTCGAAATCTATGTAAGCCTTCCATAGCACCTGGCGGTGAGCGAAGATAAATATATGAAAGTATGAATATATTATAATAACAATTGCAAATGTCTCATATAAATAAAATGTACAATATTAGTGAAATAACTTATAAATTCCGAATTAATATTGAAGAAAATTATCACTCCCATGTAATATCATCCGCAAATATGGTTTTAATCTTCTTCTTCTGGTCCACCGACATCGCCAATATAAAAAAAAAATCAATAAAGTACGCACCTCAGGCATATCTAGCAGCGACTGGGAGACGGCTAACTCGTATATACCACGGGCGCGATCCACGTCACCCAAAATCGTCTCCATTTCAGCGTACTTAACGATAGTAATAGTTAGTAAGGTAAAAGGCGCGGTAAACATTTTAGACTATCACCTTTATCCATGTTGTACAATTGGAGGAGTTGAATTCGAGGAATTTCTCGTATAACTTTCGACATCGGTCAAACTCACGAAGCTGTATCAGAGATATCCAACTCAAAGTCCACAGTTATAGAAACCAATATGTAGTACCTGTAGCTCCAGACTTATATACTCGCGAAATAGTTTGTCTTTCGGACACTTTCCAATACTGGTGCCCTAAACAACAAAACAACAACAAACAAAAAATTGAAATGCTGACGCAGCAAATGACGTCATGGTTACCAGAGCAACGCGTGCCGTCTTCAAATCTTTTTGCCGTATCAGGAATTGGGCAAACATTAGCCATATTTTTGCGAATGTGAACTAGACGTAACAAAGTTGTATATAAGCGATCGTTTCCGTGGCAACAGACAGTTCCAACCATTTTGATATAGTGCATGATTTAAAGTCTTATAAGCCGGTACGAGGCTTACTTTCTTATGGGGTATCACTTCGAGCGCTGCTTTATATACTTGTCGAGTTCTTTCCATGTCCTGGAATTCAAGGGAATACAGAGAGATATTCATAGAAACACACATACAGATGGCTTGCCTTGACAGTGATCTCCTCAAACAGCGCGTACATGATCCACAGGTAGATGTACCGGCGCCAATGTTTTTTGTCCTAGAGAAACGGAGTAGATAGATGATAGGTTTGATGATTTCAAAAATGAAGGAGAATCATTTGTAGTTCAAACATATGTACGGGTAGTAGAAAATTTTTTATCCTCGACCTTGAGTGTGAACAACAGACTGTTCATAGTTGAGAAAATCTGACCTTCTCAGAGAAATCTCTCTTACTTAACAGCAATTATTCACAAACCTGCACCGGAGGTATATTGGAGATGGCTCGCTCGTAAACCTCTCGTATCGTGTCCACGTCAACGTCACTCTCGACCAAACGCACGTAGTCAAACCACGCGTCGTAGTTGTTCGGGTTGCTCTTCACTTCCTTAAAGCACAAACACACGCGCGCGCGAATCAAGTTAAGAATGCAAACCGACAAAAGGCAACTCACTTCCTCGTATTGGAACTTTCGTTTGCTGACGATGATATCTTCGATTCCACTTCTGTCTCCGAATCGTTTTTCAAAGGAAGAATAGTTTTTAAACAGCTCCTGCAAACAAAAGGTGAGGAAATCTAAACTAAACTTGATGAACCCGTATACTATCAGGTCCTCTGTGAGAGGTTTGAACCACCATCTTCTAAAACTGTGTTAGTTGTAAAAAGTGGATATTTCGTGAAAGATCAAACAGAATTGTTTTACAAAGAACTAAATAGTTTTTGATTACCTGAGTGTTCTTTTTTGGTATTTTTTCCAGTGCATACTTGAATATGACGCGCACCCTGTCAAACTGAGAAACATGATTTAGAAAGAAACGTTTTCACCCATAATTCCTTATATTTATAAAACGAACAATCTACATAATGAATTCCTGTTTGATATGCATTTGATTTATTCTTTCTTACCTCTCTTTGGTTTTCTTCGAACCTCGCAAAAGCGATAAACAATTGCTCCTCTAAGTTATGATCCCCGTAAAACTCAATGGCCCTTTCATATACAATACGGGCATTAGCTGGAAAGAGGCGAGACATCGATAGTAAAACAGATGACTACTGGTTGACGTTTAAACGACTTACAAATATTCCCCTGGCTTTCTTCGAAGCGCGCAAATCTTATCCAGTTCTTGATGTGATGATGGCACATGACGAACATCTCGTAGATGGCTCGCGCTCGATTCACCTCTTTGTAGCGCATCTCCATCTTGATGTAGGATAGCCACGCCTGCTCTTCCGGCTCCCACTCCATCCACCGTTCGAACACCTGACGTACGTTCGGAATGTTTCCAAGCATCTCTTCCATATAGGTGTACTTATACCTGACAAGTGTGTAGAGTTATGCAAAAAATAAAGGCGAATATGATTATATTGACAGTGGAACGCTAAAATGCGATTTTTGTTTGCAAGACGGTTCGGTTCAAAAGGAACGCATTAACGCGTAACACTAAAAGCGTCATCATCATCAAGTAACACAAAATATTGCGGCGAGCTTACCAGAACTGATTGACGCGTGGCAAGATTGTTACGGCGCGATCCCAAATGTTTCTAGCGTGGTTGATTTGCCTGTGTCTAAAGCAAAGAATCATAGATATTGAAGAGCTCGTAAGTTGAATGATTACACTGAAGTAAGGAAAGAAAACACTGAAGTACATCAATAAAAATGTTGTTTTTAGTTTCAGACAAACTCGCCCAACAGACTGAGAAGTTATGATTCACTAACTTCATTTCCATCTCTGCATACTTGAGCCACAGCGTTACATTACGATGGTTCATTTCCAACGCTCGCTCATATATTGATCGAGCCCTAAATAATCGAATTCAAACGTAAAAACCGTCTCAAATACTCTCCTTTATTGTCCGCTAGAAGGGTCATGGTGTAACATCGGTATTTAATTTGTCCGCTAGAAGGGTCATGGTGTAACATCGGTATTTAATTTGTCCGCTAGAAGGGTCGTGATGTAACCGGTATTTAATATATTTAAGAGTGCATTTATAAAGAGATTGATATTTTGTATATATTAAAATCACTTGTGGTTAAAAAACAACAACAATAAACGTCAGTTTTGAATTAATGACGTCATTATTGCAAGCTGTGAACAATGTGTTCATAATAGTAACGATATTACTGCTGCCAAAAAAAACTCTAAAAACCATGATATTACTACCTACTAAAAACCATGCAATAAATTGTTCAAATCATGATTTAAAATGCAATCTCCATGACAACAACGGGATATTTCCCCTTCTTCTCATTTTTAAACTAAACAAGTTTTTTTGCCGCAAATTTATTAAAGTTACATAGTTTTAATGTTAACAATATTGCGTGACCTTTGTATCTCCTGTTGGCTCTCCTCCCAGGAAGCATACTTCAGCCAATTGCCTATAGTGCTTCTGTTCTTACGAATGTTATCTTCAAAGAACTAAAACAACAAACACTTTAACCCTCCCTGCTACACCATAACGGATCACACCTTTCTTTTGCGTAGCCTGTACTCCTGTAGCTCAGCGGGATCTGATATCTTTTGCTTCGGAGGCTATACAAACGTTACCATTAAAGTCTTATTATTGATCAGGATAAAATCTTTAAAAATAATTATAATTTCTGTATAAATATAACAGAAATGTTAGAAATGTGAATAAATAACTAAAAGTTTGATTATTAATTACATATGAATATACGCTAGAAAAAGTTTAAATTTTAAGTTTAAATTGACCGTTATTCCGATAATCAAAATAGTTCCGTCGACAAACAGGAGTTTACCCAAACCAAACAGAGAAGCAAACATTTATTTTCAGTATGACATACCGGTGGTACGATCTCCAATTGACGTTCTTTAGCTTCCCGCAAAAGCTGTTCGGCGGTGATTTGAACAGGAGCCGGTGCCTTGTTCTTTACCTAAACAATTCCACCGATAATGTATTTTTATTCAACGCCGAAGAAAAATATGATTATATTTATTATACCTCATAAATTATATATATAATTTTGATATAGATTAATTACTTGAAAGTGAAGTATCTCGTAGGTTCTCAGAAACACATCATGTAGATAGTGTCCATGTAAAAGTTTGAATACTATATATTGGCTTGCAACAATAAGTGTTCCAAGACGAATGTATGTATGTGTGTTTTGGAGAGATTTACTGGTGTCAATCCAACTTCCTCTACTACAACCCTTTGGTACAAGTTGATGGTTTGCGAAAAACTTGTAATATCAAATCGCATTTTATGTAATGTTTATGTTTAAGGCAAGATTTTTTTCTTGAGTACTGTTTCCTCTTGACTGCAAGATGCTGTATGTCAGAAATGTTTGTGCTGTTATGATTGTTGCCACAGCTATGAGAAGGTATGAAGTATCCCGTGCTTTTATGCAAGCCTGCTGATAATGCTAACTCTGCATTATCAAGTAGATGTTGTTGAATGTAAATTGATGGCAATCAATTGATAAACAAATCATTTCTGACCAATAAACAACCACTGCTTGCACAGTTTCCTAAGTTCCTCTAAAATCTCATGAAGCAATTCGCTTGGAATCTTCGAGTAGATTTTATTCAGTACTTTCACATGCAACATTGTAAGTGGTATCAATCCTCAAAAATCCAATGCAAATCAATAAATTCAACATATTAAAGAAATCTGCCAAGATGAGAGTGAATATCGAACAAATCTTGTCTGAGAAGATAGCCTTTTGTAGGATCTACCTCCAGTTGTAATGACTTGCATTGATTGGTTAAATTAAAATAAGGGGGAAAAACAAGTGTTTGTCGTCTTTAAAAAGTACAGGAAAAATGCATACCTTGGCAACTTTTGGCAAACGCCGGGTTTTCGTGTCCACTTCTTGTAGAAATTCGTCGTCCATTTTGGGTAATTATTTATCCTAACACTTGTGTACTACGCACTAAAATTAATGTGGTAGAATAAAATATAACGAAGTTAGGAAATATCACTCAAAACTAATTAATCATTTTGGTTTTATTGATGGTTACATAATTAGATTGAGAGTGGATTCCCATGCAAAACACACCGTTTGGAGGGGTAATAAAACCTGTACAGAGCTAAGAGACCATAATAAATTATTGTTCAAAATGCTGAATGCTCAGGTCGCCAATGTTCACCTTCAAAATTCAGTTTGGATAGTTGGATCTATTTTTACATTTTCGCAATAAGATTCCTGGCACAATCTCAACTGCCGTTGATAATGCCTTTACAAAATAACACTACTAGCTCAAATAATATAGATATTTCTACAAAATAACATTTTTTTTCTCTTCAATGTATTACATTTTTTCATAGCATCCCTTCGAGATGTTTCGTAAGAAAAGCTGCTTTCATATAAAACACGTTAGTAATGAATTTCACAAATAAACAATAATAATATAAAATATTAGCGTCACGGCAGACTTAAATACTTCGAGTGAGTGTACACTCCATGTTTCATTTTGATTGTCCTGACGTTAGCCGCAATTTTGAGCGCGGGCCCGAGCTTTAGCTGCATACTCCGTATCATGTGCTCAACCTTGAGCAGCAACAAAGCTTGACCGTCTATCTCCTCCTTAATGAACCTGGTAGCGTATTGCGAACAACCGGGAATGGATCTGAAAATAACACAAGCAACGCCCAAGTTAAACAAGCGCATGAAAAATTAATTTTCGCTGCTTTGAGCTTGTATCATATAAACGTTTGACGCGTATGAGAATAGAATCATAATGATATTATACTAAGAAGGTTTTTTGAAATATCTATGAATATTCCAAGAAAAGAAAACTCAATGTTTGTAATCTTTACATTAATCTAGAGCTTTTTAATAAAACAGAACAGAAACCTGAATTCTTCTTTTGGAAATATTTACGCTCTATAGTCTAATTAATAATCAAACATTAAAAATTAAAACAAACCTAATTTTTATTATTACGATGAAGGTAAATTCAAAAGGTGTGAATAATAGACCAATCACTTTTATTCTTCTGCCATTTAAAACGTTTTGATGTAAAGTTTAAGGTACAAAACATCTGTTTGTCTTCCAGTTTAGGACATTGACATATGTGTCAGGTGGCAAACATAAAGTATGTGATTAGGAAGACGTTTTAAAAAGCTGTTTCCATCAACACAGTTCAGAAACACAAACTGCTTTCACAGCAAACTAATTTCATGTCAGTTAGTAAGCAAACCTGATAAACTCAGCTACTTGAGGTATAGTCCAGTCTAGCTCTGGAACAAGGACGTACTTGCTGATCCGGTCTACACCGTCATAAAGCTCATTTTCAATGTCTTGGATACTGATGTCGTAGCCGAGTGGACGCCGAGATGGAAATACAAAACTCCAGTCCTCTGAATGTCAAACATGTTTCAATGTACACTTGCATAAAACGAGTGGAGTCAACTACTAAATTCAACAGAAACAAGAGTAAATGTGTACCTGCTTTAAGCTCTGCGGATACAGGTGTTTCTGGGTCAATCTGTCAAAAAAGAAAACATAAATTCAGCATCGATATGCACAGTTAATATATAATAAAAAATACCGGTGAAAAGTACAATGTTTGGGATCGCTTTGAAATCGCGAAGCTGTTTTAAGTGTAAATTAAAAAGAAATTACAAAGTTTTATTCTCTAGCGATGTCACAATTTATTAGTGTTCATTAGTAATAACATGCAAAATGCAAAACAGTATTTGATTAGGATTTCAAGTTTTGAAGTCTTAATCAGTGTACTGACTTCATCGTACAAGAAACATCACTATCAACCTTTTGTCAGATTTAAATACTTTTTGCATGGATCAATATATCTCTAAGCCAAACAAAATAGACCCGTTGCAAGATAGCAAAGAGAAAAGAAGTAGTTCGTAACATGATTGACAACTCAACACTAACTAACAAAAGAAGCTCAACCTAAGCCTTGATTTCATTTTGAAATTTCCAAAATGGTCTAGTGTACATTCGGCATCCGGAAATTCTTGCATCTGTTTCCAAAGAGTTGCATTGAGCGATAGTCCCCTGCACATCTCATTTTCAAACAATTACTTTTCAAACATAATACCTTTAGAAGTGTTCATGATACATGGCCCCTTAAATATTACACATGGATAAAAGATATAAGCTGTATAGCAATACAAAATATTTGACGAAAATGTTACAAATATCACCTGAACTATATAGTAAAAAGACAAATCTATATGACAGGTAAATCCACAACTTAAGAGTTGTGTAGATGTTGCAGAAGAAGTAGTCCGCTAGAATATTTCGAAAATGTTTGAATGTGTGGTCTAAAGGTGCAACAAGGTGCCTAGCAGAGTAGTATAACTAATTTTATTTGAAAATGTCCAAAACTCAAGAATAATTTATAACGGAATTAACGTAAATGGTTATACATCCATCATTGAGATAGGTAAACTGCCAAGGAAAGCGACAGATTGAAGAGTATTTCAAACTACGATTTTGTTGTTGAATGTGCTAATCACACTGCACTCTTGCGCTTTACGTTCAGAAACGAAATAACAGATTCCTAATTGTGTGGGTTTATTCTATCAAGAGGACATTGTATGACAATCAAGCATACTTTCATCCATAGTTTTGGCTAAAGATCTTTATTAGTGGCACATTTTAGTGGTTTTACAACAAGTTATATATTTATATTCTACTGTATGGTTTGATGATTGAGAAATAAATATTAATCATCATCATCATCATCATCATCAAACAAAGTGAGCGCAGTACTTCCAGGGATGTGGCAAGATTCGACCCGAGTGGGTGTCAAACCAGGGACCTCTTGATTCTGAGCGCAACGCTTAGACCACTGTGCCACTGCTGCTTTCATGCTTAACATCGAAATTATACAATATACCTACATGTACATACATCTTGTTGTTGTTTCTAGGGTCACAATTTTTGCTGAATCTCATACATTGTCTCATATTAATGAGTCACAATCTTAAACAATAACAATGAGTTCGCAGATCTTATCTTACACCCCAGTACAAAGACACTGCACACTTTTCACAAACAACTAAATTGAGATTTTTGTACCGTGAAAGGTTTTTGTTTAGCTTGCTTCGCCTTCGACTGATATTCGTCATCTTTGTTTCCAGATCTCCGATGTAGCGCTTTCCGTATTCGTTTTGAGCATGTTACGCTGTATCGCTTGCAACAAGACATACTGCAGAAACGTTTGCCCCACATGGCCCGTTGTTCGGGCAATTCTGAGCCGCAGTACTTGCATTTAGTTGGCAGTAACGACATCAGTTCATCTTTGTCCTCGGAGTATAGAGATGATGCTGAAATGATAAAGAAAAATTCTTTCCTTCGGCTACCATCTTTGCTTTAAATATTGGGCAAGAAAATTCATTAGAGCTTTACTAAGATTAAACTAAGTTTATAGTATAAGGAAGAAAATAGAACTGAAGGTTTACTGATTATAGTAGAAGAAAATACGATTTTAAGAAAGGAAATCTGGCAACTTGCTTGTTGTTTTTGCAGCTTGGTCTGGCAAAACTGTCCTATGCATTGCTGTTAATAAGTACAAAATATCTATGGATCTAAATTAATTTTCTTTCTTTTTTTAGCAAAATAAACTTTTTGAAAATTGAAAATTGTTTATATATATACCAAATGAAGTAAAAATTTATTTAGAAGTAATGTGTTTTTATTGTGAGTTCATGAAAAAGGAAAAATATTGTATGTGAAATAAAAACCTTCTCAATTTTCATTGGTGAACCTAAACACTCACCAGTGTTATTGTCGGTATTGTTTTCTTCGATCTTGATAATATTTTCACTAGGTGTGGATTTTGGTGATGCTGATGGGTTTTCATCTTCTTCAGAGCCCTATTAAAACAAAGTGATGGAAAAATTGTTACCATAGGGATGAAGAAGAAGACTTTTTTTCTTTAAGAATTGAAATAACATATATGTGTGGTTTGATTTACGCACTCAACGATATGGGACACGTACAAAATATTGACAACAAATAAAAAGTTAAAAATGGCTGAATGTCAATTTCTACTCATTTGAGAATTCAAATGACAATAAGGTTAGCTATTTGAGTTATGTGATACAGGTGTACCATGTGTTTGACATAAGTTATACATCGGTGTAGACTTCTACCAAGCAAGAATTCTTGCGTTACACTACAATTTTTATTTCATCATCTCCATGTAATCTTTGTTGTGTTTGTTACTCACAATGACTACTCAAGCTATTGGCAGTGGCTCTCTCTCTTTACATGCTAACATTCAATGCCAGGGTTTTAGACAGGCATCACAGATGACGTATAACGTCATCTTCCCAATTGAGTCCAATTTCTCAATTGACTCTAGATTTGTTTTTTTGTTTTTTGGTAAATTTTTAAAAGTATACGTGTCAATATTTTAAACAGCAAGCAAACAATCGTTTTTCTATATATAAATAGATAATAACGCTAAGGACATTCATAAAGTAGTTATCACAATGCTACGACACAAATCACGAATAAACCTTCGATCACTATACAGCTACACCATTATGGTCTGGTTAAAGATATAAACAGCATGAGTTTTGTGATATGCTTTAACTGGCTTATTAAACTAAGATGTTATGTTATGTTGGTTGGTTTGTAACGAGGCTCCCAGAACGCTAATTAAGCATAATCAGGAAGACCATGACTCAAAGTTTTAATACATTTAATTGCTCCCATTAATGCTACGATTATTTTTGATGAAATACAGTGTGTTTTATTTATAACTGCTCACTAAACAACTTTGTGATAGCTTGGTCTCGAACCCAGAACCTTTCGGTCAAGAGCCGAACGCCTTTTACCATTCAGGCCACAAAAAATTGTGCACCTGATCAGCACGGAATAATACTTACGCGAGTCTGAAATGTCGGGCGCCCGTGACGATTATAAATATATATTCGCGCGTATTATTCCTTTGAGAAAAAATTCTTAATATTTAATATTTTAAAAATATTTAATTTTTTAAAGCTAATAGAGTTGTTGTGTTGATACCTTCAATGATCGAAGCAGTTCCTTTTAAACATTTGGTGAATTAATTATGAATGAAGTATGCACAATTGGAGTCCTGTATGAAACACGAACAAAATGCAAATGCCGTTTAGAATGTCAACCAACTGGCACTTATAATTAATTGTGTCGTAGTAATACAATTATCCTGAAATTTGACAATCACATATTAAACATATTTAACAGAGAACAGTTTTGAACCAATTATATCGAAATTTTAATGATATAAAATGTCACGGCACATATTTTCACTAGCAAAATACAGCTTTAAAAAGTTAAAATACAACGACTTCTTAGTGATAACGATGTCTTCTTGAAATTAGCAAAAAAGTGCAAAGTTAACCCGTTAAAACCGAGCTGTCGTAATTATTTTCTTCAGAGTCTACTGCATGTTTGGTTTTGTGAAAGTGTCTTTTGTTTTGTAAACAAACTGAATGTTTCCTTGTGGTTTGATCTTTTGTTCTTCCATCGAATGCAGCATAGTTCTTCTGCATTTATCTGTCTCCTATGTTGAATGGAACTTTTAAACAACCTGTAACATCGTGTGTAAACATGTCTGTCGTTTTCTTCCTTTTTTCTATGATTGACGTCAAACTTTTTGAAACAGTTAATAATTGGAAACGTTAAATTTCGTTAAACTAACTACATTTCTTAATAAAGCTACACATTGATATATTTAAAGAACGGATGAATCGATTATAATTTGAAATGAAAAAACACATTTACGTGACTAAATAAATTACGTTAAAGTAAGTTTTTTAAGATTTCATTTACAAGAGATATATTTAAGACGCGTGATTATTAGTAAAATAACACAGTTAGGGGTGTGGTGGAGAGCACACCTTAAATTATCGATGGCGCGCGCCTCTAAATGCAAGGTTTGGTATAAATTTGTTCCCCATAAGAGAAAAAATTGTATAAGGTGTTGGATGTATAAAATAAACGCTGTAAAAACACACCAACTTGAGCAATGTTACAGTCAATTTTAAACGTTTCTGAGAGTCCTCTTAGAGCTAATCTAAAAATTTTTCGCTTACAGCACCTCCCAGCGCTACTACGCTCCTCAATAACCTAGAAAACGCCATCTTCCCAAAAATCCTGGCTAACGCCCTGAATGCCTTGATGTATAAAATGATACCGACCGATTTGGCGGTGACCTGAATGTCTCACTGAGCCACTTGACACCATCTCTACTATTAAAGTGGATCGGCAGCTTGTTAAAGGGCTCTACTTTCAGGCAAACTCAAGTATTTTGGAGAAAACAAGAAGAATTGATATTAGAGAAATTATTATAACATACATCATATGAAAACACTTTAGCGTAGTGACTGGTCCCTTTAGGGATGAGCAAAAGAAGATTTAACAAATAAATCTCACCAATCACCTTCCGGGTGACTACCCTAAATGACTGAATAAGCGCCCTCTGCCAAATAAACGCCCCTGCCAAATAAGCGCCCCCCCCCCCTGGGTTGTAAGGGGGCGCTTATTCAAACAAACGTATAAAAGACAAAAATTGATATTAAGACGATATTATTAACTATTAAATATAGGCATCTTTCTTACATACTGATTTATGTCAAATTCTATGTCAAAATGTGAATATGTTGTTTTTCGTTTCTCCAGCATCCTTTTAAGAATGGTGGCGACCCGCAAATCCTTGGTATTTGCGATGTACTTTGCAGGAATAACAAGTCCAACTTCTCGTTTTCTTTTGCCGATAACAATTGCGTCAAGTCGATTTTCTGGTGAGTCCCTTAAAAAGTAATCCATGACGCTTGATATTTCTATTGGGATGTGGCCCACAAGCACTCCATCTGTTTTGTAAACACTAATCGCGTGACTATCGTATGTTTCAGCTTCCATCCTCTCATCCTTCCGACAATAAAGTTTTTCATCTTTAGTTGGCGTCCATAAGGCTTTATAAATATGATGTCCTCTCACAGCACACAAAAAATATATTCTATAGCTCATAGTAAACTCAATAGGTAAAGCTCGTGACATGCTTTTATGCTTTTTTTAAATTTTATTTTGACTTTTATTAGATACTATGTTATTTATATGTTTATCGATTTCTTGATTCAAATGAATAAGCGCCCCTGCTAAATAAGCGCCCCCTCTGAAAGTTAAAATTTCTAATAAGCGCCCTGGGCGCTTATTCAGTCATTTACGATAAGTAGCCAGAAGCCAGAGTCTACACCACTGTTATATATAGTTTCTGGCTATATAAATAAATCCCGTAGGTAAACAAGTTTTTAATGTTATTAATGCATCATGCATATAAACAATGAGTGAAGATAAGGAACTCTGAATGTTGCAACAATGTTCATTTACAGCCCTCAATTAGTTCACCCCTCCTAGTTTCCAACAATAATTAATACAATAAACAATAGAATAACTAAGGAACCTTGAAAGGACGATTGCTTTCCTCAATAGTGAATCCATCAATGACATGCACCAAAAACGACGTATTGAGATTGGATTTATGCCTTGAACAAGCCAAATCAATTTGATTTAACTTGCTGGTCTCCAACTTGTCAGCAATCGATGAACACCAGTTTGATTCTTGCACCAGTGATACTGACATTTTATCTTTGTTTACGAAATTATATGTTGTTTATGACAGAGCATCTGCTACCATGGAATATAAAAATATATTATAATATTGCCTTACAAGCGGATTACTGTACTATATTTCCTACATTTATAATTCTTTCTCCTACATCAAATAAAAACACACCTAAAAACTCTATCTTTGTGGCTAAAAATACCAAATAAAACAATTGTAGTCAATTTTAGTAGTGAAATATAGAAACAAAAGGAGAAAAAATATATTTTGTAATCTTCAATAACTTCGATCAATCATGCTGGTTTCAGTGCAAGTTTGAGCAAATTCCTTACTACCACAATCCTAGATCAGTAACATAAGTCCAAGCAATCGGTAACCGGTCCAGCAAAGGCCCACATAAATCTATGAATCTATATTAAAAAAATTCAAACCTCGAAAGCTTTCCAAGCTTCCAGTAGCATCATTCTTTCTTCTTTCAAATTCGCGAGTTTTAAAGTTTTATTGCCGCGCCGGAATATACTCCTACAGAAACACCCTCTCACATCAAGAAGAACAAGTAAGATTTACGCCGTACCTCGCTTGTTCAATCGCCCCCTCGTCGCCCGTAGTGGTTTCAAACTGGGCGTAGCTTATCCACACCTGAACAAGAGAGACATATAGGTGGAGCTAGTTTACAAGGAAGCGCGTACTTTAACATGTTGAGTTCGCTGCAGTAGTCGATCGTACAGTTCTCTGGTATTATCATTCTCTTCCTGGGACACCTCGAAATCTATGTAAGCCTTCCATAGCACCTGGCGGTGAGCGAAGATAAATATATGAAAGTATGAATATATTATAATAACAATTGCAAATGTCTCATATAAATAAAATGTACAATATTAGTGAAATAACTTATAAATTCCGAATTAATATTGAAGAAAATTATCACTCCCATGTAATATCATCCGCAAATATGGTTTTAATCTTCTTCTTCTGGTCCACCGACATCGCCAATATAAAAAAAAAATCAATAAAGTACGCACCTCAGGCATATCTAGCAGCGACTGGGAGACGGCTAACTCGTATATACCACGGGCGCGATCCACGTCACCCAAAATCGTCTCCATTTCAGCGTACTTAACGATAGTAATAGTTAGTAAGGTAAAAGGCGCGGTAAACATTTTAGACTATCACCTTTATCCATGTTGTACAATTGGAGGAGTTGAATTCGAGGAATTTCTCGTAT
This sequence comes from Candelabrum cocksii, assembly GCA_963930725.1. Lineage (NCBI taxonomy): Eukaryota > Metazoa > Cnidaria > Hydrozoa > Anthoathecata > Candelabridae > Candelabrum > Candelabrum cocksii. Next base: position 11,045,403 of record OZ005667.1, on the reverse strand, counting down.
AACTTTCGACATCGGTCAAACTCACGAAGCTGTATCAGAGATATCCAACTCAAAGTCCACAGTTATAGAAACCAATATGTAGTACCTGTAGCTCCAGACTTATATACTCGCGAAATAGTTTGTCTTTCGGACACTTTCCAATACTGGTGCCCTAAACAACAAAACAACAACAAACAAAAAATTGAAATGCTGACGCAGCAAATGACGTCATGGTTACCAGAGCAACGCGTGCCGTCTTCAAATCTTTTTGCCGTATCAGGAATTGGGCAAACATTAGCCATATTTTTGCGAATGTGAACTAGACGTAACAAAGTTGTATATAAGCGATCGTTTCCGTGGCAACAGACAGTTCCAACCATTTTGATATAGTGCATGATTTAAAGTCTTATAAGCCGGTACGAGGCTTACTTTCTTATGGGGTATCACTTCGAGCGCTGCTTTATATACTTGTCGAGTTCTTTCCATGTCCTGGAATTCAAGGGAATACAGAGAGATATTCATAGAAACACACATACAGATGGCTTGCCTTGACAGTGATCTCCTCAAACAGCGCGTACATGATCCACAGGTAGATGTACCGGCGCCAATGTTTTTTGTCCTAGAGAAACGGAGTAGATAGATGATAGGTTTGATGATTTCAAAAATGAAGGAGAATCATTTGTAGTTCAAACATATGTACGGGTAGTAGAAAATTTTTTATCCTCGACCTTGAGTGTGAACAACAGACTGTTCATAGTTGAGAAAATCTGACCTTCTCAGAGAAATCTCTCTTACTTAACAGCAATTATTCACAAACCTGCACCGGAGGTATATTGGAGATGGCTCGCTCGTAAACCTCTCGTATCGTGTCCACGTCAACGTCACTCTCGACCAAACGCACGTAGTCAAACCACGCGTCGTAGTTGTTCGGGTTGCTCTTCACTTCCTTAAAGCACAAACACACGCGCGCGCGAATCAAGTTAAGAATGCAAACCGACAAAAGGCAACTCACTTCCTCGTATTGGAACTTTCGTTTGCTGACGATGATATCTTCGATTCCACTTCTGTCTCCGAATCGTTTTTCAAAGGAAGAATAGTTTTTAAACAGCTCCTGCAAACAAAAGGTGAGGAAATCTAAACTAAACTTGATGAACCCGTATACTATCAGGTCCTCTGTGAGAGGTTTGAACCACCATCTTCTAAAACTGTGTTAGTTGTAAAAAGTGGATATTTCGTGAAAGATCAAACAGAATTGTTTTACAAAGAACTAAATAGTTTTTGATTACCTGAGTGTTCTTTTTTGGTATTTTTTCCAGTGCATACTTGAATATGACGCGCACCCTGTCAAACTGAGAAACATGATTTAGAAAGAAACGTTTTCACCCATAATTCCTTATATTTATAAAACGAACAATCTACATAATGAATTCCTGTTTGATATGCATTTGATTTATTCTTTCTTACCTCTCTTTGGTTTTCTTCGAACCTCGCAAAAGCGATAAACAATTGCTCCTCTAAGTTATGATCCCCGTAAAACTCAATGGCCCTTTCATATACAATACGGGCATTAGCTGGAAAGAGGCGAGACATCGATAGTAAAACAGATGACTACTGGTTGACGTTTAAACGACTTACAAATATTCCCCTGGCTTTCTTCGAAGCGCGCAAATCTTATCCAGTTCTTGATGTGATGATGGCACATGACGAACATCTCGTAGATGGCTCGCGCTCGATTCACCTCTTTGTAGCGCATCTCCATCTTGATGTAGGATAGCCACGCCTGCTCTTCCGGCTCCCACTCCATCCACCGTTCGAACACCTGACGTACGTTCGGAATGTTTCCAAGCATCTCTTCCATATAGGTGTACTTATACCTGACAAGTGTGTAGAGTTATGCAAAAAATAAAGGCGAATATGATTATATTGACAGTGGAACGCTAAAATGCGATTTTTGTTTGCAAGACGGTTCGGTTCAAAAGGAACGCATTAACGCGTAACACTAAAAGCGTCATCATCATCAAGTAACACAAAATATTGCGGCGAGCTTACCAGAACTGATTGACGCGTGGCAAGATTGTTACGGCGCGATCCCAAATGTTTCTAGCGTGGTTGATTTGCCTGTGTCTAAAGCAAAGAATCATAGATATTGAAGAGCTCGTAAGTTGAATGATTACACTGAAGTAAGGAAAGAAAACACTGAAGTACATCAATAAAAATGTTGTTTTTAGTTTCAGACAAACTCGCCCAACAGACTGAGAAGTTATGATTCACTAACTTCATTTCCATCTCTGCATACTTGAGCCACAGCGTTACATTACGATGGTTCATTTCCAACGCTCGCTCATATATTGATCGAGCCCTAAATAATCGAATTCAAACGTAAAAACCGTCTCAAATACTCTCCTTTATTGTCCGCTAGAAGGGTCATGGTGTAACATCGGTATTTAATTTGTCCGCTAGAAGGGTCATGGTGTAACATCGGTATTTAATTTGTCCGCTAGAAGGGTCGTGATGTAACCGGTATTTAATATATTTAAGAGTGCATTTATAAAGAGATTGATATTTTGTATATATTAAAATCACTTGTGGTTAAAAAACAACAACAATAAACGTCAGTTTTGAATTAATGACGTCATTATTGCAAGCTGTGAACAATGTGTTCATAATAGTAACGATATTACTGCTGCCAAAAAAAACTCTAAAAACCATGATATTACTACCTACTAAAAACCATGCAATAAATTGTTCAAATCATGATTTAAAATGCAATCTCCATGACAACAACGGGATATTTCCCCTTCTTCTCATTTTTAAACTAAACAAGTTTTTTTGCCGCAAATTTATTAAAGTTACATAGTTTTAATGTTAACAATATTGCGTGACCTTTGTATCTCCTGTTGGCTCTCCTCCCAGGAAGCATACTTCAGCCAATTGCCTATAGTGCTTCTGTTCTTACGAATGTTATCTTCAAAGAACTAAAACAACAAACACTTTAACCCTCCCTGCTACACCATAACGGATCACACCTTTCTTTTGCGTAGCCTGTACTCCTGTAGCTCAGCGGGATCTGATATCTTTTGCTTCGGAGGCTATACAAACGTTACCATTAAAGTCTTATTATTGATCAGGATAAAATCTTTAAAAATAATTATAATTTCTGTATAAATATAACAGAAATGTTAGAAATGTGAATAAATAACTAAAAGTTTGATTATTAATTACATATGAATATACGCTAGAAAAAGTTTAAATTTTAAGTTTAAATTGACCGTTATTCCGATAATCAAAATAGTTCCGTCGACAAACAGGAGTTTACCCAAACCAAACAGAGAAGCAAACATTTATTTTCAGTATGACATACCGGTGGTACGATCTCCAATTGACGTTCTTTAGCTTCCCGCAAAAGCTGTTCGGCGGTGATTTGAACAGGAGCCGGTGCCTTGTTCTTTACCTAAACAATTCCACCGATAATGTATTTTTATTCAACGCCGAAGAAAAATATGATTATATTTATTATACCTCATAAATTATATATATAATTTTGATATAGATTAATTACTTGAAAGTGAAGTATCTCGTAGGTTCTCAGAAACACATCATGTAGATAGTGTCCATGTAAAAGTTTGAATACTATATATTGGCTTGCAACAATAAGTGTTCCAAGACGAATGTATGTATGTGTGTTTTGGAGAGATTTACTGGTGTCAATCCAACTTCCTCTACTACAACCCTTTGGTACAAGTTGATGGTTTGCGAAAAACTTGTAATATCAAATCGCATTTTATGTAATGTTTATGTTTAAGGCAAGATTTTTTTCTTGAGTACTGTTTCCTCTTGACTGCAAGATGCTGTATGTCAGAAATGTTTGTGCTGTTATGATTGTTGCCACAGCTATGAGAAGGTATGAAGTATCCCGTGCTTTTATGCAAGCCTGCTGATAATGCTAACTCTGCATTATCAAGTAGATGTTGTTGAATGTAAATTGATGGCAATCAATTGATAAACAAATCATTTCTGACCAATAAACAACCACTGCTTGCACAGTTTCCTAAGTTCCTCTAAAATCTCATGAAGCAATTCGCTTGGAATCTTCGAGTAGATTTTATTCAGTACTTTCACATGCAACATTGTAAGTGGTATCAATCCTCAAAAATCCAATGCAAATCAATAAATTCAACATATTAAAGAAATCTGCCAAGATGAGAGTGAATATCGAACAAATCTTGTCTGAGAAGATAGCCTTTTGTAGGATCTACCTCCAGTTGTAATGACTTGCATTGATTGGTTAAATTAAAATAAGGGGGAAAAACAAGTGTTTGTCGTCTTTAAAAAGTACAGGAAAAATGCATACCTTGGCAACTTTTGGCAAACGCCGGGTTTTCGTGTCCACTTCTTGTAGAAATTCGTCGTCCATTTTGGGTAATTATTTATCCTAACACTTGTGTACTACGCACTAAAATTAATGTGGTAGAATAAAATATAACGAAGTTAGGAAATATCACTCAAAACTAATTAATCATTTTGGTTTTATTGATGGTTACATAATTAGATTGAGAGTGGATTCCCATGCAAAACACACCGTTTGGAGGGGTAATAAAACCTGTACAGAGCTAAGAGACCATAATAAATTATTGTTCAAAATGCTGAATGCTCAGGTCGCCAATGTTCACCTTCAAAATTCAGTTTGGATAGTTGGATCTATTTTTACATTTTCGCAATAAGATTCCTGGCACAATCTCAACTGCCGTTGATAATGCCTTTACAAAATAACACTACTAGCTCAAATAATATAGATATTTCTACAAAATAACATTTTTTTTCTCTTCAATGTATTACATTTTTTCATAGCATCCCTTCGAGATGTTTCGTAAGAAAAGCTGCTTTCATATAAAACACGTTAGTAATGAATTTCACAAATAAACAATAATAATATAAAATATTAGCGTCACGGCAGACTTAAATACTTCGAGTGAGTGTACACTCCATGTTTCATTTTGATTGTCCTGACGTTAGCCGCAATTTTGAGCGCGGGCCCGAGCTTTAGCTGCATACTCCGTATCATGTGCTCAACCTTGAGCAGCAACAAAGCTTGACCGTCTATCTCCTCCTTAATGAACCTGGTAGCGTATTGCGAACAACCGGGAATGGATCTGAAAATAACACAAGCAACGCCCAAGTTAAACAAGCGCATGAAAAATTAATTTTCGCTGCTTTGAGCTTGTATCATATAAACGTTTGACGCGTATGAGAATAGAATCATAATGATATTATACTAAGAAGGTTTTTTGAAATATCTATGAATATTCCAAGAAAAGAAAACTCAATGTTTGTAATCTTTACATTAATCTAGAGCTTTTTAATAAAACAGAACAGAAACCTGAATTCTTCTTTTGGAAATATTTACGCTCTATAGTCTAATTAATAATCAAACATTAAAAATTAAAACAAACCTAATTTTTATTATTACGATGAAGGTAAATTCAAAAGGTGTGAATAATAGACCAATCACTTTTATTCTTCTGCCATTTAAAACGTTTTGATGTAAAGTTTAAGGTACAAAACATCTGTTTGTCTTCCAGTTTAGGACATTGACATATGTGTCAGGTGGCAAACATAAAGTATGTGATTAGGAAGACGTTTTAAAAAGCTGTTTCCATCAACACAGTTCAGAAACACAAACTGCTTTCACAGCAAACTAATTTCATGTCAGTTAGTAAGCAAACCTGATAAACTCAGCTACTTGAGGTATAGTCCAGTCTAGCTCTGGAACAAGGACGTACTTGCTGATCCGGTCTACACCGTCATAAAGCTCATTTTCAATGTCTTGGATACTGATGTCGTAGCCGAGTGGACGCCGAGATGGAAATACAAAACTCCAGTCCTCTGAATGTCAAACATGTTTCAATGTACACTTGCATAAAACGAGTGGAGTCAACTACTAAATTCAACAGAAACAAGAGTAAATGTGTACCTGCTTTAAGCTCTGCGGATACAGGTGTTTCTGGGTCAATCTGTCAAAAAAGAAAACATAAATTCAGCATCGATATGCACAGTTAATATATAATAAAAAATACCGGTGAAAAGTACAATGTTTGGGATCGCTTTGAAATCGCGAAGCTGTTTTAAGTGTAAATTAAAAAGAAATTACAAAGTTTTATTCTCTAGCGATGTCACAATTTATTAGTGTTCATTAGTAATAACATGCAAAATGCAAAACAGTATTTGATTAGGATTTCAAGTTTTGAAGTCTTAATCAGTGTACTGACTTCATCGTACAAGAAACATCACTATCAACCTTTTGTCAGATTTAAATACTTTTTGCATGGATCAATATATCTCTAAGCCAAACAAAATAGACCCGTTGCAAGATAGCAAAGAGAAAAGAAGTAGTTCGTAACATGATTGACAACTCAACACTAACTAACAAAAGAAGCTCAACCTAAGCCTTGATTTCATTTTGAAATTTCCAAAATGGTCTAGTGTACATTCGGCATCCGGAAATTCTTGCATCTGTTTCCAAAGAGTTGCATTGAGCGATAGTCCCCTGCACATCTCATTTTCAAACAATTACTTTTCAAACATAATACCTTTAGAAGTGTTCATGATACATGGCCCCTTAAATATTACACATGGATAAAAGATATAAGCTGTATAGCAATACAAAATATTTGACGAAAATGTTACAAATATCACCTGAACTATATAGTAAAAAGACAAATCTATATGACAGGTAAATCCACAACTTAAGAGTTGTGTAGATGTTGCAGAAGAAGTAGTCCGCTAGAATATTTCGAAAATGTTTGAATGTGTGGTCTAAAGGTGCAACAAGGTGCCTAGCAGAGTAGTATAACTAATTTTATTTGAAAATGTCCAAAACTCAAGAATAATTTATAACGGAATTAACGTAAATGGTTATACATCCATCATTGAGATAGGTAAACTGCCAAGGAAAGCGACAGATTGAAGAGTATTTCAAACTACGATTTTGTTGTTGAATGTGCTAATCACACTGCACTCTTGCGCTTTACGTTCAGAAACGAAATAACAGATTCCTAATTGTGTGGGTTTATTCTATCAAGAGGACATTGTATGACAATCAAGCATACTTTCATCCATAGTTTTGGCTAAAGATCTTTATTAGTGGCACATTTTAGTGGTTTTACAACAAGTTATATATTTATATTCTACTGTATGGTTTGATGATTGAGAAATAAATATTAATCATCATCATCATCATCATCATCAAACAAAGTGAGCGCAGTACTTCCAGGGATGTGGCAAGATTCGACCCGAGTGGGTGTCAAACCAGGGACCTCTTGATTCTGAGCGCAACGCTTAGACCACTGTGCCACTGCTGCTTTCATGCTTAACATCGAAATTATACAATATACCTACATGTACATACATCTTGTTGTTGTTTCTAGGGTCACAATTTTTGCTGAATCTCATACATTGTCTCATATTAATGAGTCACAATCTTAAACAATAACAATGAGTTCGCAGATCTTATCTTACACCCCAGTACAAAGACACTGCACACTTTTCACAAACAACTAAATTGAGATTTTTGTACCGTGAAAGGTTTTTGTTTAGCTTGCTTCGCCTTCGACTGATATTCGTCATCTTTGTTTCCAGATCTCCGATGTAGCGCTTTCCGTATTCGTTTTGAGCATGTTACGCTGTATCGCTTGCAACAAGACATACTGCAGAAACGTTTGCCCCACATGGCCCGTTGTTCGGGCAATTCTGAGCCGCAGTACTTGCATTTAGTTGGCAGTAACGACATCAGTTCATCTTTGTCCTCGGAGTATAGAGATGATGCTGAAATGATAAAGAAAAATTCTTTCCTTCGGCTACCATCTTTGCTTTAAATATTGGGCAAGAAAATTCATTAGAGCTTTACTAAGATTAAACTAAGTTTATAGTATAAGGAAGAAAATAGAACTGAAGGTTTACTGATTATAGTAGAAGAAAATACGATTTTAAGAAAGGAAATCTGGCAACTTGCTTGTTGTTTTTGCAGCTTGGTCTGGCAAAACTGTCCTATGCATTGCTGTTAATAAGTACAAAATATCTATGGATCTAAATTAATTTTCTTTCTTTTTTTAGCAAAATAAACTTTTTGAAAATTGAAAATTGTTTATATATATACCAAATGAAGTAAAAATTTATTTAGAAGTAATGTGTTTTTATTGTGAGTTCATGAAAAAGGAAAAATATTGTATGTGAAATAAAAACCTTCTCAATTTTCATTGGTGAACCTAAACACTCACCAGTGTTATTGTCGGTATTGTTTTCTTCGATCTTGATAATATTTTCACTAGGTGTGGATTTTGGTGATGCTGATGGGTTTTCATCTTCTTCAGAGCCCTATTAAAACAAAGTGATGGAAAAATTGTTACCATAGGGATGAAGAAGAAGACTTTTTTTCTTTAAGAATTGAAATAACATATATGTGTGGTTTGATTTACGCACTCAACGATATGGGACACGTACAAAATATTGACAACAAATAAAAAGTTAAAAATGGCTGAATGTCAATTTCTACTCATTTGAGAATTCAAATGACAATAAGGTTAGCTATTTGAGTTATGTGATACAGGTGTACCATGTGTTTGACATAAGTTATACATCGGTGTAGACTTCTACCAAGCAAGAATTCTTGCGTTACACTACAATTTTTATTTCATCATCTCCATGTAATCTTTGTTGTGTTTGTTACTCACAATGACTACTCAAGCTATTGGCAGTGGCTCTCTCTCTTTACATGCTAACATTCAATGCCAGGGTTTTAGACAGGCATCACAGATGACGTATAACGTCATCTTCCCAATTGAGTCCAATTTCTCAATTGACTCTAGATTTGTTTTTTTGTTTTTTGGTAAATTTTTAAAAGTATACGTGTCAATATTTTAAACAGCAAGCAAACAATCGTTTTTCTATATATAAATAGATAATAACGCTAAGGACATTCATAAAGTAGTTATCACAATGCTACGACACAAATCACGAATAAACCTTCGATCACTATACAGCTACACCATTATGGTCTGGTTAAAGATATAAACAGCATGAGTTTTGTGATATGCTTTAACTGGCTTATTAAACTAAGATGTTATGTTATGTTGGTTGGTTTGTAACGAGGCTCCCAGAACGCTAATTAAGCATAATCAGGAAGACCATGACTCAAAGTTTTAATACATTTAATTGCTCCCATTAATGCTACGATTATTTTTGATGAAATACAGTGTGTTTTATTTATAACTGCTCACTAAACAACTTTGTGATAGCTTGGTCTCGAACCCAGAACCTTTCGGTCAAGAGCCGAACGCCTTTTACCATTCAGGCCACAAAAAATTGTGCACCTGATCAGCACGGAATAATACTTACGCGAGTCTGAAATGTCGGGCGCCCGTGACGATTATAAATATATATTCGCGCGTATTATTCCTTTGAGAAAAAATTCTTAATATTTAATATTTTAAAAATATTTAATTTTTTAAAGCTAATAGAGTTGTTGTGTTGATACCTTCAATGATCGAAGCAGTTCCTTTTAAACATTTGGTGAATTAATTATGAATGAAGTATGCACAATTGGAGTCCTGTATGAAACACGAACAAAATGCAAATGCCGTTTAGAATGTCAACCAACTGGCACTTATAATTAATTGTGTCGTAGTAATACAATTATCCTGAAATTTGACAATCACATATTAAACATATTTAACAGAGAACAGTTTTGAACCAATTATATCGAAATTTTAATGATATAAAATGTCACGGCACATATTTTCACTAGCAAAATACAGCTTTAAAAAGTTAAAATACAACGACTTCTTAGTGATAACGATGTCTTCTTGAAATTAGCAAAAAAGTGCAAAGTTAACCCGTTAAAACCGAGCTGTCGTAATTATTTTCTTCAGAGTCTACTGCATGTTTGGTTTTGTGAAAGTGTCTTTTGTTTTGTAAACAAACTGAATGTTTCCTTGTGGTTTGATCTTTTGTTCTTCCATCGAATGCAGCATAGTTCTTCTGCATTTATCTGTCTCCTATGTTGAATGGAACTTTTAAACAACCTGTAACATCGTGTGTAAACATGTCTGTCGTTTTCTTCCTTTTTTCTATGATTGACGTCAAACTTTTTGAAACAGTTAATAATTGGAAACGTTAAATTTCGTTAAACTAACTACATTTCTTAATAAAGCTACACATTGATATATTTAAAGAACGGATGAATCGATTATAATTTGAAATGAAAAAACACATTTACGTGACTAAATAAATTACGTTAAAGTAAGTTTTTTAAGATTTCATTTACAAGAGATATATTTAAGACGCGTGATTATTAGTAAAATAACACAGTTAGGGGTGTGGTGGAGAGCACACCTTAAATTATCGATGGCGCGCGCCTCTAAATGCAAGGTTTGGTATAAATTTGTTCCCCATAAGAGAAAAAATTGTATAAGGTGTTGGATGTATAAAATAAACGCTGTAAAAACACACCAACTTGAGCAATGTTACAGTCAATTTTAAACGTTTCTGAGAGTCCTCTTAGAGCTAATCTAAAAATTTTTCGCTTACAGCACCTCCCAGCGCTACTACGCTCCTCAATAACCTAGAAAACGCCATCTTCCCAAAAATCCTGGCTAACGCCCTGAATGCCTTGATGTATAAAATGATACCGACCGATTTGGCGGTGACCTGAATGTCTCACTGAGCCACTTGACACCATCTCTACTATTAAAGTGGATCGGCAGCTTGTTAAAGGGCTCTACTTTCAGGCAAACTCAAGTATTTTGGAGAAAACAAGAAGAATTGATATTAGAGAAATTATTATAACATACATCATATGAAAACACTTTAGCGTAGTGACTGGTCCCTTTAGGGATGAGCAAAAGAAGATTTAACAAATAAATCTCACCAATCACCTTCCGGGTGACTACCCTAAATGACTGAATAAGCGCCCTCTGCCAAATAAACGCCCCTGCCAAATAAGCGCCCCCCCCCCCTGGGTTGTAAGGGGGCGCTTATTCAAACAAACGTATAAAAGACAAAAATTGATATTAAGACGATATTATTAACTATTAAATATAGGCATCTTTCTTACATACTGATTTATGTCAAATTCTATGTCAAAATGTGAATATGTTGTTTTTCGTTTCTCCAGCATCCTTTTAAGAATGGTGGCGACCCGCAAATCCTTGGTATTTGCGATGTACTTTGCAGGAATAACAAGTCCAACTTCTCGTTTTCTTTTGCCGATAACAATTGCGTCAAGTCGATTTTCTGGTGAGTCCCTTAAAAAGTAATCCATGACGCTTGATATTTCTATTGGGATGTGGCCCACAAGCACTCCATCTGTTTTGTAAACACTAATCGCGTGACTATCGTATGTTTCAGCTTCCATCCTCTCATCCTTCCGACAATAAAGTTTTTCATCTTTAGTTGGCGTCCATAAGGCTTTATAAATATGATGTCCTCTCACAGCACACAAAAAATATATTCTATAGCTCATAGTAAACTCAATAGGTAAAGCTCGTGACATGCTTTTATGCTTTTTTTAAATTTTATTTTGACTTTTATTAGATACTATGTTATTTATATGTTTATCGATTTCTTGATTCAAATGAATAAGCGCCCCTGCTAAATAAGCGCCCCCTCTGAAAGTTAAAATTTCTAATAAGCGCCCTGGGCGCTTATTCAGTCATTTACGATAAGTAGCCAGAAGCCAGAGTCTACACCACTGTTATATATAGTTTCTGGCTATATAAATAAATCCCGTAGGTAAACAAGTTTTTAATGTTATTAATGCATCATGCATATAAACAATGAGTGAAGATAAGGAACTCTGAATGTTGCAACAATGTTCATTTACAGCCCTCAATTAGTTCACCCCTCCTAGTTTCCAACAATAATTAATACAATAAACAATAGAATAACTAAGGAACCTTGAAAGGACGATTGCTTTCCTCAATAGTGAATCCATCAATGACATGCACCAAAAACGACGTATTGAGATTGGATTTATGCCTTGAACAAGCCAAATCAATTTGATTTAACTTGCTGGTCTCCAACTTGTCAGCAATCGATGAACACCAGTTTGATTCTTGCACCAGTGATACTGACATTTTATCTTTGTTTACGAAATTATATGTTGTTTATGACAGAGCATCTGCTACCATGGAATATAAAAATATATTATAATATTGCCTTACAAGCGGATTACTGTACTATATTTCCTACATTTATAATTCTTTCTCCTACATCAAATAAAAACACACCTAAAAACTCTATCTTTGTGGCTAAAAATACCAAATAAAACAATTGTAGTCAATTTTAGTAGTGAAATATAGAAACAAAAGGAGAAAAAATATATTTTGTAATCTTCAATAACTTCGATCAATCATGCTGGTTTCAGTGCAATTGAGTTCGTCTCAGTATTTGACGAACAGAGAAATTATTACGAATTGTTAATCAATTAATTAATCAATTAATTGTTAATCACTCAGCTAAGTTCTTTGTTATCCTCCTCCGTAGGCATGCTTTATCCGCATGATTTAATATTAACTTTAATAACATAAATACTATATGAGCTTCTCCAATGTGCTGATTGCTTTATGCCATTCCAGCATTGGTCCGCCCTCTGACGCAGTGAAAAAGTAGTTATGTATGGTCTAGGCTCTAGGATCTACACTTTAGTGTAGTGACTGGTCCCTTTAGGGATGAGTAACTTGTGGCATAGTTCCAAATGGTTACTGCATACGCAAAAAACACGTACACGAACGATCCTATACCAAGGTTGGCGTATGTGCCGGCTAGCAGTTACACAAAAATAAGAAGACTGAATATTAGCAATTATCTTCATAAAAGGTTATATTTGTAATCACACGCCTCAAAGCATATTTTGAGCACCTCAAGGCATCTACGGCGCAAAAAAAGCACGCACCTAGAGCAATTCAATCAAAACATTTCAAAGTCTTTAATGTTTCTTATTACTCACATTATTTGTATTTGAATGAAAGATTTCCATTGGTTTAAAACAAAGATTAAAACTATAATCGGCTAACTTCTGTTTTCCATGCTAGCATGGGTTGTACAAGGTATATTAATGGCTGTTTTCCAATCTAATCTAGACTGTGTTAGATAAAAACTCAAATTTCTCTGTACCAAATCTGTCCTTATTACCTCTTGTCATGTTTTCCTCCGTCTACCTCTAGGCTTTGCACCAGAAACTATTAAGTCTCTACACTTCCTTTCTTACCCAACTATCTTTCTTTATTCTCTCTAAGTGGCCCAACCAACTCAACCTCCTTATCTGAATAACATCTTTAATGCTATGAATACCTAGCCTACTTCTTAGCTCATCTGATTTTGATGTTACATATTCACATACTCATTTCTTTCCAGACAATCAAGATCTTCCTGCTTCACAGCCCATGACTTACTCCTATACAATACTCAATATTCTTCTTTAAACTACAGGAAATGGAGGAAATCAATATTCAATAGCAAGAGAAAGGTAAAACCATTCAGATGGAAGCATACACAGGCCAAGAAGAATCAACAAAATATCATATATTGGAAATATTAAAAAGTTAAAGCCAAGTTGACTAACAAAATAAAACAATAAGCTTCCTTGTTGAATTTGATGGAGAAGACAAAAACAAATGGATGAATGAAGCTAGAATAAATGTACTAGATATTGTTGTCGCATTGGATTGTTATTGTTAGGATATTATTCAACATACAGTACTAAATGTGACAGAACTTTGTAGAATAAAACCATCTCTCTCTATATATATACCACTGATAAGAACCCTGAAAGCTTGTCGACCTCATATATATACCTGATAAGATATATACAGTGGACTCTCTATAACTCAAACACCCATGGGGAATCAGAAATCGTTCGAGTAATAGCGAGTTAGTTTTTATGAGAGTTTATTAGGAAATTTCCACCATGCCAGCAAAATTTTTCGAGTTATTATAGAGAGATTTGAGTTATAGAGGTTCGAGTTATAGAGGTCCACTGTATACAGTACTCTTATTCATTCTGAACTGAATTCATTTGTTATATTGTTGTGTTGTATATATATACTCTTAGACCATAACATATATATAACTATTGTATTACAATACAAATTGGTCTTCTTGAAACATGTCACATCTATTACCTACGCTGGGAACAAACAGGAGCCCAACAAATGGTACAATTGTTTATCATAGCATCAAATCAAATTACAACACATTTTAGTAGGTTATGAAATTTGTAATTGGCAATAAGTTGGGAAGCTTAAGTTTGATTTACATGTGATAATTTGTTTGTGTCTATATCTAAAACCGATCAACGTAATTAATTACGTAGATGAATTAAGGATTAGGATGCATGCATAAAGTTCTGATAAAAAAAGAAAACAAGCGGTTCCAGTTCAAGCATAAGCAAATGGGTAAACGGTTTGACCGAGACTGAAAAACATGAAATGGTCTAATAGCATGAGGTTTTTGTCTTCTTTGCTTGCAACAACATCGAAGTATTCTTTCCAAACTTATGGCGCCATTATGCCTTAGGATCAAAAACCATTATGGCTTGCAAGGTTTCGCGATTCATTATTCAGAAAAAATAACAAAAATGAAATGAAATATTTTTTTGCTATTTATTAACAAGTAAGCTAAAATAAATTTATCAAGAAACGTTTTTAATACCACTTTTCAAGTAACGCATTATTTTACAACAAACAGTTTGGGCTTCAAATTAACAATTCTACAGAGCATGCAATTCGGAAACTTTTTAATCAAATTAATGAAGATCTTTGCAATGGAAGATGCAGCGTTGGAGTTTTCAATGATTTTTCAAAAATATTCCATACAGTAAATCAGCAGGGGCGTTGGGGGCCCGCACGGGCCCCGGGGTGTACAAGCTCCTGGGCCCTTGTTCTCATACATAAATATATATATACACACACAGAACGGGCATGAAACTTTAAGTTCTGGAAAATAAATTATTGAATCTTTTCTTTATCAACTAATTCGCTCTTTCTGCAACGCGCAGTTTATCGAGCACTATATCCTGAGTAAAAGAAGATTTCACAACATAACCGCTCCTGTAAAAAGTAGAGCACTATCCTTCAATTCAACTATGGAAAAGATAAACTTACATTACTCCGAGAAAAATATACCAACGGCATCATATAATAACTACAAGATGCAATTAATTAACAAGATCGAAGCTGTCATAAAAAGGATGAGATGGAAGGCATTATTCCTCGATAGCAACATCGAAAGCGAGAACAGCGGAAAAGAGGAATATCCTGAAACGTATGGTCTAAAGACCACAAACACACCACCACTGATACGCGAAATGTCAGATTTCGAAAAAGATCTTATCGGCTTAGTTCAAAAGCTGAAATTCAAAATGTGCACAAATGACTTCCAAAAGCGAATGCAACAAGACATTAAATCAATAAACGATTCCAATAAGCTGTTTGTCCCAGCAGACAAAACATCCAACATGTACAAGGTAAATAAGGAAGAATACGAAAAGATCTTGACAAACTCGATAACGAAAACGTACAAAAAAACCAACAGCAACACCAAACATCTCGTGAACAACGCAGGTAAAGCAATCATCAAAGACAATCGTATCGCGAATAGAGTTGATATCAACGGTGAGAACAACTGCTTCATTATACTAAAAGACCACAAAGAGAACTTTGAAAACAATCCGACTACGCGGCTGATTAATCCTGCAAAGAACGAACTAGGCAGAATTAGCAAGGTTATCCTTGAAAAAGTCAACGCACAACTGCGGACAACCCTCCACTTAAATCAATGGAAGAGCACATCCAATGTAATCGAGTGGTTTTCAAACATCGAAGAAAAGCGCAAACATAAGTTTATGATGTTCGATGTGAAAGACTTCTACCCGTCCATCAGCGAGAAACTTCTCACCAACGCCATCAAATTTGCTGAACGGCACCTGACTTTAAGCCAAAAAGAGAAGGAAATCATCTTTCATTCACGCAAATCGCTATTGTTCAACAAGAACGAAAGTTGGGTGAAGAAAGGAGACAAAATCTTTGACGTGACAATGGGTGCGTTCGACGGTGCAGAAGTATGCGAACTTGTTGGTTGCCTCTTACTTTCGAGTATACCGGCAAAATACAGAAAGAAGAATATTGGGTTGTACCGGGATGACGGTCTTGCAGTCTTCAAAAACATCTCTGGTCCACAGAGTGAAAAAATTAAAAAGGAATTTCAAAAGCTGTTTAAAGAGAATGACTTGGAGATAGTGGTTGAATGCAATATGACGGTAGTTAACTACTTGGACGTCACACTCGACTTGACCACTGGGACATTTAAACCTTATCACAAACCAGGCAACGAAGTTAACTATATCCACGTTCATTCCAACCACCCGATAAATACCATCAAGCAGATTCCTGTATCAATACAAAACCGTTTATCAAACCTGTCATCAAATAAAAAAATATTCAACCAAGCAACCCCGTTCTACGCTGCAGCACTCCGGAGATCCGGATACGACCACAAATTCGAATACACACCAACGGTTACAAACCAACGACCGAAAAACCGTAAAAGGAATATAATATGGTTCAATCCACCATTTAACAACAACATCTCCACCAACATCGGTAAATTTTTCCTCAACTTGGTTCAGAGGCACTTCCCACGACAACATAAGTTCCACAAGATATTTAACAAAAACAACGTTAAAGTCAGCTACAGCTGTATGCCAAACATGAAAGCGGTTATAAACGGACACAACAAAAAGATCTTAACACCACCACCCGTAAACCCTAACAGAACATGCAATTGTATGAAAAAAGGCAGCTGCCCACTAAACCAAAACTGTCTGGTGAAGAATATCATATATGAAGCCACAATTACATCCAATTTGCCAAATTATAAGGAGAAGAAATACATTGGACTGTGCGAAAGTACTTTCAAAAAGCGGTTTGCAAACCATAAATCGTCATTTTTCAATGAAAGATACAGAAACAGCACTTCACTCTTTGTTGAAATGTGGAAAATAAAAGAATTAAACGGCACTCCCACTGTCACCTGGAGAATCGTTAAAAAAGCAAAACCTTACAGCCCAGAATCGAAATATTGCTCACTGTGTTTAAAAAAAAAATTTGAAATAGTCAATTATCCTGAGAGAAATCTTCTCAATAAAAGAACTGAAATAATTGCTAAATGCCGCCATCGACGAAAACATCTCCTAATGCTCCACAATCCTGACGATAACACGTAAACGATTGTGACGCAAATAATGAAAACATGCTAGTGTCGTATTTATATTTTTAACGGTTTTTTGTATTGACAATTTATTTCTAGCTGAAGATTGTCCAGAACGGGCATGAAACTTTAAGTTCTGGAAAATAAATTATTGAATCTTTTCTTTATCAACTATATACACACACATATATAGTATAAAAAGCGAATAAGTATATACAATAGATATACAGTATAATCCCGTTATCGAGTTATCGAGTGATCTTATGAGAAAGTATTAGGGAAGGGGATTGCAAAACAATTCGAGTTAACGCGAGTTATCCGGTGTTCGAGTTACCGGGATTACACTGTATGTTATATTGAAAGAAAAGCATTTCATGTATTTTATTAAACAATCAATTTACTTCAATGAAATATCAAACTTATTTTAGAGGTGCTTTACGGGCCTTGCGGCTTGCAAATAAATCTACAGTATACTCTCGTTAAGTGAGATCCTGGATAAGTAGGACACCCGCTATATAGTACGCCTTTTCCCCGTCCCTTGAACTTCCTTACCCTTTTCAAGCAAAAAACTTCGCTTAAGTGAGACCCCGGATAAGTAGGACGCCCGCTAAGTAGTACATTTGTTCTCGGTCCGTTGAAGTAAAAACTTCGCTTAAGTGGGACATTCAATTGAATGACTTCATATTTTTCCGAGACTGAAGACATTGCAATGATTCGAAAGAAAATTTTTGTAAACAAAGCAAACTTTTCTCGAGTTCTTTTCGTGAGAGTGCAGTCATGTCGCAGCTGGGACAAAAAAGGAAGCTGACCTCTACACCAATTACAGAAAAGTACCACATTCTTAAGCAAATTGACAGTGAAAGGATTCATATAACTTTAGTCTTGTCTTTATTTTCTTGGTTTGATGAGATATAGAAAGAGAAAAATTAAACACAATTACTTATCACCATATTTTGATTATGAATTTACGAATCCCTCTAAGATCTCTCTAAGTCACTCAAAAATTCGACAAACAAAAAATCTCTCGATAACTGGGACAAATTGAGCTATTTGATGAAAATCCTACTTATGAGGAGACTCGCTTAACTAGGACGCCCGCTAAGTAGTACATTTTTTCTCCGTCCCTTGAGTGTCCCACTTAACGAGAGTATACTGTATAATATTTTGGAAATCGAGAGTCCTTCTTTACACATGTTCAATCTCAACACATTTTTTACCCTTGTCAATGTGCTGAATGAACGCTCACCCTGTGCAACTGTGACAGGTAACGTTAGAAATATTCTGAGAAGGACACAGACAATTTGGAACAAATTACTTTTAGAGTTTTAAAGTGTGCAAATTTTGCAATAGTACCCATGGAGATAACTGATTTGTTCCAGATTTGTACTGTGGATATACTTTAAGGGGTAACCCCCCCCCCCCCCCCCTAATTTTTAATTTGATATTGAAGCAAAAATACAAGATTGTTATATTAGGTAACATATTTTCAAGCTTAAAAATAAACAAAAAAATTCAAAATGGTAGCCGGTTGCCATCGTAACTGAAAAAAACACCCAAAATTGAGAGAAATCATGGTTTACGCTGGCCAAAATATCTTGAATAAATGAGATTATTATAATTTAAGATTTTCAGGGTTATTTCTTAACATGTTTTGGAGCAAAATGAACGGGTTACATTTTTTATAAAATTTATTGATCTCTTATTCTGCTTCGCCAAAGTTAAGCAATAAAAATTTCCTAAACGATTTCCGGATGCGATTCGAAGAATCAGTAAAAAAAAAACAACTTGAATTTTTGAAATATCCAGGGGGTTTACCCCCTAAGTGCTGCAACTCTTCATTTAATGATTATGATATATAACTATATTTTTGCCAAGAATTTTTTGCTTTGGCTTGGATGTTAATATTTTCTTCACTGAGGTTAGGATATTTTCAAATAACACTGAGTGTGTTTTTAACTTGTGCTTTCAACTTGTCGGCAAACCTCTTTCGACCTCTTCGTCTTTTTTACGGCAATACAATGGACGCCTCCATGTTAAGGCTTTGTGCTACAAAAGGTAACAAACACTCTGCCAAAATACCACGTCTCTAAGGTCTTCAATCAAACTTGAGATATTCATTATTTCTACGTCTACGCTGACATCCCTGGCTAACAGTACTAAACTCCTATAGTTGATTTCTGTCAACCCCTCAAACCAGGTGGAGAGCATGATGATACACTCAAAGAAATTTACGCATAATTTCAAGAACGTTTACTGTTGTGCGTGTTTCAGCCGTCAGATTTAAGTCCCGTATCATTGGAAGGTCCTTTTGAATACCAGGAAGATGAAGAGCAAATGGCTTTATGCTATCAACTTGAGCTGACCACCGTGTAAAGCAAATTACTAATGTGTGATTACTAAATTGCAAATTTACTAACGTGTGTTTTAAATTAACTGTTTCGAAACTAATATGGAGCTATGCACATTAACAACAAACCCAAACAGATTCATATGTTGATCGAAATTTAACAATGAAATTGTTTTAACTGCGAGAGTTTAAAATGAGTGACGTTTTTACACTTACAAGCTTACGAGAACGCCCCCCCCCCCACACACACACACATTTACACTTTTATACTGTTTACAAATTGATTGGTAGTGCATTCGTGAGGTAGGAGGCAAGCACTGTTGAAATGGAACTCCATATTAGGCCATGTCAAATCAATTCCAATCAAGAGGGAGAGGGGCGGTCTGCCTGTGGTATTAGACCAATAAAACATACGTCATAAATGTATGGGCCCTGAGGGGATGTTATTTTATCAAAAACACTATATAAAACATGCAACTTTTAGCGTTTAGCTTTACTTTATGACCTCTACGAAAAATGCTTTATAGTCCAGGAGAATTAGCCTCAAAGGGTTGACCTCAAATTTAGGTTCAAGGACACTAATATAATCAAGAACTAAAAGAACCTGTTTGTTAATTTACAAAGTCTCTTAGATGACAGAGAAAACAAAAAAATAGAATGAGGCTGCATACAAATACATAAATATTTTTACCGATACTTAAAAATATAATTTTACACCAAACAATGCGATCATGATCAAATTTAAAATTTTGCTATTATCAATCAAAATTCATTAAAAATAGTTCTCACTAGATTGGTAGGATAGTTCACTAATAATAGCTAAAAGGTTGATAAATGTTGTTCGCTAAATTTCATAAATCACTTCTTAAACAGTTTCCGAGAGATCAAGCTAATGACAGTTTCATTGAAAATTTCGCAATTGATCCCCGACGCTCCATGTATTTTTTCAAATTTTAAATTTTCCATGGGGTGGGAACAAGTAAATGTCAGCCATTGGTTTGCACGGCTCTTACGAGCAGGATTTGTTAAGCAATTTCTAACAGCAAATCAACCCTGAAAAAGTGTTGCAGCGATGTGATTACAAGTTTTTGATATACCAGCCATATATCCGTAAAGGGAAGAACAAGTTTTGCTGCTTTCTTTTCGATATATATCCAAAGTTAATGAGGAGTATCTCTGATAGCTTCAGACTTTCGACATTCACCAACTAAAATCCCAAACTCGTCATTATTATGAAATAATATGGGTTCCAGCAATCCAGATTTATAAAAGCTATAAGTCTTGCAATTTTTGCCTAATTCTGTGAGGGAAAACATTACAAATAATTTAAAATGTTCGGATAAAGAAATATATTGTTTCCTTCAGTTTTACTTACTTACTGTACTCATTACACAGTTACTCTTCAAACTCCATAGCTGTTTTAGCGATGGGCTTCACGTTACCTCTAGTAAACGCCGTATTTCCGTTTTTATAATAAACGCCGCCCCCTAATTAGAAAACATACTAAATTTCTATAGTTATGAGACTAAAATACGCAACTTCTTTATAAGAACATTGGTTGCTTTCTCTCGACAAATTCCTCAACAAATAATGATAAAAATGAGTAGTTGGTTTTTCGTTGCAAAAGTTGAATAGAGTCTGATACCGAAGAGACTTTGCCCACGTGTTTACATTTCTTCTCCATTCTTCTCTATCTTCAGTCATTGTCTCAAGCACTTCACGTGTCAATCCAGTGTCTTTGATTATTTGGTCCGCCCAACGTTTTGGAGGTCGATCTCTTTTTCTTTTTTTGTTGAATTCACCTTTCATGACTTTTTTCACAAGACTGTTTTGTTCCATTCTCATAATGTGGCCATACCACTTGAGTCTTTGCTTTTTGACGAAGTTTATAATCTCTGGCTTTGTCCCTGCTCTTTCATTCAAACTTTTGATAGACACTCTGTCTATTAACTTGACACCAAGAAGTTTTCGTAGGCAGCTATTTTCAAATACCCTGAGTTTGTCAGGATCTTTTTTGGTGAGAGTCCATGTTGAACAAGAATAAGTTGCTATAAGCATGATCAGTGGATACATTAAGCGAAGTTTCAACTTAATTGGTAGTTTACTATTGCACCAGATGTTTTTAGATAGTCTACCAAATGATGAGTATGCAATTGCCAGCCTTTTATCGATGTCATTCGTAATACGTACCTGGAATAAGAGCACCTAGAAAACAGAATTGGGTGACCTTTTCTACGACTTTAGAGTCTATCTCAATATCATCTTGGACATTAAGACTTATGATTCGACATTTGTTCCCATTTATCTTTAAACCGTATTTTTTACATGCAGACTGGAGTTGTGTAGTTGACATTTGTAATTTTTCAAAGGTAGCAGCAATAAGCGTTGTGTCATCAGCATACCTAGCGCAGAACTGAAACAGTTTCTCACCGTTGCTATTAACATTTCCAATTGCATATTTGCCTACTGTTCCTTGCCAGTCGTTAAAAGAGGAATCACCAACTTTTGCGTTGAAGTCTCCTAATAGAATTAAATTCTTTTTATATGGGAGTTTAGACAGTTGACTTTGAAGCTCACTGTAGAAAGCTTCAATCTCGTCAGCACTATAGGATGAATCGGGGCGTAACACTGAATGATAAACAAGGGACCTTTGGTAGTCTCAATTTGAATGGATAACATTCTTTCAGATATTAGATCATAGCCTTGAAGGTGTTCCGCAATTAATCGTTTAAGGATAAAAGCAACACCCTGACGGTGAATATTGTTTTTCCTTCCTGTTTGGATAATCACGTGGTCTTCACTTTCGAACGCCTGATGTTTCTATGGACCAGTGTGTCTCTGAAAAGCCTAGTATGTCTATATCCATACTTCATTTCTAGTACCAGGTTGTCTAGTTTTGCTTCGTCGTCGTACAATGTTCTTACATTAAATGTTCCAATATTCACTGCTAAGCAGTCTTCGGGCAGATTACTCTTGCACCCTCGATGGTTCACCCGGACTGAGGGTCGTTTTTTAATTTGTGTAAACATTGTGGTTTAGATTGAGAGATTATAGTAGGGTCTTTCTCAAGGATGGCCTACCGCAGTACTAGCTAATAAAGTCCGTTGATCTCAAAACTATTTGTTTGACATCCTAGGATTCTACCATTGGTTTACTCGAAACTCGTCTGCCATGAACCCATCCACTTTGCTGCTGCCCAAAGATTCAAATTGTTCGTGTTTCCACTAGACAGGTTGTCTACCAAGACTAAAGAGCTATGTCTGCCCAAGAACACCAGGATCACATACTTCAGACTGACACACAGGGAATATATTGCCCCTTACCTGGTCCCTGGGATAACATTTTGTCAAAAAAGACAGGTACACCACGTGAAGGTAGTTATCCAGGAATTAGGTGACCAGAGCATTTAAGGTTAGTCACCCTCCAACACCCTAAATAAACACCACCCTAATAAAAATTGTTTCAAATACTTATGGGCCCCTGTTTAGCATGGCCCCGGGTACTTTGCCCCCTTGCCCCCCCCCCTCTCGGTGGGCCTGGGTACACCACTGTGCGATATCCATTTTCTGGCATCCGCAGCCCACTTGAAGCAAAATTGAAAGCCGATGAGCACAACAAGGCACTAAAGAGAAACGATGAGCAACAGCTGAACGCGCTGTTAAATCAAAATGTCATTCAAGCACTTGCATCCAACTCTGCAGCAGATAATTCAATCGACAAGTTGTTCGAAGAGTGTTTGCAAGCACCAAACTATAATATATTTTCAAATACCGAGACGGCAAGTCTGTTTAAGGAGGATGTTTCATTAGAAACTCCACATAACGATATTCATTTAGCAGTTGGTGGCCATGACATTAATGGTCATGAATCTGGTATAATCAGAGGAGCAAATGGCGACATGGGAGAAAACGAAATTGCCGCATTCGATCCTATTTTCTTTCTTTACCATTGCAATGTTGATCGGATGTTTTGGGTTTGGCAGCAGATGCATGGAGCTACAGCTAATTTGACGATTGATACAAGCGACCCCTCAGATCCTGAAATTACTTCAGCTAAACAAGGTCCTACGCCGTAGCAAAAAACTGGTCAGGTTCTCAATGTGGCAACTGCATTTGCACCCATATGAGAATCCAGCAAGAGGTGTGTACACCGGAGCAGATTGCATCAATATTGCCGATCTTGGATTCAATTACACTAAAGGACCCTGACTGATGTGAATCCTATCTTTGAAAAGTTTGTCTGGGTCAATGATGTAAAAGAGCCGAAAGAAATTGCCGAGTTTCTTGCAAAAGAACTTGCGCGCAAACAACCAACAGGCAAAATGAAAATCAAATTTTTTTTCAACTTGGATGGTTTCACTCATGTTCAGCAGTTTGTAAAAACAGATTTAACCCTATTCAGGCTGGGCTTTTAAGGGCTCTGAAATGGCGGGGGATCATTTAGTACCCCTATGTATCTTTGGATTGAGAAACGGTATTGACTTCAAATTTGGCAGGGAGTAAGTATTTTATAAATTAAATCGATCTGCCAAAAGAAATTATAGTTAACGTCATTATTTTTTGGCTGACGTCATCAAAACTCCCAAAAAGGTTTTTTAGGCCTTGTGAAATGACAAACTCAATTGCGAATGTTGGGACTTAAATTTTTTGATTTTTTGTAGTATTTGTACCAACTATAAAAAAAATTGATTGCGTGATAGTTATGACGTCATCGGCATCGTCAAAATAGGGAAATTTTCATATAAAAGACATCAACATTATTCAATGACCAAGTTAGAAGTTGGTTCCAGCATTGGAATAAATTTAATAAAGTAGAGCCTATTGTGAAAAAATGCTGACGTCATATTTTAATTCTCTGAAAAATTTGCGAAAGAATGATATATAACAGTGTATAGTTTACTTTCACTAAATTTTACCCTAAATGATGACGGATGAAAATAGAGAAATGACATAAAAGAGTGCCGAAAGATAATCTTGTTTATATAACAAAACAATTTTAAGTTTATTGAAATAAAAGTTGTTTTAGACAAATTGCAAAATTTTCATATTTGAGATTTTGGTCATGTCAATAAAATGTCAGAATGCTCAAGGTGAGCATTTTTTAAAATAAAATTTTTACCATAATATGTAAATTCTAGGAAAAGTCAGAAAATTTCAGGGTCATTCGTCAGACGTTATTTAAATAAAACTGGTGGAGGACCAAATCGTCCTCCCCCCAGCCTGAATAGGGTTAAGCCGAGAATTTCATTACAAATTGCTTTTGAAGGTTGAGAATATCCCACGAGAAAAGTATCCAGGATCATTTTTCATTAAAGTTTACTACGTCGGTGGTAAAGAAAAAATCTACTTGGGCAAGACTAGTGTTTTCGATCGTTGGAAAAGAAAGAATTGCCAAAATTGTCAACTCTATCGTTATGCGAGTGCAACTTTTCTGCTGGACGAAAGAAGAGTTATTTCCACAAATCCATCATTGGACGACTACTTGGAAGAAATCGTGTACCACGCACCAATGGAAGGAATTGTGAAAACCGTACCGTATGATCTACACCAGAAGACGGATGGAAAAAGTTCATGCAAGTTCTTCCTGACAGCAATAATTTCAAGATGAACGTATATGATAAAGAAACATAAATAAACAATGTAATTTTCCGGTGTTGTTCTGTTAGATAAATCATAGTCCTACAAATGAACTAGTCTGCTCAGTTCAATTTTTTGGTTGTGGTACTTCGAGGAAGCATAAGCCTTAAAGGGTATTTCAATTTTTAAGATTCCTAAGTCAAAAGATGAATTCAATACTTCTTGGAGAGAAAGGCAAAGCACATCCATATTGTTACGAAAAATCGAGTCAAATAAGATCGTGTCAAATAAGATCGAGTCAAATAAGATCGAGTCAAATAAGATCGAGTCAAATAAGATCGAGTCATAGATGCTAGTCTGAAACAGCAAATCGATAGGTGTATGTTGTTTGCGAAAACCATTATACTCCAGACCTTGTCCTAGACAATGCAACAAAAAAACGTTTAAACCAGGTTCTACCCCAATTCTTAATTTACAAGGTTTTGCAGCCAATTTAGTTCAATCTTCCCTTATTGTTGCAGCTAAACGAGCTAAACTAGATCTAGATCCTCCTTTATCTATTGTTAGTCCATGTTATGTTTATTTCAATGAACCTTCTCAACGCATTCAGAAATTAAAGTTGTCTAATTGGGAATCCTTGCTGATAACTGATGTTATAAATTTTTTTAGCTTTGGTAACATGCATACTTATGTTGGTGATTTTCAGTATACCTATGGAGTCTTCAAAGTGATCATGAAATATATTTAGATTTTACCCGGTCTGTACGTGATGTCTAACCTTATATCTAATCTCTCATCTTCTACGTTATGTGGTGGAATCACAGATCGGTTTACATTAAAATATGATGCTTATGTGAAACCATAGTCACAAGAAAAATTTATAGTCAGGACGCGAACAATAGCGCTATTCATTTCAAATAATTATCTTGGTACACTGGTTACCAGACTACTTGGAGGACACAGTATTTTCAAAATAACGGCTTCCTCAAGAAAAAACACATTGTGAAACTGGAAATATTCATGATTTAGAAGATGGCCTGTCACTTCTCGGCCAAGGTTTTTTTGATAACGAAGAAGAAATTGTAAACTAAGTCAATTCTTCTTTCGAAACTGAGGTAAGTTAAAAGGCTAAACTAAACTAAAAAGCTGTAATTGTTGGATATGTCTACTTTCAAATATAAATTTAAGATATCAAAACAAAGAAAGGAAAATCAGATATCAGAGATTTATAGGAAAGCATAGAGAGTAAATCATAGAATCCTTTTGATAAAACCCTTGCCCTACGGAATTTTCGGAAATACATTTGCAATTTTAAAAGATTATTTAAATAAAAAATCAACATGCAATCGATGAATGATGTAGCAAATAAAAATATAAACATACTTTTTCAAACTATGAACACGAAATTGGATAAACTTGTTCAATGATTCAGGGCTAACAAGCTATCGTTAGGGCGAAAAAATGGCGGCAAGAAAGACGGTCGTTTTTCTTTGTGCAGTTTTTGACGTTGCTGTGATTTTGTTTCTTGGGTTTGCAAATATTGTTTCGTGCAAATGTTTAGATAATGGTAGCGATACTACAGACTTTCAAAACAACGAACACAGTATGGTATTATCTATAGCGAAAGAGAAGATTTATGGAACTCGTTTAAAAGTTCCTCGTTTACCAAGGAAATGCTTAATATTTATGTTGTTCTTATTCTGTGGGGACATCTTGTCCGGGACCAACATCACCTGACAATTTGAATGGCATTACAAGCTTGAGGGACATTAAGCTTATACATCAAAATATCAGAGGATTGTATGGAAAAATGGATTTTCTACAAACTTTGTTTACTACTCAAAAATGTATCTTGACACTCTCTGAAACACACATAAAGTCTCACGATTCAGCGCTGTTCAAAATGTCGGGTTTCAAGTTTATACAAAGAAATCGACAAAACGGTGACGGTGGTGGTGTTGCTATTTATATCTCGGAAGTTCTATCATGGAAAAGGCGAATGGATCTGGAAAAAAATGTAATAGAATGTATTTGGATCGAAATAGACACTTTTAAAGGCAAAAACCTTATTGTAGGATGTATATACAGACTCCCTGATCCATCGTTGTATCTACGGAAAGATTTCAACAATCATCTAAACGAAATGCTAACAAAAGTAAATGACAACTCATTAGAAACATTTCTTTTGGGAGTCATAAATGCGAACTACCTAACAAAAGCAACGCACAAAGAATTGAAAGATTCATTCATTTCACACGGGTTTGATCAACTCATAAAAGAACCAACACGAATCACAAAAGAAACAAAACACTAATTGATGTGATTTTAACAAACAATCGCTCTCATGTACAATGCGCTAAAGTGGTCTCCTTGAGTATCAGTGATCACGATTGTGTTATTTGTATACGAAAGACAAACCATCATAAAATACCGCATCGAACAATGACCTGTAGAGATTATTCAAAGTAAAATCCCGATAATCTCTCAAAAGATTTAGGAAAATACGACTGGGATCAGTTATACGCTACAAATAACGTAAACACCGATTGGTCGTACCTCGAGCAAGCGCTTTATACCATCTTTAACCAACATGCTCCGAAAGTCCAAAAACGTATTAAAGGGAAACCTTGCCCCTGGCTATCATACGAAATTAAATCTCTTATGAATTCAAGAGACAAAATTCTCCGAAAGGTCCGAAAAACAAACAAAGAGTGCAACTGGACAAGCTACAAGAGAGTTAAAAATCAGTATAACAATAAGGTCAGACAGGCAAAACAAAAATACCATAATAACCTTTTAATTGAAAATAGTCATAACCCAGCAAAATTTTGGCAGTGCATCAAAGAAATCTATCCAACAAAGAACACTAAACAAACATCGTCATCAACAACTCATGACACTGGGAAAAACACTTCCACTGCAGATTTGTTCTGCACCTTTTTTACCGACGTGGCTGCTTCTCTGAAACAGGAGACTTTTCCACTCCGAGACTTTGTATGGGAGAAACCACCAACCGCAAATGTTACAACAGCGCAGAAATTCAACTTCAAATATGTAAGTCGTATTTTTGTTGAGAAAGAACTGAAATCTCTAAAACGTAAAACAGCGGCAGCGTGGGATGATTTACCTCCAGGAATCCTCAAAGACGGTGCTAGAGCCATATCAGGTCCATTAACACACCTGATAAATCTATCTTTAAAAGCTGGCATGGTACCAAATGACTGGAAAGTCGCGAAAGTCACGCCAATACATAAAAGTGTATTAAACGTGGACTGTAACAACTTCCGGCCAATATCAGTACTGCCTGTACTTTCCAAAATACTGGAAAAAGCTGTGCACAGACAACTCACCGAGCACATTGAGAACAACAACCTCCTTTCAAAACACCAATTTGGCTACAGGAAGAAAAGATCGACGGAACTGGCCACAATACTTTTGGCAGACAACATACGCAAAGGAGTAGACAACGGAAACCTCGTCGGTGCAGTTTTTGTTGATCTCTCAAAGGCATTCGACACTCTCAGTCACTCAGCGTTATTGAAGAAACTGTCATTGTACGGCGTTGATGGCAACTCGCATAATTGGTTTTGTGACTATTTATTCAATAGAAAACAGTTTGTTGTCATTCAAAGCTGCACATCAGAAATGAAGAATATCACATGTGGAGTTCCCCAAGGGTCCATTCTAGGACCCTTGCTGTTTTTACTATACTTTAACGATTTTGAACAGCACCTACACCATTCACAAGTATTGAATTTTGCTGACGACACTGTAATCTATCTTGCAGCGAAAAACAAAATCGAAATTGAGACAAAGTTGAACGATGACCTGGAAAACATGCGCTTGTTTTTCAGTGACAATCAACTTGTTATAAATTTGAAGAAAGGGAAAACCGAGTCGATGCTCTTTGGCACCTCCCAGAAACTATCGAAGTATGGTAAAGAGCTTAATCTCCGTTACAACGGTACTAGCATACAACAAACTGAAAGTTACAAGTATCTGGATACTATCCTCGACGATACGTTATCATTGAAAGAGAACTTTGACAAGACTTACAAAAGGTCAATGTCAAAACTACGTCTACTACGCTCTCTTAGTAAATGGCTCTACAACATTGCAAAAGTTAAGATTTTCAAAGGGATGATTATGCCTTGTTTAACGTTCAACTGTACCATTAATCTGAACTTAACAGCAACTCAAGAAAACAAGCTTCAAACCCTTGACAGACTAACAACAAGGGTACTTGGTGAAAAGCAAACTCCATTGAAAAACGAAATTCTCAAACACTCAGTTTTACTGGTTCGAAAATGTCTTGAAGAAATGAATTGTGAAAACGTTTTTGACTACTTCCAGAGACTAACTATCACATAACCAGACAACTAGAAATAATGGAATTCTTGTCAGATTACCAAAAGTTAAACTAAAATATGCAAAGTTAGGTTTCTACTCAATGGGTGCAAATATTTATAATTGCTTACCCAAAGAAATTAGAGAAAAAGAAAGTTTTAAATATTTTCGAAAATGTGTTTCAGATCATTTTATGTAGATATATGTTTTTAAATAAACTTGGACTAATTTTTTTTTTTTTTATTTAACTAATCATAATTTTTACACACAGGACGCATATGAAAAGCAGTTTTCACTCTTGTTGAAAATAACTGATTATACCTATCCTGTATAAATATTGTTAAAATAATAATAAATAATAATAATAATAAATAATAATAATAATATCTTTAAATGAAAAGAAAATTCTTACTATTTCATGCAAATCATCGTAAAAAAGATTTAAAATAAAACAACAATAAAATAATCATTTTAACAACAAAACAATCGAAAGAGAAAATGTATTAAAGTTTCTATTTTCTATGTATTTTTAGACGATAACTTGTGCTAGAATTATCACATAAGATATTTCAAAAAATTAAAAATACAATATACTCCCAATAAGTGGGACACTCAGGGGACCGACAAAATCTGTCCCACTTGGCGAATGCCCCACTTAAGCGAATGCCTATATTAGGTTAGGAAGTTCAAGGGACCGAGAAAAACCGTCCCACTTAGTGAAAGTCCCACTTATCGGGGGTCCCATTTATCGGGAGTATAATGTAATTGATATATTGTATCACCCACGTCCTTTTCTTAATCAGAATAGTTTAAAATTAATTTACTTCAGTTTAATTCACAGTTATGTAAACATTAGCTGGGCGAGTACTTATCCCACTAAACTTGCAAGTATATTTAAAGTTCAAAAGCACGCTAGTCGAATAATTTGAACTTGAAAATACTAAATGTTTTTTAAATTAATGTTCACAAGAAGAAGTGGGAAGAAGTGGTCCGGAAAGACAGAGAAGCGCTTGGTATGGTTTTTACAGACCCACACAACAGCTTTCAAACACAAAATTAAATGATATTTTTATCAAAGTAATTCTTCTAATATGTTTTCCTCTTCTTGTATTCTTTAGTATGAAGAGTATATTTTACAAAGAGGGGTGTTTACAATTAAGATTTTACCAGTAGTAAACCTTTGTATAATATATAACAATTTACGCATGTATTGAAGGTCTACGTAATCCGCAAAGGGTTCCATGAAAGGGCCATCTTGAACCAGTGTTGAGATTTCACGCGCCCTCTCGAGACCCTTTTTGCTATGTATATTATTTTTATTGTTCTTGGCGTTTATTTAATATTTCACTGCGACATTTCATATTTTATATCTGTACATTTACCGTAGGAAATATTTAAATACTTAAATAACATCTAACTAATAATATTAACTTAGTATTTCATCAATTTTCTCAATTCGGATTATTATCATTTATTACGAAACCAACTCGCGTTAATAGTACTACCTGCAATATAATAACCTGAATTTGTTCATCGCTTAATATCACCACCCCAAAATTGCTGCTCGTTTCCACTCTTTATTATTATTATTTCGAATTTTTATACAGGATATTTACACTTCAGTATATAAAATACTGTTATCCCTGTGTGTCCTGTTGGTTAGTCCTGGCGTACTTAGGACGCCCGTTTGCACCTACGAAAATCGTTCAACCAGACAACTATGATGGTGAGTAGCTCTTTGCTGGATTCTTGTTGAGAACATCTATGATGGTGTTGGCCTTGTCTTGAGTGACTGTCTTGCTCTTCTTGTGATCTCCCTCTATGTATGCTTCTTTAATAAAACGACCAAACAGCTCTCTCTCTCTGACTCTCATCGACCATGCTTTGCGTTGCGAATTTTATAGAATATAAGGTGCGCGTTCTATAGAATGGGCGGTAATCTATAGATTGGTGCGCATTCTATGAATTCCTAGATTGCGTTGCGCATTCTATAGATTGCGTAAATCCATAGAAAGCGCGGAACATATACATATACATATATATGAGCTTAAATAACTTTCTAACACTTTATTTTCAGGTATTATTATTATTATTATTATTAAAGTGAATATTTATACAGGATAAACTGTTCAGTACTAAATACTGCTATCATACATATCATGTTGGTTAGTTCTGGCGTACTTAGGACGCCCGTTTGCACCTACGAAAATCGTTCAACCAGACAACTAACATATTTAACTAGACTTGCATTACGCATTGAGTTTCGCTCAAGAACTCAACTTTAATTCAGAAATAAAGACTTAGTTAGCATTGCTCACTATGTCCAGTCGAAAACTTCGGATTTCGCTCAGTTTGAAGCTATTCTCAATCGCTACAAGTTTGATATTATGATTCTTTCCGAAACGTGGTTAAAAGACAACCCATAACTCCTGAGACACGTCAACATATCACGGTTACAAAACGGAACTTACTAACAAGATGTATAAACGTGGCGGCGGTGTGGGATTTTTATATAAAGGACTGTAGGAATATAAAGTACGAAATGATATCCAACTTATTGACACATCTATTGAACATATGTGGCTCCAATTTAAAGGGCGAAATAAAAATTAAGTAGAGCGTCTAAAAAGCCCTGTATCAGCCAAGCTCAGAACATGCTGATAAAGAATCCTGGCTGAAAAAATTGATAGTTTATTGTCAATAGTTTCTACTAAATGGAGCGTACAATCATTTTTTCTGGCGACACTAACATCAACACTTTGCAAAATCATTGAAAGATATTATGAAATTCCACAAAATCACGATTTGACTCAGCATCAGCCAACGATACAAGGACGAAAAGTCATTGACCATATCGTTTCTAACCTTGGTACGGGCACAACTCTAAAACGTTCCTCCCTGCGACGACATCAGTGAACGTTATTGCAGATATAAAAAGGACTAGATTTGAACCTTGATTCAAATTCAAACCGCTGAAGAAATGCGAGGTTACACGACCACCAGCTCCCTGGCTAAAAAATCTTCATATCGAGCGGTTTTTCAAAATTACGGTTCTAATAAAACTCCGCAACGACATCACTAAAGCGATTCAAAAAGGGGAAATTACACTAGCAGTTCTTGCCGATTACTCGAAGGCATTCAACACGGTTGATTGTGAAACGCTCATAAAAAAGCTCCACAAAAAGCTTCACATTTTCAAAGAAGACACTGAAGCTCCTGATCGGCTATCTCTCCAATACGCTGCAATACGTACGAATCAATGAAAAAACCACTGAGATGCTTCATGTTGTAAATGAAGTACTTCAAGGTAGCATACTCGGTCCGATGCTCTTCAATATATGCGTAGCTGACGTGAACAAACAGATCCGTACCTCGTGTCTTCAATATGCAGATGACACAAGCATCTACCACCCTACAGGCTCTGAACGACTACCTATTGAAACTTGTCACCTGGTCGAAATCTACCAACCTCATTTTTAGGCAAATGGGTAAAATAAGCGTACTTCATCGGGATGACCTCCATGAACTGAAACCAAACGATAACATAAAAAGAGTTGATGAATTCAAAATACTTCACTTTCACGGAAGATCTCGACTGGTAAACGCATGTAAATAAAGTCACTGTCATCTTACAGCGCCCTACCAACTCTCAACTTCCTAAAACGATATACACCGTAAAACATACGCAAGCGTCTGAATTGATTATGGAAATGCGTTGTTCGTTGACTGCCATCCTATTTGCTAAAGCATCTTCAAAAGGTGCAAAATGCAGCTTCAGCCTTTACTACTGAGCTCGACATGCTCAAGCTAAAATGGTTACCAATATATGAACGAATACACTACTCTATATCGAAACTTGTCTACAAATCTATCAATGAAGAAACATGGCCTGAGTATCTCAAATTAAAAAGAAACGATCAACCAAGTTGAAGTAAATAATGACTAACTTTTTAAAATTTTGAACAATTCATTTATTAATTTTATGCGTATTTACGGGATGAAGAGCCATTATTGTAAATGGATAAGCCCAGAATAAACCTTAAAAAAAAACAAGTCGCATCCGAAGCGACCATCCGGTGTCAAACAACAGTTCGACCAACCTTTGAGTTTAGTGCCTCTAAAATCTTCAACGACCTACCACGACAATGTAGAACATCCAAGTGCTACTGAAATTGTGTTCGTCAAGGTTAAAATATTTTTTATTAATTTTTTAAATTATATCTATTACTAATTTGACCTTTTTCTAATTTTCGTTATTCTTACCAATCTACATAGATTGATATTTGCGCGTGTTTCCAATCTAGTTTATATGTACGACTGTTATTACAGTAACTAATTTTCTTCTTGGGGCAGTTAAACATTAATTTTGACTTAGATTTGACTAATAGGTACAACCTCTATCTTACCTGTCGAGTTTTATACGATTCATTCTCCCTAGTTTTTCTTTTCTTCGTTTAATTTATTAGACTATAGTTAAAAGTTAACATTTACTTTTAATCCATGCTACTCATATATATATATAGTATCTTACTGATTTCAGATGAAGAGCCAATATTGTTTTCATTTCATTTCAAATTAAATATACAATCTATCCTTAATAATTGCTTCAACCACGGTAAAACAAACTGCTTTTCAATACGCGATAAAAATGTTATTTTTCTGGAAAACTTCGGTCTGGTATTGCATTTCACGTTGTCAATTCGGTTTTTTAGAACAGAAATTTGGTAGCTACGGAAGCGTGACGTCACACATTAGTACTCTATTTTCCACTATTTCTACATTTACAGTCTTTTTCTAAAATGAGAAAATTGAAAGAGAAACAAGAAATTCATTGGTGCTCGCTCGTCAGTCTGCCACCATCCCCGTCAAAAAAACATTGCGTGGCGAATAATCTTAAAGTTTGCGAAATCTTTTCTTCTTCTTTTTCAAAAGCTTACCCCTTAGGACTGTTATAGATGAAATAGTGAAAAGCTGAAAATGTTTCTTCTTCGGAAACTATGCCACTTAGGACAATGAACGGAGTATGCTAAGGTTCATCAAAATCTCGGAGGACTTCGATTACAAAGAGACAGAAATTGACTATCGTAATGTAGTGATTACCGATCTTTGATTTTTTTACAGAATTAAGGATTGAAGTTGATGGAAGAATTTGTACTCGAAAGATCCACGTGAATCTGAAAATAGAATAATTTTCGTCAATGACAATCGAGTGACACAAGAACGTTGGAATGTCGGATATTTCACTACAAGATCTAACAGCTGTGTCGTCATCGGCAATGCAAAATCTAGTTATCAGAAAACAATAGACAAAATGGGCTCTGCTTCTTTTGTTACTTAAAGTTGAGTTGTCAATCATTTTACGAACTTCTTTTGTTAGAATCATCTCAAAAGGGGTCTATTCAGTTTTCTCAAGTCAACCAATGTTTATATCCATCGATGATCAAAAGCTACTTCTTTTCGTATAAAAGATCATTTTCATTTTTTTCTCGTCATTCGTTATATGTACAAAAAATTCATAATAAAATACAGTAAAAAATCAATCGTAACGGAAAACAATCAGCAATAATTGTCGAACGGCGTTTCTTCATCC
Source organism: Candelabrum cocksii (assembly GCA_963930725.1). Lineage (NCBI taxonomy): Eukaryota > Metazoa > Cnidaria > Hydrozoa > Anthoathecata > Candelabridae > Candelabrum > Candelabrum cocksii. Next base: position 11,010,305 of record OZ005667.1, on the reverse strand, counting down.
CGACACTTTTTCAGAAAAGAAACATTGATAATATAATAGTGTGTATATATATATATATATATATATATATATATATATATATATATATATATATATATATATATATATATATATATATATATATATATATATATATATATATATATATATATATATATATATATAACTCAGACCGGTTATTATTATTATCATTTCGTATTTACATGCGAATATTTACAAAAGAACTAACTAAACAAACGTTAGACAGTCGGATCTCGATTTCTTGAATCGCGACTACTTGATATACTATCAGCAAGTTTCTAAAAAAAAGAATTAGCAAATATATATTTCGCGAATGTGAAAGGAGAAACGAAACTCGTAAAAGAAAACTGATTCAATACAGGGCGATTTCAACGGACGAAAACAGTTATTTTGGTAACAAAAGAAAATCTAATTTGTTTATGTTTAGAAATGTAATTTGCCGAACAAAATAGTGATTTGTGTAATGTGTATCAGTGCCTGATACAATATCAGATATTGCCGCAAAATTGATTTCCTATGTGTCTAAATGTTTCTGTGATTGGTTTAAGGTTTTACATGTGAGTTGTGATTGGTTTACTTCGTACCTGAAAACTCGATATGCTGGAATTTTGCTGCGAAAAACTGAAACGAAAACAGAATATAGTTAAACAACCGTAATACATGGTTTGGTCTCCTCGTTTACCACAGCTTACCTATGTTCCGTGACCCTATCGGGGTTATTGGGTACTGGCTGTCTTTGCGAAGCGCTAGTAGTGCTTGTATAATGTATGCTACGCTTGCCGAGAAATAACCTACGTAGCGGATCAATCAGCTGGAAAATAAAACAGGGTTTGTAAAAAACATTGTGCATCGAAAGATGTGGGTCATTATCAGAAGATGCCTCTTATCATCCTTTTCGAAGTTTAAAAGAGATAATGGATAAGGCATAATAGATATCACAAAAGAGAATCAATAGGTACCTTAGAGACTGTATAATGTGAATTGTCCAGATCTAAACGAAAAGTAATTTCTTGTTGTATTCGCTCCATGATGAGTGCAGCAAAGTACTTTATCAAAGAGTTGTCAAATGGTCAGAAAGAAAGGTAAGAGAAGATAAAAATTCAGTCTTTTCCATTAAAAAACGCGAGTAAGATTTGTGAAAAGTACGAGAATCACGCACTCACCGCATAAGTTTGTCGAGCAGGTGCCACCGCATCCCTGACAAGCAGCCGAGGACGAAGCGGAGTGTAGTTCGTTAAGCCGCTGTAGATACAAAAACTCCTGACCCTCTCTGTTCAAGCGGATGCGCTCCTTGTAGCGCGTTATGCTCTTGAAAGGACGCTTGATGATGGCGACGACGAGAAAAATGAAAAGAAATACGGCCGACACAGAAAGGCCAATGACGACACCGGCTTGTAGGTGCTCGTGGTGTTGGTGATCGGAGGCGTGCGTGGGCACGTCAACACGAACCTCTTCAGTGGGCGCGTTCAAATCTAAACGCAATGAAGTGTAATTCGTTCAACGTAACCTCGCACACAACATGTATTACCTCTTGTCGTCAGATTGCATTTTACTCCGCGACCGGCGCTATTGATAGCCGCTACTTGTACTTTAAAATACATTCCAGAGTGAACGGCTAATTTCGGCGAGTAAACCCACTCTCGGTACTCCTCGGTACGAATAACGTAATAGGTCTCGGTGCCGTATTTGAATGCCGGCAAGATGTTCTTCTGCGGCAACTGATCGAGTTGAAGCTCGTACGCGAAAACCGTGCCACTCGTTTTCACAGGTTCTTTCCACTTCACCACCAAGTACATCTTATGAGAATACTCAGTAGCGTATTGAGCGAAATGATAATCAATATCCCGGACAACAGATGGAACTAAAAGCGAAGAAAGATTCACATTTTAATTCCTACCCACATTAACTTGAGACTACAATTGATGGTTCTTTTTTATCTTAATGTTAAACATACCACCCGAAATATAGCTCATTATTTCAAAAATAACATTGTATTTTTCAATGAAAAGGTTTGAAGGTTGTATGCCGGAGATAGATTTAAAAGCTGCAAATGAATATCGTGTATCAATAAATTAATACCTTGCAAGTCTGATTTACACGAGACAAACGATGATGGCGAGAATATTGCTTCTTCGGTGTCGTTGCTGTATGGCACAACATTCACTGCGTAAAACAAACCAGAAATGAGGTCCCCAATCCGAAGGTAATGATCGTACGCGCGATAAACTTTGCTCGGTGTGCCGGACTCTGTGTACAAGTGAACGTTGTAATAATCAATGAGTAGTTCTGTGGGAGGAACTGACCACGACACCAGAATATCTGTAAGGCTGATGCCGACGCATTTAATCGAATTAGGTGGATCAATGTGAAAGATCTTCTTCTTGTTCTGGACCATCTTCAGTTTCGGATTCAGAGCGTTGTCGTTTTTATTTAGAATCAAGTGTGTGCCATTGCCAAGCATATCAGTTTTCTGGTACTTCTGGAAGCGCATATTAAAGATTGGGAATATGGAGAATCGGTGTGCGACCGTGTTGTTGAGATTGTAGAATACAGATGTCTTTGCTGTTTTGTCCAATCTTTCTGTTTTTACGGATTGCCAGTAGTCAGTAAAAGGTATCGGTACATAATAGATAATCCAGCCATTTAGTGTATCGTTCTTTGTGTAAAAATGATCATGTGACCATTTCACCACAGCATCGCGTTCTTCTTGATCATAAGGTGATTCCCAGCATACAGATGCCTGTCGGTTGTTTGTTGCTAAACCAAAACATTTTGTTGGTTACATGATCATACAACATATATAAAAAACGTACCAACATTCCACTTTGGATGCCCGGAGACAAGATAAGAGTTACTCATTGGTCCTTCTCCTACGGGCGTCGACGAGATCATCCATATCTTTATGAGAGATCTAGGACTTAAGTTGCACAACGTTTTGTTAGTGTTGCTGTTGAAATACTCAAAAGATAACCGTGATTCTCTGTCGCCGATGAACTCATCGCTTTGTTCAGGTGGCAACGCAACTTTCAACGTGAACAACTTGAAATACTGAACAACCCCATTTGAATGCCACCTTTTGTGTTCCCAATTCAGCCTCACACAAAAGTAGGAGTTTTTGCAGAGATTTTGTTCGTTCTCTGTCTGTCCATCATCTTCGTATAGAGAGGTGATTAAAGGGCCTTTTAACGGGTAAGCAGCTGGCGTATGTGTGAAAATGTGAACACAGTCTTGAAGCTTACTCTTCGCATAGTATGGACACACTTGAATGTTGTATTTAGAACCCCCAAATACTTCAGATGTTACTGTGACTTGTAGATTGTGAGTGCTTTTTCCAGTATTTTTAGTACGACCAACCAAAGCCGCACTGGACCACAAATAATAGTAGATAAAGTTTGTTTCTCGCAATTGTTTTGGACGTAGCCATGAAAAGGTGATGTATGTGGAGGATATGGCGTCCACTGTTAAGTTCCGTACACTGTAGTCTAAATAAAGATGAAGAATTTGTTAAAAGAAGATAAAATATTCTAACCATCATCATAAGTCCTCTATCTCAATCTCTTTCACTCCATCTCCTTCCATCTCACTCTTATTCCATTACTCACTCTCTCTCAACTTATTGAATAATCAAAGATCTAGAATTACATAATAGGTCACAAACAAGAACTTTCAAAAACTTTTATCTGATTATTCTCCTTAAAAGGTCTTCCATACTAAAATTTATTTGCAAAATTGGACCATATGTATGTAGATATTTCTTTAAATACAGTTAAAATATTTCCATTCGATATACATTTATACCTGAAACACTGTGTTCCACCAGAAAATATTTTGATACACTACCAAAAGCATTGTCCATTCGGCATTGATAAAAGGCCATATCACCGACATCAACAACACTTTTCTCCAAGAAATCATTTCCTACGTGGAAATCCTCTGTAACGGCGACGCCATTTTTAAACCACGTCACATTGCTCAGGGGAGACCCCGTAGGTGAACATTTGAGCATCATTGGAAAAGCTACTCTGGTGAAGACGGTGGTAACAATCCCCTCATCATGAACGGATGGTTTCACTAAAAAGATCAACACCTTGTGTTATGAAACCTATATGTATTGTTTTTAAAACAATATCATTAAAAAAACAAGAGAACAATGAGAATTATATTTGAAAATTCAAATAATGGTAATAGAGACAAGGAAACTGTTCAATTCTAGTGAATTACCTGCAAATTTCAGTCTTATTTCCTCTCTGACTAAATGACTTCCAACCACTGAACAGATGTACAAACCGGCATCCTCTAACTGGAACCTCTCGATTGTAAAGCTCACGTGTTTGGCTTTCGATGATTGACGCACTTTGAACAGATTGTTCATCTTCTTTGCAATGTAAATATCTTTGGCATGGTTGGCAATACACATGACAACAACAGTGGCGTTTAGTTGCACAACTTGGTTCGGTGTTTTGTAGATAATGGATGTCTCTGAAATTTTTCGCGTTTGTGTCACGTTGAGCAGTTTCCTTGGGCTTAGCAGTTCGAACTGAGAACTAAGTTTTACGCCACATTGGAACCAGCCAACATCAGACAAATGCGCATGTTCTATGAACAGTTTCCTTTCTTTCAACGTGTACTCGTTTTCCAGTTGTCGATTGTCTTTATACCAAGTCAACGTAAAATTCTTCAGGTTCAAATAAGAATCTTTCCAGCACTCCATCAGAACTCCATCGTTCACAGGCACGTCACTTGAGTATATCGATAAACCGACCGGTTCTAAAAACGACCAAAGTTAATCAATATTAACAGATTACTTAATCAACTCCACAATTATCACATCGTTATTTCTAACCACTAATCTACCATACTTTGCTCTGTCACGGCTGCTTCTTTCGACAGTATCCACTATTTGTTTTCACAATGATCTTAAAATTACAACACATATAAAACTGAAACCTGTTTCTTTCTATTAGCACAAAAAAATCACTAAAACAAACAAACTAGACTTTCTTCACTTGAGACCCTCGTCATAGGTAAGCTCCATGGAAGGCACCTGCAGTAGCTATTATTCGACGTCACCTCTGAGACGAACACTACAAACTAAAAATACAAGTAATTAAACTGTGATGGACAAAAAATGTATATTAATATCAGGACATTAAACACTACAAACTAACAGCACACTGACTGCCATCATATACACATATATTGCAACATAAACACCTAGCTAGATTATCTTGTATGCCAGATTTAAATAATTGCTTGTCAACAACAGATTTTTTGTGAACATTTTCTCTCAAAATTTTTTTCTTCAAGTAGTTTCATCAACATGGTCGGCAAAAAATATTTTCAGAAATGAATATTATTAAGAACAAAATATTTTTTGTATTTATAAGTCAGCAAGATAACAATATTTGACTTGTGCACTGGAAATGCCAATGAATGTCATTCTATTGCAAACTACCACCAAGTTGTATAGCTTCTAAGAAATGGTTTTACCTACACTACTTCATTTTTAGCATGAATTTTAAGAACAGATTGTTTAAACCATTTAAATGTGTCAAAGTCTCATCCGTTTTAGAAAATCAGAAACAATTTCTTCTTTAATCCAAAGCAAAACAAGTAGCTTTAAGTCAGTATTCCCATATCTTGTTGTGAGCAACCTAACAGACTTTGAAAACAAACATTTTTAATATTCTAACTCAGTAAAAAGAACCTTAAGACCATAAAAAAACTCCATTTTCGCACTGTGGCAATTTCGATCAGTTGGGTTGCATCAAACTTTTTTAGTTCGCCCTTATTTCAAACTAGCTAAATAAAAATGCAAATTTCACTCGCCATTTCTTAAATAAATGCATCAACTTGATTTTCTGTATTTATATATAAATATATCCATATAATGTGTCTTATTTATGCACGTGCAAATTTTACGCATTTTACCTTTTTCTCTTGTAAATTACTCTTTTTTACAAACATCTCATGAGATTAGATTAAATTTTTTGAGTGGATAACTCAGAACTCAAAGTGCATCCATGTAGTTGTTTCCACTGGGGTCCACTGTGCTTAGAGTGCCCATTGGTGTCTATGAAGTCGCTTCACCAGACAACCAACTATTTTGAGCTAGGCTTGTATTAGGCAATGAGTTTCGCTCACAAAAAACCAAACTGTAACTTTGAAATAAAGATATGTCGAAACCGGCTGAGTTTGGTTTTGTGAGTTGAACGTACTACCATTAAGCTACAGAGCCTGAAAATTAAAGCTAGTCATTCTTTATGATACTGAAAAGAAAAAGTGGTTATCTGCAAAACAAATTATTTGCAAATTTGTTAAAGACTGTAAACACAATCAAAACCTTTTTTAGGAACACATGGTTTAAAAAGCTTTGCTTCATTAACGTTGTTTTTGCATGCAAGTCTAAATTGCTAAATTTTGAAGCAAAAGCGTAGTCATTTTTTTGATAATTGGCTTTTTAAGGTTTTCGCTAATACTTAGACAGTTAGTGAGAAAAAGAGAAAATAGACAGATTCAAAATTCATTCAAAATATTTTTTGCACACATTTTAAAACTTAAATAAAACGCATTCAAAAGAGATTAAGGTCCACACAATGCAGGACAACCTTTGTACGAATTTCAAAGAAAACATCTCCCCATTCTCTATTATATAACAATGTTTTTCAAATTTGTGTTATTGAATTTATAGAGATTTTTTCGAATAAAAAACCGAGTTTGAAACGATTGACGATAATACCACAGTCTTAGAAAGTTGTTTTAGTCACAGAAAGCGAATATCACACAGAAATGTTAAAATTGAGTTAACCCGAGATGCTTCATTTCACAAAAGATGATCAACAAAGGAAACAAGTTCACAACACCAATTGTTATGTTGTCAAAAATTGACATGTCATTACATAAAAGCGATCATTAACAGCCAGTTTACCATTACACACATCTCGTGTGCATCCATTTTTTAAATTCTTATTATTAAGGTCATAAAGACTCTGCTGAGACAAAAGCTTAAAGAAAATCATAATTAGTACCTCTACAATTATGTAACTTTTTGTAAGATTTTCCGATCAACTGAACAATATTGCTTGCGTGTGTGAAGTTTTCGAAAGCTATGTGATTCTTTCCCAGATTGTAAAAAAGAATTATTTTTATTAATATATATAGGTACATGTATTGTATTTTTTTAATGTGATGTAAAATTGGCACGAGGTTCTAATTTAAGCGTGGTTAGTTGCTGTGACATTTGCATTTTGGCCATCTCTGATATGTCTGTAATTGTAACAGCACAGGCTGATTCCAACTACCGGAATGCGTCAACACCAATTGACGTCACTGCAAGTAAACAGACACAAACATGAATGAAGTCACACCTGTCGAAGAGAGCACTGTAGTTCCACTGCGAAACCTCTTCCCGCCAAATTGAAAGATGCAAGTATAGCTGCCTGAATGGTCTTTAGAATATCTTGGAAACAGCAATGAGCTGCCATTGATAAAACCAGAGTTCGATGGAAGCTGTTTTCCATTCTTTTCAAATGAAGCTGTTAGCTGAAAAATGGAAATTATTATTTAATTATTGTCTTGATGTTTTTGAAAATTAAAATACAAAATCAGTTTAGATAGTCCACCTTGTCTAGAGGAAAGTGTTCTGAAAAGTTTTTTCATTTGCTTAAAAGAAATGGTCATCGCTAAAATAATATTCTCACCACAACCGAATAACTCCATTCAAGTTTCCATACTAAGAAACACGGTAACGTTGGTACACAAATTGTATATGGGTCAGGTTGAGATTGAAATAAAATCTTCTCTTTAACATCAACACCTATAAAGAAAAAAAACATTGACACAAAAGTAAATTTGAATGCATGAAAACATGGTAGCATCCAAAAGAACGTCTCAGCAAAGTTTCATTCAAGCCATTTACATATATATATATAGTTACATTAAATGTGTAAAATGGTGCTCTATCAGTTCACTGTGTTTACAAAGTTAAAAAAATAATAGTATTCCGATTAAAGTCATTTTTTCCTTGAAGCAAGGGTTAGACTAAAGATAATTAATTAATATTCTTTATTAGAAAAGAAAGAATTCAGACAAAATTTAGCATTTGTTGTAAAACCTGTGAAACACGTGAACATCTTTGATTCACAAATTAAAAATACCATAAATATTTAAAAACATTTCAGCCATGAAATATTCCATCGCTTAAGGCTTATTTGTTTGACTATAAATACTAAATCTTCTATTCGTAGAAAAAGGATAAGGGGTAGAACAAAGTTTTAATTCGTTGTTTTTTCGGTATTACATGCAATCCGGAGCATAATAATTATCTTTACTGTCTTTCAACATCAATTCAATAAGGTTAGGAAATGATTTCATTTTATAGTAAACAATAAGGCTCATAGGCTCAATGAAAAACCAAATTGATTTTAGAATACTAGATTAAGACCTGCAAATTATAGGTGAAAATCTCTATAAACTATTTTATATATACCATTAATATTTTTAATACAAGAATAAAATGTTGGTAAAAAGAAATGTTCGACTTGTTAGATGAAAAATATAAATATTAAAATATAAAAGTTGTTATACACTTTAAAATTAAAATACAAGAGGAGTATCATTAATAAGATGAAAAAACAATGAAATACAATTTAAAAAAATACTTTCATTAACCTTCTGTTTGCAGCCATATTTTCCTATATTCCCTTCTAGCAATCACAATAATTAATCATTATAAGCTATCGCACCACTAAAATAAAAGCTTGAAGTGGTTTTTGAACTTCTATGTATACTTTTGAGTGTAATTAAATGCTTATGTGTTTGATCTGAAAAAATGCTTATAACCCTACATATAATTTAAATATATACCGTTTTAGCAAACTTAATAATTTCTAATTAAACAGTGTGAGCAGTGACAAAAACATTTGAAGCGATCATTCTGCCCATATAAACAACTTCTGCAAGTTTTTCATTGACAATTTTGAGTCCAAAAAGTCCCAGAGTCATATATCTTAAATAATACCTAAAGAGATATGAAAAGGTGCATTTCCTTACTAAGATTTGATAAGTTTTATTCAAAAAGCTTACCTTGAGATAACTGAGCGTTAATAGGACTTAAACAGATAAAATACAGAAACGTGGACCAAAACACAGCCATTCTTTTCTTTATTTCTTTTCCTCACCCTCGGCAAGTCGCAAAAGGTACAGTACTAAAGTGGATGTACTTGTTTTTGTAAACAAACGATTTAACAAAAACGTAATAAATATAACTAAGTACAGGATGAAAGTCGATGTATATTTTCAAATGAAGAAATATGATTGGTCCGTTTTGAATAAAAATAGATGAACAGAGGAATACAATTCATTAAAGTTTGATTAACATTCCCCCATAATGATGTTCTTTCTTCAGTTTTTAACTTACGTGTTTTTATGACCGTTCAAAACAAAATCTGCTGCAGATTAGAGTAAAGGTTTGCTAATCACGAATTATATAAACTTCCAACGCAAATTGTATAGTGATTAGATTTGACACGATTGTTATTTCACACATTATTCTGCGGTTAGACGTATTCATAAAATAAACTTTGCGACAGAAAGAGTGTCGAAGAAAAACTATTACTTTACTTAAATACCCAACGTTTCAATTTATCGCGCGGCCGAGTGTTACAGTGTATGCTTTAACATCAATGAGGTTCTCTAAGCTATAATATAAAAAGTAAAATCCGGTGTTTTAAACTGAAAAGGTTTGGGTCAAGCTTTTGGCCTTCATGTCGGAGATGACGCATAACTGTTTTGTTTAAGAACAACACTACATTTCCCAAGAAGAAGAAACATATCCAAAGGATAACATGCATTTTCTTTGACATGTTTTCATAAAACCTTTGAATTGTTTAGCCTTGTCAATGTCCATTCACCAGTCCATTCATCATACGGCTGAATTAAAATTATTATCTTTCTGTATGCATGACGTCAGTGTGCAACAAACTGTGTTAAACGCGAGAAAATTTATAAAACGTTTGGTCTTTCTGTAGAAATCAGTTGAAACTTAAAACTGTAAGCAACACCCAATTCCATTTAATTCCCAATTATCTGCCAAAAATAGTGAGACTAAATAGAGAGGTTATAAATAAAATGGCATTGTTAATGATACACTGTAGGTTCCCACCTATTTTTTATTTTAATTAGAAACTGAACCATCGTGATCAAGTATATCAAATAAAAATTTCTTTCATTATTTTCGCAATGAATGCTGATAGATTTGAGAAAATGAAATAAGAGAAAATTGTAAAAGGCACAAAATTTAGAAAAAGCATATTGAATTTTCTCGAATTAACGTCGCGGCTTTTATTTCAAACTTTAACTTTCGAAGCGGCGTTTTTGAGAAGGATCACAAGATCGCTACAAAGTTAAACACAATTAAATTTCAGCACCAATGTCATCTTCAATGTCCTCGTCAATTATGTGAAGATCCTCATATCTATCAATCTTCGGTATCAGACTCTGTTGCAACGAAAACTCATTTTTATCATTATTTGTTGAAGAATTTGTCGATTTGTTATAAAGAAGGCGTGTATTTTTTAGTCTCATAACTGTAGAAAATCAGTATGTTTTCTAATAATCGTTTTTCGTTTAACAAGATTGGTTTCTCTTCTTAGATTCAATATTTGATTTAACCCTATTCGCTTTTTTTGCCCGCAGTTCAGTTTTTCGTTAAAATCTTTCGAACCAATACTGATATGAACCTGGATTTGGTGACTTTTCCTAACTTTTATTTGACAACATTTTAGTTAAAAATTTTTTCCAAAATTCTTCTACTTCGCGGGGGGTCTCGCTCTTCTGGAACCTTAGTAAACGTATATTTTCAATTATACTCTATCGGTTTGATATGACTCACAATAACACGATAATGGAATATTTTTTGATAGATTTTAGATATAGGCCAAAACCACAATATTTTTATGACCGCCATTTTAGATTTTTACACCCGCCCAAATCCGCCCTTCTAATGCTTTTAGCAAAAAACGTATATATTGTACGTATATTTCAAAATACTATACAGACATGGATTGTTTTTCTTTCGAGCCCTTTTTATCAAATCTGACTCTTGTTTCTCCGCCCCTTTCAACGGTCACCCTGTCCGCCCTAACTGCAATATCAATTCATTCAATTCAGTTACCAAAAGGAAGAGGAAAACATGACGCGGGTGTTAGGGTTAACACCTAAAGAACAAAAGCATTCCGACATCTTTCCGCTACTTTATTCCAAGCGTTCTGTACTGTACCTCTCCATATATACTTCATTCCAAGCGTTATGTACTGTACCTCTCCATATATACTTCATTCCAAGCGTTCTGTACTGTACCTCTCCATATATACATTTTGGCTTTTGTCATATAAAATTGGTTAGTTTCGTACTTTTTCTGTCAATTCTTCTTCTTTGATCAACGACAATGGTGTTTTATATACTTCCATTTTTGAAGAAAATATTACCTAAAAACAAAATCGTTTTAACAAAATCGAAAGTTGTGCTTTTCTACAAAAGGAACACAAAACATCTTTAAAAAAACACACACACATTATACAAGCAAATGCGCAAAATGTTTTGGGTTGCATACCCAAAGTTGTCGGTCTCTTTTCATCCTTAAACGCGAATATAAGACTTGCTGCTTCATAGCATCTAGTGTTCTTGAAGAAAGATTTTAAGCGCCCAAAACCATCTCCACTAGGTCTAAACGCCCATCATGCTCAATAGAATAAACGTGGAGACCAATTGTACTGTTACTTGTTCAGGATCAGGGGCTTACCGCGAAAATTAAAAGGGGATGGGGGGGGGGGGGTTGAACTTAAGAATGAAAAGGGCACAATTTTTTTTAACTTTTACTAATTTGGGCTCCGACGATGGAGTAAAGCCCCAGGTGAAGCCTGCTGTTTTATTTAATGTACAATGTTGTAATTTTATTTCACCGTAAATATTGTTTTTACGAATTGGTTAAAACAATAGCGACAAAAGAACAAAAACGGCACGGCGACCGTTATTATCATTTAATCGATCGTTCAATGGAATGTTATGTTTTTTTCGCGGAAAAATGAAACCAGTTGTTATGTAACCATAGATATACGACTTTCCCTAGTATGTCTATGGTGTAACTTTTGATGTCAGGAGTATTGCATCTGAAATTAACTCTTGTTCTTGTTGAGCGTAAATTATGCTATTAATATTTTTTTGTCAAAAAAGGCACATAGTTTCAAAAAGGGGGTCGTCCGCACCCAACAACCCCCCTCCCCACACGGTACGCCCCTGAAGATAAGTGTGTGTATTTATGCAACATGTTATCAAAATGGGAACCACCGTGACATGGCAAACTACAAGTGATTGTTTGAGTCTACCATTTTCTCATGTTATTAGGATTTCTACAAACAAATTTTGAAAGTTCAAAATTTGTTCCTTTTAAAAAAACAACTCAATATCAATATTCCGCCAGATCTTAGACAGATTTATCTACAAAAAATGTATATTCCACATTCTAATAGATATGGTTGAAATCTTCGAAAAATCATTTGAGGAATCAACTCTGTTTTTTTAGATTAGTTTAAGCTATTGATCATAGTATAATATTCCACAAATTGAAACATTATGGCGATAAACAGTTACTTCTTCTTTTTCTCTCGTATTGAAGTTTAAACTTCAAGTTTGACAAGTTTCGTTTCACAAAAATTTGGTACTTACAGGAATGACCGCGTGGAGGTACTTGTCTTCATTCCAGTTACTTAATAATTAGGAAGCGATATGTGGTAAGTATAAAATTACTGGTGCAGTAATACTAGTATAAAATGTTATCGTAGTTAAAACCGTCAAACAAAAACTTGAATTGCGTGAACTAAAAAACGAGTAATATTGTAATCGAAGCTTGCAACAACATAGTTGACTGTAACAGGGATAATATATGTATGTTTGAGATTTTCAATGATAGAGGTCTAGGCGTTGTAGACAAAGGCTCGGAAAATTTCACAGCCAAGTCATTTGGCAAGTCAAAAGAATAGATTGGTGGTCGAGGAAAATTTTACAATTTCGGAAGCTCTAAATCAAAAGTATTGTCTACATGAAAAGAGTAGGTTTGCAGTCAGCAGGGGTGGCACCAGGGTTTTTCCGACTTGGGGGCTTAGAGTGCCAACGGGGGGGGGGGGGGGCTAATTGCTTGAAGTTTAACATAAAACTCATTGATGATCAAATCTATTACAGATTTGGCAACTCTAAATTTAAACATAACCTGCCACAAAACTTGACATCATGATAATTGTATTAATCACAAAAAAGACCTAACGTTAAAAAATGACAGTATTGTGTTAATATTGCTTTACTTCCGACGGGGGGGGGGGGCTCAGAAGTTCCGACAAGGGGACTGTAGCCCTCCCCCTAGCCCCACACTAGCGCCACCCTTGCAGTCAGGAAACGTGACATATTCCACTAGAAAACATGTTTAAGCGTGTTTGCTGTAAGAATGACGGAGAATAGAAATAGAAAGTTTTTATCATAATTCAAAATAGAGGGTGTTCATGGATTCACTTCCATCATGTTTTAAATAGTGTTTAAACTATATCTTATTAAAGTCAAACGTAGGACGGTAAAGAAAGAAAATGATTATGGAAGTCCAGTTAGTCTCAATTTGCTGAACTTTCTTGAATAAAAAGAAGACACTACATAGAAAATGCAACCTAAGAAAGCTGTCAAATAATATAATTCTTTTACCCTTACCTCCAACACATTTCTTGGCGTTAAGTTCTATTGTCTTTGTAGGTAATGTTTAATAGAAAAGCATTCGTCAGCATTATAGATGTTTTTGAGATCAAATCGTGACAAGATTGTAGGCAAGTGCGTTTCCCACAACGAGCTAGTCATTTCAGGTGTTACTGCTTTTTGCTTCTCCTTCACATTGAATCTATCTTTCCACCTTTCAATCCATCCATTTGAGGCATGAAATTCTTCAACTTGAAGTTCTCGTGCGTAGCTGATTGTTTTTTCTTTGAGAATTGTCCCACTGGTTGGTAGGTTGTTCATTCGCATTCTTTTAAACCAGTCAAACAGCGCTTTCTCCAACTTATCGTTCTGTCCGACACCTTCTCCTTTTCGTGTCAACTTCACTTTGCAGCCACCATTGATGGTTTTGTTCCCGATTCTAACTCAGCTATCGCTTTATACTTTTCAACAAGCGACAGTCTTACTCTTTGCAATCGCCATTTTTCACAATACACGTATACAAGTGAACCAAAATGTTTTGAATTCGAATTTCGAATCCTAAATACATCGGAAATTCAATGGCGCTAAAGTTGAAAGTAAACTTTAAAACAAAAAATATGATACTGTTCGCTATATTCATAATGAAATTTGATAGCGGGACTAACTTTTTTCATACGAAGAATTCGTTAAAAGCAATATTCGTTAAGCTGGAAAATGAAGCTCAAAACTGGTTGACAAATCTACTCACCAAAGACCTAGGGTATGACTTAAATGAAGAAGAGCTCTGGGGTCCGTTTTCTGATACTGTTATCTGTAATTTTTGCTACTGTTTATTTAATAGTATTATTTCAATAACTGATTCAGATATATAAAATTTAGTCACAAAAAGAAACCTGTCATAGACAGTCAATTGGTGACAGTTCCAGACTGTCGGTATCGGAATTCGTTTTATTTCTGGGGGGGGGGGGGGGGGAGGGATAACCGACAAGTACCAATTCCCCTTTAAACTGGACATTTGATGGTTTTTTCATTAACCGCATTAGAAAGAGTTAGCAAATCCATTTTCAATTTTATTACTTCACCAAAATCAGCCAACTGAATCGGACATGAAAAATCTAGACACAGAAAGAAACCTGTTATAAACAGTCTAGAGAGACACTTCGTGACAGACTTAGGTTGTCGGACCAGGGAACCGGTTGGGAGGGGGGAAAACAAGTACCGTTCCTTGTAATATTGTACTGTCTGTAAATGAGCTAAATTATTTGCGCTCTCCGCGCGATAACATGCGATTGTTGTATCAGATGGATCTCGATTTATCTGTTGTCTCTGCCATATCTCTGCATGTGCTTTTTCAAATGCTTTTAATGCGATGACTATTCCGTTTATTCTATACCTGCTTTTGAAAAAGAGATCGGTTCGGGCAATATACCTTTTTCAAGCTCTTTTTTTACCATTACTAATTTAGAAGTTCTCGTTTAATGGGTGTTTTAAAAGTGTTCGGAGATAAAAATATATATAACATTTCTGAATAAATGTAAAGTTGGCGAATTAACCCTAATGTTGGTAACGGGCGTAAACGAGGGTTTCTATCCCCTTTTCGTTAGCGCAAGATGTTGGGTGTAACTGTTGAGGCGGGCGCCACTTCGATGAGTAGCATCGAAATGCTACTCATTCGTTGAGTTGGCGAGGCCGGGAGGATTTGAACTTTCAACTTTAGAAATCCGAAATTGCAAGCTCTCTACCAACTGAGCTATCCCGATCTTAACTAAATAACGTTTCTAAATAAATTTGTTTTTAAATTATCAAAATCGAAGAATGATTTCTAGACAAAGAAGAGTATCTATAATAGATTTAGACAGTGGATGTCAGTAATATACATTTTGTTTTTATAAGCATTAGTGTATTTTGACCCCAGCCTCAATATGCTCATTCTTTTCCTGGTTTGAGCCTCAACATGTTATGCTTATTTTTCAGTTCCAAAATTTAGTGATTCGTATCAGCAGGGAGCAACTTCATCCCATAAGCCCATCAATCTTTGCTTAACAGACCAGATAACTACATGGATGCCGAATTAGTTGAGGAGATGGCAACGTATTTGAAATGCTTGACCAATGTTTTGTTTAGTGAAAGATGGATATTTTCAACAATTTGTTTCTTACTTTTATCCAGCTTCGGAATATGCTTATGATATAATATAATTCCAATAATGTATACGCAGTCAGGGAAACTTCCACGCTCGTTGCCGTATTTTATCGCACCAGATATAATAGATTGAGACATCAATTAAATGTCTTCGTTAAATACTCGATTAAACGCCACGGCACTTATTCAAAACTCAAAATTTGACAAATAAATATTTTCGTTTATTATAATCTTTCTCTTCATCGGAATCCAGCAGCTGGCATGGATCATACGCATCTTATACATCCGACTCTTTAGCTTCACAGGATTAAGATGGTCGTCGTGAAGAATGCAGAGCTGCATGCGCAAGATTTCTCTACCTTGAAAGCAGGGTTGTCCTTCTTAAGTGAATTCGAACGTCAAGTGACCCATCAGTTGAAAGATGTAAAGCACAATGTATAAATGACTCCTTGATCATTTCTGAAGGAAAAGTCGTCCATGCATCAAGAATCCACTTTATTATGCTTTTCCTTGGTGGTGCTTTTAAATTTCCAGTAAAAATCCCGTTGTCACAGTATGAACGATGCCAGCAAAGTTCACATGACTTACTAACAATTTTCGTCTTTCTGATATTCTACACGGCGAATTGGGGAACAGGAAAGACATTTTGAATTGTATGATATCGTTTATAACAGAAAAAAATGCGCATACAATAGTTGACTGTGCTAATTTAAAAGATGCTTCAAATAAGGAAGAGGTGAAATTTGACTTAAAAATATAATTTTTTTATATTTCCTTTGAATGAATACAATAATGTACAGAGGGTTTAATACATGGCGTGTTAGATGTCAAAACAAACCATAGACATTTTAAGCCTCTTTTGTTCCGTGCAGAGATTTTTTAACAAGATCACCACCAAACAAAGAAGATACCATTCAAGGCATAGAATTAACCCGTGCACTTTATGAGAAATTTTAGTAAACAGTGTTTTTTTGCTTAATTAGGTGCAAAAATCGATATGAAAAGTAGCTATTAAGTAAAAATTCATTCTTGAAAATCAAATCCCTTAAATAAATGTCGATTGCCAGGACTTACTCATCGTCTCAACCTTAAGGACGATATATTGACCGCTATAGACAATATTGCAAAACTTTACAATTTTCTTTGAAGAATTTTTAGCTACAGCATTCTTAGCGTATAATAATACAAAATGATATTTCCTTAGTTCGATAGCCAACAAAACTTTAAATTTCTCAAAAAGAACTGTCAAACACAAAGCCTGTCTAGAAACGCAGTGTTTTCAACTTAACTGTTAAGTCGGTGCCTTAATGGTGTTAGTGACTTTTAAATGCGTGCCTGCACTACAAGCAATATAACAAAGTTAAAATTCCAATCAAATACGATTATTCTTATCGTCTTTATGTATATCCGGTCGAACAAAAATTGCGTTGCTAAGCGTTTATGGAGGATACCCGATTCAGCGTCGGAAAGCCAATATTCCCGAAATCATTTATAGTGACAACTCCAAAAAACTTTAGAAATGCCCATTTCTTATGCATATTATTCTTATCTTAATTCAAATGATCAACAGAGGTATTTTGCAAGAAAGATTTAAACAATGGCAATGGCTTTGTATGTTTTTAAAGCTGTCATGACAATTGAAATTACAATCAGCCTAGATCAATGCAATGCCGAATTAACAAAGAACAAATGCACTTTTTTCTTACTGCCACTGCTTAAGAAAAGTTAACAGTGTTTGCATCGGCAAGCCTCGTGTTGGCCGGCATATATGATGACATTTGTAAGGCGTTGTTGTCTTTTTACAGTTGTTTGCATGTAGAATTTGTGTGTTTTAGCAGTTTTCAAAGAAGGAAAGCCTAAATAGCGAGGACATGATTTTCCCCCGCGTCAAAATCAAAAGGCAATCATCTTTGGACGGATTAGATTACTTGGATAGCACAACGGAGTTCGGCATTAAAGCCATGCCAGAGGAAGCGGCGAAAGAATCTACGGTAAATTCACTCCCATCTAGAGCTTCTACATTAGCTGCCATTACAGTATAATTAAAGTGCGTCTTCATACATTAAACTTGACAATATCGTTCAGAGAGGTGTTACGCCTAAGAGAATTCGGTCGAAAGACCCAAATAAAATGGAACAGAAAAGAAACCGCAACAAAATGGCGGCGAGGCGTTGTCGCCAGAAGCAAAAAGATCGAATCCAATATCTGGAAAAGGTAAGCTTATTTCCAATTAAAGATTATTGTGACAGTAAGGCTATCACTCGTGCGCGTATTCTATATGACCGATGATTAAGCCACTTGGCAATCTTTAAAATAGCACTGATCTCCGAAGATAATCCGTTGCTAAAGTGAATCATATTTTACAAAGGAAGTGAGCAGAATGTTAGAAAGAATATGATTGTTATTTAATAGTTAGCGGATATAGAGTTTTGTCTGAAGAAAAAACACGTTTCTGCTTAGGATGTTCAACATATCGAAACGGAAAACGACAAAATTTACTCGGAGATAAAGCTACTGGAACAACAAATGAGCAATCTCAAAGAAGTGCTAACAAATCACAAGTGCAATATCAAAGTTTAAGTTACTGTTTGAATGAATTGTAAATATTTCTGTGCGTTTGTGTGAATATTTATAAGCATATTAATTAAATTTCATGATAGTGAAATTGCATACCAGCGCCTCGAAGGACGCGTCATTAAAGGAAGACCAAGCTGGTGTGTAAATTTCTGGAAATGGCTGAAGTCAATGTGAAGTAGTCTGATCTTTTGATTGAACATTTCAAATCCGATCTTCGTTATGTTGAAAATAGTTCTTGCTTTCAGCTTGAATAAAACACACGTAAGTTTCACTTGTTCCGCAAAGCGTGGGATCGTTTTGAAAGAAGTTAACAGTTTCTAGTGCTATTAACAAACTTATATTCCAATAATACGATCTCCATTTGTTATGACGCATTAGCATCGAATCATTCTTTTCTCATCTTATGGTAAAACGAGCTTTAGAAAATAGGTAAAGGGGACTTAGTTAAAAGTGAAACTATTAGCTTTGAACTGAATGAATTATAAGCTTTCGATGTACAGGGTTTTGCTGCTACTGCTTTCGGCCGACTTGTACGGATTCTTCATCTACGTCGATTTTACACTTACAGAGTTACCTGTATATACTTGTTTTGGAATATGGTTATCTTTACGGGAACCTATCCTGTGCTTGCACATAAACGGGGTAAATATCCGGACGTGCCCCGTTATATAAGACAGAGATGAATTCTATAATTTATATAATAAATAATTCACAAGGAGCACTGCTTATATAAAGATACATGATAGACTTTTTCAATAAGCAACTGTGGGCTTTGCTGCTGCACTAAAGCTTGGTTAACAATGAAGAATTTTAGCCCTAACTAATATTTTTTATAAAACTATTATTGATAGTGGTTTGAAAGTCCTATAAAGTTATATAATTTAATTTCCAGATCTCAGTTATAAAAAAACAGAAAGTGAACTATAGTACAAACCAATCTCTAGTGATATCTGACTTTATTGTAAATCCCGGAAATTACTGTTAGTTTCACAATTGCGCATTGATATTTTACGATGATTGAATAGTATTGAAGTATTTAAACCTGTTAGGTATTAATGCTGGGATGCAATAGAGATTCGATTCAATCAATCAGCATTAGTGCTGCGCATACCAGTCCGATATTACAAACTGTCTAGGAATGCGGTCAGCAATCATTGATCTTCGAGCAACGAAACTACTGCGAGGGTTTCTCTGTTTGGTACATGCAATTTTCGTTAGTGTAATATAAATTGGGAAGGAGAAAAGCTGACTATAAGGTGACACGCATAACATAAAAACAATTATGCTTTATTTGGATCATAATACCCGAGTAGATTCAAAGAACCCACCATTTGAGTTTGTTTTCAAATATATTATCTAAGGCGGATTTTGAAATAGGTGGAGCGCAAAAGACCGAAGGTCGATCCGGTTTTGCGAGTTACAAAGCTAAAGCGGGGGTTCCGGGAGTTTTCCAAGTGCAATTTTTGCAGTTTCCATTCCAAGTGCAATTTTTGCAGTTTCCATTCCAAGGGCAATTTTTGCAGTTTCGGGGCATCTTAGAACTGTAATTAAGGGATTAATTCGTTGGCTATTTCTTCAAAGGAATAACATTGAATGAGTGAGGACAGTATTACTCCCGAAGAAGGGAAAAGGGATAATCTTGAGTAGCAAGTTTCTTCCTCTCCATCTAGTATTGAAAAGACCTACTCACCAAATATAGTTTTCAGGGTCATTCCTGGATTCATATGTGTAAAGTAATCCGTTAAGTTATCCATTGAAGTTATACAAAAGTAATCCAGATGCATTTTGCACGTAATATTATATACACCTACTAATCCGAGAGAATCAGTCAGCGAAATGAATATTGCACGGTAGAGAGTGACTTTTAAAGTACGAATCTATCAGGCCTACTCCAAACAAGTTTAATGTAGTTATACTCAATGGTACTAATCATGGAGGAAATATTATTTACATATTTTACATATTTCAAAGCGGAATTTGCACGCTCCACACTTGCGCTTGTGGTTGGAATGGTTAGCAAGATCCTGAAAATAGCTGTGATATTATAACTTCTCACTTAACCCATCAGCTGAAACCTGCTGTAAGGTGGCTGCAACGGTTGTGAGCTTGCTCCTTTCATCTGATAAGTGACGTGCTCAGATTCTGATTTCTTGTTCGAAAGTTGATGGACTTAGTAAGTCACATTCGTATGCTCAGTGAATATTTTACAGGTGAGTTGGATCCAGTTCCTTCAAGTTGTTTGGGAGGAGATAAATGGCCTTGACTGCTTTGCTTGATCTTCCCTGGAATCTGTCATTTAGTTGAATAATGAAGCAATTAATGGAATGGAATAGAATAAATACTACTTTACACCAGTACTCAAAAGCCGTGTGCCGTTCCACCCATCTTGTTTCGAATAGCGGCTTAACTTTCTCTTTCATAGTGTTAAACTCTTTCTCATCAACATTGTCTTTTATAACTCCCTGGTGCTCCTCTTTTTTCCTCTCCACGTTTTTGAGGAATTAAAATTTTTTCCCAAGGGTTTGCAGAAGGCACGCCATGTTGAATACCTCCAGTACCTTTGGGGATTTCGAGTCAAGGTTTAACTCGTGTGACGCACTGTGGTTGTTTCCCGCCATATTTCCTGCTCCGTCTAATTTAATCCAACACCGTTGACAACAGCAATGATGTATAACCCGCCCACCACCTTGTATATTAGCCTATCAAAGAGCCTTGCCTAATATAATACTCAACGGATTTTTCACTTAATCCGCTACAAAATTCCTAATCGATAAACAACCGTATATATTCAATATCTGACTACCAGTAAACTAATAACTTTCATTCTGAAAACTAGTAAAACCAGCCCTTATGAGTACCTAAACCAAGATTCGTGAAAAGGTCATTTAAATTGTGCTAGGTATTCATTTCTGCTACGGGTTCCTACAAGTTGACGGTTTACGTCTAAAGTTACGATTTCAAATGCGATTACGAAACAGTTAGATTAGATTACTATAATAGTTCACCGAACACCGAGAAAAATGATCTAATGATGAACATGATACTGCATGAGCGAATCAATGTTAATAAAGTGATGTTTCTTCATGTCTCCGGTCCAAACCGTCAAATTCTTCGCATTCGATTAGTAAACAATTGATCTGTTGTCCAATCATAATCTTTCACTAGTAGTGTTGTCGTTGTTGCTGCCTTCAGCCATTTTAAAAAGAAAAACATTGTTTTTTACTAATTTCGCTTAGATTCATCGCGAACAAATTGCGTTCGTATGAGGAAAACCTGTCATCTACTGAGATCTCTGTGTCAATAACACATCTCATGTCACTTAGTACGATGTTATTACATCTCATATAAGAAAACAATTTTTTGTTATACTCAGTTCTGAGACAAGACAGATTTTATTTATGCCCCTAAATCAAGAAGCTTGTGCTATCTCTCTATATATATATTAGGAGAACGCGGCTTTATCTATAATTATCAATTTACGAACTTTGAAAAGATAAAAGAATCAATAAAATTCTAAAATTCATTATCTAAAATTGTTTTAATGTTAAATGTTACATTAAAATGTTAAAATTACATCATGTATCAAGGAAAATTATTGAGACAAACATCGGGACCGTGGTTTTAGGTTACTTACGCCAACTCTGCAATCACTAATATCTACTGAATTCTTAAATAAGTATAAGATTTCTAATCAAAGAATGAAGCAATTATAAAAACAATCCTATGAAATGAAATAGACAGAATTAAAGTTTGAAATTAACGAGTTTTGAGACAAAAGATGCTATTATTTTGTTCTTAAAATAGCCTGGGCTTCTGAAATATATCTTTGCTTTTTCCAAACATTAAAATTAGTAAGTGGCATTAGCAAATCACTCTGTTAGCATTAATATTAGGCTTGAAAAACCATATGTTAAAATATAGGCAAAATCGAAAATGCTTTTATGCATAGTTCAAAATCATAACTGAACTACAAGGAGGTAATAAAAATGATACAATTTATTGGTAAAAGAAAGAGAGCAGATGTTTATAGAAGTATTAGCCAATAAACTCAAACGTTAGGTTAATTAATGTGAGTCAGTGTCCAAAGATTTCTTGAATAACTTTAATGACTGTGCTGTAACAATTAGATGATCTAGCAAAGAATTCCAAGGTGTTTACGACACACAATGCAAAGAGGTTTTCGCGAACATCAAGGCGACAAGATGACCACAATATGACTCTCTCGATGTGAGAAGTTTTTCATCTGCAATGTTATAATAATCATGTAGTGTATAGCATTTGATGTGGTAAAGACAGTGAAGGCGATACTTTATGCTCGAAATGTCAAGTCTTCGTTCAGGATATGAGACATCATTTAGACCCGGGACACGCTTCGTTGCTCGTCTTAAAACCTTTTCGATTGAGCATTTGTCACGTGTGAGAAGCGGTTGACAAGCAGCGCTACAATATTCCAAATGCGACCACACCAACAAACATAACAACGTAATAGAAGTGAATACCTTGTCTTAAGCTTTCGTAAAATTGAAGTAAATAATGTCCACATTATAACCTTCATCAAAAGCTTCCGTCCAAGCGTTGATCACTTAAAACATCAGATAAAAACCGTGTTCAAACTGACTAAGTAAGTTATGCTGAGTAGAATGTTGAACCAAATGATCACGTACGATAGATTCAAACGTTTACAGATGATGGAAATCAACGTAATAGAGCAGGTAACTGGAGAGCGCTCACCATTCTTAAAAAGTGGCGTGATCAAGTCCCTTGTTTCCAAACAATTGGTAGAACCCCAGATTCGTATATATTGTTATATAGTTGTGAAATAATTTGGTTCAACAGCAGATGAAGACGCAAGTGAATGCCATCCGGACTTGCGGATTTATTAGAGTTTTATCCTTTTCAAATATTGAAAAACGTTATGAACTATGGTAATTCATTGGACCTTGTGAAAACGTCAGAAAAGTAACTATTTCAGCTTTACGGTCTTTGGCTAAAAGTGTAGTAATGAACTCTTTTGTAGAAATTTCACCTTTTGCTTATTTATGCTTTCTGGCTTCGTTTCACTTCATTCGCCAGGAAACGTTCAAGTTCATTGACTGCTTTACGACATTGTTTTGTTGCCTAGCTCTGGTATAAACTAAATAACCAAGGGTGTTTTTGTGTACAGATAACGTTTGAATGCTTCCTTTTACTTTAAAAACTTTGCTAATACGTTACGTTTTTATTCTTCCAAACATACTTGTTTTTCTATTTTGTCTTTTTCGGAATGTTACAATTAACGCAGTGTATTACATTCACGTGAAATGACTGCCACGTCCATGTCATCTATTAAGTTGTCTGAAACAAACCAAGATATATCAGATTTAGTCTGGTCATACAGTCATTTCTTGCGTATAAAATCTCAGTATATGCTGATCAGGTTTATCTCACACCTATAAGTGAAAGGACAGAAAGGTGTGCTGACTTTCTCTGGGAGAGGCATTATGTATGATATTTTCTTTGCTTGTCAGAACTAAATCGATAATGGTTGATCTCTGAGTTGGTATGTGATATGTTGAGAGTTGTACTTGTTGATGAAGGTAAGTGTTGAGTTCAATTCCATTATTTATAAGACAGTTGTTTACAATTCAATTCCATTATTTATAAGGTAGTTGTTTTCAGCACCGTTGTTGGGAGATCGATATATGCAAGCAATTTGTAGACTATTGGTTTCAATACTCTTCATAAACGACGTTAACTGTGTCATTTTCAAGTGGTATTTCAAAAACGCTGTTAACACATGCTACGCGGCGGTGGGTTTGTCAGAACGTTTGCTATGATAGCATAAAAGATTGTAGATCACTTTGAGGTTATTCTGGATTGATCCGCTACTGTTAAATTTCCAGAAAATTTGATTTTTTCCTTTTCTTTCATTTCTTTGATTGTCCTTTTGACGTTTTTCTTTGCAGAAATAATTTCGAAGTTCCAAGTGGGGCCGATGATTTTGTATAACCATTCTCCGAGATGTTGTTTGCAATCATGTCTTTCCGTTTCTAATTGATATTTTTGAAATGTCCTTCATTTCGTAGAGGTTAAAATCAACGTTTTTTTCGCAGTATTGCAATTTAGATTGCTCGTTGATAGCTTCTCTCAGCATCAACGTCGTGCAATCTTCTTTTGAGGAATGCGATGTAGATGATTCCAGATTATTGGGAACTTCCGCGTAACTCTTGTTCATCTTACTATGATTCTATTTAACGGCAGACCTTAGTTTTTTAACGATTGTCATGACACAATTTTAGATCTATCAAAATTTCCGGTTTTTTATCAATCGATCGAATTGTTAACGGATGTCTACTTTATTACGTAATAATTGATTGTTAAAAATATATATCTTGTTAGAGAAATTTCTCGTTGAAAAATCAAACCAATAAAATTTGACACAAATAAACAAAAGGTGTTCAAAAAGCTTATCTGTTCAGGATATGGATCAGTCCCCTAGGGTTACGACCCATGCTCCCGAAAGTCAACAGCAACTCAAAAAATTAGGCTCGTTGAAAGAACAAAAAATCTGTCAAAAAGTCAAAAATTGATAACAAATTGTTTTGTTTTTTTCATTGTGCACAACCTAAAATAATTCCTTTAAAGCCCAAACACCATTTTTATAGAAGTCATCGTTGACTTTCTAGGAAATTTTTGACGATGATGTTCGCCATCATGAGTTGTCGTTTGGAAAAAAATTTTTAGAACTAACTTTTATCAGCTTATTAAAGGTCTATTTACCTGCAAATCATCTAAATGTTTTCACATTAAATAAACTTATTATTTATTGTTATTAGTTCGAATAGTTTGATGTTTAAATAATATTTTTCAACAAGCCTTTATTTAAAACAAAACAGAACGAACTCTGGTCAAAAACAACTAAAAACAGTTATTTTTGTAGTAAAATGCTTTTTCTCAAAACAACTCCAAACATTAAGAATTCGTTAGAGGTTTAATTCAACTTTTTTACCCTCTGATAACATCTTATGATATGTGTTCGTTGCTATAGCCGGGTGACTCATGGAATCTTCTTATTAAAGTCGTTTTCAGTTTTATATGAAGAATTTCCAACATATTTCGCTAGATGGTGAATTAGCTTTTTGTGAGAAATATTGGACCAATTACAAAAGATCTTTCCCTGCTACTGCCATTTCTACATTAAAGGCAACTGACTTTGATGCGATTTGTAAAAGATGCTCTTCGTATCTTGAGTACAATTTGTGCGCGTAAGTGTTCATTTTCAGCACTTCGTAGAATTAAAGGTTATGCAAGAGGTACAATGGGAGATGGACAGATAGTCTCAAATGTGATAAAGTGCCAGGTTCAGATGATGTAATAACCAAGTTTGACCCGGATGGAACTCGTAGACCCGAGTTAAATTCAAACAGCATTTTAATATATATAATTTCCAACTTGTTGGTTTTGTTGTAAATATGTTCTGTTTGTAAATACTTTTTCATGTGAGTTGGAAGAAACCTTGTCGTGGTCCACATGATGCTTAGTCAAAGTAATCAGCAGCAGTGACAGAGTGGTCTAAGCGTTGAGCTCAGAATCAAGAGGTCCTTGGTTCGACTCCCACTCGGGTCGAATCTTGCCACATCCCTGGAAGTACTGCGCTCAACTTGTTTCTAGGATTTGTTTCATGTTTCCGGGTTAAGAACTGAGACAGGGTAGAACCTTATAAACATCATTGCCGATACACAGGACTCTGTTGAGTCATAGGCCCTGCTTCTCCTGTGTATTTCCTTTCTAAAAAAAAATCACTCTTGTAAATATTTTCCATAATCAAAAATATATAAAATTGCATTTTAATAAAGTTGAAATCCTTGGACTTGCTACTGAATTCCTTCAAAAATCTTATTCAATTCAAAACCAATGTTTGATGTTACAAACCAATACCTTCGTAAAAAACCGCACAAATTTATGAAAGGTCGCGAAAAAATCCTAGACCGCGCCTACTTCTTCGGAATATATTCTTATGTTGTTTTGTTCAGTGCGATCCGAGCGTAGTTGTTCTATCACTGTTTTGTGCCATTCTATATTTTAAACAACTCTGATTACATGCAAAAAATGAGTAATGACGTATTGTTTCAGTGTATACGAAATTTAGTAATTACGTAATGGCGTGGTTTCAGTTTATAAAAATGACGTCGTAAAATAACGGTCTCGATGTTTGCATAAATAAATTTCCGTGTAGGAATGACGTAACCTTTTATAGTGACATAAACATGGCTACTATTTTCACGGTGTGAATCCTTTCATTTGACTGTATGGTAAAGACCGCCACGACATGGATATTACGCTTATATTTAACTGATATATATATATATATATATTCTTTAATTTAATGTTGTTTACTGACATTAAAAAACCGATTTACATTAAAATACCTTCTTTCCAACCATGGACCAAGTGTGTAGGTATTTTGTACATAATATTTTAATCCATTCATTGCCATTGGATACTAGATTGGATAAAAATTCTTACTTCGTAATGGCATAGGGTTTAAATGAGTGAAAAAATGACGAATTTGTCAATTGTCACAGACCCTTATTAAAGTTTAAATGTCAACAATCTAATTTTCTAAAATTTTAATCAGGATTTGTCAACCGTAAGGAAGAGGTCGTTGAGTTCACCTTACACTAAAACGATATATATATTAAAACATCCGTTTAAAAGCCAACATCTTGACTTAAGTCTTTTCTTAATTCAAAACAAAACCTTTACACTTTTGTAATATTTTGGTTACAATTGAATTTTCAAATACCGAACATTTTTGTTCTATTTGCCATGTAAATGAGGAAAAAATTTGAGATAGAGAGAGAAACATTTGCAAGAGACCAAGTTTTTTGTTTGAGATAGAGAAAAATTTGAGATAGAGAAGTTTGAGATAAAGAGATAAAAATAGCTTAGAGAGTACACAAATGTTCAAGGGACCAAGCTTTTTGTTCGAAATAGAGCAAAGTTTGAGATAGCTAGAGTAGTCGAGATAGAGAGAGTATACTGTATATAATATATATATCTAATTAAGTTTGATGGTAGGTGGTGTAAAAGGCAACAGAGGTAAGTTTTAAACATGGCACTACATGCTTTACTTTTAGATAAAAATGTCAAAGGTAGCTGTTATTTGTATTAATATAAGTATCATATGCTATTTGTTATCAATTGTTGGTGTGATAGCTGGTTGCTATGGGAACAATTGGTGGGTAAGTGAACACCCACTAGTTGAAAGCGGTCTTTGGAAAACATGTGAAACCAAATTATCAAGATTGGTGTGCGTGGAAAGAGGAAATGTCTTTGAATTTCAAAGTAATTTTGTAAAAGATGAAGGTGAGGCAGCTTTTCTCAATCTTAACTTTGCACCATTGTACACACATATATATTTCAGATCGAGATATAATACTGGCGCTGTTAATTGGTTGTACCGTTTTTGCTTTTCTGGCTTTTATTTCTTCGGCGACAATGAATTGTTGCAAAAAGCAAAAAGGTTCGTGGAAATGTGCTGCTGGAGTCACATGTGGTTTCGGTTTTATTGGAGGTAATTTTGTTATAATATATATATCTAAGGTAAATTATTTCGAAAGACCAATTATACTGGTCAACAAAAAATTTGTTGCATTTCTACAAACACTTGTTCTAACCTAATTTGGGGTGCTGAATCCATATCTAGCCTTAGTTTTAATTTGCAAGCCCAAGATTTTTTGCAAATCAAGATTTTAATTTTTTGTTGCAAAATTCAAATTGTCAAAAGAACATATATATAGCTGATAATATTTTACAAACAGTCTCAAAGCAAAATATCTGACAAAATATTGTTCTGTTGCCACTGACCTTGGTAGCGTTCTTCCACTGTCATAAGGTCTTGGTGGAACCACTGTCCTTGTTTGTCACTGACGGCCCCTAAGTTTTCTGGAAATTTGTCCAGGTGACTGCTAAGAGCATCTTGGATACAAAGACTCTCGTAGTTTTGAGCCATTTTCTGAATGAAAATTTTAGTTGCGAATAAGTTTACATATTTGTGGCTCATTAAACACCCACGCTTTGATTTTTTTGTACGACAAAGCGGGGAAAGCATAAACAGGGGGTAATACAAGATTTGAATTTGGGCGGCTCCAGCCGTCCACAGTAAGCCTTGTGAGGCGAAAAAATGCAGCAAGGGGGTTTGGGGGCGCTGAAAGCCCACCCAGCGGGGTGTGGGGCTGAGCCCCTAAAATTTTTCCATTTTCAGGTCTATATATATAGGTCTAAAATGCCTTAAATCTGAACATAATTAAACACTTTGGCGTTTTTTTTCTTCTTGGAAACTTTCACATTTATGTAACAAGGAAGATTGGTTATCAAATTCGAAATATTTTCTTCGATATTCAACACGTGAAGCAATGTTATTTCATCAGATTTTGTGTTTACATGTCCGTCTCGCTCCGACATGTTTTAATTTTTGATTGTGGTTAAATTACAGAACGCTATATAAAGATGTCCAATTTTATTCTGCAAAATAAACCTCTAGCTTTAATAAGAAAAATTCGGATTTTTGCAGACTAAAGAATGCGGCGACGGGTTAATTATATGACGGTGGTGTCGGGAATACCACGTTAAACTACCAACCTCGTTTCCAGCGCTTCTTTTTTTCTTCAGATTTGTACGTTTTAGCATTTTTATTATGACTTGTGCCTGTTGTTCTTTTTTTCCACGCACCATGACTCTTGTTCAGTAGAAATATCAACAAAATGTGCATAACTTAACTTTACTCGCAAAGCACTTTTAAACAGATTACAACAAACTAATTTTTTCATTTGTTGCACAATAAATTTTGTTTACGTAGGAATACATTCACTTAAACGTTTGTTATTTTAGGTGCATGGTCAATCGCCCGCCTCAATCGATTAATTTTTGTGAGACGCGCGATCGGTAAATTTGTTAAAATGTTGTGTTTATTTTCTTCAGAGTCTACTGCATGTTTATTGGTTTTGTGAAAGTGTCTTCATTGTTTTTGTATTGTTTTTCTTCCATCGACTGCAGCATAGTTCTTCTGCATTTTAAAGTTTTATGTAAACAAAACTGAATGTTTCGTTGTGGTTTGATCTTTTTTCTTCCATCGAATGCAGCGTAGTTCTTTTGCATTTATCTGTTAGTGAATTCTAATTTGTTGAGGCCTGACTTTAACAACATAAATAGTATATGAGCTTCTCTCCAATGTGCTGATTGCTTTATGCCATTCCAGCATTGGTCTGCCCTCTGCTGCAGTGAAAAAGTAGTTATGTATTGTCTAGGATCTACACTTAAGTGTAGCGACTGGTCCCTTTAGGGATGAGTAACTTGTGGCATAGTTCCAAATGGTTACAGCGATATGACGGCTTCTTTGACACGCCAGGTCATTAGGGGGTCAGGATGTAGACACAGCATTTTCAGATTTTTCTGAAACCACGTATTTCTTTTTTTTCTAAATGCGTACGTCATAGAAATATGTTACAGTTGACTTACGGAAATTACGAATTCAGGTACGTCATCGTACATTTTGCACACTTCGAATAATAGATATAAAAGTTAAATACATCTGGCGTACGCAAAAAAAATACGTACGCGGCCGTTCCTACACCAAGGTTGGCGTACGTGCCAGCAAGCGGGTACGCGAAAACGTACACGAAAATGAGAAGACTGGTATTACTAAATCTTGTTTCCAGACCTCAGGTAGAACTCCAGTTTCATAAACTTCTTTAAACAAGATTGAAAGTGGATTGGAAAGTTCATTGGCTGCTTCTTTTACTATCCTTAGGTGTATATTATCGGGTCCAGGTGATTTATTGACATTTAACTTCAAGAGGTGATTGAAAATAATTCTAGTCGGGAAATGTTCTTTAGTTTTCATTTTATCAACCCATGTGATTTCTTTTACATGCGTTGAATCTATTTCAGACGCACCGTTAATTGAATCTTTCAGATAAATGTTAACACCACAGTAGTATTTTTTCTCTAAGATTGAAAAGCATTGGTAGTTACTGATTTCAAGTTCACTCGCTTTTAACTGAAATAGATGGTAGTTCTTTGGAAGAATTTCTGTTAAAAAAATGATATCAGGTTTGTGTACAAGACAAGAAGGTTCAGAACGTTTAATCAGTAGGTTGTCAGTGTTTGTAAAAGACATGAAAAGTGGAGCCATTTCGGATACTACTTTTATTTGCACTTATATACCATCTTTTGCCCTTTACTTTTCTGTTAAAGAGTCTGGTTTTGTTTGATCCTTTTTCTTTTCTCTCACAATTATCAGATTCCAAGGCGGCGGACTTTGAGTTTGAAAAATATTCCCCGGATTTCTTGTTTTCAATTATTTTCTTTTTTTCTTTGATCTCTGTTCTAAACACAATTCTCTCTTCAAAGCTTCTATTGTGGTTGATGTAAATTTTATTGGATCTCAGGCTTGACGTGTTTCTCTCTCTCTCTATATATATATATATATATTATACGTTATACATTTAACGTCTATTTTCTATGCTGGCATGGGTTAGACGGGTTTACTGATGGCACGCCTCAATCCTACTCTATCCTGCGCCAATCCAGGCTGAATACGTTTCTCAACAAGATCTTTCTTCACAATCTGGCTCCATGTTGTCCGTGGCCTGCCTCTGCCACACTTACCATCAGCAACTAAATCTCTACACTTCTTAACCCAGTTATTATCATTCATTCTCTCAACATGACCAAACCATCTAAGCCGACGCCTTTGCAAAAATTTTCTTACACTTTTTAGTTCACAGTGTTCTCTTAACTTATTTGAAGGTTTCCTATCCTTCAATGTCACATTTGACATCCATCTAATCATTCTCATGTCATTACTCTCTAGTCTGTTTAGTTCAACAGTTCTAACTCCCCTCTGCAGTTCTAGTCTCCCCACTATATACAAAAATACTCCTTAGACAAGCATCATACACCCTACCTTTCGTGTG
Source organism: Candelabrum cocksii (assembly GCA_963930725.1). NCBI lineage: Eukaryota > Metazoa > Cnidaria > Hydrozoa > Anthoathecata > Candelabridae > Candelabrum > Candelabrum cocksii. The sequence continues at coordinate 10,978,875 of OZ005667.1, read as the reverse complement.
AAGAGATATCACTCTAGAAGTTAGGAGGGGTAAAAGTTTTCTAAACTTTTTCCACTCAGATCTAATTCGAGTTATACAACTTTTTTCTGCGTCTCCTGTACTATTCATGTTGCCCATAATAATGAAAAAAAGTCCAAAAGCCCAAAGTCATCCTTTGTCTCTAAAAAGTCATCACCTACTGGCACAAAATCTACTGGCTGTCCAGTTGCTAAGGTAATTTCATCAGTATACACCATACCAATTTCCAATCCATTTCCAATCCAATGATATAGTACCTTGATGTGGTGGATTGGGTTGTGCGTTCCTCTGACCCAGAGAGCTATGCTGGCGGGAGTTTGTCTCCTAGTAGGTCTAATCATGCCAGACAGGTTGAAGGGTAGGAACCAGACTAAATCTTAATCACCTAGAGGAGAGAACCTCAATGACAAAACTTCACACCTTTGAAATGCTGGAAGGTGTTGTGAGAGAGGTGCATGTAACGACAGACAGATTTAATGGACTTCCACACACTTCTGCTTGGCAAATGAACTAAAAATTGTCAATGGCAAGGAGATATTGCCTTATTCAGACAGGAACTGCTTCTTTCAGTATGTGTTGCGGCAGCTGATTGTACTCATTACGCAATTGAAAAACACCATGACTACAGTCTTAAAGAATCCAGAATACCGCATCACTCTTTGCGCGGGTGAACAAGGAGCGCGTTGTCTAACGATGAATCAGGTTGGAAACGATAAGTGTACTACTGATTCCAAACTACTAAAAGCAGGGAGAACATCAATTATATCAACTTTCAATGCTCATACTCTACGTAAAGATTACAAACTCAAAGAACTTGTAGCTGCTTCTGAAGAGATAGGTATCAGTATCATGTGCATAATACAGTAACATAGACTATATCATGAAGACGTCATATGCAAGACCCACGACAAAGGTTGGAAATACTTTACAGGATCTGCTACAAAAAATTTACTAAACTCAACAATCGGTGGATTGGGTATTCTCATCATGTCAATGTGGAGTCTATCAATCCACGCATTTTAATTGCGACTTAACGGCAATCCATGTACCACTATCATCAGTTGCTACAGTCCAACGAATACATCCAATGATATCGCAGCTGAACAATTCTACAGTGAACTGGCTAGCATCATGATAGCTGGTGATATGAATGCTCAAATTGGAAAAAGTGACTGCAAAGGTACACATTTCCACGAGAGAACAAACAGAAATGGGCATCTATTACTAGATACTATAAACGAATGTAACCTGGTTAATCTCACTACCAAGTACACCAAAAGAATTGGTAAAATATGGACATTCACATATCCAAATGGGGAGAAAGCCCAACTTGACCACTTATTAATTTGCAAAAAATGGAAACATAGTGCAATAAACTGTGAAGCATATAACACTCTACATGCTTCTAGTAGATGACATCAAGAACCGCTATACGTTTGAAGTTCCAACAAGTTCAATGCATTGCAAAATCTAACAAAAAACGAGAGTGCAGACTCCATGTACAACAACATCATTGAGGCCCACAAAATCGCAGCAGAGCAGACTATACTACTCAAACCTGAAGTAAGGAAACAAGTACCCTGGGAGAACACCAATGTCAATAACGCACAGAGGAAGCTAGAAAAGTATATAATAACTTTCCCAGGTCAATTTTTTATCACTATCATCAAAAGATAAATCTTCGATGTCATTTCTCACACACTTTTCTCCAATGATATCCTGATTTCACTTACTCATCTACTTTGCTATTTTAAAAACTTCGTTTTTCTGATCCTCTCTACCTGGAAAATTTGGAAATCTTTCTTCTTCTGCCTTTTTCTTTGCTGTATAAAGTTCTAACTTTGCTGTACGCTTTGCTTCTAAATATGTCTCTTTATTCCCACCTGCCTTCCATTCTTTCCACAACCTATTTTTATCCTTAATAGCCTTATCAACAACATCATTCCACCACCAAGTCTCCTGTCTCCTGATAGGGCCCTTAGTTCGTCCACGTGAGGCACCTAATAAGCTGCCTTTCAACTTAGACCATTATACCTTCAACATCAGTCTTTATTTCTACTCTCTCCAAGTTTTGTTTAAAACTGGTACAAAAACTATCCCTTACTGCAGAGTCTTTTAATTTCCAAATTTTTCTTCTAGGAACAAAAGTCCTTTTCCTCTCAGTTCCTGACTTAATGCTCAAATCTCAAAACACGTTCCTTTCCTGCAATAACTTTTACATTCCTAAGTAGATTCCGATCTGACTTCCTGATAAGAATATAATCAATCTGGGTACTTGAATTGTCTGATTGAAAGGTCACTAGTCTGCTATTCCTTTTCTTAAACACAGTATTACCTACCAACATATCCATAGCTTCACTAAACTCTAATATTCTTTCACCTTCAATGTTTCTAGTTCCATACCCATAACCTCACCTTCATACTCTGTAGGTATACTTCTAACATCTGGTCTTCTGGTCCCGTTTACGCAGTTGTGTTTAAAATTTCGTTGTACCATCATGTGTGTTGGAGCGGGGTTTTTATGAACTGGATGCCCTTCCTAACGTTCAACCTGATTTGTAGATCAGGAAACTAGCTGATTTTATCGTGACACCATCATTAGGGAGATTACCAACCAAGGCTAAAAGAGCTCTCCTTACCTACTTAAAAGTAGAGGTTATATCTCAGAGTTCCCTTCTCCTAGACAGATTACTAGCCAAAACTAAAGACTCCCATCAAGCCTAAGCAGTTTAACGTCATACTTAGGACAAAACCATGTTTCTCATTATTAAATTCTTGATTTCGATACGATCGAAGATGATTAACAATGGACGAGGCTTTCCATCATCACGTTTTTTACCAAGCCACGTAACATTTCTGATATCTTCTTCGTTGGTGCATACTCCACAGGTCTCATTGAAGAGCTTCAGCAGGTAACCTTTCTCATTTTTCTTTTCATCATAGTTGTAAATGACAGTGTTTTTAACACGATACTCAGCTTCTTGCATTGCATCTCTGATGATGGACCTCATCATAACAGTGTTGTTGGTATTTAAGATGGACTTGATGAAAGCATACTTTTCGAAACCTGCATAATGTCATAATTTCAATAAAGTACGTACATTCTAATTGATTATGAGGGAGCAATATTATTTTACACTGGAGTTTGCAAGTGTTTTTGTATTTACACATGCCGATGTAAAATTAGATCTTTCCCATCTTCAAATGTTATTTTAATAAAAATATAAACCATGCGCAAAAGTTATCAACTTCAATTCAGAAGATGTTCATTAATACTTTTGTATATCAATTTTCCCAAAAATGTTTCTGGAATGTTCTCTTTTTTACAAACGGTACTTCCTGGACGAAAAAATCTGGAGATTCCAATTTTGACGTCGCTATGGGGAGTTTTGATGGAGCGGAGCTTTGTGAATTGGTAGGACTTTTTGTCTTAAACAAACTGAGAGAGCTTTATGGTATTGATACGTGTGGTTTATACCGAGACGACGGCCTTTGTTGTTTCCGCAAAGTTTCCGGACCTCAATCTGAAAGGTTGAGGAAACAAATAACAAAGCTTTTCAAGGATGAATTTGAACTGAAAATCACGATTGACACCAACTTAAAAATCGTTAACTTTCTAGACGTGACATTCGACCTACAAAAAGAGGTATACCAACCGTTCGCAAAACCAAACAGTCAACTACTTTATATCAACACAAGTTCAAACCATCCTCCAAATATCATCAAATACATACCCAACATGATATCCGATCGCATATCAAAAATCTCGTCTAACAAAGAGGTTTTTGACAGAGCAGCTCCTTACTACAATCAAGCCCTGCAAGCCAGCGGGCACAAAGAGAAGATTGCATTTGAAAAGAAAACCGTAAAGAAAAAGCGTACGAGAACACGACAGATCATCTGGTTCAACTCACCTTTCAGTATGAATGTTAAAACGAATGTTGCAAGGCGATTTTTATCGATTGTTACCAAATGTTTCCCGAGTAAGCACAAGTTCAGGAAAATCTTCAACAGAAACACTTTGAAAGTAAGTTATAGTTGTCTACCCAATATGGCCGGAATTATCTCAGCGCACAACATAAACATCCTTAAGGAAGAAGAAAAACCTGCTGTTAAACACTCGTGTAATTGCCAGAAGAAAAACGCCTGCTCGCTGAAAGGCACATGCCTCGAAAAAAGCGTTATTTACAAATGTCACGTGAAGAAATCCGAGAATGATGAAGGAATGCATTATATTGGGTTAACCGGAGGTACCTTCAAAGATCGTTGGAACGAACACATCTATTCTTTCCGGCACGAAAAAGCTTCCAAATCAACGGAGCTTTCAAAGTACGTTTGGAAACTGAAAAAGTCTGGCATTAATCCTAACCTTTCGTGGGAAATAATTGATCATGCATCGTCGTACCGTAACGGTGGCAAAACATGCAATCTTTGCCTTACTGAAAAATTCCACATAATCACTTCAAAACTACCGTTATTAAACAAAAGATCCGAATTGATTTCTAAATGTCGTCATGTTAACAAGTTCCTTCTGAGCAATTATAAATCTGTCCCTCCGGACTAATTTATATTTTATTTCATTGTATATAACTGCCAACGTTTAGAGTAAATCCCCATTTTATATATCTGATGATCGCATGTAGCGTGAAACTGACAGTTATATATGCAGTTCTTTAAATTTTAAATTTTGAATAAATATAATTCGCTCTACTATTGTATTGAGCACTGTATCAACATCACTCATCAAATTGGATATTTCATCATATCATATATTATCACTGTTGTGACCTCACAGATTCTCACAGAACAGTTTTATGGTTGTCTGTTCGGGCAGGTTCCTTGCATATTAAAGCCATTAAATAGAAAGGTTAACTCATCAAAAACATTAACAAGAGCCTTGGAAAGCCGGTTTGTTTCTTACCAAATCTGCCATTTTGGAATTCTGCTGATATAAATCAAATGCACGCACTTATCATCAACAAAGTCTGCTAAAAAGTGTATTTGTATAAACATTGTCATGAATATTTTTGGGCAGGTTTGTTTGACCATGGATTAGTGGGGTGCTAGAATTCCTGGCAAATTTCAGAGGATAAGAATAATTTAAAATTGAATAATGATTATTATTATTATTATTTGTAACTTTTTTATTTTGGTTTTAACATGTTTCTGCTAAGTTCTAGCCAATATCAGAACAACTAAAACGTACACAAATAATTCTTGAATTTTTATAAATAATTTAATAATGATTGTCTATTTATTTAATTTGTTAATTAAATATAGGACTTAAAGAATAGGGATGTTTCCACTTTAAATTCCAATGAAAGGAGCTTACAAGTACAGCAACCACTTTATCGATCTGGTCTGCGTTTTATCACTCGTCTTATCCGTTGATAGCGCTACGGTAAGGCGTTCAGCTCTTAACCTGAGGGCTCTCGATTCGGGACTATGCTATGATAGTTGTTTAGTTAGCGGTTATAAATAAAAAATGCCGTATTTCATTAAATATAGCCGTGGCATAAATGGGAGCAATTAAAAACACTAAAACTCCGGGTCGAGGTCTTCGTGATAATGCTTAATGAGCGTTCTTCGTTGAAAACCTTGTTTTTAGAATTTGGATTGGAATTTAAAGAATAGCTATAAATATCTTCTCTCTCGGTTCTCTAACATTGAAAGATAAAAATAAATTGGAGTTGTGATTTAAGAAAGCTGAATTTCCATGTGTGTTGTTACACGAAGCTTTCTCTTGTGTTTAAATGCTTTGGTGCACTACTTCGACATGTTACAGTCGCAAATCATGCAAACACTCGAACGAGCGCAACCATAGAAACCTCTACGTTTAAGTTATATTTAGTTTTCTTCTATTCATCCGTCTGTCAATAAATAAACCAACACTTTGTTTGTTTTTAATGAACCATTGCGATGGTGCAGTTAAGAACACACACACCCTAGTAATCACCAATTATTCCGCTTTGGTTGACACAAATATAAATGGAATACAAAAATAGGATAAAGCGGGAGTGATCAAGGACACTTTCAGTTCATTACTTTGCGGAATATCTATTTTTTTTTTTAAATGATAGTCCTATTATGTGTTTAGCCGCCATTGGTTTCGGTGCATTAGCGTACGCCGAATCGACGTTCGAGGTTAAATGGCAAACAATGGGGCACGGCTGGTCCGTCATTTTATGTTGGGTTGGATCGTTCCTGATCTTGGTGGGCGCAATCCTGTCGGCGGTGTGTATTTGCGTTGTGCCGGACGGCTGTCGCAAAGAGGAGACTGTGCATTATGTAGGCAACCAGAATCCCACCTACCAAGGGGATAACCAGTGGAGATGAAGTGACGTCACGGCGGTGCAAGTTTTGCACGTGTAGATTTCTATTTTGTATACTGTTACCGAATGTTTGTGTGAATGCCCATAGTTTTTCTTATCTAAAGTTTTTATTTATTTCTGTTAAAGATAATGGGTTTGTATAATTTGATGTGAGTATACGAACCCGTGGGGGTCATCTACATAGTACGGACCCGCGAAGGGGGTGGGGGGGCGGGGGGCTTCCTGGATCAAATACCTACAAACTTTTTCAATGAATTAATTTTAAACAAAAATATACGCACACACACATTGCAAGAAAACTTCACTTTGTAAATTCTTTTTCCGTTTTTTTGCCCACACATTAAGCAGTGAAAAAGGTACGCATGCGTACAAGGAAGGACTTTCTAATTTTCAACATTTTAGTGCGCGCGTACTGTGTAGATGACCCCGTGATCAGTTTTAGATTTGGATGACATGATTTTGTACATTTTGTATGATAATAATAATCGGGAATTTTTTATTCGGTTACTTACCTCAAACGAATTCGCGCGCGCAAAAAATATTCCTCAAATATCCGGCGCAAGCAGGAATGAAAGCGTAGAATATAAAATGTTTCTTTTGTTTTTTGTTAAACTAAAATTTACATATGGTATCATTTACAATGATGCAAATCGATACAATGTAATAGTGCGCTACAGTCCTATAAATATATCTCGTTCGTGTGGAATGAGACAAACATAATGATGAATTAATACCTACCGCTATTTAAAAAGATTTTTATTCACAATATATATATATCTATGATACATTCATGCGCGAGGCCTGTTACTCGCGAGGCGAGTTACCCTCGCTTGAAGTATTCAAATGACAAAGGTCTAGCCCTTCGTATTTCGTTTACCTTCCCGGAACATTGCAAGCATGCGCAAGGCTTTCTCTTCCGGTGTAAGTATTTTAGCGCAGCTTTGGCTCTCGTCTTCGTCGTCCGGTTGGGCGCATTCCAAGTCTCCCAAGCATGGACATTGTTGGGAGCACTGTTGTTCAACTCTGTGCGGGTATACAACGCATTTGCCGGCGCCATCTTCGTCCAACATACAACACGTCTGGTTGGTACAATCTTTGTTCGATTCACACCTGCGCAAGACTTCATGTTACATGGCTACCGCGCGTATATCACAGTTGTACTTACGACGTCGTCACATCCGCAATCGCTTCCTTCATCTTCTTGATTTGCTCTGCGGTATCATCATCATCGTCATCATCTTTAAAGATAATGTCTTTACCTTTGTTTTTCTCTTTGTTGCTACCCATCAAAAAGCCTTTTGGATTGCGCTGTTTCATTGCTTCCTGAATATCATTTAGAAAAGTCAACGAGTATTTATTAAACACTAAATTAAAACAGTAAAATAATGTTGTACGTGTCGCATAAATATCCTGCAAATTTCACCTCTTTTTCATGCAGTATTTGCTCTTTGGATTTTGTAACTGGAATTGTTGTTGTTATCGGATGATTGTGTTCGTGATCTTCATCGTCAACGTGATTACGCCATTTGTAATGACGAGGTATCCTGAAAATATAGAAAATCATGAATTAGTTATAAATATGAATTGTGGTGAGTTGCGTACCTAATCTGGACGCTGTCTCGTGGGTTTTCCTCCGGAGTAGGAAATATGCCCCTCAATTTATCTCCTCTGATGGGCGCACAATCCATTGTTGAGCCGCAAAAAGCAACGAGAAGCAAAATCCACGGCCGTAGAGGAAGAAACGCCATTTTAAGAATATTGTATTAGTTAATATTATCTACGAATCAACAAACCAATGGTACTACAATAGAGGCAAATACCGAAAACCGTTAAGAAACTGTTCTATTGTTTCAAAAATCCTTGCAAAAAAGGTTCATGTCAACTATAGTTAGATTTTGCGAGACGGTTATTCGCGTGACAAAAACATCAGTTGACTATCTAATCGTACGACATACTAACTAACGACAGCCTAAAAACCATTTAAGCGTTTTCAAATAATTTTAACAGCAAAAAAGAATTTCGTGATATTCTTGTAAATCCAGCGATGTCGCACCCAGCGGTTGAATAAACAGTAGCAAAGAATCCTCATATTTTAAGATCACATCTCGTGAAAACGGAAGATGTATATATAACTCGCAAATCAATTACAGACCATTTGACTGAATCACTAAAGTGAAGGGATATAAATTAATAACAATGCGGTAACAAAGCCCTCCCCCGTAAGGTGTTTGATTAATTGGTAACAGTTCCCTTCGGAAAATATATCTTTAGGTGCAATAACAAATACGTTTTCCTGATCATAACAGCCGCAATTTTCCGTGAGGTTTTCCCCTTGAGAGCATATAACAACTATTCGTCGAATAAAGATATTTTGCGAAACTAAAGATAGATCTTGTTTGACCACGCAAATTCGATAGTTAAGTTGTTTATAATTGCTCACCACATTGTTTAACTTAACAGAGAGCTCCTTAACAAATATTGATGACGGCTTCGATTTTTGTGATCCACTCGCCAGACAACCAAAATGCAGACCGATTGTGCCATTAGTGACAATAACTTTGAAGAAAACCCTTCATCAACAAAGTGACTACATAAAAATCGTACAAATCTTTAGCGTTAGCGTTGGCACGTTATTTCGAAATGCGTTATTTGTACTTTGCGCTTTCACCACGGCAAGATTTCAGTTATCGATTGGCATAAAACAAACATATTTCGCCATGATGATACTCTAAAATGAATGACAAAAAAAACATGCTTACAGTTTGATAAAAAAAACAATTTGGTTACAAAACACCACTGCAATTCTTACTACTCAAAAGCCTTTCCTCTCGCAAATATATGCGTTATTGTTATCTAAGGGTCGAATTTCAGATGATTGTTCTTTCAAGTGAGACTGTGAAAGGAGAGAGACCTTATACGTGTATGCAAAGTGACTAATCCGAACTTATATACCACCAAATCGCATCCATACCGTTTTTACAAGAATGCATCTTACTGTTCGTCTTGTATACCATCATTTTGAAGGATTTCTAAATCTTTTAAATCTTGAGTAAGTTATTTTATTATTTAATGAGCGATATTGAATAACAGCCGATCCAATATTTATGCAAATCGATTTGTTAAAATCCAAACAACGTGACCGCATTAATACTATTTCAAAGCTTTCCCATCCCTGTTTGCCACAGAAAACCAAATTTACATTTCTACACCATAAATATTTTGAACTTTTATAACGTGGCGCTACAAAACGTCGCTTCCACAACCTCGTTATCGATACGAACAATAAAAAAGAAATCCCGAGACAAAGCTCGAGAATTCATGGCAGTAATTCACCATGCGGTTGTAGTCATGGTAACAAATGAATTGCTCGAATTGGTCACTTCACAGTAATAGGCGCTTACTCATACATGCCGACGGGTTTCAAATTCGGTGCGTGGTCCACGCTTTCCCAGTTCTCACAGGAAGGAAATCATGACCGCTGTATTAGACTACTTGTAAGTAAGACCTATTGTTTTCCGTTTCCTGTCTGACTGGACAAACAAAGCGGCATAAATGATGTCACTTTACTATACATTGTTTTAAAATCATCAAAAGTTTTAATTCACTTGGGATAACTTTGAAAGGGCTATGAAGCATGCACGAAAAAGGCACTATCTTAAAAAATATATAGAACTTCATTCTTTTTATTGTTTTTTATTGTCATTCGCTGCAGACATATTCACGTGTCGACGAAGAGTGCGTGTAATTTGTAAAGGTACATATATTCCTGGCACTAAGATTTTCAAAGGATCACACACTTTCTCACTACAATTTAGCAAAATGCTGCTATAAAATTCAAAACAACGTGTGACCAAGTAAAAAACTCGTCACCCGGTAATTTGTTCTTGTGTTAAAAATTATGAAGTTGGTTAAAATAATGGCTGCAAAATCCAAGTGATTTTAAATGCGGTTTTTAAAGGTTTGAAAGTTTTTATGGTAAGAATTCTTTATTGTTTCCACTTAATGTTTACGAAGTGATTTGTGAAATTGAACTAAGGAAACGACGATGCGGGAATTGTTTCTTTCTAGGTGTATAAAGAATAGCAAGCTACAAATTTTTGTTTTGTTGATAAAAACTGTTTGCAAATAGACTGAAAAAACTTATTTTGTTTATCATAACAAAGGCTTACAGACATGATAAACAGTGTGATTTGCACGTGGGCTTATAGCTGTTACTGCAATAATACCAGTGTTCGTGTGTTTTACACAAGATCATACTTACCATCCCTAGTAATGTATTAAACGCAACAAGAGGAAACAAAACGCAAAACGACGTCTGACACGTCTGAAAAACAAAATACATGACATGGTTCTAAAAAAGATCTGTATTTCCAACACACAGAAACGGGATTACGCAACTATTCACTACTGAATAATTTAACACCAAATTTGCACGTGCAACGGACATAAAAGCAAGCAGGCTTTTTCTTTTTCTTACGGCTAGATGATGAGTGCATGTAAACACATCAAAACAAGGCAAGTTGACATGGTTATTCTCTATTCAGGAAGTGATGAGTGCAATTCGCACGGGATTTATATAGCTAGTGATTGGTTAAAGGTTCTGTTAACAAAAACATTATTAACTGTGTTTTTAAAAGCAAAACGGGTATGCGGGTCATGTAACATCTTTGACCTCATGGATATAAGCACCCATGTCCTTTATGCACTGCTGCCACGGAGTTTAAAATGCAAAGTTGGTATCTTGCGTGGGTTAACTCACCACTGTTTTCCCTCTCACTGGAGTTGGCGTTACGAAGGGCATCCAGCTGTAAAAACATCTGCTCCAATGAATCATCAAATGATTAAACCTACAAAATTGTGGGGAATATCATCTGTTCAAACTCCGTCCAACCCATACTAGCATGGAAAATAGACGTTAAACGATGATGATGATGATGATGATGAAAACGGTATTTTTTTCAGATTTCATGCCAGTTCAGCTTTTAGTTGTTGAAGCTGTGACGCCAGATGCGTTGCAGAAAGCTCTTCTGTACAAGTAAACATATTGTGGCGTAATTTTGCGAATTCGATTTTTAAAACAATATTAATTTTTCCCTCTTAATTTTCTATTTTTTAGACAGTATTAGTTAACAAAACGTGTTGCTGTTGATTTTAATAACGATTCCAAGAAAACATAATTTTTATCAGCTACGTGAGATTTGAAAATAGTGTGGCTAAATACAAACAAACAAACATGACAGCAGAGAAGAAGACTTGCTTGTGCCATAAACATTTCAGTGACGAATGTCAGTTGTTTCGGCTCTCAAATTCTTCAGAATCGCAGAAAAAATCAAACATTTTCCACTTAAATTAATTACTTTTTAAAACCAAATCTATCATATATCTAACATGTTTAAACACCATTTTCAACTAAATCACGAACACACATTGTTTTGTACCAGACAAATGAACACATATCCAACTTCTGTAAAACACGTTATGAAAACATGAATTGTTTAACAGTACTTATGACGTCACAATTTGTTAATTTGAAAATAAAATCTTTTAGGGTTTTTTTTATATGAAGGGAAGTTTTCTGCAGTTGAATGGCGGCCGGGGATATTTTTTCATGCTCTATCTCAGATTATTTGGAAGTTTTGAAACAATAAGAAAATTGCGGGTTACTCCTTTAACTTTGTAAACGAAAGTAACAAAACGTTCCGTTATGTCATTAACGTCCACAAACCTTGACAAGATGGTTCATCGTTTGATTTTTGACAACGGCGTTGAATAATTCTTTGAATAATATATCGAATATTGACAACCTCTTCGTATATTATTGAACAACAACCGAAACATTGATATAATGACATTATCCGAAACACACATACACGTATTTTTTTATAAGAAACTAAGGCCCTAGTAAAATAAAACATAACCTTTTTTTTCACGATCTGTCCTGACTACTAGGTGAGGTGAGGTAAATAAAATGATAAAAGTATAAGTGTTAGTTATCATTAACAGACGCATGTTAAAAATGGGTATCCTGTATTTATTTGGTTCTTGTTGAAAGGCATGTACCTTATACTTATATTATTCAGACAACAATGTCTGCTCATCACGTTAAAACATTCGATTTCAAGTTAGCATGTTTACGACGCTATTGAGAACCAGACTAAGGTTTCTTAGGAAATATTTTTGTAATACTACAGTTTCTTAAATATTTGAGGGCATCGAGATCTAGTTTCAAGATGGTTTTTATGATAACGCCGATCTTTTACAGTGTGGAAAGAGATGGCGTTGCCATGTTTATAAAAAAGGGCCTAAGTTATTCCATCATCCATTTATCGCAAGAATCGCATTAATCTGTTCCATCGTTGACTGAAAATTTTTTACATCCAAAATTTTTATTATATTTTACATCGCTTTTATAAGTTTTTAACCCTAGAAACAAAAACACTTTACACTTGGCGCTTTTCCATCTTTTTCTGGTTTTCATCCATTTTCCTGGGTTGTTAGGGATCTTTAGGAGCTTGTGTTGTAACTCCATATCCCAAAAAACTATGGTTTGAGACTGGAACACATTTTCTTTCGTCAATTTTGTAAAAATGCAAAAATGGTCAGTTATTTTCTGTTGTCGTCTGCAGGTTATTTGGATATCCTGCACCTTTTCAGTGACTGTCTTCAATCTTCAATTAATATAATTCTTCACTGCCGTGTTGCTGAGAGAAACACATTGCACGATTAACTATCTGCAAAGCTTCTGAAATCTATTTGATCTCCTCAGACTCGTCATCACTCACGATTTCCATCTGTTTTTTTATCTTTTGATCCCATGATCAGTTGAATGGCTTCCTGTCGAGACTCCAGTCGCCAAGCTATACTTTCCACATTAATCGAGGATTGTGACGCTGTTTCATGTCAAAATCTACATAGTCTGAGGGAGAAACATCCGACGAAGGCTATATCACTAAACTCACAAATTGTCCATCTTCATCTTCATCCTCATGATCATCGGGACGCTCTTTTCAACACGCTCTTTTCAAAACCACCCTTGTGAAAACAGCTGATCATTGTTTGATCTGACCGCCCCCCCCCCCATGCAGATTTAATCCATGAGATTGCTTTCAAAACTTCAATTTCTTGGATGATGTATCTTGCCTTCACATTATTGTCGATCCTTGAAATCACAAACTTTAAAGGTTTCTTTCGATATTTAAATTTGTAGTGTCTGATATTATCCACTTCTTGTAGTTGGAAGAAGCAGAAGTTACTGGCAAAAGAATTAATCGAGAAGGTACGGATTGGAAATCCCTTGTAATTATTGATTGACGGGTCAAGAGAAGGTCGTTGACTAGACAAAAAAACAACTACTATTCTAAATGAACAAATAACTGTTTTAAAACATGTTTAAAAAAGCAGTGAATAATTAAATAAAATGTCTGCTGTCCGCTTTATGGAGGTCAATTTCAGTCGAAATTTCGCTGTGAGAGTTTATTTAAGAATTCGTCTGAGACAAATCAAATTGTCCGCTTTAGGAAGATTCCACTGCAGTTATTGCAATCTGGTTTCTATAACTCTTTACAACACTAGGCCCTGAGTAAAAGCAACAAAATAACCCTCCTAAATAAAACCCATGGCTTCCCAAATAATTAAGGAATCAGTGAACTGCCTCAAGCCCAGAAATCAAGGCACGCCTTTTTTATGTCATGTTTATTTCGCCAAATAAAAGACATTTACAATATAGCTTCTTAACAATCATAATAAGGATATATATATATATATATATATATAGTCCATGGATATCGTAGTATTATAATTTACAAAGAAGAATTTCGTGATCCACGGTATTGAAGGCCTTCGATAGGTCTAAAAACACACCCAGAGTGAATCGTTTTCTATCAAAGTTTGATAAAATGTCTTCAACACTTACACGTTTTTGAAACCCAATTGGTTTTCGTTTATAAATTATTCTCTCGAGTATTTTAGAAAAGACAGGAAGAATTGATATAGGTCTATAATTATGTGATATAATTATGTGACGCGCAATCAAGCTATACGCAAAAATTAAAATTTTGATTTTTTATACATGTGTCTATTAAAGGGTAAATTAAATAATAAAATTTTTCACTTTATTTATCCTAATCAATCAAAACTACACTGTGCTCGCTGCTTCAGGCCGTTGTTCTGCTTTTTTAGATGCAATTTTCTGGAACATGGCCCGATTATCCTTTGATTTATTCTTCGCTACTATAGTAGTAGAGGTTTTAGTTGGTCTTGGTTTCCTTGCAGTCGCCAAACTTCGGTTGGTGAGTGTCGTCGTTGTTGTCCAGTTGCTTTGGCAATGATACATGGAAAGTTTCCAAATCACAATTTCCTGAGGTTTCTCGCACCGTTCCTCAAAAGGTTCAAAGCACTTTTTAAGTAATTCGGTACTTTTGATTATACCAGTGTTGACTCCGATTCTGAATGGGACAACAATAATGACATGTTTTGACATGTTCGAAGAATGACATTGACTCGTGGCAACTCGTTGATATTACCTTGTTACACTATTATTTGTCTCTCAAGAAATATTTGTGTTTCCAAATACCATACTCCTTGAATCTAGATTCCCTTTTCATCCTGTTTCAAATAAATTATAGAGAAGATATTTCTTGTAAATTGGCCTTGCGCGAAATTATACTAAGTTCATGATGCGAGAATATAAATACGCGCAAAATTACACGTAAGGCTCGTTGCGCGAAAATTAGTACATATAACGTATACATTTTTTTTATTAGTAGTTGCTCAAAACAAGGCCTCAAAGGCCACTTGTGATTAACGAGCTACAGGAGAAGTTAAGCAGTTTTAAGATGTCGATGAACATTTGAAGGAAAGCAAGTAGAGGGAAAGGAGTTCCAAAGTCTAGATGTTTGCGGAGAAAAAACTGTTCTTGTAGAAATCCCTGCGACAATTTGGAACAAACAGTCCATTGATGAGAAAACGACGAAAACCTAGTTGTACGGAAAAAAATTCTGGGAGAAGGTGTAAGTGATGATAGTTCGCTTGAACAACGTCCATGAAAAAACTTGCAGAAAAGACAAAGAGAAGTACGTTTCGCCGGTGTGATAGGGAGTCCAGTTTTCTCCGATTGCGCCGTTGGACACCGTGAACAAATTCAGGCAATTTGCAAGAGCACCTGCCCAAATATGGCAGCTGTATTCCAAATATATTATTCAAACTCTATTTTTTACAATGTTTTGGCAATAAAAATAAACAACTCTCATTAAAAACAATCGAACTGGAATTAAAAAACCTTATTATCTGTACAATATATAAATTAAGCACTTTCTATTTATAACTTTATAACGAATCTTTAGACTGAATGATCAAGTCAACTCAGAGCAGTGAGGCATTGAAGCTTTTGTTTTTCATCATATCTTGAATTTCGCTCTTAAGTTTCACATCGGAGAGTTTCAACTAGATAAACCCTCACGCACATCAAACATAAAGCAGCGACGAACACACCCTCACCTTGATAGCGTACTTATAAGCTTGTTCGGCTTCCAAGAGGCGTTCTCCCTAAAAACACAGTTAAAAATACAATTACAAACGCAGATGTGATCCAACCTGTAAACAAAGAAGACAAAGATAGGCCCAAACATCTGCGTTTCTGTTATCGACAATGTTCGCCTCGTTCAAAGCCTGTTCGGCTTCTTCGTATTCGTGCAACTAAAATACATATGACAGAAAAGATGACGATACCTTTGCTGTGTAATTTACAGAACAACCACAATCTTACTCTGTACGACGCAATGCCAGCGCCTAACCACGTAGTTGCGGATGGAATCTCTTTGCACAACCGCAAGTAAGCAACTTTCGCCTTGTCCAGCTGAGACATGAAAAACATGTTTAAACGCTTGACAAAAATCATGAGAAGAATTAGCAACCTGATTTTTGCGCAAGTAAATGGAAGCTAGCCTCAGCACCACTGCATGCACGTCTTCGACGTCGTCTTGATAAGCCAAACATCGTTCATAGCAGCTCAGCGCGTCATCGAGACAACCGCGAATAAAGTTCACGTGACCTTTCAGCGCCCAAGCCTCAGGGTTCTGAGCACAATGAGAAATATTAATCTCAATGAAACACGTTTCTCCGATTATTCCATACCGCGTGCAGCACAAACAGAGCTTCATCCAAACTATGTGTAGCGCATTCGTATTCCTTGCGGTGCATCTGCAGAAGAGCCAAGAGCTCGAAGTAAAGATGCTTGCATCCAGGGTTCTTTGAGGCGAGCTCATTAGAAAGAGCGCGCTCGGCCATCTGAAGGAAAATTCAATTAACGTGAACGCCATTACGTCAAACTGATCCAACCTGAAACATGCGGTGTCGAAGGAAGAAATGAGCGGCCACCAGATGGATGCTCTTGAACTTCCGCGAAACGAGTTTTTCTTCGCAGTCGTCTGAACATCAATGGAATCTAGAGGGTGTAACGAAGAAGTAAACCCTCCCACCTTCCATCCTTTCTTCGGAAATGTATTCGGCGAGTTTACTGTGCCCTTTGTTAAATGCCCGCTCCGACATTATGTTGTTTTCTACCCTCAAATGGTGCATCCCTGCAAAAAGTGCAGTGAATCCGTATTTCTCAAATTTTGGAAATCTGAAATTCCAATTTATGGCACATAGTAAGCCACCATTTTCCTCCATTCGAGTATTTGAAATTGTTGTTCATAATGGCGCTGGGCGCGAATACTCAAAAACAGACTTCCATACAAATCGAAAGTACCGATTCCTCACCTAGCAACGTCCACGGAAGCACGTGGTTGAAGTGAAGGTACGAAGTAGCTTCGAACAATTCACCGGCTACTTTGTACTGTTCATTTAAGGAACAAATCAGCGCGTTGAGCAGCAAACTGAAGATGGCGAATTAACGAACGTTGAAAATATCAACTCTAAACGTTCAATTGTACGAACCCGTGTTGATGACGTTGGTCAATAGCCACCACTTCTTTGAAGCATTCTTCCGCCTGTTCGATCAAAAACAACAGGAGCTAAGCGACGGAAAACAATGAATGACAATGTTACCCTTGAAACATCTTCGATGAGCAGACAAAATTTCCCGTACTCCATCCAGCATTCAATGTTATTCCTGTCCATTGCTATTCTCTATGGAGTAAAGGAGAACACGCGTGTGGTTAACCAGCTCAGAGAAACCGAAACCTACATTTTGGTGATGCTTGGCGGCGACATCAAACAGGAACAACAGCTTCAACGAAAACATTCCAGTAAACAAACAAACACTTAAGTTTAAATACCTACCTCTGCTTCTTTGGCAAAACGTAGCAACGTACTGATGTCGTTACTAGGCGATGGGATCTTAGGGGTCGCTTCTGCAGCTAGGTACTATGAATTCAACAGCGTTTGGTGGAAGGGAAAACTCTCAAAGTATACACGGCACGCACCTTATTCAGTCTCGCGTGTGCTTCATCCAGAAGGAACTGGTATAACTCGCTGATGAAATCTCGAAGTTGCTCGGGGTTTTCAAAGTCGGTTTTATAAGAGTATTTCTCTCTCACTAGTTTCACGATGAAGAACTGGAGAGGAAATTGAAGGAGAATTTCAACACTGTTGTGCTTTTAAGAGGAAAAATATTTTCAGTATATCGAAATTTGCACGACTTTCTATTGTTAAAAAAAATAACTCAATGGGAATGTCAGGAACGTATCGACAATCTCTTACGAACAATTTTCAGTCGTTCAATCGATCGCGGTTAATTATGGTTCACTGCTATTATTGAAGCTTCATTGAGCGATGATTCTCTTTAACATAATTCAAAATTGATTGGATTGCGTACATGATATTCGAGACTGACCTTCAATTGTTCTTTCATGGTGAAGTACTTTCCCGAAGCGTTCAACTCATATAGAAACGTCTTCTTCCTAAACACGTTCACTTCTGTGCAACATACAACAACTAAAATCATTGTTCAACTACCTTGCAAGATAGCAATGTAAAATTTAAGCAATTCCCTAAAGGTCATAACTAACAAAAGAACATCATAAAATGATTAACAACTCAACCCTAACTAACAAAAGAACATCATAAAACGATCGACAACTCAACCTTAACAAGCAAAAGAACATCATAAAATGATTGACAACTCAACCTTAACAAACAAAAGAACATCATAAAATGATTAACAACTCAACCTTAACAAACAAAAGAACATCATAAAACGATCGACAACTCAACCTTAACAAACAAAAGAACATCATAAAATGATTGACAACTCAACCTTAACAAACAAAAGAACATCATAAAATGATTGACAACTCAACCTTAACAAACAAAAGAACATCATAAAATGATTGACAACTCAACCTTAACAAACAAAAGAACATCATAAAACGATTGACGACTCAACTTTAACTAACAAAAGAACATAAAACGATTGACAACTCAACCTTAACAAGCAAAAGAAATTCAATCTAAGCCTCGTTTTCATTCTCGCAAATGTCTATTACGCGCTGACTAAAATATGTGACGACAAAGAGAGATTTACTATCGAAAGATAAAACGAACGTGTTTCCGGATTTACAGTTAACGTGCGCCATTATGCCGGAACAAATGCCAAATCTACCTGTCCGTCACGTCTTCGTGTGATGTACTCAACTCTGTTCCAAACATCTCTCTATAAAAATCCGCCAAAAATCGAAATTAAGTCATTGTCCCAAAGAAACCTTAACAATTCTCTAATAACTTCGAAATATATTTGGGAACAACAAAACAAAAACATACCTGAATTCATTTAACAACAAATCTGAAATTCTTTCAATTTCTACTCCGTAGTCGTCCACAACCTATTCCCATTCATAAACATCTCATTATAGCGTTCCTCGTTTATCCAAACAGCTTCAACTTAAATAATGAACTAGCTGTTGGGAAAATCGAGGATGACATTTTTCTTCCGAAAAACAAAACAATTGGTCTTGAACAATTGATATGCCGCAAAACATTTTCAATGATTGCCTCTTTACAACAACAAGGAAATGATTCATAGCATACAGTAAGACAGGCGAATTTCTGTTAAGAGAGTCGTAATTCGTGTCCGTGTTACCTTATTTATAATTCTAAAACACGCGAGGTCTGTCAGGTGATTGGCCAGAAACAAAGTCAACGTCCATTGAAATAAATTTGAACAAACACTGTATATACTTCGTTAACATTAGCAACATCAGCATATTTCTATTCGGATGCAATTTTGAAAAATCCAGCGATAAATTTATAATACATGCTATACCATGACGTATCAATAGATGGTACCTTTTTTGTTCCTCCGGATTTTTTAGGGAACAAAGATCTTGGCGGAATGATTTCTGCTACTCTGTAGGTAAAGAAACGAATTATTTCTCACAAAACAATGGATTCATAATAGACATTGTGCGTCAAAATAATGGATTCACAATAAACATTGTGCGTCAAAACAATGGATTCATAATAGACATTGTATGTCAAAACAATGTATCAACAATAGACATTGTGTCAAAACAATGGATTCATAATAGACATTGTGTGTCAAAACAATGGATTCATAATAGACATTGTGTGTCAAAACAATGGATTCATAATAGACATTGTGTGTCAAAACAATGGATTCATAATAGACATTGTGTCAAAACAATGGATTCATAATAGACATTGCGTGTCAAAATTACTATACATGATGGTATTGTCGTAGAGTAGCAAATAAATTGATACCAATGTGAATAATGATCATGACAGAACTCTTTCTACAAATTAATTAGCCTTTATGATTCTTAGTAAGCTTTCAGAAGAAATAACAATCCATATTTATGTTTTAAATGGATTGTTTGAATGTGGCAAACAAGGATATTGACATTGAAGAACCTTGTAGTGATGTCTGTTTCTTTCTTCATTGGCACCAGTGGTTCATCCAGCGACAGGTCAATAACAACATACGTCTGCGCTTGCTTGAAATGCTATGAAAAGACGGATTCGTAGCTTTACAATCGCCTAAGTGTAAACATACCAACCTGCGCTTCTAACAGTTTGTCATCATGACCATCGCCAGATGTTGCTCCGTCGCCTTTAATATTGACCGTAGACAACTAACAAATAGCCAACCACTTAAAAGACTGAATTGCTCAACGCATTAGAATGCTACCAGTAACAAAACTTAAAATTGTAAAGGTTTCAAAAAGTCATTCATACACATTATGTTTTTCTTCGTTGCTAGCATAAAACTAGGTAACAACCTTATTTTTGTTCGTTTTGTTATTCTTCTGCTGGGCCATGGCACTTGCGTTGCGTTCCGCACTAATGCAACCCCGCACAATCTCCTCATTCAACACGCCTATTCTCTTCGTGACGCGCTCGACCTCATCTTCGTTGTAAGCGTGTATCTGGTAGCAACCACGTATAGTTGACACTCCGGGATACAGCAGGGGAGCCAGGTCAATGTAAGCCACACCATGATAAGTGCAGCTAACCGTTTCGTCTTTCCTCGCCGTGGCATTGGAACTTGTGGAGGTAACTTCGAACGGCCAGTACCGGTGGAAAGAGATTTTTTTTTGCAGACTAAACACACAACAATGAAACATGGGAATTGTGACAGGTTACAACCAGGTCACCATCGCAGAGAGACATTGGTTAGAAAACATCGGTGCTCAGTGTTCCACGTGACGCAAGGTTTGATCGTTTCACACTCCATCTGATGGTTTTCGTTCTTTAAAAAACAGAATCATGTTATCGAGCGTCAATATCTACATGTACAGTACCTCGCTATCTTGAAAATCTTTGTTCTCAACAAACTGTCCGATTTCACTAATCATTAAAGAAAATAAAACTAATTACATGTATAAAGAAATTCACTTTACTTTAATAGCAGATGTTTCAAATTAAGATAGAACTAAAATATTTTACGTGTTTGGTAGATAGAGACAATGTCCTGTCGCGGAGGCAACGCCACACCATTGTCTCTGTTTATTCGAGTCCTGAAATTGAATTAGATACCGTTAGTGATTTCAGAATATCTTGAGCAGAGGAAAATCAGCCACCTTCTCTGTGGCAGTCGTAAAAGTGCCATTTGGGATCACAATGAGGTTTTCACTCTAAAACAAAATAAATATAGTGTAAAAAATCTCTAACAAACAATAGTAATTAATTCGTAGATGTACGTAGAATTCCCTGACAGAAATTCATACAATTTCCCCTGACGGTTTCCCTGAACACTTTTGAAATTCCCAGATTTTCCCTGACTTGTAATATTGATATAGTGCAGTATAGTGTTATAAACAGAAGGGAAAAAGGGTAAGATATTAAAGAGCATGAGTGTCTCATCTTCCAGCAAATGACATTACACAGTAACACAAGTATTAAAACATTCACATATATTTGATGTAAAGAGCAACTTACGTCTTCTTCTAAAGGAATGGGTATGCATCCAACATATATACTCTGATTGCCACTATGGATCCAGGGATCTGGTAATGCATAGACACTTTCAACACAAATCTTTAACAGGTTTCTGTGGTAAAAAGAGTGAAAAACTAACTGTGTATTTTAGAAAATCAATAGATTTTGGTAAAAATAATTTCCAACAATATGCCTTACTAGATATATAAAAACGCACGTGAAAATTGCACTCTATATTCCCGTGATAAAAAATAACTGTGTCAGCCCGCCTTTGCGTGTGTTTATATAAATATGGACGTTATATCTACCTGTTGTGGTGTATATGTTCCGGCTTTCTACGGACTTACGCAATATAGGAATTCATAGAATACGCACCAATCTATAGATTGCCACCAATTCTATAGAACGCGCACCTTATATTCTATAAAATGCGCAAAGCAAAGCATGGTCAACGAGAGTCAGAGAGAGCTGTTTGATTGTTTTATTAAAGAAGCATACATAGAGAGAGATCACAAGAAGAGCAAGGCAGTCACTAAAGACAAGGCCAACACCATCATAGATGTTCTCAACAAGAATCCAGCAAAGAGCTACAGTCCTAAGTTCAAACACTGGATTAAGCAGTGGGGATTCTCACTAGTGAACTATGGCTGACTGACAAAAAGAGACCTCATTTTAGTACACCAGTCTCACTGACACACTGGGTAAGAGACCCATAAAGTCACAACACAACCTAGAATTCTTCCATAGAATAAGCAACTAATTTGGGTGCGCGTTCTATAGAATGGGCGGCAATCTATAGATTGCGTAAGTCCGTAGAAAGCGTGGAACATATATATATATTTGCAAATTACATTCCCTCTTAAACATAGCATAACCAAGTCACTTCACTTGTGTAATATTTTGTGCGTTTGTAATAGTCAGTTAATAACACCAAAAAGTTCACTGAAATTCATCCATGACTATATAATTTAAATCCAATATTTTTCAAACATTTGTCAACAAATCTTTTAAAAACTTTTTGTCTGGTATCATCATAGAGATAATTATGATATCGTTATTATGATGATGTGAAAAATAAAACATACGAGTTGCGCAAACATGATTCCCCCATGAGTGGTTTATCAACTGCGATCAGCACTTCAATCTCTGGCTACAACACACACACACATATATATAAAGCATAGCTCAGGAATGCTAAAATACAACCTACCAATGTTTGCGGCGCTTCAGATACTTTATTTAATGGCGCCGGTGGATGCACTAAACTTATCTCAGTGAACTCTTGCTTGCCTAGAAAAGGCAAAAAACTGCGGAATTGACAATTATGGATGCATTTGTATTGTATCAATAGCCAGTTTTTTGTTTTGTTTTTTGTAGTAAGGATACACAGGAGAGGCAGGGCCTATGTCTCAACAGAGTCCTGTGTATTGGAAAGAAAGATGAGTAAAAGAGACATAGACTAAGTGGAAGGTAGACAAGGGAGTATATGAGAAATAAGTGCAGAGGGCTGAAATAAGTAATGATTACTGAGTAATTTTCAAATGCTCTTTAATACAGAAGATGGTTTCATTGCGAAAAGTGTTCTCTTCTGTTTCACTGCACTATTGCGTACAATCACTAATTACCTTTAAGTAATGGCAACAAGTCAACACAGCAATAACCAAGCACATTCACTTTCTCTTCTTTTACTTTTTTATCTTTCGGCAAACTCTCGATCAAAGTCACTGAAAACAGTTTAAAGATAAAGACAGCACTGTTAAATGACACATTAGGGTTACGGCAGTAAATCAAATTAAACCTTAAATCACGTACAAACAAGCGGTTTCTGAGCGATTCCCTGGAAACAGGCAGGATCATGCGGATTCATGTTAATAGCGCACGAAAAATTGAAGACGACAGATTCCGAATCCGGTACTGACTCAATTTTCGGTGATTCTCCCAAAACCTGTGTTCCGTATTCCATCTTCACCGAAACAACAAGGTTGCTGTTCTTGTTGCTGTGCTGCACGGCAAAAAACATTTTGATAATAAAGAAAGAGACGATCGCAATGGAGACCTACCAGATGATGACATTTTACAACTGTCACATTGATCTTCTCAGCATAGAATTCCTCCTCGGTCATGATCTAATTATCTTATGCTGGAAAGGCAATAAATAGATACTAAGAAGCAATTATCAATGAAACTACGCATACAAAAGACATATTAAAAACAGATTATTATTTTATTCCAAACAGAGTTTCTCGCAGTTGTTTTTTATTGATTTTCCCCATCGCATTTCGCTCTATGTTTTCAACAAATTTAAAGACATATGGTCGGTAGTATGATGCCATGTTATTTTTGCACCAATTGTCAACTTCGTGCCGCGCCATTGACTCTTTAAGAACAATAACAGCGGCGACAATTTCACCCCATGTCTCGTGTGGAATTCCAAGCACGGCCGACTCTGAAATGTTTTCACAACTCAACAATTTTCGTTCCACATCCAACGCGCTTATTTTGTAGCCTCCACTCTTTATGATGTCAACCGATGTGCGACCGAGAATCCGAAATGCTTTCTTCGATTCATCATACATGGCAGTATCACCTTGGCAGTGATAACAAAAAGAACACTGTCAAATGGAGCCTTTTTAGGTATTCTCGACTACAATGATATTCTGACTATTTATGAAAGATTACCGGTTTTAAACCAAGAATCAGGAGTAAACACATCACTGGTTTCTTTCGCTTTGTTCCAGTATTCTTTGAACACCGAAGGTCCTTTAACCAGCAATTCGCCACTGGTTGTTGTCGCGTCATCTGTAACACACACAGTCGAGTGTGAACCATACACCAACTGCTCACCATCAGAAGATTGTATTTTTATCTCAACAGAAGCGAGCGGGTTGCCAACGTACCCTAGCATTGAAAACAACATTAATTGAAAAAAAATATGTATATAATATTTATCTCTATTTATTTACCTTTATATTTACACAGTATATAAATATTAGGTTAGAAAAATGTATAAGAAATCAAATACACATTGTAAACACATCATTTCAAATGGCATTTCCACACTCAATACTTTCAAGCACTGAACAACATGTTACATCTTCATTTGACTGTGCAGTCATGTTTGTGTTGTTATTTTTGTACCGGAGTACCGGTGGCCGCGATTGTGTGTTAAGTCGACGTGTCACGAGAATGCGGACCGGGGAGAACGGAGGGGCGTTGCTGGCATGCTGTCACGTATTTTCCATGCTGCCATGCTGGCACGTCTATTTTCCATGCTGGCTTGAAATTTATAACAAGTTTTTTAATGTACACGTTACACTTTTGAGAAGACAGATATAGACTCACCTTCGTGTATTTGTTTGAGACATAACAATTGGCGAAAAGGATAATAAGAACTATGGCTTCATCTGGCATGATTGGACATATGACGTCTTTTGATGTGGAAAATAATGAGGATTTTGTAGAGTATTCTGAGCGATTTGAAAATTATTTAGTAGTAAACCATGTAGTGGATGATGCCATGAAAAAGGCACTTTTTCTCTCAACAATCGGTGGACCGGCATATAAGTTATTGAGGAGCTTATGCAAGAACAATACAAAGGACAAGAGCTATGAACGGATAATAAAATTATTGACAGAGCATTTGAGACCTTTACCAAATTCGTTCGCGCAACGGTTTCAGTTTTACAAACGGGAAAGAAAGAATGGCGAATCTGTGAATGCATACATTGCAGAAATACGAAAGCAATCAGAGCATTGTGAATTTGGAAATAATCTTAATGAATATTTACGTGATAGATTTGTCTGCGGACTGAATAGTGAGAGTGCAGCAGAAGTTATTGACGATTAAAAATTTAACGTTAGAGAAAGCACTAGAGACTGCCAGAACAATTGAAGCAACATATCGAGATGCCAGAGCAATTCGTACTGATAAAGTGCCAGATAATGGTGAGACGGAGAATAATATTCATAAATTAGTTGCAAGGAATCGTGATGGAAATAAACGGAAATGTTTTCGCTGCGGAGATATGGGACATTTGGCTAATAGCTGTTTGTACAGTTTAGTGAAGTGTTATAATTGTGGGAAAGTTGGTCATTTGAAAAGGTGATGTCAATCAGAGAAGAACAAAGATGAGACTGTTAACGGGAAGTGGAAGAACGTCAGGATAAGGGCAATGGCTGCAAGCCAGGAGAGTGGTAGTGATAGTACCAAGGATGATGGTGATATCGATTTTTTGTCTTTGTACTCCTTGCATGTGAAGGTCGGGAGGGTGAATGAGCCAGTTATGGTGGGCGTGAAAATTAACGGAAAGGATTTGAGGATGGAGGTAGATACAGGTGTGGCGGTGTCAGTTATGAGTGCTTCAGCTTACAATCGGGTTAGAACAGGAAAGGAAGATCCGTTGGAGGAGTCGAATCTGAGGTTGAAGACATATACTGGTGAAGTGGTCAAACCAGAGGGTGTTGGAGTGGTAGATGTATCATACGGTGATCAAACTTGTCAGTTGCCAATAACGGTAGTTGAGGGAAATGTACCTTCTTTGCTAGGTAGGAATTGGTTGAGTCGATTTAAGGTGTGTTGGGAAGAGTTGTTTCCGATTAGTAGGGTCAACAAGGTTGGAAGTGTTGATTCACAATACAAAAAGTTGATGGAGGGTTTTCCTCGGGTTTTCACAGATGATCTAGGTTGTTTGAAGGGTTTCAAAGTTCATATCCCCGTTGCGAAAGAGGCTGTTCCGAAGTTTTTTAAGCCAAGACCAGTTCCTTGTGCATTGCGAGCAAGAGTTGAGGAGAAGTTGGATAAGCTTGAGAGACAAGGTGTGTGGAAAAAGGTTCAGTATTCGAGATGGACAGCACCTATTATTCCGGTGTTGAAGGATAGTAAGAATCCTACAAGGCCGATCAGGATATGTGGCGATTGCAAAGTTACAATTAACACAGCTGCTCCAGTGGATTCGTACCCT
This sequence comes from Candelabrum cocksii, assembly GCA_963930725.1. Lineage (NCBI taxonomy): Eukaryota > Metazoa > Cnidaria > Hydrozoa > Anthoathecata > Candelabridae > Candelabrum > Candelabrum cocksii. Next base: position 10,952,168 of record OZ005667.1, on the reverse strand, counting down.
ATACCAAACACCATTGACCAGCATCCTACATTACAAGGAGGCGAACGGTTTACCAAGTTGGATTTATCGCAGGCTTATCAGCAGTTAGAGCTTGATGAATCTTTGCAAGAGCTTTTAACGATAAATACCCATCAAGGTCTATATCGTCCGAGTAGACTTCAGTTGGCGTCGAAATTCACAATGTATACCGATCATAAGCCGTTGTTGAGTTTGTTTGCTGAGACAAGTGGGTTGCCTGCGCGGTCAGCTGCAAGAGTGTTAAGATGGGCATTGCTGTTGTCAGGATATAATTATGTTTTGCAATATCGTCTGGGTGATTCAAATCTGAATGCGGATGCACTAAGTCGTCTGCTTCTTGACGCCAAGAATGGACATGTTGATGGTAGGACGTTTTTGGTGGGGGTTGACAGTTTTTCGAAGTGGATTGAGGTAGAAGTTGTTGGAAATACCGATGCAAAAACTGCTGTTGGAGTTCTAAGGAAGTTATTTGCAACGCATGGGTTGCCGAGAGTTGTGGTCAGTGACAATGGACCAGGGTTTGTCAGCGAGGAGTTCAATGCATTTCTCCGAAAGAATGGTTTCAATCATCTTTTCTCTGCTCCATATCAACCGCCATCTAATGGTCAAGCGGAAAGAATTGTGCGTATACTAAAGGATTCATTGAAAACGTTAAAAGAAGGGAGTATCCATACCAAATTATGTTGTTTTCTGTTTAAGTATAGATTAACACCACATACTATGGTCGGTATTTCTCCTGCTGAACTATTATTCGGACGCCAACTGCAATCAGCTTTGACTCTAGTATGCTCAGATCTTCATGCAGATGTGACAGGGAAGCAACGTGTATATAAAGGGAAGCTTCACGCGTTTAACATCAATGACGATGTGATGATCAAGACGTATAGTGGTGATCAGAAATGTTTGTGGAAATATTGATTTCGAGGTTAGAACGGACGAGGGGCATGTGGCTCACAGACATGCAGATCAAATTGTCCGACGTGATAGTTCGAGCCAATGTCTAGTTGATGAGTCAATTTCTGTTGAAACTCCCAATTTGTCTACAGCTGAGGATTATAGGTCTGAAGCAGATAGTAGTGGTTTTGGAAAGTTAGAGAGTTATCCAGACAGTCGAGGTGAGGAGTCAACAAAGGTTGTTCCGAAAGAGGATGCTGATCATGCTGGGGCAGGTGTTTTGATTTCAAGTAAGGGTGCGATTTCTAGTGAGACAATTGTGGCGGAGCCAAGACGTTCTGGGAGAATGAGGCGTAGACCGGCTTACTTAAGGGAGTATGATTCTTAGGGTGGAGGATTGTTACATCTTCATTTGACTGTGCAGTCATGTTTGTTATTTTTGTACCGGAGTACCGGTGGCCGAGATCATGTGTTAAAGGGATTCCCAAGTTCTCATACATATTTAACATATATAAATAAAAATCTAATAAAAAAAAAGAATCGAATTTGTCCCAAACATAACAAATAACAACTTAACTAGTTATTCTGTATTTTAAATGGTTGTTGTTCAATGTGATGCTTTCTCTTTGACTTTCTTCCGGCAATGTTTATTTCTAACTAGGGTTCAGACCTCATTGTCCGTATAAGGCAAAAAGGAGAGGTAATCATTTGTTGTGACGTACATGTTACGTAGTTTTGATGTATGAGATTAAAATTAGTTTGTAAGCCGGTTTCTGCATATATTTGTTGTTAAAGCGCTACAACAACTTTTGCGTGATGAAAAACAGCGTTTATAAACAAGCACTAACTGGTAAGAAAACGAGTCATGGCTCCAGTCTGCACTGAAACAAAAGACAATATCATTGAGCGATCGAAAAAATATTCACGTCTTCACGCAATTTGATTTACCTTAAGAAAATTTCGTGATTGACAGGTCTAAAAACTGTGAATTTCAAAGAATTTATTTTCACGGATGAGGTAATATACCTGAATTTCGCGGAATTTATTTTCGCGGTTTGCAGAGTTTAGGGGAATAGTTAGTACTGTATTTTCTTTATTTTCATTTTCATTAAGTTTTGCGGAATTTAATTTTGCAATTTACGAAAAACGTTTACGAAGAACATTACAATTAAAAACAAACATGACAGCAAAAAAGGTTCAGTTAAATAAGGATTTTAGTGGGAGAAACACGATTGTTTAGCAAGGTTTTCTTGGAACATCCTCAAATAGTTTGCATATCCCAATCGATCTCCTATTCGTAGCCAGTAACGTGTCACATGCTCCTAATTGTGGTCGTCGTAACAGCCATGGTTTAACCCACACACTCCTAGCCTTCCTCTGTTTCATTTTTTTTCCTATAGCTAAATAGCGACCATGGCTGTTGCAGCAGCTAGATCCACACTCAGCGCGTGCAAGATTAGAAAAAGTTATTACTTAATTTTTGAAAACATTTGTATGAGCGTGTAAGCATACAGAAAAATTGGCCAACTAGTTGTGTCATACAAATCTTATCATACAAACTGGAGTGTGTTAAGGCTGATTTCCATCAAGACCGGCTTAACACAAGAGATGTCTGGAATTTAAATCAAATATATTGAAACTCGTTTTCTGGATGAGCTAAATTACGCATAACGTGTGAAAACACCTGGGAAGTCATAAAGAAAAAATAGACAGAACAATTTTCTGATATAATAAGGAAGCAAATCACAACAAAGTTAGTAAACAGATAAATATTTATAGTAATGCCATCATTAAATTGAATTTGGTTGATTTCACGGCGATTGATGTGTTCAATGATTGACTCTTCAATGTATGAAATTTCACTGCCGTCCACACTTTCTTTATCCTTATCATCATGTTTCTTATTTTTCCGTGAAGTTTTTTTGTTTGGCTCAAAGCGATAAGGTTGAACAGACATTTCTATTCCAAAAGCAAACAATACGCAACGATGTTACATACCTTGTACGTCACAGGTCGCGTTATACCAAAGAGGTTTGAACCGAGGTTTAAAAATGTAAACATCGTGAAAATTTTAATGGCGGATAAAACATGAGACTTTCTTCATTGTTTTAGAGGATTAGAGATAGCGACTTTAAAAACAAGTTATCGTATTATTTTTTACATTCGGTTTTCAGTTATTGTAATAATGTTTGTATGAGAACTTGGGAATCCCTTTTAAGTCGACGTGTCATGAGAATGCAGACCAGGGAGAACGGAGGGGCGTGCAATTTATAACGAGTTTTTTAATGTACACGTTACACTTTTGAGAAGACAGATATAGACTCACCTTCGTGTATTTATTTGAGACATAACACAACATCCTTATGAAAATGTCATGCCCTAGTTTATTTTGCCCTCCTCAGCATTAGTAAATCCTCAAATTGGCCCTCTGGGGGCTAATTAATTTAAGATTTTTTTAAGTGGGGGTTTATTCGAGGAGGGGGGCTATTCGAGGAGGGGCTAATAAAAATATATGGTATGACTAACCCAGAAAAAAGATATATGCATTTGTTCATCAATACTTGTTCGGTACGTGTTGAACTGGTACGTATTCAGTTCAAAATATCAATGTCCTCGGCATCATCGATTGCTTCATCGAGGATCAAGTAAGGTGGGCAAGCCTCTTGTATATTTGTATCTCCAGGAACGAACAGATTTTCCTCTGTGCCGTCGAGCAATTGTAACTCATAAACTCATATTATAAATGATATAATATGTTCCCGATTTAGCCCCCATGAGGGTTTAAGTAAATACAAAATTTGAGCGGGGGGGGGGGGGGGGGAGAGGGCTAATAAAAAAATTTAGATTCAATGATGGGGGCTTATTCGAGAGGAGGGGGGTCAATTCGAGGATTTACGGTAATAGGAGATGGGCACCTTAAAGAAGATCGAATAGAACTTAACATTACAGAAATATCAAGTTAAATTAGTAAGTGAAGGAGAAGTAACAATCATCATTGGCCTCTTTGTTTAACGCCCATTCTAAATGCTTTTCGATACAGGTTTAACAGATTCAAAAGAATATTTGAGTGTATTCTAAGCATACGATGAAGGTTTATTAATGAAGCAGATGTTTTACAGCCTAACAAGAGGAGCGTTTCTTATTTCATAAAATTGTTGAGTAATAAAAAAAAACACTTTTAACTTTCAGTACCTGGAATCCTGTCACCTTGCAAAGGATTCGAAAGTGCCATACCAATTTCTGTCATGCCGTATCTTTCAAGCAGTCTATGGCCGGTAATCTCCTCCCAGCGTAACATAACAGAGGAAGGCAAAGATGCTGATCCACTAATCATCAGTCTGAACAAAAACCATCGTATCAAGGTTTAAGTCTATATCCAGGGAGAACAATGATCCTTCCCTGAAAGTTAACAGTTAGTTTACTAAGACAATCAGAAATTAAGAATAAGCAAATATGAAACCGTAACGGTCTCGGAATATAAACTAAAGAGGTCGATTCAATGTGCAAAATTTGAGTTAATTAATTAATTTAAACGGATCTTAACTCCTGGTCAGAAAAATACATATTTTATTGTTTTGACCATATTATAACTCAACCATTTTTATCTTAGTTTGCATTATGCGATGAACTCAATTCACAGCTTGGTTTGTTTCGTGAATGCAAGAACAGGGAGGCCATTCAACATCTTTAATCAAATTTTAGGCAATTTTGAAATTAAATTTTAGAAATCGATGAAACCAGCGAAATGGGTGGAATTGACCTAAATGTATATGAAAATCTAAGGACATTTGTGCCAAATTTTGGAACGTTTTCTAAAAGTCTTTTAGACTTTTCGGAAGAATGGCACTAGACATTATCTTTTTATGAACTAAAAAGTGCCACAATATAAACGTGTTCAGCAGGTGGTCACCCTGAATAACCACTTAACTACAGGCATTAAAAAGTGCCACAATATAAACGTGTTCAGCAGGTGGTCACCCTGAATAACCACTTAACTACAGGCACTAAAAAGTGCCACAATATAAACGTGTTCAGCAGGTGGTCACCCTGAATAACCACTTAACTACAGGCATTAAAAAGTGCCACAATATAAACGTGTTCAGCAGGTGGTCACCCTGAATAACCACTTAACTACAGGCACTAAAAAGTGCCACAATATAAACGTGTTCAGCAGGTGGTCACCCTGAATAACCACTTAACTACAGGCATTCAGGATGGATGACTATTATATACATGTAATCACAAAAACACAAACCTCATTTTCTCAGACAGGATATTTTTCACCTGCAGTTTCTTCTGCTTTGGGAAAGAGTTGTTGTAATGTTTGATTAGGAGGCTGTAAATGGTAGGCACGGCATGAAAAACTGTAATAACATCACGTTCCAGCAAGTGGTGCCATACCTTAAAAAGCGAAACATAAGAAAATTTCATTGTCCTCCCCCAATTTTTTTTAATTTTTCAAATAATTGTCACGAAAAATCAGAATAAAAAACCTTTTCTGCATTGAAGTCGGAAAGCATTATGCATACAGCACCATTCCATAATGTAAGGGAGAGAGCGTTAACGATGCCATGCACATGGTGCAATGGTAGCACATGCAAAACACTGTCATGCTCAGAAACTCCCCACATTGAAGTTAGTAACTCGTGTTGGGTGTTCAACATTCCAAATGTCCACACAACTCCTTTAGGTGGACCGGTTGTACCGCTAGTGTAGACAATCATTGCCTTTTTGTTGGCCAAATCCTTTTCAGACCACATGTTTGGAACTCGGTTGCCCACATGAGAAGAAAGATTTGCGCAATTAACAGGCATTATTGGAATCCCTAAACTCTTGGGTATATTATTGTGAAATTTGTCAGTAAAAAGTAGCATTGAAGACTGCGAGTCTTTTATCACATACTCAAGGTCACCAGTTGTGTGTGTTTTGCACAATGGGACAAGTGTTGCCCCTGACAGCCAACAGGCCCACTGGGTGATGGTGAAGGATGAATTGTTTTCACACAATAAGGCAATTCGTTCGCCATTAACACAAGGATAAGCTCTCGCGATTAGTTCAGCGAGTGTCGAAGCTCTCTTCAATAAGTCTTCGTAAGTCAGCACTTCGTTCTCGTCGATGATTGCTCGAGATTTTAAATGTTCAGGCGCACAGAAAAATGGCAGCCTTGTAACGCCCGTAGTACATTTCCGAAGTTTCAACCGCAGAGCACATTGCAAGGAGTCACGAGGTACAAATCTCCAAAACATTGTAGGAAATATTAAACTTAGCAATAAATCATCACACATTAAAACGAATATTGAGTGGCATAAAATGGGTGCAATAGAGATGTTTCTAAACAGTAGTTGCAAAACACTAATCAAAACATATATGTGATATATAAACAAATAACGTACATTAAAATGAATCTTTGGTACACTACGATTTTCCAGAAACAATAATTATACAATCGTCCATTTGGTTTATGCTTTCAGATAGTTCGTTCTTCAATCCACCATACAAAAGTATCTCATTGGAGCCGACATTGGCGGTGAACAGTTTGCGATGCGGTGGCGATGGGTGAAGGTACTTGTAATCAGTCCAAGCACACTGCCATTTGGTGAGCAGCTCAGTACAATCTAACACGTACATCTGAAGATGTCGTCTTCCACTCGATAAAGATACCGTTGTTTTCAGACGGCCACACGTGCAGTATTCCGCACTTTCTAAACAACGCAATAACAATTTTTAATCTTCTCACAGCCTTCATTTTTAGTCAATGGATATATTGTGACAATAACCATGAGCATCACGCTTTGGATTTTACAGTAAAAAGTGCCAAGTTTTTGATACTAAATCTAATATTTAAAATATCTAATATCCTGATCATTATCAATTTGTTGGTCATCATCATCATCATCATCATCATCATCATCATCATCATCATCATCATCATCATCATCATCATCATCATCATCATCATCATCATCATCATCATCATCATCATCATCATCATCATCATCATCATCATCATCATTTACATTTTTCATGTCTATTTTCCATGCTAGCATGGGTTAGATGAGGTTTCAACAGATGATATTCCCCACAATTTTGTAGGTTTAATCATTTGATGATTCATTGGAGCAGATGATTTTTACAGCTGGATGCCCTTCCTAACGCCAACCCCAGTAAGAGGAAAAACAGTGGCGAGTTAACCCACGCAAGATACCAACTTTGCATTTTAAACTCCATCAACAAAGAAACATTCATAAAAATCTCTCTCCAGCTCTGGATCATCTCCCCATTTATAGAACTACAACCACCCCTCTATCTAGTATTGGTATTGGGGTACCAACTATGACAACAGTAGATTTACAGAACAATGCATACCTGCCGGTTTTGTTTGAGGTATTGGAAGGTTTTGTATCGCACCATGACAATATGGGCATTGTTTTTCCTCGCTGAACGTAACAACATTGCCGTTCACCATGACGGAATCATGGCACCATAAATCGGGGGGCTGGTGTATTTCGTTGTGTACTTTGACTTCCGTCCATAACCATGTCGAAACATCTAACAACCATACATCTCCATACAGCTGAAAGAACACAGTTTCTACAGGATACAGACCAATTTCGACAATGATATGGGGCCCAAAGTCAATCATAGGATGTGTTAACAAAACACTAATTTAGTTCTCACAATTAGTTTGCATATGAACAAAATGTCTTAACTTCATCACATTGTTCGTTTAAAGTAAATTTAATGCTTTCTCATTAATTCTTTTTTTACCTTTTTATTTTTAAAAGTATATTATCCTGAAAATACTTTTATTACTTTATTAAATTATAAATTTCAAATAATCATAATTTTAACATTATTCATAAAAAACAAAAATTAAATCAAGATAAAAATGTTGTTGGCTTGACAACGTTTTAATGTTATTGTTCCTTTATTTATATGTAATTTTTATTATGTTAAAAAAAATACAACTAAATACGAAAAGAAACTAGACATTTATGACAAACATTTAGAAGCTGGAAAATTTTTTCAAACTAAGTTGTAGAATGTAATTATCACAAAACATAGCCTGTGACAATGGAATTAACAAGGACAAACATCATTTGTGTTGTATGTTTTACGACTTAAAAGTAATTAGCAGCAAAAAGATAATTAATCAAGCTTATACTGGTTATGTCTAGTATGGGCAGCTTAAATGCAGATTTCCTTCTCCATGCTTTGTTGGCGTTACCAAAATTGTAAAAGCAAGTTGACCCTGAGCCTAGTTTGCATGGCTATGAATAATATTTGTAATATCTTTAATTCTAGGGACACGCTGGTTACAGCTATACGTGAAATTTCGCTCCTTTAATTTCGCCACTAACGATGTCCATCTTTTTCTGTATGAACGCCTTGTATGTTATTCTAATTGCGTTTTCGAACAACAGAATGTATTCTACCTTTTTGAAATCATCTCCACAACCCCCAACAATCATAATCTTTGTATCGTTTATCGTAAACTAAAACCGAAAAGAATATCAGCAAAATTGCGACAGTCCGGTCATTAATTACTTGAGAATGGCCAAATCTTTCAGCTGGTTTCTTTCCACGTATAAACGGCCTGTTCCATTTCAAGGTCTCCATGTCTAAAACCCATACATCATTCAGTCTAAAGAAACAAATAGTAAAACAATAAACACGTAGACACAAGTATGATTCAGACCTGTTTGATCTTTGGGAGCCACCAAACAGAACCATTTTGATTCCAATAACAGATGCCGCATGGCCGGCCCTTGCTGACGGATTACTCTGCATCGTAAGTCGCTCCCACTTAGATTCGTTAACATGAAAGATTTGAGTGTCATCAAAAAAGCGGGGCCCAATAATGATTCGGTCCTGAGGCGGTTGACACCATCCCCCAAAGATCACAAACTTTCCTTTGTAAGGTATCGTTTCGTAGAGGTGTGGCGTTGATTTTTGTTTGTAAGCCACCATTGAGCAACACTCTCTTGGTGCTGGCATGAGACCTTCCGTTTTCACCTTCTTCCATGTACGCGTTGACAAATCTAACCTGTACAAATCGTTGTATGCCGAGCTGGAATTGCTCTCCAGCGTCGAGCCGCAAAACATGTACAGATACTGGCCGAGTACAACTGCAGAATGCGAAAACCGCGGGGCTGGCACATTCACAAACGGTCTTTGTATTTTCGAACGAATTGTGTCGCCGCAATACCGCCCCGGGAGCAATGTATCTGTGATGTCGTAGGAGCGCTGTCGAAATATTTGCCACTTGATGTTCAAGTTCCGAATATTTTCGTTGAAAACTCGACGGCAATGACCTTCATGGGTTGCAATGAAATGATACCATTTGCGGTTGACGAGTTTCAGACATTTCATGTCATTGTAGGGCGAGAGGTAAGAGACGATTTTTAAGATTAACTCGTCCGGAATTATCTCAAAAAAGCATTCGTTATCAACGAAATTCTGTTCAAAGAAGTTGTCATTGGCATTTTCCATGACAACTTGACATTAGTAGTAAGAAAGTCTAAGTAAGTAAGTAAAAAACAAATGAATCTGAAAACACATAAAATATACACTGAATACGAAAGACTTTTCACATTAAAATGAATACAGTTGCAAAAGAATATACGAAAAACAGAGAGAAAGAGAAATATTTTTTCTTGTGAACAGAACTGTAATAATCATAAACTGTAATGAAATGCATAACAAATTCAACTGATTAATAGAGAAACAAGAGAATAATAAAAGGTTTTTTTCATTTTTTGAAACCCATTTTGTGTCAACTTACCAAATATTTGTGTTTGGATATAAATGCATGTATGTTTGCATACCTTAAGAGAAGAAATTTTCGCGGAAGAAAATTTCGCGATTAACAGGTCTAAAAACTACAAATTTCGCGGAATTTATCTTCGCGGATGAGGTAATATATCTGAATTTCGCAGAATTTATTTTCGCGGTGGGCAGAATTTAGGGGAATATTTAGTACTGTATTTTCTTATATTTTTAATTGCATGTTAAGTGACACTAAAAAAACAAGAGAAAAATTGAATTTCACGGATTTATTCGCGGAAAAGGCATTTTCATTAAGTTTCGAGGAATTTAATTTCGCGATGTAGGGCCAAAATCGTAAAAATTAATTCCGCGAAAGTTTCTTCCGGCGAAAATTTCTTCAAATCTCAAAAACAGACTTCCATACAAATCGAAAGTACCGATTCCTCACCTAGCAACGTCCACGGAAGCACGTGGTTGAAGTGAAGGTACGAAGTAGCTTCGAACAATTCACCGGCTACTTTGTACTGTTCATTTAAGGAACAAATCAGCGCGTTGAGCAGCAAACTGAAGATGGCGAATTAACGAACGTTGAAAATATCAACTCTAAACGTTCAATTGTACGAACCCGTGTTGATGACGTTGGTCAATAGCCACCACTTCTTTGAAGCATTCTTCCGCCTGTTCGATCAAAAACAACAGGAGCTAAGCGACGGAAAACAATGAATGACAATGTTACCCTTGAAACATCTTCGATGAGCAGACAAAATTTCCCGTACTCCATCCAGCATTCAATGTTATTCCTGTCCATTGCTATTCTCTATGGAGTAAAGGAGAACACGCGTGTGGTTAACCAGCTCAGAGAAACCGAAACCTACATTTTGGTGATGCTTGGCGGCGACATCAAACAGGAACAACAGCTTCAACGAAAACATTCCAGTAAACAAACAAACACTTAAGTTTAAATACCTACCTCTGCTTCTTTGGCAAAACGTAGCAACGTACTGATGTCGTTACTAGGCGATGGGATCTTAGGGGTCGCTTCTGCAGCTAGGTACTATGAATTCAACAGCGTTTGGTGGAAGGGAAAACTCTCAAAGTATACACGGCACGCACCTTATTCAGTCTCGCGTGTGCTTCATCCAGAAGGAACTGGTATAACTCGCTGATGAAATCTCGAAGTTGCTCGGGGTTTTCAAAGTCGGTTTTATAAGAGTATTTCTCTCTCACTAGTTTCACGATGAAGAACTGGAGAGGAAATTGAAGGAGAATTTCAACACTGTTGTGCTTTTAAGAGGAAAAATATTTTCAGTATATCGAAATTTGCACGACTTTCTATTGTTAAAAAAAATAACTCAATGGGAATGTCAGGAACGTATCGACAATCTCTTACGAACAATTTTCAGTCGTTCAATCGATCGCGGTTAATTATGGTTCACTGCTATTATTGAAGCTTCATTGAGCGATGATTCTCTTTAACATAATTCAAAATTGATTGGATTGCGTACATGATATTCGAGACTGACCTTCAATTGTTCTTTCATGGTGAAGTACTTTCCCGAAGCGTTCAACTCATATAGAAACGTCTTCTTCCTAAACACGTTCACTTCTGTGCAACATACAACAACTAAAATCATTGTTCAACTACCTTGCAAGATAGCAATGTAAAATTTAAGCAATTCCCTAAAGGTCATAACTAACAAAAGAACATCATAAAATGATTAACAACTCAACCCTAACTAACAAAAGAACATCATAAAACGATCGACAACTCAACCTTAACAAGCAAAAGAACATCATAAAATGATTGACAACTCAACCTTAACAAACAAAAGAACATCATAAAATGATTAACAACTCAACCTTAACAAACAAAAGAACATCATAAAACGATCGACAACTCAACCTTAACAAACAAAAGAACATCATAAAATGATTGACAACTCAACCTTAACAAACAAAAGAACATCATAAAATGATTGACAACTCAACCTTAACAAACAAAAGAACATCATAAAATGATTGACAACTCAACCTTAACAAACAAAAGAACATCATAAAACGATTGACGACTCAACTTTAACTAACAAAAGAACATAAAACGATTGACAACTCAACCTTAACAAGCAAAAGAAATTCAATCTAAGCCTCGTTTTCATTCTCGCAAATGTCTATTACGCGCTGACTAAAATATGTGACGACAAAGAGAGATTTACTATCGAAAGATAAAACGAACGTGTTTCCGGATTTACAGTTAACGTGCGCCATTATGCCGGAACAAATGCCAAATCTACCTGTCCGTCACGTCTTCGTGTGATGTACTCAACTCTGTTCCAAACATCTCTCTATAAAAATCCGCCAAAAATCGAAATTAAGTCATTGTCCCAAAGAAACCTTAACAATTCTCTAATAACTTCGAAATATATTTGGGAACAACAAAACAAAAACATACCTGAATTCATTTAACAACAAATCTGAAATTCTTTCAATTTCTACTCCGTAGTCGTCCACAACCTATTCCCATTCATAAACATCTCATTATAGCGTTCCTCGTTTATCCAAACAGCTTCAACTTAAATAATGAACTAGCTGTTGGGAAAATCGAGGATGACATTTTTCTTCCGAAAAACAAAACAATTGGTCTTGAACAATTGATATGCCGCAAAACATTTTCAATGATTGCCTCTTTACAACAACAAGGAAATGATTCATAGCATACAGTAAGACAGGCGAATTTCTGTTAAGAGAGTCGTAATTCGTGTCCGTGTTACCTTATTTATAATTCTAAAACACGCGAGGTCTGTCAGGTGATTGGCCAGAAACAAAGTCAACGTCCATTGAAATAAATTTGAACAAACACTGTATATACTTCGTTAACATTAGCAACATCAGCATATTTCTATTCGGATGCAATTTTGAAAAATCCAGCGATAAATTTATAATACATGCTATACCATGACGTATCAATAGATGGTACCTTTTTTGTTCCTCCGGATTTTTTAGGGAACAAAGATCTTGGCGGAATGATTTCTGCTACTCTGTAGGTAAAGAAACGAATTATTTCTCACAAAACAATGGATTCATAATAGACATTGTGCGTCAAAATAATGGATTCACAATAAACATTGTGCGTCAAAACAATGGATTCATAATAGACATTGTATGTCAAAACAATGTATCAACAATAGACATTGTGTCAAAACAATGGATTCATAATAGACATTGTGTGTCAAAACAATGGATTCATAATAGACATTGTGTGTCAAAACAATGGATTCATAATAGACATTGTGTCAAAACAATGGATTCATAATAGACATTGCGTGTCAAAATTACTATACATGATGGTATTGTCGTAGAGTAGCAAATAAATTGATACCAATGTGAATAATGATCATGACAGAACTCTTTCTACAAATTAATTAGCCTTTATGATTCTTAGTAAGCTTTCAGAAGAAATAACAATCCATATTTATGTTTTAAATGGATTGTTTGAATGTGGCAAACAAGGATATTGACATTGAAGAACCTTGTAGTGATGTCTGTTTCTTTCTTCATTGGCACCAGTGGTTCATCCAGCGACAGGTCAATAACAACATACGTCTGCGCTTGCTTGAAATGCTATGAAAAGACGGATTCGTAGCTTTACAATCGCCTAAGTGTAAACATACCAACCTGCGCTTCTAACAGTTTTTCATCATGACCATCGCCAGATGTTGCTCCGTCGCCTTTAATATTGACCGTAGACAACTAACAAATAGCCAACCACTTAAAAGACTGAATTGCTCAACGCATTAGAATGCTACCAGTAACAAAACTTAAAATTGTAAAGGTTTCAAAAAGTCATTCATACACATTATGTTTTTCTTCGTTGCTAGCATAAAACTAGGTAACAACCTTATTTTTGTTCGTTTTGTTATTCTTCTGCTGGGCCATGGCACTTGCGTTGCGTTCCGCACTAATGCAACCCCGCACAATCTCCTCATTCAACACGCCTATTCTCTTCGTGACGCGCTCGACCTCATCTTCGTTGTAAGCGTGTATCTGGTAGCAACCACGTATAGTTGACACTCCGGGATACAGCAGGGGAGCCAGGTCAATGTAAGCCACACCATGATAAGTGCAGCTAACCGTTTCGTCTTTCCTCGCCGTGGCATTGGAACTTGTGGAGGTAACTTCGAACGGCCAGTACCGGTGGAAAGAGATTTTTTTTTGCAGACTAAACACACAACAATGAAACATGGGAATTGTGACAGGTTACAACCAGGTCACCATCGCAGAGAGACATTGGTTAGAAAACATCGGTGCTCAGTGTTCCACGTGACGCAAGGTTTGATCGTTTCACACTCCATCTGATGGTTTTCGTTCTTTAAAAAACAGAATCATGTTATCGAGCGTCAATATCTACATGTACAGTACCTCGCTATCTTGAAAATCTTTGTTCTCAACAAACTGTCCGATTTCACTAATCATTAAAGAAAATAAAACTAATTACATGTATAAAGAAATTCACTTTACTTTAATAGCAGATGTTTCAAATTAAGATAGAACTAAAATATTTTACGTGTTTGGTAGATAGAGACAATGTCCTGTCGCGGAGGCAACGCCACACCATTGTCTCTGTTTATTCGAGTCCTGAAATTGAATTAGATACCGTTAGTGATTTCAGAATATCTTGAGCAGAGGAAAATCAGCCACCTTCTCTGTGGCAGTCGTAAAAGTGCCATTTGGGATCACAATGAGGTTTTCACTCTAAAACAAAATAAATATAGTGTAAAAAATCTCTAACAAACAATAGTAATTAATTCGTAGATGTACGTAGAATTCCCTGACAGAAATTCATACAATTTCCCCTGACGGTTTCCCTGAACACTTTTGAAATTCCCAGATTTTCCCTGACTTGTAATATTGATATAGTGCAGTATAGTGTTATAAACAGAAGGGAAAAAGGGTAAGATATTAAAGAGCATGAGTGTCTCATCTTCCAGCAAATGACATTACACAGTAACACAAGTATTAAAACATTCACATATATTTGATGTAAAGAGCAACTTACGTCTTCTTCTAAAGGAATGGGTATGCATCCAACATATATACTCTGATTGCCACTATGGATCCAGGGATCTGGTAATGCATAGACACTTTCAACACAAATCTTTAACAGGTTTCTGTGGTAAAAAGAGTGAAAAACTAACTGTGTATTTTAGAAAATCAATAGATTTTGGTAAAAATAATTTCCAACAATATGCCTTACTAGATATATAAAAACGCACGTGAAAATTGCACTCTATATTCCCGTGATAAAAAATAACTGTGTCAGCCCGCCTTTGCGTGTGTTTATATAAATATGGACGTTATATCTACCTGTTGTGGTGTATATGTTCCGGCTTTCTACGGACTTACGCAATATAGGAATTCATAGAATACGCACCAATCTATAGATTGCCACCAATTCTATAGAACGCGCACCTTATATTCTATAAAATGCGCAAAGCAAAGCATGGTCAACGAGAGTCAGAGAGAGCTGTTTGATTGTTTTATTAAAGAAGCATACATAGAGAGAGATCACAAGAAGAGCAAGGCAGTCACTAAAGACAAGGCCAACACCATCATAGATGTTCTCAACAAGAATCCAGCAAAGAGCTACAGTCCTAAGTTCAAACACTGGATTAAGCAGTGGGGATTCTCACTAGTGAACTATGGCTGACTGACAAAAAGAGACCTCATTTTAGTACACCAGTCTCACTGACACACTGGGTAAGAGACCCATAAAGTCACAACACAACCTAGAATTCTTCCATAGAATAAGCAACTAATTTGGGTGCGCGTTCTATAGAATGGGCGGCAATCTATAGATTGCGTAAGTCCGTAGAAAGCGTGGAACATATATATATATTTGCAAATTACATTCCCTCTTAAACATAGCATAACCAAGTCACTTCACTTGTGTAATATTTTGTGCGTTTGTAATAGTCAGTTAATAACACCAAAAAGTTCACTGAAATTCATCCATGACTATATAATTTAAATCCAATATTTTTCAAACATTTGTCAACAAATCTTTTAAAAACTTTTTGTCTGGTATCATCATAGAGATAATTATGATGTCGTTATTATGATGATGTGAAAAATAAAACATACGAGTTGCGCAAACATGATTCCCCCATGAGTGGTTTATCAACTGCGATCAGCACTTCAATCTCTGGCTACAACACACACACACACATATATAAAGCATAGCTCAGGAATGCTAAAATACAACCTACCAATGTTTGCGGCGCTTCAGATACTTTATTTAATGGCGCCGGTGGATGCACTAAACTTATCTCAGTGAACTCTTGCTTGCCTAGAAAAGGCAAAAAACTGCGGAATTGACAATTATGGATGCATTTGTATTGTATCAATAGCCAGTTTT
The DNA here is from genome assembly GCA_963930725.1 of Candelabrum cocksii. Classification (NCBI taxonomy): domain Eukaryota; kingdom Metazoa; phylum Cnidaria; class Hydrozoa; order Anthoathecata; family Candelabridae; genus Candelabrum; species Candelabrum cocksii. The sequence continues at coordinate 10,936,075 of OZ005667.1, read as the reverse complement.
TTGTTTTGTTTTTTGTAGTAAGGATACACAGGAGAGGCAGGGCCTATGTCTCAACAGAGTCCTGTGTATTGGAAAGAAAGATGAGTAAAAGAGACATAGACTAAGTGGAAGGTAGACAAGGGAGTATATGAGAAATAAGTGCAGAGGGCTGAAATAAGTAATGATTACTGAGTAATTTTCAAATGCTCTTTAATACAGAAGATGGTTTCATTGCGAAAAGTGTTCTCTTCTGTTTCACTGCACTATTGCGTACAATCACTAATTACCTTTAAGTAATGGCAACAAGTCAACACAGCAATAACCAAGCACATTCACTTTCTCTTCTTTTACTTTTTTATCTTTCGGCAAACTCTCGATCAAAGTCACTGAAAACAGTTTAAAGATAAAGACAGCACTGTTAAATGACACATTAGGGTTACGGCAGTAAATCAAATTAAACCTTAAATCACGTACAAACAAGCGGTTTCTGAGCGATTCCCTGGAAACAGGCAGGATCATGCGGATTCATGTTAATAGCGCACGAAAAATTGAAGACGACAGATTCCGAATCCGGTACTGACTCAATTTTCGGTGATTCTCCCAAAACCTGTGTTCCGTATTCCATCTTCACCGAAACAACAAGGTTGCTGTTCTTGTTGCTGTGCTGCACGGCAAAAAACATTTTGATAATAAAGAAAGAGACGATCGCAATGGAGACCTACCAGATGATGACATTTTACAACTGTCACATTGATCTTCTCAGCATAGAATTCCTCCTCGGTCATGATCTAATTATCTTATGCTGGAAAGGCAATAAATAGATACTAAGAAGCAATTATCAATGAAACTACGCATACAAAAGACATATTAAAAACAGATTATTATTTTATTCCAAACAGAGTTTCTCGCAGTTGTTTTTTATTGATTTTCCCCATCGCATTTCGCTCTATGTTTTCAACAAATTTAAAGACATATGGTCGGTAGTATGATGCCATGTTATTTTTGCACCAATTGTCAACTTCGTGCCGCGCCATTGACTCTTTAAGAACAATAACAGCGGCGACAATTTCACCCCATGTCTCGTGTGGAATTCCAAGCACGGCCGACTCTGAAATGTTTTCACAACTCAACAATTTTCGTTCCACATCCAACGCGCTTATTTTGTAGCCTCCACTCTTTATGATGTCAACCGATGTGCGACCGAGAATCCGAAATGCTTTCTTCGATTCATCATACATGGCAGTATCACCTTGGCAGTGATAACAAAAAGAACACTGTCAAATGGAGCCTTTTTAGGTATTCTCGACTACAATGATATTCTGACTATTTATGAAAGATTACCGGTTTTAAACCAAGAATCAGGAGTAAACACATCACTGGTTTCTTTCGCTTTGTTCCAGTATTCTTTGAACACCGAAGGTCCTTTAACCAGCAATTCGCCACTGGTTGTTGTCGCGTCATCTGTAACACACACAGTCGAGTGTGAACCATACACCAACTGCTCACCATCAGAAGATTGTATTTTTATCTCAACAGAAGCGAGCGGGTTGCCAACGTACCCTAGCATTGAAAACAACATTAATTGAAAAAAAATATGTATATAATATTTATCTCTATTTATTTACCTTTATATTTACACAGTATATAAATATTAGGTTAGAAAAATGTATAAGAAATCAAATACACATTGTAAACACATCATTTCAAATGGCATTTCCACACTCAATACTTTCAAGCACTGAACAACATGTTACATCTTCATTTGACTGTGCAGTCATGTTTGTGTTGTTATTTTTGTACCGGAGTACCGGTGGCCGCGATTGTGTGTTAAGTCGACGTGTCACGAGAATGCGGACCGGGGAGAACGGAGGGGCGTTGCTGGCATGCTGTCACGTATTTTCCATGCTGCCATGCTGGCACGTCTATTTTCCATGCTGGCTTGAAATTTATAACAAGTTTTTTAATGTACACGTTACACTTTTGAGAAGACAGATATAGACTCACCTTCGTGTATTTGTTTGAGACATAACAATTGGCGAAAAGGATAATAAGAACTATGGCTTCATCTGGCATGATTGGACATATGACGTCTTTTGATGTGGAAAATAATGAGGATTTTGTAGAGTATTCTGAGCGATTTGAAAATTATTTAGTAGTAAACCATGTAGTGGATGATGCCATGAAAAAGGCACTTTTTCTCTCAACAATCGGTGGACCGGCATATAAGTTATTGAGGAGCTTATGCAAGAACAATACAAAGGACAAGAGCTATGAACGGATAATAAAATTATTGACAGAGCATTTGAGACCTTTACCAAATTCGTTCGCGCAACGGTTTCAGTTTTACAAACGGGAAAGAAAGAATGGTGAATCTGTGAATGCATACATTGCAGAAATACGAAAGCAATCAGAGCATTGTGAATTTGGAAATAATCTTAATGAATATTTACGTGATAGATTTGTCTGCGGACTGAATAGTGAGAGTGCAGCAGAAGTTATTGACGATTAAAAATTTAACGTTAGAGAAAGCACTAGAGACTGCCAGAACAATTGAAGCAACATATCGAGATGCCAGAGCAATTCGTACTGATAAAGTGCCAGATAATGGTGAGACGGAGAATAATATTCATAAATTAGTTGCAAGGAATCGTGATGGAAATAAACGGAAATGTTTTCGCTGCGGAGATATGGGACATTTGGCTAATAGCTGTTTGTACAGTTTAGTGAAGTGTTATAATTGTGGGAAAGTTGGTCATTTGAAAAGGTGATGTCAATCAGAGAAGAACAAAGATGAGACTGTTAACGGGAAGTGGAAGAACGTCAGGATAAGGGCAATGGCTGCAAGCCAGGAGAGTGGTAGTGATAGTACCAAGGATGATGGTGATATCGATTTTTTGTCTTTGTACTCCTTGCATGTGAAGGTCGGGAGGGTGAATGAGCCAGTTATGGTGGGCGTGAAAATTAACGGAAAGGATTTGAGGATGGAGGTAGATACAGGTGTGGCGGTGTCAGTTATGAGTGCTTCAGCTTACAATCGGGTTAGAACAGGAAAGGAAGATCCGTTGGAGGGGTCGAATCTGAGGTTGAAGACATATACTGGTGAAGTGGTCAAACCAGAAGGTGTTGGAGTGGTAGATGTATCATACGGTGATCAAACTTGTCAGTTGCCAATAACGGTAGTTGAGGGAAATGTACCTTCTTTGCTAGGTAGGAATTGGTTGAGTCGATTTAAGGTGTGTTGGGAAGAGTTGTTTCCGATTAGTAGGGTCAACAAGGTTGGAAGTGTTGATTCACAATACAAAAAGTTGATGGAGGGTTTTCCTCGGGTTTTCACAGATGATCTAGGTTGTTTGAAGGGTTTCAAAGTTCATATCCCCGTTGCGAAAGAGGCTGTTCCGAAGTTTTTTAAGCCAAGACCAGTTCCTTGTGCATTGCGAGCAAGAGTTGAGGAGAAGTTGGATAAGCTTGAGAGACAAGGTGTGTGGAAAAAGGTTCAGTATTCGAGATGGACAGCACCTATTATTCCGGTGTTGAAGGATAGTAAGAATCCTACAAGGCCGATCAGGATATGTGGCGATTGCAAAGTTACAATTAACACAGCTGCTCCAGTGGATTCGTACCCTATACCAAACACCATTGACCAGCATCCTACATTACAAGGAGGCGAACGGTTTACCAAGTTGGATTTATCGCAGGCTTATCAGCAGTTAGAGCTTGATGAATCTTTGCAAGAGCTTTTAACGATAAATACCCATCAAGGTCTATATCGTCCGAGTAGACTTCAGTTGGCGTCGAAATTCACAATGTATACCGATCATAAGCCGTTGTTGAGTTTGTTTGCTGAGACAAGTGGGTTGCCTGCGCGGTCAGCTGCAAGAGTGTTAAGATGGGCATTGCTGTTGTCAGGATATAATTATGTTTTGCAATATCGTCTGGGTGATTCAAATCTGAATGCGGATGCACTAAGTCGTCTGCTTCTTGACGCCAAGAATGGACATGTTGATGGTAGGACGTTTTTGGTGGGGGTTGACAGTTTTTCGAAGTGGATTGAGGTAGAAGTTGTTGGAAATACCGATGCAAAAACTGCTGTTGGAGTTCTAAGGAAGTTATTTGCAACGCATGGGTTGCCGAGAGTTGTGGTCAGTGACAATGGACCAGGGTTTGTCAGCGAGGAGTTCAATGCATTTCTCCGAAAGAATGGTTTCAATCATCTTTTCTCTGCTCCATATCAACCGCCATCTAATGGTCAAGCGGAAAGAATTGTGCGTATACTAAAGGATTCATTGAAAACGTTAAAAGAAGGGAGTATCCATACCAAATTATGTTGTTTTCTGTTTAAGTATAGATTAACACCACATACTATGGTCGGTATTTCTCCTGCTGAACTATTATTCGGACGCCAACTGCAATCAGCTTTGACTCTAGTATGCTCAGATCTTCATGCAGATGTGACAGGGAAGCAACGTGTATATAAAGGGAAGCTTCACGCGTTTAACATCAATGACGATGTGATGATCAAGACGTATAGTGGTGATCAGAAATGTTTGTGGAAATATTGATTTCGAGGTTAGAACGGACGAGGGGCATGTGGCTCACAGACATGCAGATCAAATTGTCCGACGTGATAGTTCGAGCCAATGTCTAGTTGATGAGTCAATTTCTGTTGAAACTCCCAATTTGTCTACAGCTGAGGATTATAGGTCTGAAGCAGATAGTAGTGGTTTTGGAAAGTTAGAGAGTTATCCAGACAGTCGAGGTGAGGAGTCAACAAAGGTTGTTCCGAAAGAGGATGCTGATCATGCTGGGGCAGGTGTTTTGATTTCAAGTAAGGGTGCGATTTCTAGTGAGACAATTGTGGCGGAGCCAAGACGTTCTGGGAGAATGAGGCGTAGACCGGCTTACTTAAGGGAGTATGATTCTTAGGGTGGAGGATTGTTACATCTTCATTTGACTGTGCAGTCATGTTTGTTATTTTTGTACCGGAGTACCGGTGGCCGAGATCGTGTGTTAAAGGGATTCCCAAGTTCTCATACATATTTAACATATATAAATAAAAATCTAATAAAAAAAAAGAATCAAATTTGTCCCAAACATAACAAATAACAACTTAACTAGTTATTCTGTATTTTAAATGGTTGTTGTTCAATGTGATGCTTTCTCTTTGACTTTCTTCCGGCAATGTTTATTTCTAACTAGGGTTCAGACCTCATTGTCCGTATAAGGCAAAAAGGAGAGGTAATCATTTGTTGTGACGTACATGTTACGTAGTTTTGATGTATGAGATTAAAATTAGTTTGTAAGCCGGTTTCTGCATATATTTGTTGTTAAAGCGCTACAACAACTTTTGCGTGATGAAAAACAGCGTTTATAAACAAGCACTAACTGGTAAGAAAACGAGTCATGGCTCCAGTCTGCACTGAAACAAAAGACAATATCATTGAGCGATCGAAAAAATATTCACGTCTTCACGCAATTTGATTTACCTTAAGAATATTTCGTGATTGACAGGTCTAAAAACTGTGAATTTCAAAGAATTTATTTTCACGGATGAGGTAATATACCTGAATTTCGCGGAATTTATTTTCGCGGTTTGCAGAGTTTAGGGGAATAGTTAGTACTGTATTTTCTTTATTTTCATTTTCATTAAGTTTTGCGGAATTTAATTTTGCAATTTACGAAAAACGTTTACGAAGAACATTACAATTAAAAACAAACATGACAGCAAAAAAGGTTCAGTTAAATAAGGATTTTAGTGGGAGAAACACGATTGTTTAGCAAGGTTTTCTTGGAACATCCTCAAATAGTTTGCATATCCCAATCGATCTCCTATTCGTAGCCAGTAACGTGTCACATGCTCCTAATTGTGGTCGTCGTAACAGCCATGGTTTAACCCACACACTCCTAGCCTTCCTCTGTTTCATTTTTTTCCCTATAGCTAAATAGCGACCATGGCTGTTGCAGCAGCTAGATCCACACTCAGCGCGTGCAAGATTAGAAAAAGTTATTACTTAATTTTTGAAAACATTTGTATGAGCGTGTAAGCATACAGAAAAATTGGCCAACTAGTTGTGTCATACAAATCTTATCATACAAACTGGAGTGTGTTAAGGCTGATTTCCATCAAGACCGGCTTAACACAAGAGATGTCTGGAATTTAAATCAAATACATTGAAACTCGTTTTCTGGATGAGCTAAATTACGCATAACGTGTGAAAACACCTGGGAAGTCATAAAGAAAAAATAGACAGAACAATTTTCTGATATAATAAGGAAGCAAATCACAACAAAGTTAGTAAACAGATAAATATTTATAGTAATGCCATCATTAAATTGAATTTGGTTGATTTCACGGCGATTGATGTGTTCAATGATTGACTCTTCAATGTATGAAATTTCACTGCCGTCCACACTTTCTTTATCCTTATCATCATGTTTCTTATTTTTCCGTGAAGTTTTTTTGTTTGGCTCAAAGCGATAAGGTTGAACAGACATTTCTATTCCAAAAGCAAACAATACGCAACGATGTTACATACCTTGTACGTCACAGGTCGCGTTATACCAAAGAGGTTTGAACCGAGGTTTAAAAATGTAAACATCGTGAAAATTTTAATGGCGGATAAAACATGAGACTTTCTTCATTGTTTTAGAGGATTAGAGATAGCGACTTTAAAAACAAGTTATCGTATTATTTTTTACATTCGGTTTTCAGTTATTGTAATAATGTTTGTATGAGAACTTGGGAATCCCTTTTAAGTCGACGTGTCATGAGAATGCAGACCAGGGAGAACGGAGGGGCGTGCAATTTATAACGAGTTTTTTAATGTACACGTTACACTTTTGAGAAGACAGATATAGACTCACCTTCGTGTATTTATTTGAGACATAACACAACATCCTTATGAAAATGTCATGCCCTAGTTTATTTTGCCCTCCTCAGCATTAGTAAATCCTCAAATTGGCCCTCTGGGGGCTAATTAATTTAAGATTTTTTTAAGTGGGGGTTTATTCGAGGAGGGGGGCTATTCGAGGAGGGGCTAATAAAAATATATGGTATGACTAACCCAGAAAAAAGATATATGCATTTGTTCATCAATACTTGTTCGGTACGTGTTGAACTGGTACGTATTCAGTTCAAAATATCAATGTCCTCGGCATCATCGATTGCTTCATCGAGGATCAAGTAAGGTGGGCAAGCCTCTTGTATATTTGTATCTCCAGGAACGAACAGATTTTCCTCTGTGCCGTCGAGCAATTGTAACTCATAAACTCATATTATAAATGATATAATATGTTCCCGATTTAGCCCCCATGAGGGTTTAAGTAAATACAAAATTTGAGCGGGGGGGGGGGGGGGGAGAGGGCTAATAAAAAAATTTAGATTCAATGATGGGGGCTTATTCGAGAGGAGGGGGGTCAATTCGAGGATTTACGGTAATAGGAGATGGGCACCTTAAAGAAGATCGAATAGAACTTAACATTACAGAAATATCAAGTTAAATTAGTAAGTGAAGGAGAAGTAACAATCATCATTGGCCTCTTTGTTTAACGCCCATTCTAAATGCTTTTCGATACAGGTTTAACAGATTCAAAAGAATATTTGAGTGTATTCTAAGCATACGATGAAGGTTTATTAATGAAGCAGATGTTTTACAGCCTAACAAGAGGAGCGTTTCTTATTTCATAAAATTGTTGAGTAATAAAAAAAAACACTTTTAACTTTCAGTACCTGGAATCCTGTCACCTTGCAAAGGATTCGAAAGTGCCATACCAATTTCTGTCATGCCGTATCTTTCAAGCAGTCTATGGCCGGTAATCTCCTCCCAGCGTAACATAACAGAGGAAGGCAAAGATGCTGATCCACTAATCATCAGTCTGAACAAAAACCATCGTATCAAGGTTTAAGTCTATATCCAGGGAGAACAATGATCCTTCCCTGAAAGTTAACAGTTAGTTTACTAAGACAATCAGAAATTAAGAATAAGCAAATATGAAACCGTAACGGTCTCGGAATATAAACTAAAGAGGTCGATTCAATGTGCAAAATTTGAGTTAATTAATTAATTTAAACGGATCTTAACTCCTGGTCAGAAAAATACATATTTTATTGTTTTGACCATATTATAACTCAACCATTTTTATCTTAGTTTGCATTATGCGATGAACTCAATTCACAGCTTGGTTTGTTTCGTGAATGCAAGAACAGGGAGGCCATTCAACATCTTTAATCAAATTTTAGGCAATTTTGAAATTAAATTTTAGAAATCGATGAAACCAGCGAAATGGGTGGAATTGACCTAAATGTATATGAAAATCTAAGGACATTTGTGCCAAATTTTGGAACGTTTTCTAAAAGTCTTTTAGACTTTTCGGAAGAATGGCACTAGACATTATCTTTTTATGAACTAAAAAGTGCCACAATATAAACGTGTTCAGCAGGTGGTCACCCTGAATAACCACTTAACTACAGGCATTAAAAAGTGCCACAATATAAACGTGTTCAGCAGGTGGTCACCCTGAATAACCACTTAACTACAGGCACTAAAAAGTGCCACAATATAAACGTGTTCAGCAGGTGGTCACCCTGAATAACCACTTAACTACAGGCATTAAAAAGTGCCACAATATAAACGTGTTCAGCAGGTGGTCACCCTGAATAACCACTTAACTACAGGCACTAAAAAGTGCCACAATATAAACGTGTTCAGCAGGTGGTCACCCTGAATAACCACTTAACTACAGGCATTCAGGATGGATGACTATTATATACATGTAATCACAAAAACACAAACCTCATTTTCTCAGACAGGATATTTTTCACCTGCAGTTTCTTCTGCTTTGGGAAAGAGTTGTTGTAATGTTTGATTAGGAGGCTGTAAATGGTAGGCACGGCATGAAAAACTGTAATAACATCACGTTCCAGCAAGTGGTGCCATACCTTAAAAAGCGAAACATAAGAAAATTTCATTGTCCTCCCCCAATTTTTTTTAATTTTTCAAATAATTGTCACGAAAAATCAGAATAAAAAACCTTTTCTGCATTGAAGTCGGAAAGCATTATGCATACAGCACCATTCCATAATGTAAGGGAGAGAGCGTTAACGATGCCATGCACATGGTGCAATGGTAGCACATGCAAAACACTGTCATGCTCAGAAACTCCCCACATTGAAGTTAGTAACTCGTGTTGGGTGTTCAACATTCCAAATGTCCACACAACTCCTTTAGGTGGACCGGTTGTACCGCTAGTGTAGACAATCATTGCCTTTTTGTTGGCCAAATCCTTTTCAGACCACATGTTTGGAACTCGGTTGCCCACATGAGAAGAAAGATTTGCGCAATTAACAGGCATTATTGGAATCCCTAAACTCTTGGGTATATTATTGTGAAATTTGTCAGTAAAAAGTAGCATTGAAGACTGCGAGTCTTTTATCACATACTCAAGGTCACCAGTTGTGTGTGTTTTGCACAATGGGACAAGTGTTGCCCCTGACAGCCAACAGGCCCACTGGGTGATGGTGAAGGATGAATTGTTTTCACACAATAAGGCAATTCGTTCGCCATTAACACAAGGATAAGCTCTCGCGATTAGTTCAGCGAGTGTCGAAGCTCTCTTCAATAAGTCTTCGTAAGTCAGCACTTCGTTCTCGTCGATGATTGCTCGAGATTTTAAATGTTCAGGCGCACAGAAAAATGGCAGCCTTGTAACGCCCGTAGTACATTTCCGAAGTTTCAACCGCAGAGCACATTGCAAGGAGTCACGAGGTACAAATCTCCAAAACATTGTAGGAAATATTAAACTTAGCAATAAATCATCACACATTAAAACGAATATTGAGTGGCATAAAATGGGTGCAATAGAGATGTTTCTAAACAGTAGTTGCAAAACACTAATCAAAACATATATGTGATATATAAACAAATAACGTACATTAAAATGAATCTTTGGTACACTACGATTTTCCAGAAACAATAATTATACAATCGTCCATTTGGTTTATGCTTTCAGATAGTTCGTTCTTCAATCCACCATACAAAAGTATCTCATTGGAGCCGACATTGGCGGTGAACAGTTTGCGATGCGGTGGCGATGGGTGAAGGTACTTGTAATCAGTCCAAGCACACTGCCATTTGGTGAGCAGCTCAGTACAATCTAACACGTACATCTGAAGATGTCGTCTTCCACTCGATAAAGATACCGTTGTTTTCAGACGGCCACACGTGCAGTATTCCGCACTTTCTAAACAACGCAATAACAATTTTTAATCTTCTCACAGCCTTCATTTTTAGTCAATGGATATATTGTGACAATAACCATGAGCATCACGCTTTGGATTTTACAGTAAAAAGTGCCAAGTTTTTGATACTAAATCTAATATTTAAAATATCTAATATCCTGATCATTATCAATTTGTTGGTCATCATCATCATCATCATCATCATCATCATCATCATCATCATCATCATCATCATCATCATCATCATCATCATCATCATCATCATCATCATCATCATCATCATCATCATTACATTTTTCATGTCTATTTTCCATGCTAGCATGGGTTAGATGAGGTTTCAACAGATGATATTCCCCACAATTTTGTAGGTTTAATCATTTGATGATTCATTGGAGCAGATGATTTTTACAGCTGGATGCCCTTCCTAACGCCAACCCCAGTAAGAGGAAAAACAGTGGCGAGTTAACCCACGCAAGATACCAACTTTGCATTTTAAACTCCATCAACAAAGAAACATTCATAAAAATCTCTCTCCAGCTCTGGATCATCTCCCCATTTATAGAACTACAACCACCCCTCTATCTAGTATTGGTATTGGGGTACCAACTATGACAACAGTAGATTTACAGAACAATGCATACCTGCCGGTTTTGTTTGAGGTATTGGAAGGTTTTGTATCGCACCATGACAATATGGGCATTGTTTTTCCTCGCTGAACGTAACAACATTGCCGTTCACCATGACGGAATCATGGCACCATAAATCGGGGGGCTGGTGTATTTCGTTGTGTACTTTGACTTCCGTCCATAACCATGTCGAAACATCTAACAACCATACATCTCCATACAGCTGAAAGAACACAGTTTCTACAGGATACAGACCAATTTCGACAATGATATGGGGCCCAAAGTCAATCATAGGATGTGTTAACAAAACACTAATTTAGTTCTCACAATTAGTTTGCATATGAACAAAATGTCTTAACTTCATCACATTGTTCGTTTAAAGTAAATTTAATGCTTTCTCATTAATTCTTTTTTTACCTTTTTATTTTTAAAAGTATATTATCCTGAAAATACTTTTATTACTTTATTAAATTATAAATTTCAAATAATCATAATTTTAACATTATTCATAAAAAACAAAAATTAAATCAAGATAAAAATGTTGTTGGCTTGACAACGTTTTAATGTTATTGTTCCTTTATTTATATGTAATTTTTATTATGTTAAAAAAAATACAACTAAATACGAAAAGAAACTAGACATTTATGACAAACATTTAGAAGCTGGAAAATTTTTTCAAACTAAGTTGTAGAATGTAATTATCACAAAACATAGCCTGTGACAATGGAATTAACAAGGACAAACATCATTTGTGTCGTATGTTTTACGACTTAAAAGTAATTAGCAGCAAAAAGATAATTAATCAAGCTTATACTGGTTATGTCTAGTATGGGCAGCTTAAATGCAGATTTCCTTCTCCATGCTTTGTTGGCGTTACCAAAATTGTAAAAGCAAGTTGACCCTGAGCCTAGTTTGCATGGCTATGAATAATATTTGTAATATCTTTAATTCTAGGGACACGCTGGTTACAGCTATACGTGAAATTTCGCTCCTTTAATTTCGCCACTAACGATGTCCATCTTTTTCTGTATGAACGCCTTGTATGTTATTCTAATTGCGTTTTCGAACAACAGAATGTTTGCTACCTTTTTGAAATCATCTCCACAACCCCCAACAATCATAATCTTTGTATCGTTTATCGTAAACTAAAACCGAAAAGAATATCAGCAAAATTGCGACAGTCCGGTCATTAATTACTTGAGAATGGCCAAATCTTTCAGCTGGTTTCTTTCCACGTATAAACGGCCTGTTCCATTTCAAGGTCTCCATGTCTAAAACCCATACATCATTCAGTCTAAAGAAACAAATAGTAAAACAATAAACACGTAGACACAAGTATGATTCAGACCTGTTTGATCTTTGGGAGCCACCAAACAGAACCATTTTGATTCCAATAACAGATGCCGCATGGCCGGCCCTTGCTGACGGATTACTCTGCATCGTAAGTCGCTCCCACTTAGATTCGTTAACATGAAAGATTTGAGTGTCATCAAAAAAGCGGGGCCCAATAATGATTCGGTCCTGAGGCGGTTGACACCATCCCCCAAAGATCACAAACTTTCCTTTGTAAGGTATCGTTTCGTAGAGGTGTGGCGTTGATTTTTGTTTGTAAGCCACCATTGAGCAACACTCTCTTGGTGCTGGCATGAGACCTTCCGTTTTCACCTTCTTCCATGTACGCGTTGACAAATCTAACCTGTACAAATCGTTGTATGCCGAGCTGGAATTGCTCTCCAGCGTCGAGCCGCAAAACATGTACAGATACTGGCCGAGTACAACTGCAGAATGCGAAAACCGCGGGGCTGGCACATTCACAAACGGTCTTTGTATTTTCGAACGAATTGTGTCGCCGCAATACCGCCCCGGGAGCAATGTATCTGTGATGTCGTAGGAGCGCTGTCGAAATATTTGCCACTTGATGTTCAAGTTCCGAATATTTTCGTTGAAAACTCGACGGCAATGACCTTCATGGGTTGCAATGAAATGATACCATTTGCGGTTGACGAGTTTCAGACATTTCATGTCATTGTAGGGCGAGAGGTAAGAGACGATTTTTAAGATTAACTCGTCCGGAATTATCTCAAAAAAGCATTCGTTATCAACGAAATTCTGTTCAAAGAAGTTGTCATTGGCATTTTCCATGACAACTTGACATTAGTAGTAAGAAAGTCTAAGTAAGTAAGTAAAAAACAAATGAATCTGAAAACACATAAAATATACACTGAATACGAAAGACTTTTCACATTAAAATGAATACAGTTGCAAAAGAATATACGAAAAACAGAGAGAAAGAGAAATATTTTTTCTTGTGAACAGAACTGTAATAATCATAAACTGTAATGAAATGCATAACAAATTCAACTGATTAATAGAGAAACAAGAGAATAATAAAAGGTTTTTTTCATTTTTTGAAACCCATTTTGTGTCAACTTACCAAATATTTGTGTTTGGATATAAATGCATGTATGTTTGCATACCTTAAGAGAAGAAATTTTCGCGGAAGAAAATTTCGCGATTAACAGGTCTAAAAACTACAAATTTCGCGGAATTTATCTTCGCGGATGAGGTAATATATCTGAATTTCGCAGAATTTATTTTCGCGGTGGGCAGAATTTAGGGGAATATTTAGTACTGTATTTTCTTATATTTTTAATTGCATGTTAAGTGACACTAAAAAAACAAGAGAAAAATTGAATTTCACGGATTTATTCGCGGAAAAGGCATTTTCATTAAGTTTCGAGGAATTTAATTTCGCGATGTAGGGCCAAAATCGTAAAAATTAATTCCGCGAAAGTTTCTTCCGGCGAAAATTTCTTCCTTTAAGGTCATTTGTATATTTTACACAATTAAAAATTAGTTTTGGGTTTCAAATGTTTTGAAATGCCTTTCTTAATTTTTTTTGTAAAAAACTATGTAGATCTTTCTCAAATGAATTTCCTCCCGTAGCAATACACATGCATGTGCAAGTGTCACGTGAATTTTCAATAATTTCACAATTATTACCCTATTAAATTCAGTAGACAGAGTTGACATTGATTCAAGTGAGATCATCTCAAAATTAAAAACTTAAAATTATAAAAATGTTATTAAATTTATTTAGCCCATGAGCTGAGTGTCAAATTTTTGGATCTTCGGCTCATATTTTATGACAAAGCCTCATATGGTTTTTTAGTGGCCTTATGGTCTCTACTTTACGAAAAAATATGCTGGCCCGGCTTAGTTTTAGGCTAAAATTGAGGGAGGTATGAGGGATCCTAAAAGTGAAATTTTGCATTTTGCAGGCGAGGAATTGAAAATATGGAAATTCTTTAAAGTCACATAATTCGTGGAATAATTGTCTAAATTCCTTAAAACTTTCCAAACTTTTAGTTGATATATTGAATATGAAAAGAAAATTAAAACAATTAATTTTTTTATTTCAGGGGGTCAACGGCACTTAATGTTTGCCAAAAAAACACCGAAAATGCCCATTTTTCCTACTTTTTTATCAATTTGTCAACAGCAACTTGGTTTAAAACTTGTGGAACGGATGCAATAGAGGTCAACATAATTTTTCGTAAACTAGAGACCATAAGGCTACTAAAAAATATGAGGCTTTGTCCTAAAATTGAGCCATAGATTTCACTCAGCTCATGGGCTAATTAGCTAACTATTAGATTATATATTTTTTCTTATACTGTATATCATTATTTTGTAAGAAAGCCAGGATTTCCTTGCAATTTAAGGTGGTTCCAAGGTTTTCCCTTAAATAGTGAATGTTAAAAAATTATAAAATAAACATTGGTCAGACGCCCCTTTGCATTTTATAGTAGGAATAATGATGGTAAGAGTCTCCACATGTCTTCTTATCTAAAGGTTTAGATCCTGGTGTCCACTTATATATGCATCTACATAGCCCCTTCACCAGACAACCCACCATTTTGAGCTACACTTGCTTTATGCAATGAGTTTCGCTAAAAAACTTTACTGTAACTCAGAAAGAAAGATATATATACAAATTAAACTATTATATGTTAAATGATTATCAATTTTAGTCGAAACAATAATCAAATAAAAAATCAGTTAAAAATCAGTTAAAAAATAAAATAATATGCCACTTACAAAATAAATTATTGTACCAACAATCATTTGAAAATTCTTTAATTAGATTTATTGGAAAACTTTAATTTGTCGTAAATCTAAAAAGAAAAAAGTTCAATTGGCTATTGAAAAACAGTATTAGAAAATAACTTACAGGTTCAGATATGTCAAATGCACCAAAAAACAGCCTAGCACCAGATTTCCTGTCGCTTCCTACAGTTAATTTGTCATAGAGAACATGTTTTGAAACCCATTCTCTCACAACATGCTCTGATAAGCAATCTAAGTGAGTTTTCCCTGGCCTCATCAAGTCGACGTCTTGGTAGCTCTTTAGTTCGATCATCATCTTCGAGACCTGCTCCTGTATTATCACGGAGTCGCGCTGCGGCGATTGAGAAATGATCTCCACCAACCAACTATTTATGCACCTTGAACACAAACAGTCACGAAACATGGAGATGGCTTCGTAGATCTCATCCAGAAATTGGGTTTCCTCATTCTTGTAACTGAGTATGGACACAATGTTTTTTGGACTTAATTCAGTTTCGCAGTACTCCAGATCTGATAATGTATTGAAAGAAGAATTGATGTTTCTTAAAAGAACAAATCTTTGTTTCGCAACTATCTTATTAAACCTAACATGGTTCAATTCATGGTCCAAACAACCACTTGACAGACTTCACATTTCCCCTGCCAGCATCATCAGGGTATATTTCTTCACAATATGAAAAGCAAACTCTACCGTAAAGCATCATCATTTGGGACTCTCATCATCACATAAACACTTACATGACCATTCACCAATGATTTGAGTATAAACAAACAAAAACAAAACAATATCAAAGGTGAATGGAAATTCTTTACATGATTTCTGGCTCTTCTTCTTATACAGTTTCATGTCGTTTTTCCCATGTTGACATGAGTTAAACGGGTTTACTAATGGCACCCTTTTATCTCAACCTATCCTGCACCAAACAAGACTGAATACTCGTCTGGGAAAGATCCTGATTACATATCAAATAAGTTTTAACAAAATTTTCATAGTATATTTACCTGGAGTTGTTGTATTTGGTTTACGATTCCAAGCATATTTCACAATCACTATAGCAACAAAGAGAAGAAATACTGGCGTACACAAACCAATAACTACCTTGACATGTATTGATGCTGAAAAAAAGATATTGGAGATAGAACGCAAAACCATCTAGGAGAGCACTATATCATGTTAAACAATATATTGTCCAATATTGTTATAAAACAGGTTCACTTGAAATTATATATTATATTATATATATATTAAAGGTTGAAATTATATTTCTTGACCAATTTTTATACAATTATATCATCATCATCATCATTTACATTTTTCACGTCTATGCTAGCATGGGTTAGACAGGGTTTCAATAGATGATATTCCCCAGGGAAAACAGTGGTGAGTTAACCCACGCAAGATACCAACTTTGCATTTTAAACTCCGTGGCAGCAGTGCATAAAGGGCATGGGTGCTTATATCCATGAGGTCAAAGATATTACAAGACCCGCATACCCAGTCGTCATATGAAGTTATGAAATTCTCTAGACATCTTTTCACATGAAATCTTAACTAGATCTTTACCAGTTTCACGCAGTGTTGCTGCACAGAACACAACTTCAATGTCAGGTCCATAGTGAGAGCAGTTTTGGCCAAAGTATGGTGCAGGAGAAGTGCAGTTTCGATAGCGAAACATCGTGCTATTGGTTCCAAATGACTTACTGCAGCCAATGAACGATGACCATTCAGTATAATTACCATCGATCCCTAAAAAAAAAAAAAACCAATGTTGACCTGGATAGGTCTGCAATAAACTGATTTTAAATTTATGTAGTGGAAATAACAACATCTCATCACCATTGTATGATCTACGATACCAAGTCTTATCTAAGCTGAACTAAAGCAGGTTCACCATCCTGACCTAAAATAGTATCGAGTGAACACAGACCCACAACCAAACATGCAAGTATGCCAGGCTGACAGAACACACATGCCCCTTGCCCCATATATTACATTACGTACATAGATGGAATCATCCTATAGAGACAGGAGGAAGTTCAAACAGGGTTGACCAAAGGAAGAAGACTGAAATTGGCTAACTACATTTCATGGTGCCAACTAAGATTGCCTGTCACAATTAACCTCTAGAGGGAGTGTCTTTACTAGCAACAATAACATCTTTTGATTATCTGTCACCTGTGCATTTTCTGATGTCGCATTTTCCCCAGCTACTGATAGAGTTGTTTATATAGCACCAGGCACCTTCACGATATCCATTCGGGTTTCGGCAATACGCATGCGTCCAGTCACTCTCTGAATTGAGCAACTGTGGGCAATGATGGGACCAATTTTTACATGGTTTGCCTGATTTCGTCTTCCTAACCGTACCATTGTAGATGTATCCGTTTCCATGACATAATTCTAAGTTTATGCATTAAATCATTTCAAATAGATATGAACAATGTAACACATACCACTGTATCGCTGAAATGTATCTAAAAATAAAAATAAATCAACTCAATGTTAACTATTGTATCTAAGAAAGATCAAGGATTTTCAGATGTGTGTGAAATATAATCACATTACAGAACACTCTTGGCTGGTAGCAATCCTAGCAACATTTAATTATTTTACTATTATTTATTGACCTGTCTAATAGCCCAATAGTAGGCCTGTCATAGCATGCAAGCAATCTAAGTAAGAGTGGCATACCTTATTGAAACATACTTCTGTCCTGTTAATGTTTGCAATGCCAATATAGATATAATTATTGTAAAAGTGGTCATATTTTATCGTATTTACTGGAAAAGATGATGAATTTAGATTTTTTATTAACTCTGTGTATTGTTAAGTTTTGACTGAATGGCAACAAAATGTCATTCTCTGTGTCGCACTTGTAGGTCTAGTGTTTGTAAGAGTTTGTGAATGAACATTTATTAGCTCTTGAATATTTCAACATACCCATGCCATTAGACAAGTAAAATTGATGCATAAACCATTTAAAATAATGTATATAAATAAAATTGTTGCATACTTGTCTCAAGGAAACAAACAGATTCAAGCTGCTCTTCCTTCGATGGAAACAATGTACGATTGCCGCAATTATTGTTTGACAACATTTCCAGAGCATTCCTAAATTTTCCCTTTACATTTACGGTTTTAATAGCATCCAGTTGCTTTCCAAAAGCAACAAGATTTGTTTGGCAGATGTCTCGGTGTAAGTAATTACAACTTTCTGCGCATACTTTTTGAAGCGAAAGTCTTTGCTTCCCATTTGACTCATGAACCGCACATGAAGGATACAAATAATGGCATAAAATTTTCAAGAAAATATATGTACACTTTGAACTTGCCAGCAACGAAAGATAATTTATTATCGACATTAACTGAGCATTTTCAACAAAAAAATTGTCTCTGTTTTTCTCTCCGAAATAAACTAGTTTACCACCAAGATAATGGTGGCAAGCCAAGTCAGTTCTGGAACCATATATCCAACATTCACCACTGAAATTGAAATTCTCCGCAACACAACTCATTATTATTCTATGTATTTTGTTTATTGTTGTACGGTATAATAAACTATAACATATTATGAATACTATGATAGTTTATAAAGACAGACAAAAGAAATATGTCAGATTATCTAGAGGACTTCAAAAGAATGAACAATCAGAAATAGCTAAATAACGCTGAAAACATCAAGAAGAAAAGCTATATATAAACAATAGAAGCTATAAACAATACATAGTTAAACAAGGTGTGAACATTTCAAAAAAAATTGCATCTATCCGACATGATTGTAAATATTGTGGACATCTTTAATTTGACAGAAATATTATGACACATGAATGCCCAGAAGAAAAACCGTGTCGAACTGGTGAACAAGTTGTTATCGCAAGTGATGAAGTAGATGATCTTTAATAATCTTTTCGTACACTTTTGTTATGACACACGTGAGACTAATTGGTCTATAATAGTTGATAATTGATTTGGAAATTTACTGAAAAGGTGTGTGAAAAGAGCTCTGCTGAAAATTGTTTTTGTTTCTACATCTCTGGTTTATGGACTGATTGTTTTGAGGAAATTTAAACTTATTGTGGTTGCATGTTATGTTTTGATGACCTTGGGTTTATTAATTGGATAAATTCGAGATAATTCAAATAAAACCATAAATAAAAACTGTTCTCTAAACTTGATTTTGATCAAGTGTTAAATTCTCACTACCGTTGTTGTATAATTACTGTGTAGATTGCCCATATTCCTTTATATCATACTTCCTGTTACAGGAAACACATTAAATTTAATCTAAAAAGTTGAACGTTTTATTGAATCATAGAAGTGCTTCAGTCTTATAGAAATTGGAAGTGTGTACCCTGTTTCAGATAATCAAAAGCCTAAATGCCCACGTGGATCATTGGATGATCGTGGTGGTTCTTTTTAGGAGAAAAATATCTGATGCAGAACATCTTTCAATACTTCTGTATTACTAATAGTTAATATAATAATAATAATAAAAAATAATCGTAATAAATAAATTAGTAAATCTATGTAAATACTATTAACCAATAACTATATAAGCAATTACACTTAGAAAGATCGGTGAGAAGTTTTCTGTGTGACTGCTTGCCACCGCGCAGATTATACCACAGACAATTGTTAACTTACCATCATGGCTGAATTTATTTGTGTCGGAAATAAGACCGTAAAATGCAACAAAAAAGTTGAAGATAATGACGATGCCATTGAATGCGATGGCTGCAGAAAATGGTTCCACATTTCATGTCAAAATCTCCAGCACAGCGCCTATGTGGCTATTGGGAAATTCCAAATGTACTGGACATATGATAGCTGTCAAGCAAAACTCACCCAGTTAAACGACTATTCAACAATATTCAATAAAATTCTGCAGAAGTTAGACCATATCGATCAAAATATGGACATAGTCAAAACCGAAATCACTGAGAGTAAAACAACAATCTCGAAAACACATGCTGACATCGTTAAAAACACTATAAAAAATCAAGAAGCAACAAAATTGCCACCCATCATCGACACACAGAAAATCGCTCGCGACATTGCAATAGAATTCCAAAACTCTCAAAAACAACTTAATCTGATTGCTTTTAACTACAAAGAAAATAACAATCCTAAACAGGACTTATCGATATAGTCCAAAAGGGATGTAAAGTGAATATAACTCACAAGCAAATAACTTCTGCAAAAAGAATTGGAAAAGAAAACGAAAAAAACAACGAGTCCAACACCCCCAAACCACGTCCTCTTCTCATTAGTCTAATCAATACGGAAATAAAACATGAAATTCTCAAGAACACTCCAAACTTAAAAACAAACTTACCAGGGATATTTATTAACACAGACAAAACTCCACAAGAACAACAACATTTTAACGAAACCAGAAAAACCCAAAAAGAATTAATCGAAAATGACAAGGAAAAGATTGGCCCACCTCTCAAACTGGAAATAGTGAAAGAAAAACGCAAAGTAAAAAGTGGGTCAAGTTTCGATCAAAGCAACCAAAAATAAAAAAAAAGTTCAAGACAATATATACAAATGCAGACTCACTGTTAAATAAACGTAATGAATTACTAATTGCAATCGAAAAATATAAACCTGATCTCGTATGTCTCTCAGAAACACTACCAAAAAACAAAAGATTTGAAGTTCTTGACTCTGAGCTATCTATTGATAACTACCAGCTATTCTCCAACCACAACTCACCTCTATGTCATAGAGGAGTCATTTTATATATCCACAACTCAATAAATGCTACTGAAGTACACAACTGTATAGATGCAAAGGAAGCAGTATGTTGTAAACTTAATGACAGTTGTTTAGTAAATGTCATATATAGATCACCTAACAGTTCAGAAGAAAACGATAAGAAACTTCATAATAGCACAATAAATACGAGCAAAATCTGCTCAAAGTTGCTTGTCCTAGGAGATTTCAATTATCCCAATATAGATTGGACTAATCCAAAAGACCCATCTCCTCTAAATACGAAATTGGAAATTTTCATCGAATCTCTTTAGAGACTCTTTCCTTGTCCAACACGTATTCAAACCTACACATCATCACGTTCTTCAAAGCCCTACAACAATCGATCTGATATTTAGTTCAGAAGAAAATATGATCACAAGTGTTTCTCACCTAGCACCTTTTTTTTTATTGGAGATTGCTCAAAACAAGGCCTAAAAGGCCACTTGCAAGTAAAGAGCTACAGGAGAAGTTAAGCAGATTTAAGGTAGCGATGAACATTAGATTTGAACAGTTGAAGGTTAAATTCAGGAGGAAAGCATGTAGATGGAAGTGAGTTCCAAAGTCTGGACGTACGCGGAAAAAAACTGTTTTTATAAAAATCTTTACGACAATTTGGAACACAAACAGTCCATTGGTGAGACGAAGAAGACAACCTAGTAGAACGGAGAAAAATTGCGTTGCAAACACGCCGTTGAACACGGTCTAACAAATTCAGGCAATTTTTAGGTGCACCTGCCCAAATGTGGCAGCTGTATTCCATACATGGACGAATTGATGATTTGTATAAGTAAAGGACGCATTCAGGAGTGAGGTAATTCATTTCTCGTAAAAGAGAACCAACCTTCATGGCAGTTGATTTAGCTATATTTTCAATATAAGATCGCCATGAGAGGTCGCTGGTAAATATAAGACCAAGAAGACGAAATGAATTGCTTTCAGGCAAATGAGAACCATTCATCAAAATTCGAGGTAAGTAAGCATGATTGAGATGATTAATGGATAGAAGATTAGTTTTAGATGGATTAAAATTAACAAGCCAATTCTTACCCCATTCAACTACTGTATTGAGATCTTTTTCCAGATCAGAGGCTATTCTAACTTTATCACAATCATCTGATTTATTAAGGCAGGAATACAATGTTGAATCATCAGCATAAATAACGGTTTTGGATGATAAATTGTTTGGGAGATCGTTAATGTACAGTAGGAACAGAGTCGGACCGAGAACTGAACCTTGAGGAACACCAGCATTGATGGAAAAAATGGAAGAAGAATGACCGTTAAGAACCACCATTTCCACTATTGGAAAGAGCCATCACCAAGTTCTTCTTTTCGACCTACATACTGAAAGTAACATAAAATCAACTTCAAACTCCCCACATTTCTTATTCTTCCGTGGTAATTACGATGCAATTAGAGAGTCTATCAAGTCCACAGACCTAACGAATTTACATAACTTAAACTTGCAGGAAACATGGACTGTCTTACAACACAAGCTGAAAAACCTGATGAACATGTACATACCTAAATCAAACAGGAGAAGAAAACGCGCTATGTGGATAAACACAGAAACTATAAAGAAAATCTGAGAAAAACAAGATCGTTACCGAAATTACCTAGAAGACAAAAACAATGTTACCTACACCGCATATGCCAAAGCAAGAAATCAAGCAAAACAATCATGCAAAACAGCCATTCGAAAATTTGAAAAATCAATTGCAACAAGCATTTCTTCCAACCCTAAAGCGTTCTTCGCATATGTTAAATCGAAAACAAAAACAAAACATCCGTTTCCAGACATAAAGTACAACAACGAGCTTGCTGTAATAGACTACGATAAATCTCACCTGTTTAACAAATTCTTCTCCAGTGTGTTTACCAAAGAAGATACCACGAATATACCAACATTCTCACTAAATCGACCAGTTTCACTATTACTAGACAAAATAGACTTTAGTTCTGAGCGAATAGAAGAGTTTCTCAATCAACTCAAACCTAACAAATCACAAGGGCCTGATAAGATTCACACAAGGGTTATGAAGGAAGCAAAACACAAACTTTCAATGTCCTTGTCTATTCTGTTTGAGAAAATTTACGAAACCGGTAAAATTCCATCAATCTGGAAACTTGCTGAAATTACTCCTCTTTTTAAAAAGGGTGATAGAACATTGGCTAAAAACTATAGACCAGTCAGCCTAACATGTATAACAAGCAAAGTTTTTGAAAAATTTCTGCACAAACACCTATTAACTCACTTATTACAACACAATCTTCTGAGTTCATACCAACATGAGTTCAGACCTGGCCACTCTTGTGCCACTAATCTATTAACTGTTATTGACTCGTGGACTCACGCCTTGGAAGAAGGGACAGCTGTTGACACTATCTACCTAGACTTCGCTAAAGCATTTGACAAAGTCCCACATAAAAGGTTACTTGTCAAACTAAAAGCTTATGGAGTACACGGAAAATTTTTTAAAGTTGTAGAGAATTTTCTGAAAGATCGAAAACAAAGAATAACCGTCAATGGAATTAGCTCTGAATGGACTAATGTTGAAAGTGGAGTATCCCAAGGAACTGTGTTTGCTGCTCTTTTGTTTCTTGTGTATTCAAATGATCTTCCGACTGTAGTTTCTTCAATTGCAGCTATGTTTGCAGACGATACCAAAGTATACCAACTCATGAAAAATATAGTCTCACATTACCAACTTCAGAAAGATATTGACGATCTAGTGACTTGGAGCCAAAAATGGAACATGTTGTTCAACCCAGACAAGTTTTTTGTTCTTCATCTGGGACATAACAATAGTTCATATAATTACTCCATGTATGATGACATTCAACAAAAGCGAGTTTACTTAAGGAAACAATATGCGAACGTGATCTAGGTGTACATGTGGACAAAGATTTAAAATTTTCACATCATATTAAAACAAAAGTCAATAAAGCCAATCAACTGCTGGGCATGATAAGACGCTCGTATACCTTCCGTGTTACTCAGTCATTTAAGAAACTGTTTATATCACTTGTTCGTCCTCACCTTGAGTACTGTGGTGTGATATGCAACCCAAGACTATCTAAAGATAAAAGAATGGTTGAAAATGTACTACGTAGAGCCTCGAAAATGATCCCTGGTATTAACCAATTATTGTACAACGAACGTCTAGCCCGTTTAAACATACCGAGTATGCTATACCGTTTTCAGAGAGACGACCTCATTGAAGTTTATAAATGGCTTCACTCGTACTACAAGTGCAAAGCAATATTTTCGATCAATAATAGATCATTCACCCGCGGGCACCAGTACAAACTTAACATAACAGTTCGCGAGACTACAAATTCGCAAGCACTTTTTTACAAATAGAGTTGTAAATAAATAGAACAGTCTTCCAAACGAAATTGTATGTGCAACAAGTCTGAATCAATTTAAAAATAAGCTTGATGACTTTCTAAAAAACAAAATTTATTTATACATATAGATATAGTAAACCTAAATCTTGTTCTCCACTTGCCGAATCTGTTCGCGAACAATCAGGACCCAATGCGATAACTACATATTATATCATCAACTAGTCTTCATCCTATCATTCTGCTTACGAATTCAAATGGGATAGACTCGGCTAGTGGAGAATTCATAATCTATATATAACTTATATTTCCATTGCTTGTTACAAACGATAACATACGAACTAAGCTCAAGTGATTTCATTATCAACAATGTACAATCGATAATAGTTGTATAATAGTTACCGACTCAACAATTCTGTTTGTATTGCAGCTAACATGCACATTTCTTATAACCTTTTTAACCGTTTTTGATTTTCGATTTTTGATAATATAGTTTATACCTTTAGGTTAACAGGCAAATATATGCCTACTACAATATTTATGATTGTAAACCTTACACATATAATAATAATAATAGTTTTATCTCCTATTTTGATAAGTGGCGTTATGGTTGCGTCTTTCCAAATTTGTGGTATGTTACCCGAATCGAAGATCTTCTGAAAAATAATAGAGAGTAAAGGTGCAAGTTCAGTAGCAGATTCTTTGAGTACTCGAGGATGTAGTTGGTCAGGACCAGGAGATTTGCATGTTTTTAATTGAAGTAGATGTCTTTTAATGTTAGCAAGTGAAAAGTCAGGTTTGCCAGAAAATGGAGTGAGACAATGATAATGCTTGAAAGAAGGAGTGTTTGATCAATCATCGTTTGTGAATATGCTTACAAAATACTGGTTGAACTGAAGAGCCTTTTCTATGTTGGTTGTTGCAGTAGATGCGTTGTATGACATGTCCGGAAAAGAAGATTTGATTTCAGTTTGCTCTTCACATACAAGAAAAAGGATTTAGGATTGTCCCGTTAAATTATCAGCAAGTTGCCTTTCAAATTGTACTATTGTGTTTCTGCACGATGCTTTGGCTTAGTTCCTTGCTTTTGCATATTCGTAGTAGTTGTTCTCGTTTGGAGATCTTAAATAGGTATTTTTGCTGTTTTGAGTTTTTTAGTTGTTTCTGTATTTTTATTCAAGTTGAAGATTCTTTGGTTTGGTTGGAATATTATTATTAACTAATATAAGCAGTGATTGGTGAAGCCAATTCCACGAAGCGATAGAATCTAAGGACGCCAGATAATAAAGAAAATATTTCGAAGCAGTTGTAGATGTATCAGTGAATGACGTAAATAGTTTGAAATTGCAAAGTTGATGATGACTTTTACCAATAGGTGAAAGATGCTGGATACTAGGTGATATATATCGTGTTACCTTCTGCAGTGAATATTAAATCAATAGTAGTGGGATTTTGGAAAAGTCGGATGTGTGTTGGTCTAAAAACATGTTGGTATAAATAAGTTGTGTATGTGTTCAATGAATACTTCTGATATGGATGAGTTAGGGAGAGGATTGTTGGCAGTTGACCAGTCTTTGTCTGGGTAGTTAAAGTCTCCTAAGAATAGCTTGCTTCGGTATTTTTGGCTGTCATTTAATATATGAGTATGAAGTAGGTTATCATTTTCAGGAGTGCTGTTCAGCGATCGATAAAAGGTACTTATAAAAAGAGATCTAGGTCCTTTGAATAGATAATACAACTGACCAACTGAAAGATATTAATCGTGTTGTGAACATATATTATAATACCTCTACGGCAGGAGGTAAAGTTGTGGTTGGTAAAACGGTTATAATTATCTATTGAGATTTCTATACATTTAACGTCTATTTTCCATGCTGGCACGGGTTAGACAGGACATCAAATCTTTTATTCTTAGGTAGTGTTTCAACCAAGCTGATCATATCAGGATTATGGTCTTTTAGAATCTGCAAACAGCATGTTTGTCTTGCCTTCAGGTATATGATACTGTAGAAGTAAAATGAGCTGTGCCTTGTTGTTGGTCTTCAGAAAAACCTCTTGAGTACAAGTTACACCCATTTGCAGTGAAATATTTACGTTTGCTGATATCTTACCAACCCTAGGTATGTTTGTGATTATGATCCTTGATTGACATCCCATTCATTTTGGGAACCATCAAATCAGCTAATATCATATTTCACCCACACCCAAACATAGTTGGTGTACTGGTTAATGATACTCTGATATGTGCTATTTGGTAGCCAATTAAACTTGTGCAATAACACAGTATGGCTATCTTCTATATGAGCAGCAGGGAAGACCCAGTAGTACTGGGTACTGGCAGTACTCAAAACCTTACCTAAGTTACCTGATTTTTTAGGCTCCCGCATCATTCCATTTTCAAACAGAGAGGTGGGAAATGCTGTTAGCTCGTAGTGAAAGTACTTCTTCATGTTTTAATCTCTCTCCAGAAGAGCAAGCAACCTTATAGATCAAATAGCGATGCTGCAAGACTATGTAGCTAGCTACACTTACATATCTTTCAAGTATAAAATAATCACAAATGATAATTTACCTGTTTATTTTGGGCATCTGGTGATTAAGAGTTTTTAATCAGCATAAAATTCTGAATTTGATGATATATAACATAATGATTATCTTTGCAAAACTTAGGAAAATAGTTACTTTTGCAGTGTTAAAAAGTTAGCTATTTTTTCCATCTCTCAAAATGCGAAAATTAAAATCCTGGCGGAGGAGTGTTGTAACTTATAACTTATTACCATACTCACCAACGCAGTGCTTTATTATGTTTTCCATGTTCTTAAAGCCCTGCATAAACAATACATACACTAATTTTTTTTTATGAGCAAGACAACTATAAGCATCGTACGAACAAAAATTCCCAATTATTTAAAAATGCCTTGTTTTAGAGGGTAAAATGGGCTTAGTGAGACAATATTAATTAATCAGAAGATATGAGTAAATTTAAAACAAAGCTAAAAATTATACAAGAAAAAGATTTTTATATACTGTATATAATTTACAGTTCAAGGGAAATTACCGACATATGCATATAAGCATAGTTTCTACCCCTGCTTTCCATATACATAAGCATAGCTATAAGCATATTTTTACAGTAAAAATTGTAAAATTGCTAAGCATAGCTACCGCAGTGGCGTAACTGGGTTGAACTTTGGGCAGGTGCGATTTTCAAATATTTGGGCACACTTGATTACCATATCAACAAATTTATTGCAAACCACCCTGGAAAATATTTACGACAGCAACAAGTATTAATCATATGTGATTTCAAAGTTGCATTTTCTCTTGAAATCAAACGACTAAAATGTTACAAAAGTCTTTTTTACTATAAACAAACACAAGTTATACGTTGACATTATTTGCGTGAAAATGTGAAGTAGAAAAATACATAAGAATTACCTTATCTGACGTAGATAGCAAGAAGAAATTATGGCAAATAATGACTGAATTCGTGAAATATCATTATTGAATGAAATTAGATGAAACACCTTTTGTTCTTCATACTATTATTTTTCTTTGTAATGCTTCAAATTATCGATAGTAGTGAAGATTCATACACAACAACAACCAAACAACCAAAAATGAAAGCTTACTAAAACGAGCATATATTAGAGAACTCCAATGCCTTAGGTTTTTGCGAAAGGATTGTTAACACTCGGTTGACGTCAATATCTGCATCATAGTTGATATGCATGAAAGCAAGACCACTCATTTTCGATTGTCCCATAGACGCACGCAGGTAAGTATTTAATCTTTTTAAAACACTTCCAGACCTTTCACACTCACACTAAGTGACACCTACTGTAGCAAATCTTCAACAAGACGAAAAGATTTGGATACATATTCTCGTCGCACTCTTTCAAAGCCTTTGCAATGAAATCGGGTTGTTTTGACATCTCGCGTGCAGTCCATCTTCTTTTCCAACGAAGAAACTCCTTTTCGGGGTTTGGAAAGTCATCACAGTAACTTTCAATCATTTCTTTGATAAAAACATTTTTTCTGCTACCACTAAGAGGACTAATTCAGCCATCGACATAACAGTTTGACCGTATTTATCACAACGCACATCGATACTTTTGATGAGGTGATCAAGAAACGGAAGGCACATGTTTAGTCGGTAGTAGGTAAATGGTGTATTTTCTTATGTTGCTACATTTGATCGGTGTTTTTAACGATCTGCTATTTTTGGCATGGATGAGGAAAGACCTATGAAACCAGCTATTCTTTCTGCATAGTTAAAACAACGTGAAAATTAGTCTAGTCCTCTGCCGTCACGAATTGAGACCAAATCTACTCGAGCTAGTTTAAGCTGTCCAACTACATTGTACAAGTCCAAACTTTTTTCTTGAATCTTTTTTGTTGGACCACGTAAAAATGACAAAGACTTGACTATCGCATAATAACGTTAAAAAGTGTACATTAACCACTCACAAGAAAATTTTCTTTGTCACTAAACAATTCAAATGAATTGAGCGACCAAACAAACAATAATTAAACCAAATGAATTTTAACATTAATGGAATTGTGCAAACAATGCATTGTCTTCAATGAAAACACAGCTGCAATAACAATGTTATAATAAGGTGCGCTTTTTTTATAAGCATAGACTTGATTCGGCCAGGGTCAAGTATTCTTAACTTTTAACTACAAATCAGGCTGAAATATTCTTAGCATATTCTTATTTATTCTACTTAAAATAGGTTGTATTCTTTTTTTTTTGTTCCACAAAAATTTCTTAATGAAGTTTTTTCCTCTATACTGCGTACATGTTTTGATCGCGTATGTTCTATAGAAGACATTGTACAACTTGTCATAAATACATATCTTATTTTCTTATCTTAGTCTTCTATCAACTTTTGCAAATTCAGCTATGTTTTGGCAAAATATTCCCCAACACAGTAGAATTCTCACCCTGGGCATATTCTTAGAATATTCTTCAAAAAATGCCCATTTTCACCCTGCTATTCTTATAAAGCGTATTCTTATAAAAAAAGCGTGTATGGCTATTTCTATATCCTCTGACAAAAGATTACTCACATACGCACAGTTTTAATTATCTTATAACATTTTGTAAAGAGATATCGTATAAAAAAAATTCCTGGTAAGAAAAAAGGGCAAGCCTAATCCGAGGGCGGTGCGATCGCACCCAACGCGAGAACAGAGACTGAACGCATCGCAAAAAATATTAGCCAAAGATCTCCAAATAATAAAGAAAAAATATACACATTTCGATTGGGCATATAGATTGGGCATAATATGAAAGATGCGAAAATTACTGTAAAATAACAATAAAAGAATAAAAAATAAAGTTACTAAAAAAATTTGTTATATTGTTTCGAATGAGAAAAGTAAGTTTTTGAGTGTTTTTGTTGGGGGGGACGGGAGCGTTTATTCAAGACAGGCGTTTATTGGAAAAAATCATTTTAAGGGGGCGCTTAATCGAGACGGTCGTTAATTGGAAAGAAACGAACGTTCACTGTATACAGAAATGGAATGAATTGTATCTTGTTCTCATAATTGCGTGATTTGTGTTCGCGGAATATAGGAAACAACACCCAGATAACAGAACGACGCCCAACTGACAATGAAGCTTCCGTTACCGGCAGTTACCCTCTACCAAATGGAAGTCTGCCAAATAATTCCATATCTTTCAAGAGAAGGGTGAATTCTACGATGATTGTGGTGTGTGCAATTCTTCTGTTGGAATGCCGCAAAAGATATCTTATCTCATCATCATTGACAATTATCAGCAGTTATTCGTACGGGAAGAGCTCTACTATGCGGAAAGAATAACACAAAGCTTCTGGGTTCAAGATTATGCTATCACAAAGTTGTTTAGTGAACGGTTATAAACAGAAAACGCCGTATTTCATCAAAAATAACTGTAGCACACATGGGAGCAATTAAATACTCTAAAACTCTAAGTCGAGGTCTTCATGTAACGATTTTCAAAACAGGGATCATTTTCGATGCACAAATAAAACGTTCTAGATTTTTCGATGTGTATCGTGTAGAAGGCGGGGGCTGCATACCGTTCTGCAGTATTCCAGATTAGGATGTACCAACGAGCTAAACAGCTTTTCCATAGATGTAAACCCGCACATTTATTGGGGTTAAACGTCATACCCCATTTCTTGATATTTGAAGGAATGATCTCGAAGAAACGCGTATACATACCACTCGAACCAGAGCCAAATCAAGATTCTATCATAGGAGTCCAGAGATACTACACAACATTGAATGCCAGTAAAAGCTATAAGAAACGAGTCACATGGGTCACTCAAGTTCCTGCATGACTCCCTTCCAAAATTAAACCATCGATTGAAATACCTGGACTTTCAATACACGAAGCCGAAAGGCAATATAAAATACACGAGAACAAAAGGAGTTACTATGGAGCGCAGTGTAGACGAAGAAGCCAAAGCGAGTATACAACGAGCTCATCACAAATATGGACATCGGGGACGCACCGAAAGACCTATAGCAAAACCGAAACAAAATGCATTACGAGAAGATGAAGTGCGACATTTTTTATTTATAACCGCTCACTAAACAACTTTGTGATAGTATGGTCTTGAACCTAGAATCTTTCGGTTAAGAGCCGAACACAATTGCCATTGCGCTATCAGTATGGCCACACTCAAACGCAAACATGAATCGCCATTAACCCATTTAATCACTTTTCACCAGTTGCCAATCTTAAGTAGGC
Source organism: Candelabrum cocksii (assembly GCA_963930725.1). Classification (NCBI taxonomy): domain Eukaryota; kingdom Metazoa; phylum Cnidaria; class Hydrozoa; order Anthoathecata; family Candelabridae; genus Candelabrum; species Candelabrum cocksii. Next base: position 10,905,248 of record OZ005667.1, on the reverse strand, counting down.
TGCTTTAACTCGTTTCAGCGCAGAAAATATTCTCCCACTTTCAGCGTTTGTTGCCAACGCCAGAAGTATGAGTATTTTATAACTTTCACGACTTCGCTGATAGCTTCTCTTTTTGGAGCCCTCTTACTTCTTAAGGAAGGATCAATCTTTAATAGTTTTGGGAGAAGTTTCAAATGAATCACCAAAAGGGACATTATCAAAATTGTTGCCTACGAAAATAAATTTATATAAAATTTATATAATACATATAAAATGCAACCGACCGATTTGGCGGTGTCCTGAATGTATCCATGGACCAGAATCACCTGAAACCATTTCTACTATTACAGTGGAGAAGGCCAGCCCAGAGGCTAAACCAAACCACGGAGAACATCTAAAATGCGGTTGAATGCGCACCAAGGCTGGGTCAGATAAATCTGCAGCTCGGTGGAAGGTTCAACGCTCTACTTTCAGGCGAGCTCGAGTAGTGAAATATAGAAACAAAATGAGAAAAATGACACATTCTCATCTTCAATAACTTTGATCAACCTTTCAAAAGATGAATAGCGAGTCGTTATTTAGCTTCTTTGCATGATTTTTTTAATCGTTCAAAGGCTTCGTGGTTTGAACCATTAATTCCAAAATAAAAACTTCACAACTGTTCTCGCTCAATCTACGCTAGCGCTCTCTTTACAAAAGGGGAGAAAAAGTTTTTGTCATTCAATATATATACAAATGTAAACGTATAAACAAAAGCTTAATGAGGTGATAATGAGACCTGTGGGAAGCTGAGTATATGACAGTTTGTAGGAAAACAAGATGTAGAATGACATCAAATGATATGTAGAGAGATGCTACAATTTTTCTTCTCATCGTAACGGGTAAAGTAACAACGTAGATGTGGTACACTGGTTTCAATGCAATTGAGTTCGTCTCAGCATATCACGTGATGGAGAAATTATTATGACGTGCGTATAATTAAAACAATAATAATCACTCAGCTCAGTTCTTTGTTACCCTTTAAATTCTTTTTGGATATTTTCCCCTTCGTAGGCATGCTTTATTATTAAATTTAACAACATAAATACTATATAACATTCTCTCCAATGTGCTGATTGCTTTATGCCATTCCAGCATTGGTCCGCCCTCTGCAGCAGTGAAAAAGTAGTTATGTATCGTCTAGGATCTACACTTTAGTGTAGTGACTGGTTCCTTTAGGGATGAGTAACTAGTGGCATAGTTCCAAATGGTTACTGCGATATGACGGCTTCTTTGACACACCAGGTCATTAGGGGGTTAGAATGTAGCCAGTTTTCAATAAGATACCGAGGTCCACGCTTATGGAACAATTATGCATATAACACTGAGTGCGGATCGTTACAAATTTTCAAACGCCGAATTAAAAACAAACTTTTGAATTCGGATAGTTAATTTTTATTTTATTTTTTTTATTATTATTTTTTATTTATTTTTTATTATTGTTTTTTTTTCGAAGAGAGATTGTGTATTTTTAATTTTATAATTTTTACGTCTAAACTCTTGTTCGTAATAAATGAATGTATACAGGTGTCCAATGAAAAGATCGCTTGGTCTTCTATGGATTCCTAGCCATTTTTTTTTCTTCTTGTTCTGTGGTTTATATATCACGCACTGATTTGTAAATGTCTTTTATTTGGCGAAATAAACATAACATAACACAGCATGCTCAGATTATTATAACTGAAACCACGTTTTTCCTTTCTTTCTTCTAAATGCGTACGTCATAGAAATACGTTACTCCTGTCATGTACACGTACGCGGAAATGCGAAGACCGTTGCTTAGTAACAACAACAATGCAGTTGTTTTAAATACAATTCCGTACCAATGGCTCATGACTGCGCCTTTTCTTCTCGCGTATACGCGCATTTGTTTACCGTTGCAGTGGTCCAAACAAACTGAAAATACGGACTGCTCGTAAGCTTTATTCGTATAATATGCATTGGAAATTGTAAAATGACCAATCCGGTCTTTAAAATTGTTCGAAACATAAAATTAATTATGCAGCTTCGACGTAGTAAGTATTTTACCCGACTTAACCATGTGCCCTACTTTTTACACAAACATGGAACGAAAAAGAAATTCTTTTATAATTTCTCTTTTTATTAACAATACCTGATCCAATACATGAGCGTTTTGATTAGGACAACCTCTTATTTAATTGTATTGTGTCTCATGTTGGTGAAATCTGTGATCTGGTAAATAGTTTCTTCTGCACAAGAAAGTACCTTACTTGGCAAATATACCAATATATGCCTATATATTGGCAGTATTAACTAGCACAATTATAAATTCCGACGATGTTGTTGTAGGGTTTAAAAGCGACTTGGAAACTATATTTAACAATCATTGGTGTTTACATCCATTTGATTACTTCCCTGGCGGTAACTGTTTAACAATGGGATAAAGCATGTGCAGTTGATTTTCCTCGGACGATTGAAGAATGGAGATGTTTCTGATCAGCTTGTGTATAAGATATTTTGCAATCGTAAGTTGAGATTATCGCCACGTCCTTAAATACATTTATTTGCGCACATATGCTCTACCCCGGGACAGAAACCTTTATACTTTTCTTAATATTTCTTGATCGATCCGGATGATTCGCTGGATGATTGATCTGCCTTGCTCATTTTCACAGTCAAGCCATGCAACAGATCGATGGCTCTCTCCGCCATTTCCCACGTGTCTCGATGCACACAGTTTTCATGAAGATGTGTCAGAACCTCGATTGTTCCAATCGAAAGAATGTCCTGCCTATATTCGAAATGAAAACCAGTTCACAGAGACAGACAGTTTTTAACAAAAAAAACAAAAAACAATGTATGACCTGAAAAGCAAAATATCACACATATCATCTACACAATTGAGTAATGAATTGGTTAAGCCAACCACAAATTGTCAACAGCATAAATTCATACACCAAATGATATATTTGCGTGGCTCTTTTATCACCATATTTGTTCATAGCATCAATAATTAAGCCTGCATCTTGCTAGAACGTTCTTCACAACAAAATACAAACACACCTGCTCTCGACATTCTCAATGATGACCAACACGATCTTCGCAACAAGAGCTTGCAACGCAGGATCGATGCTGAAAGCGAGCTGAAGCAGACAATCTTTCAAGCCGGCCAGCGACACAAGATGTTTACAGGTCTGGAAATAATGAGATTTAGATTTAGATTTCGATGGCTTTGACGATCAACTAAACCTCCGGTATCTCTGCGTAGTACAACAAAATCTTTCCCGCCAGCAAGCACAGTTGATCGTCTGTTGAAGTTACCGGTACTTCGACAAGGTATTCTAAAAGTTGAACCTAAACGAGGAAATTTTAACAAAATTTTACTACAATATCAAAAGTTCGTCATACATACATTTGTGCAAGTTTTAAAAAATTCCCAACAGTATCATTCGAAAATCAGTCATACAGGGAAAAAATTTACCAAGACTAGCAATTGTTATAAAAATAACTCCACGAGTACCTGAGTATAGTATATATAACGTAATACCTAAAATAATCGAAAAAACTGTGCACTTACAGGGCCTATGTGCGAAAACATATCGCGTTTTTACCTAATAGTACTGATATTATTAAAATGAGGTAGTCAGTTTATTAAAAACCTTCGTTGTGATGAAATGGGAGCTCTCGATAGCCAACAGCTCTAACGTTTGCAATGCGAGTCTTTTTGTTTCATCATCGTTAGTCTTACACAGTTCTTCCAAAGCACTTGCTGCAAAAGAAGGGGACCTGGTTTTTGAGGCTGTATTCAGAAATCTTATTACCCATTGTGAAAATTATTATCAGGTGCTAATTTAAAAGGCTGGAATACATGCGAGTTGTTATCAAAAATGGTCTACTGAAAATAAGTACGATCTTTATAAACGCCCACCAAAAAACTTCTAGAAACTTTTCAGTTTTAAAAACTGGCTTCTAAACTCAAAACGAGTAGCGGAGGGTACAGTGCAGTGGTTAATTAATTGTGCTTTTAACTAATTGAAATTATCAGTTTTAATTCTGAGACATGTTTCGTAGATCACTGCCTACAATGTTAACCAGGAAATAAAATCAAATTAGGTTTTAGATTCTTAAAATGCTAAATTATTAATTAAAACAATTCAATTCTTCCTAGTAGTTATTATTGTTGAATACCTGAAGATGTATCGTTCGCCAAAGTCGCCCTGATGTCAGAACTGAACGATAACTCCAGGTAGATGCCAGCAATGATTTGGCGAGCTTGGAGCGAAGCTGAAGAAACGGAAAATTATTCAAATACGCTCCATCTTAAAGGGAAGCAACCTGTCACCTCTTTTTGCCGCACAAAACATATCGTACAACCTGTGAAAATTCGCATAAAAGTATATACCATCGGCAGAAAAAGGGGCGAGGAATGGGCTCAAGAATGTATACGTATTAAAGATTCTGAATCTCGTGAAGGAAAAGTTGAGTGTTTAATACCCGTCATCAGCCACTAGCGCGTATTTATTTTTCTCGCTATCAGCAACCAAGTAAGAGATGGCCATAACTGCTTCGTTCATCAGCTGCTCGCTTGGACTGTGAAGTAACGCGCAGAGCGTACGCGCGCCTCCCAACTCTATGAACTGATCCTTGAAAACGAAGAAGGGCGACTAAAGTTACACATAGAACTTCTTGGCAATGTAACAAGAGAGTTCTAAACGTGGAAGAAGGAAGCTTGTCGCCACTAATATTTCAATCTAGAGAAACATGGAATGTAAAAATTTTTATTCGAGATTGACACAGTTACTCGCTGATAAACGTAAGCCAGAAAAGTCAGTTGTTTGCATCAGTTTGGCGTTACAACACAGTATCGCGACTCGAGGGACACTCCCATTTTCATGGTCCCATTGGTAGTCCGAGTTAATGAATGTTCGAGTTATCAAGTATTTTTAAGAGAAAGTATTAGGAAAGGGGATTGAAAAACAATTCTAGTTAACGCGTGTTCAAGGTATCCGGTGTTCTGTAGTTGAAAAGAAAGGGAGAAACCAGTAATAACGACATAATAATTTCCTTTATTCTTTATTGATGAATAAAATTATCAACAGGTCATTCCAGGTTTGTGCATACAACAGATTGTTCGTTTAAAAGAGAGTACCTGGATAGCAGTAACAGTTAGCAGTTCAGCAAGAGCTTCTGTTGCGTATTCCTGGGTTGTCTACGTAGAGAAATGTTTTAAGTATACATTCCTTAATGGTCGTAAATCCCTATGGAGAGTGTCATAGCGATATTACAAATAGTTCTTCCTTAAATTGAAAATATTAGGTAACTTGTTATACTGGTCAACTTTACAATCATATTGACATTTGGAAGTTTACGAAAAAACCCTTATTGTCGGCTTACACTTAACACCTCACCTCGTCGGGACATAAGGCCAAATTCATCAAAACTTGTAAGCTGTAAACAAAGAAGATAAAATTCTAATAATAGTTGGTAGAACATTTTTGCCGCCATAAATATGGATAAAATATTAAAGTAACACCAGCAACAAGCAGTTGTACCCTGACTGACTCAATTTACTAAGCAGGCTCTGGACCATTCCCCACCCCCCTTAAAAAAACTCCTCTACCAATCTACACATTATTGGCATTTGCAGCAATCGACTACATTTGTAAAGAAGGGAGAGGGGGGGATGGGGTACCAACTATGTACAATTCTTACATCCATCACCCCTATGAAAACTTACAATCTGTATCTATGAATATTGTGGTGCAGGTTTTGACTTTTACCCGGGAAATCTAATCCAAAGAACTTTCAGAAATACAGAGAAGAGAACATATTGAATGATGAAATACAGAGAAGAAAACATATTGAATGATGAAATACAGGGAAGAGAACATATTGAATGATGAAATACAAAGAAGAGAACATATTGAATGATGAAATACAGGGAAGAGAACATATTGAATGATGAAATACAAAGAAGAGAACATATTGAATGATGAAATACAGAGAAAAGAACATATTGAATGATGAAATACAGAGAAGAGAACATATTGAATGATGAAATACAGAGAAGAGAACATATTGAATGATGAAATACAGAGAAGAGAACATATTGAATGATGAAATAGGATGAAAAGAACATATTGAATGATGAAATACAGAGAAAAGAACATATTGAATGATGAAATAGGATGAAAAGAACATATTGAATGATGAAATACAGAGAAGAGAACATATTGAATGATGAAATACAGAGAAAAGAACATATTGAATGATGAAATAGGATGAAAATGATGAAAAAGGATGTAATACTTACCCATCATTTTCAACTATCTTTTGTTTTGCTTCTTCACCTGTCGCTGCGAGACTGGCCAGCTCAAATCCAGCATTCCGCCTTTCTTTTAAACTGAATATAATTGGTTATTTTCCCAATATACCAGCAACATCTGCAGTAGCTTACCTTCCTATTTTAGCCAGCCGTAGAACTTTCGTGACGTCCTTATTTTGTACTAGGTAAAACTCGATGATGTCCCCGACCTGAAAACAATGAATGAGACGTATTAGAGAGCAATCCGTCAGCCAGTAAAAATTCATTTCAGCCAGCCTGAACGCCTTTGTACAAAACAACAAATGGAATAGATTTTGAACATCATCTCGTTACCCGAACTTTGCAGTTGATAAAGAAGACAACAATGAGCACCATAGTTGCGAGTAAAAACAGCGAATGACCCAAGTACATGGTGACTGGAAAGAGAGAGTTATCCGTACAATAAAATCAAGATCGGGTGTTTCAAACAGCGAGAGAATGTCCAAAAGATGATATCAAAATAAAAAGCCAAATTGCAAAATTTATAAAAATGTGTTGAAAAATTGTTCGAGGTTATTTGATGATGATTTTTAAGAAATGAGGTTTTCCAACAATGTGCACTTTTAACAAAAAATAATACACAGTCTTTGGTAGACAAAGTCATGTACGAGTGTTAATATTCCTAGTTTATACATTGCCAATATCAACTAGACTAAAAAGATTTGTAAAAACAATAAAAACTCACTTGACCAAACATTCATGTTGCTACAATCACCTTTGAATTCCGCACAACCATGTTTCTGTATGGCAAAAACCAAAAACAGAAATTTGGGCAAATACACAAGAATGAAGTGGAACAGAAGGTGAAATTTTAAATTCTAATTAGCTTTAGAATTGCGGCTTGAGATTATTAGAAATGATCTTGCTACACAAAAAATATTAAAAATAAAAGATAATTATAATTAAAAACGCTAATTGTTAAAGAATGAAAAACAGGGAAATCATTCATATAAGAGCATGAAACCCCTGAAAAACCCTATTTATTACAACCATGACACGAAAACTGCTTTTACCAGTGCATCTAAGAGTAGGAAAACGGCCATAGTGACTGACGCTACCAGGTTGAGGAACATGCCAATGCCAAATGTAACGAAGAAGTATTCTTTGCTTAAAAATATGTTTTTCATTTAACAAATTTTCAACAAAATTACGTTGTTAGTTTAAAAACAATTAAACAAAGAAAAAATTTAACAAAGAAATTTGATTGGCTACAAATGCCCGATAGTGGATATCATTTGGTTAATACAAATAAACTCCTTAAAAAAAACGTTTTAGACGGTTAATTCAAACATTTTGAAAAATCAAACAATTTTTTTCTTTCGTTGGTATTTGAGTTATTGGAACTTGCCTATACTTCTTGTATCAAGTAAAAGGAAATTGAGGCACCAAAATAATGTGATTCACACAAAAAATATTTCCCGGAGCTGCTTTTTATATATATATACGCAAACGTCATGATACAGCTAGGAGAGTATACTGCCTGAGAAAATGTTTTTGGCAGACATCTGTAATTTACAAAATAATAGTTGATGATGAAAGAATAAAATAAACTGAACAACGGTAATCCAATTAAGATTCCAGTTATGACTAAAAGGCTGGACATTTCAAGACTGCAGGGATACATTTCGCAGACCAAAATCAGTGATAAAAGAGTTTGAAAGTCATAATATATAAAAATGAACAAGACATTATTAAACTATTTTTATGGCAAAGAAGCTTTCTAAAAAAACACATTAAAACGAGAAAGAACAGTTTACTGTACAATGTTTCACAAAAATTTACCTGAAACTTGAAGTCCCAACATAGCCTCCGAGGCGGGTATAATTCGGACAAAATGTGAAGCCATAGAATACAATAACAGCTAACGTAAAAACGAAGGAGTTAAATAATGTTAACAAATTTCAAATAAAATGAAAGTACCTGTCCACACTGTGGAATACCAATAAACTGTGAAAATGGACAGTGCCACTGCAAGAAAATGTGACCACAATAATATCTAGTAATAAACACACATACATATATATGCATAATATAACAAGTGCTGTAAAATATATAAATTTGCTGTCAGCAGGTTAAGTGAAGTAAAAATGAGTGAATTAATGAACAAAGACTATCAGGAAAGGCAAAATATATAGTAGAGAATTTTTGAAATCTCATTGAAACATTAGACACATGTTTTGCACGTTTTTAAAAATATTTTCAACCTGTGATCATCATTAATATTTCACCATTGATTAGGTTTACTTAAAATGAATGTATGCAAGAACATTAAAAATCAACATACAGGATTAGCACTTAATTTAAATTTAATGTAGTTTTAACAAAAAAATGTCAAGGCTGAAAAAAAATACCCCTGACAAAAAATCCAGGCCAAAACACCCTATTCCGAAACTTCAATGGCCGTGGAACGTCTGTACCCCAAGTGACATTTGTAGCAACTCAGATATGTAAAAAATATTATTTTATAGGTTTGTAGTAAGCACATACTCTGAATACTGCCAGTATTGTTTCCCGTCTGTTGAAAACCTGTATTTCCTTCAACAAAGCCAGCTGTACATCATCAACAAATTTATCCTTCTCCTTACGTTTCTTCTTCTCCTGATCCATTGTCTCAAAACTGTGCACTTGTGTGTTAGAATCTAACAAAATCTGAAATATTAAAGCAATTTCGCACACAGAGTACACAATCCGTTGGACTTGACTTGATCAGTCAAACAAAAACAAGTTTTATATCAGGAAATAAATCATGTTTGACATAAGATATTTTTCAACAAAATAAATCATTATAAACATACACAATTATCATGTATTGCAAAACACACATCATTTCTAAATGACAACATTAAGAAGCAATTGACAGGATCTTATTTAGATCTTATTAAATGTTTTCACTTACTTCTCTTCGAGATTTGGCCATGGGTATCATCTTAATCACTGAACTGTCCAAAATCTTGTAATCCTTAAAACATTATTACATAGAGAATTAGTGCTAAAAATTATATTAAATTAAAGACAAAGTTTTGGAGTCAGAGACTTTTGAAAATAAGTCTTGATATTTGCACTAAAAGTAAGGAAGTCGTTAGAAATATGCAATGCATTATGGGAGTGGTAGTCAAAGCGTAAAATGTATTCCAGTGTTTTGGATTTATATTTTTAAACCATGGGTTCTAGGAAATAAAATGTTTTTCCTCATACATGTTCCATGTTCCTTGTTTTCCATGTAAGAAAAGTCATTTAAAAATAAAATTGGTTACAAATATGTAAATGTAACCTTGAAAAAACACAGTTAAGCTCGGGAGCATTTTATCCTTCCACAACTGGGAAAACATAACAAATTTTTGTAAATAAAACTTTTCTATACTGTAACCGGTTATGTAAAACCCCTTTACGAAATACCACTACTGACTACTGACCATATAATATTCTTTCCACATGAAGATCCTTTACTGTATATACAATAAAGTCTACCCAGAGTAGCTCCAAAATGTTTGCTATGCCACCCTGGCATTGGTAGTAGTATTGGTGCGAAGAGTTTAATTTTAACTGGTCACCTTGTTTCTTTAAGATAAGATTGTCAACTGATTGGTTGATGTAGAGTAAATGCCGCATGACTGAAAATTGTTTGATTCCAGAGTTTCACAAAGCAGTTCCTTTGTCACTCACATGTTTGTGACCTTTTTCTATTCTTGTTTTCCTCCCTCTTTTAAGATAAGAGATCTTGGAACTTTACAGCCTTTGATAAAGTCATGTTGACAGAACTTGAAACATGCCACCTTCGTGGGACCTGTCAAGATTGACAAAGTCAACAATGGTATACAGTAGTGCTGCCACATGTTTACAGCTGCCTCCTTGCCCAGCTTTGCAATTGACCTTTGCATGTAAAACATGTCTGTGTTGTTGATTAACACCAGAACGACCGATGGGGTCGAAATAGACCTTTAGTCAAATTTGTACAGCTATTATGCAAATACTTCAAATCGGTACAATTTCAAACTTTCAGTAGCTTCCTAAATATTGATGAGTTGCATACTAACGTAGATTTTTCTACAAAAACGCTTTAGTTTACCCACAATCACCAGATATACCTACAACGACCGAAAGGGTCAAAAACAACCCATATAGATATTTTCCTACAAGGGTTGCGTTGTCCTCTTCAAACAGCGTTAGTACTTTATCCTTCGTGTAATTAGCACAACACGAGAACTGTTCTTATTTAGATGTAAGTTTGTAGGTTATTTGACGTCAAGATAAAGCATTGTTTATTTGACATTTGTAAATTCTGGGTGATAATGAGAACGCAAGATTGCAATCAATGGTCAACAGAATTCAAAAGGATTACAGCAGAATAAAGGTTTATCAACATAGAACGTTCAGCAAGGCATCAGACATCACAATCAGGCGTAGAAGCATTAGTATCTGAAGGAATGACAGCTATAGACAAAAAAACTACAATTATCTTATAACTCTTTAACTAAGACCAGGGAAAAGATCGTGCAGTCTTCTAATTATTGCCCACTGGGATACTTCATACCAACAATGACCTAGGCTCAGAGTCACAACCAAACTTATGCTATTTGTCATTTTGTTAGGAATATTGTAGATATTATATTTAGAAACAGGAAGATTTGCAAGTGTTTTCCAATGTGAACTCTGCAGATGCAAACATTTTTATGCATTACCTTTTCATTCACACAGAAAACACAGTGCTAATTTTTATCGAGATAACGTTTGTTGGTTGAATATACAGTAGGCTTACTCTTTTATATAGAGAAAATTCATTAATGTCTACTCATCAATGCCTATCAAAATACAACCTAGATGAAACCATGAGAATTCTCGAAGAAGGCTCTGATAATGCTGAGTTGGATGAAGACATTGACCAATCTGAAGATGTGCCAGTACAAAACGTCAATGCCAACATTAATGAGGAACCTTCTGACACTAAAACGGACAGACACAGCGGTTCATCAGACAAAGAAAATGATGCTATCAGTGATTTTTCAAATGCTGCAACGTATCCTAAAAATTGAGAGAGTTGGACTCCTTTATTATCAGCAAGAGCAGTCCGGTCGAATGCTTCTAACCTGGTATGTGTGCAGCCAGGGGTTAATCCTATTGTCCACTTCAAAGCTTGGAGCAATCCTTATGAAAGTTGGAAACTATTCATTGATAGTGCTATGCTGAAATCCATACAAACGCATACAGTCAGAGAGGCTATAAAAACCAACCCTGATTTCTCCTTGCCCATAGAAAAATTAGAAGCTTTCATTGCCATGTAGTATACAAGGGGAGTTTATGGAAATGCCCATCGTGTTGAATTTTTGTGGAATAAATCTTATGGACCATCTGTTTTCAATCAAACAATGTCTAGGAAAAGTTTTGTTGAAGTGAAAAGTTTTATTAGGTTTGATAATAAAGACTGTCGAAGTCAAAGATTGCTAACTGATAAGTTTGTTCACATTCGAGAAATCTTGGAGGATTTTTTAAAAAACTGCATCAAAAACTACTCCCCGGACTGGAGCTTGACCATTGATGAACAATTAAATCCAATGAAAAATATATGTCCTTTTATTGTTTTTATGCCAAACAAGCCTGACAAATTTGGAATGGAATTTTGGATACTAGCAGAGGTGGATTCGAAGTATGCTTGCAACGTTTTACCTTACCTGAGAGCTTTAGAAAAGGAGCAACAAAATGGTACTCTACTCTCGGAGGATGTAGTAATGCGACTCACTTCTCATTTGCCACAAAGAGGTGCTTACAACGTCACAACTGACAATTTTTTTTACGAAAGTGAATCTTGCCAGTTTGCTGCAGGAAAGAAACATCACAATTGTTGGAACTATTAGAGCTGGCAGTAAAGAATTACCTAAAGAGATGACAGAAGGCAGAGAAGAAAGGTTCTGTAGCAAGTTTTTCTTTAACAAATCTAAAAATTATACACTTATAAACTATCAGTGTAAGCAGGAAAAAATGTCCTTTACAGAAAAGAAGAAACCTTTTACAACGTAAAGTGGGAGTGGACGTGGTTGACCAAATGGCAAGACAGTACACAACTCACTAAGCAAGGTGGCCGTTGGCGATTTGGACCAACATTTTGGATATTGCCCTGATAAATTCCTGGATTGGATACAACAAATGGTCATAGTAGCATCAGTCGCCAACACTTTGTATTGGAGCTGGTGGAAGCTTTAAGAAAGAACTATGCACAAAAGCTACCACGATCCCAAGATGTTGATCAGTACCAAGATCAACCATCGGGGAAGAGATGTGGCGGTAGTAGCTGCCAGAATAAAACAATTACAATCTGTCGACACTGCAAAACACCGACATGTGGAAAGTGCGGAAATGGCGACTGGAAAGTTAGAGTGTAAAAGAGTGCATTTTGTAACTTTTGTGACAAACAATGCTCCGTAACATTGCTGTTATTGTATGGCGTAGTTGATCAAGTGCAATTTATTGTTTAACCAAAATTCCTACATTTGCATCATAAAAAAGAATCAAAAAATTGTTTGTTATTTGCTTATTTTGTAAGAATGCGTATGATTGGAAACGTTTTTTAGCTGTTAAAATGTACAAAGTTATAAATTGTTGCACCTTAGGGTATGTAGCAACATTATAAAAAGTAACTTAAAAATAAAAAGAAGAACTTCATGGGAACAAACAACGAAAATATTGAAAGGGTCAATTTCGACCCCAGCGGTTGTTGGAAGTATACGTTTTTTCTGGTCGTTCTAGTGTTAAGTTGTACATATAATTACCATATAATTTGTTCTTCATGGAAGCATTATTATTATTATTATTAGTTCTTACCCATATCATCTTTCATTTCATTTGTAAGCAAAACAACATTTGACTTGGGCATACTATCTTCTCCTATCTTCACCTTCTTCTCTGGATTCCTGTACCTCTGGCTCGCTGGAAGAATCATTGCCCGGACAAGAGTTTTAAAGAAAACTAAGCAAATGCTTCTTGCTTACCACTTTTATTATAAATTTGACTCAAAGAACAAGCTAAGGAAGAGACCACAATTCCTTTTAAAACATTCCATCAAAACAAAACATCTTCCTACTTCACAACCCTCTTCATCATCAAGTTATACGCACAAACAAACTTACATATATAGTGCATAATATCATATGCTATAATACAAACAACGAAGGGTCGTTGGATTTCAATTACTTTCAAATTTTCATAGACTTTGTAACTATATTTGTGCAGTTTTTTCGATCAAAAATACCAAAGAAATTTATATAATGCATAAGAAATAATGCTAAATTAGACACTAAACAAGCCACATCCTAATTAAGCCTACTCTTTCAAAACACACAAATTGGCTCTCGTTAATTAAGCCCTTATAATGAAATGAAAGTGAAGTGACAGAGGAATGGGGAGTCAAGAATAACATTGCATTCATTAGTTTTATGAGAAAAAATAAGTGTGTCAGCCCGCCTTAATATAGACCAAATGACAAATTATGGAGGGCAAAACATAAAAATATGTCTATGCAAAAACGTACACAAAACAGTAAAAATCGTATTTGCGTACACAATTTTTTTAAGTAGGCAAGTAACCAAGAGATTGTTGGGGGAAAATGTGTAAAGAATGATGTTGGTTTGCTTTCCCTTACTGATGATGAGAAGATGAAAGCCTGGGTCGAGCACTACTCTAAATGACTGAATGACGAATTCGTTTGGCCAAGTGACATACTACCTGATGTTCCACCTGTCGCTGGTCCACCACCGAGTGTAGGTTTGGTAAGAGTGCGGGGCCTTCTGGGATAGTAGTTGAAATGCTTTTAAGGCAGCTGGAGATGAGGGAGTTGAGTTGTTGAGACAGCTTTCTAATAAAATCTTTGTTGACGGCACTATTCCTAAGGATTAGGAGGAGAGTATTATCATAAACCTGTACAAAGGCAAAGCTGAGGCTCTTGACCGTGGTAATTATCGTGGCCTTAAACTAACTGAACATCTTATGAAGCTACTTGAACGTGTTCTAGAGTCTCACATACGCAATATGGTGGAAATTGACGACATACAATTTAGATTTGTTTCCGGTAGAGGTACAACTGATGCGATTTTCATTGCACAACAGATGCAGAGAAATTTCTTGCCGCTAAGAAACCACTCTAGTTTGCATTCGTATACCTTGAAAAGGCTTTTGATCGAGTCCCAAGAAAAGTTCTTTGGTGGGCACTAAGGTATCTTGGTGTCGAGGAGTGGGCTGTACGTATAATACAGGGTATGTACAAGAATGCCAGAAGTTGTGTCGTGTTAATGGTCTGCTGAGTAATGAGTTTAATGTGGGTGTTGGTGTCCACCATGGCTCCATTCTCAGTCACCTACTTTTTATTCTGGTGCTGGATGCACTGTCTCGCGAGTTCAGAAATGGTGTCCCGTGGGAATTATTGAATGCCGATAATCTCATGATCATTGCGGTATCTATGGAAGAGTGTATCTCTAAGTTACGATCCTGGAAGAAAAATATGGAAGATAAGGGACTTCGCGTAAATATGGAGAAAACAAGGTGATGATTTCTTGTGTTGGGTCCGGTATTGGAACAAATTCGATTGAATGCTCTCAGTGTAAACTTTGGGTGCATAAGAAGTGCAGCGGTATTTCCGGCAGATTAGTAGCCGATCCAAATTTTGTCTGTCATAGATGTTGTGGAAATGCTCGCCCCATAGATGGACGTCCAAATTCTCATGTTCATATTGATGGTTCTCTGGTTGACATTGAAAGTAATTTCTGTTACCTTGGTGATATGCTTGGTGCTGGTGGTGGCTGTGAAAGTGCTATCGCAGCTCGTTGCTGCGTTGGTTGGGGAAAATTGCGTAAATTGTTGCCCATCCTTACTTCACGACATATATCCTTTGTGATTCGTGGTATTTGCTGTATGTGTAAGATCTGCCATGTTGCATGGATGTGAAACATGGGCACCTAAAAACATGGATATACTTCGATTACGCCGCAATGATTAGATGGATGTGTAGCACTAAACTGAAAGACAAAGTTCCGTCTTCTGCCCTCCTGCAAAAACTTGGAATTGATGACATCTCTGTTGTTCTTTGTAAACAACGCCTTCATTGGTTTGAGCATGTGCATCGTGCTTCTACAATTAACACGGCTTGAAATCGGCAGCTCCAGAAGCCGAGGAAGACCTAAAAAGACCTGGTCGCAATGCTAACGTTAACGATGACTTGACGAAGTTAAACTTGTCAAACGTGGATTCTCTGGATAGAGTTGATTGGAGGACAGCTGTTAGAAACTGCTTGGTGTTGCCTACCCTGGATTCCGGGACAATGGCAGCACGATAAACACAAAAATCGGATAATGATGAATGAATGAGGCAATAATTTTTATAATGAAAAGACTGCATTTTGTGAAAAAAGATAGAGAGCGTAAGGTTTCTCGAATACAAAGATGACATCAAAGCAATATTGAAAGAGTTAGGTGAGCACCTAACTGTGGAGCACTGTGGAAAGAAAATATGAAGTGGTGCAATTTTCCACAAACAAGATGAACCAATGTTCTACCATGTGCTTATTTTTCTTTTGCTTGATGTGTCCCCTAGTTTTGATGTCTGCCATATAATTTCAAAGCAAGACAAAATTGAGCAACGTTAAGCATATTTCTTTTTAATCGTAATAAGGTAGTTAAAAAAACTGTACCTCAAATGTGTATGCATCTCTAAGGTAGATTCCATTAAACCGAAATCGAAATTGATGATCTGATTTTCCCAATTCATAAAGAATATGTAACATCTGAGCTCTTGCTCGAGCTATCGCATCCAATTGATGAACAAGTAAAACAAATGTTTTTTGCTGAAACCATTAATTTAAAAATATGTAAAATGCAATCTCAAAAATATTAAACACTGATAATAATAAAGATAATAATTATTTGTTGTGTGTGTGTATCTCAAAAATCAACAAACTTAAAAAATAAAGATGAGTTAAAACTGTTAACTTTCTTAATTAAAAATCATTAAATTTTACAATCTAAACTTACAGGAAAAACTTTACTTTCAACATATAGCAACATTGTCCAACTTCGTTTTTGTGGTAGATGTTACATATTATCTGAAAATATACAGAAAATGTGAAAAGATATTATTAAAATATAGGTTTTATGATGTGTTAATTTTTCATCAAAATAAGCGTCATTTTGAAGGGACCTCATAAAACTGCTCTTGTGAGTTCTCAAAGTTGACTAACTTTTTGATTACGAGACATGATGTGTTTGAAATGAATGCATTGCCATGTTCTTTAAACGTGCAACTAATCATTTCGAGCAAACGAAACGCTTGTATTGTTGTCAAAAAGTGTATCGTTGGCAAGATTTGCTTGAACTTTAGTACCTACTTTAAAATGCATTTGCATAGCCAAGGAACAAGAAATAACCATGCAATGTTGTGTATGAATATTCATTCAGAAATAAAAAAAGTCAATTAACACGATATAGCATTACTACAAAAGAATGCAATGAACAAGAACTCATTTAGTGAATATTGAAACGGTTTCATTTCAATTAAATACATTTGGGAAAATTTTGTTCATTGTCTGCCAAAAAACTATAAACACACAGGCTGATAATTTCCAGATTTCTCATATTTGCGTCGTCAATGAAAAATGTAAATATAATGTGGTTTCAGGTTATAGCTTTTATAATTTATTTTTTCTCTTCAAAATGTAAGATATGTTTTTAGCGCGCCACAAATTAACGCGGTCATTAATTAACGCGCACAAATTTGTAAAGGTATGGTAATTAATCGAAGCACTTGAGCGATTACGTGTGTAGTAATTAACACGGTTGTTAGACAAAGAATATGGACACAAACATTTTTATCAACAACATCATTTAACTTGACGCACGGGTTTAACGAAGTGATAGTTGTATATATTCTCTAAAACCCAATATCAACTTTGTCTACTGAATTTAGTAGAGTTTGGTGAGTGTCTTTGTGGTAAATGGATCTACTTCTTCTAATACATACTCCTATGGCTTTCATCAGAGCAAAGGAGGATTTTCTTCTTATCCACGATGTTGTATCGGTCATACTCATGTGTTTTTCCGATATCATTTTCGACAGTCTAGTATTCTTGCATTATCCCATACCGCCTGTTGAACAAGATTGTGTCAGTATGAATGAACTCACTCATAATGATGTCGTCTAACTGCTTTAACTTTTTCGATATCCGGAATGGTTGGCATGAAATGTAATATTTTATGATTGAACGAAACTGTGAAGCTGCAGTACGCAGCTTGTGGCTCAGTTTTAGCGATAGCACTTACGATAGTACTCTGATTTGCTCGACCCATACGTCAACCTTTGATTATACATATTCGTTTTTGAGTCGTTACCAATCTTCTTCTTATCGAGTCCACAAATACTTCCATCGATTCTATCAAATATACTTAAGCCAATGTTGGACACATTTTTGGGCTACATCATTATAGACTGTAAGGTCATCTGCTGTGCAAATTTGCTCCAAGGCAGGGCACTGGAAGAGATGCTGCATGGTCTTGGGCGCAGTTCTGCAGTCGCAGGTTACATCTCCTGCAGTCTCCACATATCCCCATTTCTGTAGGTTCGCTTTGGAACGGCCCACTCCAGTCCTTGGGCGGTTGAGGCACTTCCACTCAGTCCACTTGGTGTCAGCTCCTGGTGGGAGCTCTTCTTGAGACTTCAGTGTCATAGATGCTGCTGTTGGGGAGTTGGATGATCTTTCCTTCCATATGCCAACTCTTGTACTAGCTGGGGATGTTGCAAGCGGAACGACGCTACTCAGGAAGCTCTTCTTTGACTTCAGGCGATTAGCTGCTGGGATCTGGTTGAAGTTAGGGTGATGTATGTCTTCCAACTGACGACTACGCTCTTTCATGCTTGCTACTTGGCGTCTGATGTCAGGGGGGCTATGCCTGCTAGTATGTATAGGCTGTCCGTAGGTGTAGGTCGTAGGCATCCAGTGATCTGGCAACAAGAGGCATTGAGGGCAATATCAATTTTCTTCGCATGAGTTGACCTTTCCCACACAGGGCATGCATATTCTGCAGCTGAGTAGCAGAGTGCTAGGGCAGTTGATCTTATTGTCTGTGGTTTGGCTCTCCATGTAGTGCCGATGAGTTTGCTTAGGATGTTATTTCTTGCGCACGTTTTAGCCTTTGTCTTCTCCACGTGGCTTTTGAAGGAGAGAGTGCGATCTAAGGTGACTCCTAGATACAGTGGGTGGTCGCAGTATTCAAGGGGTGCTCTTGACTAAGTGACATGCAGTTGCCGTTTTGCTTCTCGGTTCCTTAAGTGGAAGGCGCACACCTGTGTCTTAGATGGGTTGGCACGAAGGTGATTTGCTTGGTAGTAAGGTGTCAACTCGTCCAAAGCTCTTGAAAGTCGTCCTTCCACAACCTCGAAGTCAGCATGCTGTGCACCTATGCCCAGGTCATCTGCGTAGATGAAGCGACGAGTGCCATCAGTACTGGGTTGGTCATTGGTATAAATGTTAAAAAGAAGCGAGGCAAGAACACTCCTTTGTGGGAGACCATTCCTTTGTCTACGCCATCTGCTCCTTTGATTGCCTAGTTTCACAAAGAAGAGTCTGTTTACCAGCATACTTTTGATTAACTCAGTCAGGTGGATGTCCTTGGTGATATCCAAGATCTTGTAAAGGAGGGACGTGTGGTTGATTGTGTCATAGGCTGCGGAGAGGTCAACGAACGCAAACCGGTCACTAAACCTTCCTCGAAACCATTCTCGATGTGTTGAGTAAGGTTGAGAACTTGGCTGGTTGTTGATTTCCCTGGACGGAATCCCGCTTGTTCTGGGATGATGTGTTCGTCTATTGCACGGTCAAGTCTGTTGAGGATGAGGCGTTCGAAAAGCTTGTAGGTATGGCTCAAGAGTGAAATGGGTCGGTAGTTTTTGGGAACTGATGAGTCTTTTCCTGGTTTCAAAAGTGCTTGAACATGGGGGGCTTTCCTCCAGATGTTAGGGAGTTTGCGAGACTTCATACAGTTGTTGTAGAGTCCAAGAAGCCACTTCCTAGCGTAGGAGCCAAAGTGCTTGATCTGCTCTGTTGCGATGTTGTCTAGACCTATTGCTTGCCTGGCTTCAGCGTAGAGACACCTACTTCCAGCTCTTCTAAGGTAAAAGTTCGTGTGAATCCTAGGTCTTGGCTGTACTTCTTGCGATTGAGTTTAGTTCTCTTTGGATTTCTCCTTTCACTTCTGCCATTCACAAGCAATTGGTGAGCAACCTGGTTTGCAGTAACATTGGGCTGGTTAGGCGCTGCTTTTGGGTCTCCTCGGAGCTTGCCAATGGTTGACCATGCTTTCTTGCTGTTCTTAGACAGTTGATTCGATGAGGGCATGCCAAGTCTTACTGTGTTCCTGGGCGATATGCTCCATTACACTCTTTCCTTTAGTTGATGCTTCCTCAGCAAAGGGGTCAGCCTCAAACATGGCAACATACTCTTGGTATTCTTCAGTATTTTCCTCCGACAAATCAGGGATTATTCTGTACTGCAGCCTCGCGGGATATGTCGGCGGGCACTCTTTTTAACCATCAGTGCAAAGCTGTTGTAGTACATTGCCTCAGGTGGTATTGCCTTCACATTCTGCTTCAGCTCATCTGTTAAACCATCCCAGTCTGCCTTCTTATAGTTGAATCGTCTCTTAAAGGGCACTTTGTTTGGTGTAATTGCCGCTCTAACTTGGATACCAATGGGCCGATGCTGACTTTGTGGGACTGGATTCAGCACAACTTTCTTGCAAATATCGCTAATGGTGTTACTCATAACTGCCAAGTCAGGATTATATCCCCGTCTCCAGCGTGCACTTTGGAAGGATGAAGGGAGCTTTGGGTCATGGATAAAGCTAAGCTGGTGGTTGTCTATTCATTCCTCTACAGCTGCACCATTTTTGTCAGTATCCTTGTAGCCCCACTGGGTGCTATGGCTGTTGAAGTCACCAATGATGATCTGTGGTTCACCAATAACAACACCCAGATATCGTCGACTTTCTGCAGTTATGTTGATGTCCGTACCTGTAAATAGTTCTGTTGCGATTTCAATTTTTTTAACCTTGGTAATAAGCCGAGTTTTTGTTGCCTTTGGAAAGTATTCAAACTTGGGACCAACCTCGCAAATTTGACAAAGGGATTCCGTGATCCTTCTCCTTTAGTGCAACGTGGACTCAAAATAACAATAAGGGTCAAAGTTGTTTAGCCCGAGGGTGTTGAGACTCTTGATGATGATGAAGAGCTTGGCGACACCAAGGATGAAAACAGCGAAGAGGATACTGAGATTATGGAATAGCTTATAATTTTACATTACTAGTAGCTGGTGGGATTAATGTTTAATTTTTTTCGTTTTCAAACTAGTTAAAAGCTAAAAATTAAATGTCTGACAGCATCAGTAAAATTGTCATTTTTCAAATAATTTCAATTTTACCTGTCTATACTCAAAGAGCAATAAAAAAATTCCCCAATTAGGCATCGCTTCTAATGATACTAAATATAACTATGGCATATTTAGTTCTAGGTTGACCCTTTTTGGTGGCTTCAACGACTAGACTAATAAACCGTGTCGGTAAAACTCCTGTTGAACTGACTGCAAAGGCTGCTGTCATCTGCTACTTTTGATTTACACCTTTATTTGGACATTCCTTGTACCTTTGCTAAAACATATTTTCCCGGAGATACGTACACCAAAGGCGTTTGATCAATATACAACACAAGTGATTCTGGAATACCGCGACGCGTACTGCAGCGGGTATCGCTCTCCAAAAGCGTTTGATCAATGTACAACACAAGTGATTCTGGAATACCGCGACGCGTACTGCAGCGGATATCGCTCTCCAAAAGCGTTTGATCAATGTATAACACAAGTGATTCTGGAATACCGCGACGCGTACTGCAGCGGATATCGCTCTCCAAAAGCGTTTGATCAATGTACAACACAAGTGATTCTGGAATACCGCGACGCGTACTGCAGCGGATATCGCTCTCCAAAAGCGTTTGATCAATGTACAGCACAAGTGATTCTGGAATACCGCGACGCGTACTGCAGCGGATATCGAACACAAGTGATTCTGGAATACCGCGACGCGTACTGCAGCGGATATCGAACACAAGTGATTCTGGAATACCGCGACGCGTACTGCAGCGGATATCGCTCTCTGTAAAGTAAACTTTTCTCATCGAGAAAGAAAAAATCCTACGTTGCCAATTTAATCAGAGACATAGATCATAACGTTACCGTCGCCTCAAATTTCCCGTCATAAGCGCTTTAAACGCCTGACATTTCGCGTATAGCTTCATAGAATATAAAAAATGGACTAAAATTTCGATTATTTTTACATTTACATAATATTTAGTAAACAAATGACCGTATTTAAAATAAAATAATAAAAACCGCCACTATAAATAAAGGTTAAAAAGTTATAATTAACTTTCATTGCATAAAAAGACGTCAAAAAATAAAATACTTTTTAATATTTACAATAAAAAATAAATAATAACAAAAAATTAGGATTTGCGTTATAAAAAATTACCATGGACGTACGCAAATTTATTTTTAACCGACAGCTTCTCATTTTGGAGTACAGAGTTTATGCAATTCTCTAAATCGTCCCACTCCAGTTGACGGATGCTGTCGTTATCACCGTCGTCACTGTAAACCGACCCGTCGGAAGTCGTGTCGTCGAAAAACCGCTGTTTTTCCAAAATGTCGCTGTAAGGGTCGTTTGATACACACACTCTTTCCGCGGTGTTAATACGAATGCTTTCAGCATAATGCAAGTGAGCAAAATCAGGGATGTCCTTAACTAACAGCAGATGATGACTGGTGCTGAAAAAACAAAAACAACATTCGGTGTTCAACATGTTGTAGACCTATCGTGATCGTTTACAGCTTTTGCCTCGCTTATTCAAAAGCAAACAAAACAAAAACAGCCGATCTCAACATGGTGTAATATTAGGAACGGTGAGATGCTCCTAGTGATTTTCCTTTTTTGATGATTTTTTGAATCATAAGGTTACTTCCACATACTCTAATACCATTTATATTAATATTGATAAATAAATTAAATAAATACTGTAAATACCAGTAATTTGAAATTGCGACTATTGTTTTGGTTATTGTTTTTGCTTTTGCGGGATGTCCACCGAGAGGGTTCCTCACCGGAAATTTGTTTTTCTCTTGCAGAAGCGATGTAGAGAGATATAGTGCAGTTTGCATAGTCGGGTTTTAAGCAAAAAACTCCGTTTATAAGAAATTGTTCAAAGGAACTCAAAAAATCTACCAACAATCCTTTTTAATTTCAAATCGTCGGCACATCGTTTTTACCGCCACTCCCGGCTGACAGCTTTTACAAAAAGACCCTAACAACGTCCTTCTTCTTACGAGTTTAGTAATATTGGAAGGAACGTCTTGTGCCTTAAAATTCAATCCTCAGTTTAAAATTCCGTGTGTGCAATCATTGCCTAGCTTTGACCAATCGAACAAAAAATGCAAGATAATTCTAAGATCACGATAAGTCTATGACAGGCGCATTATAATGTTAAAGTTGAAAAAAGGATCTACACAACATGTGAAACATTAGGTACAGCAGTACCTTTTCCTTGCATAGCAGAGGAAACCAATCAAAGCCAATAAGACAAGTAAAATGAAAAGGGAAGCCAACACCATGTAGAGAGCGTTGTCGGCAGTTGACTTGTTGAATGTACTCGTGGCAAGTCGCTCATATGGTAATATTCTATCCACGTGAAACATTTCACTCAATGGTTGCAAGACAGGGCCAATGTTGTTTGAGATTTCGAGCTTAGCTGTGAATCTATTGGACTGTACCAATCCATTACGGGACGTGGCTAGAAACTGAAAGACAATAGAAGTTTATTAAGAAATAATTTAACGTAGAAACCACGTCGACCCAGCATGTTTACAATAGCAGTTCATGAAAAACGCCATGATCTATCAAAGGACATACTGTGACTTCTCTCAGTGGTGACTCGCTTAAGCCAAGAAACTTTATATTTGCTATAACAGTGCTGTATGTTTCCGTTGTCGCGTAGCCGTAAACCACCAACCCATCATCCAAAGAAGACACATTTAACTGGACAGATGACAGCACATCTTCATCGACATAAAACGTTTCATGTTTGCTCAATCTCGCGCGAATGCTGAGAGAATCCATGTTTTCTTTCGCGCAACTCACAACTCTCAAATCGGGGCACATTTTCACGCCCCTTTTTACGTCATCAAGCGAAATAACCCTTTGCGTACAGTTCCCCGTGATCTGAATAACAGTGTTAGGCGTGTCAAACTTGATTCTGACATTTCTCCTTGGAGATCTCGTCACCGTAACAACCGCTTCATCGATTTGCAACACGTTTACGTTTCGGTAAACTATCGAGTTCAGAAGATTCTCGAGTCCGTGTTTTGTCGTCGAGCCTTCAATCAACAAAACCCTTTTGTAACTCTTGTAAACGAAATCATTAACAGGTTGTTGGAAGTGCAACAGACAGTCCAGTTTCTAAGCGGAAACAAGGATAGTCACTACCTTCGTACATCCGGCTTCAACGTTTAGTATTTGAGAGTAAAAATCACATCAAAATAACAGTAAAAAGGAACGATAACGCCGGCCGAATAAACTAAACACACGCACAATTGTGGGAATGAACGAATGTTATGTAACCTTTACATGAACGGCGGAAACCACACCTGGGTGCTAATGGAATGCCCTTCGAGTAAAAGCAACCCGCTCAACGCTCCGTGGAAGAAATCTGCGTATTTGGTGACACTTCCCGTCCAACTCGCTCCCAGCACAAACTTCGGCTGGAGATGATTCGCGGGCGTACGATACTGCAATTTTCCATTGAATGGTGCAAGAAACTCTCTGTCCACGGTCAACTTTAAAAAAAAATTGTTTCTTTTTGTACTGTAAAATACATAAACAAATTTCACGGCTTCTTTTTATTATAAAAATAACTGACAGAGTTTGCCGAGAATAGAATCTTCTCCTTGTTGACTGATTAATTTGTGATAAAAGTGAATCATTACTGCTCAATATAGGATGATGCTCATTTATCGAGGAAAATTGAAACTAGATTTAAGTAAAAAAATCAACCTCTACTGAACAGTTCTCAAAAGACAGCGTCACAAAATGCCACTGGGCTTCATCTTCAATGAGTTTCCATTTCGTTCTGATTGTACAAACGTCAGCAGCATGATGAAAACCAAATATAGTTTGCTTCGAATCAGGGTGTCTAGGAAAACAACGAATCCAATAATTCGATATTCTACGATTTAGGAACAAAGGGTAATGGAAATCGAGAGATATCTTCGATAAATCTAAACCTGTATGAGTGTAAACAACAGCTTGATGATGACAGATGAAAGGTTTTATAGTGCATTTGTAAAGTAAATACCGTGCTACAAAGAAACCCATTGTGTTGAGCTGCTGTCCTTTTGACCATGATAGTACATACTGTCGACCATTGTGCGCGTTAACCTTTAACCACATTGTGATTGTATACTTCTTAAACCAGTCGAGAGGTAGTTGTTTCGATGGAAACCGAACAGCTTGTGTACCGTTAAAGAAATATTCCAAACTTCCTGTGTACAATACATTAGTTCTTCAGAAGAACAACACGCAGCACAATGCATGTTTAAAAAAGAAATGAAATAACATCTTTGCACTAAAATATATATACATTGGTGAGGGCGCCGCAGAGATATTGTGGCTAGATGCACATTGGTTATTTTTTTAATAAAAAACCAGTCTACAAGAAACCGTAGACTCAGATTTGCCAAAAATTAAAAAACTCTGAAGAAACTTCGACAGGCTGAATCTTTTCTACAGTTAAAGAAACTTTTGTCAACAGTGAAAAATTAAAGTTAAAATTTAAGAAACTTTTGAGCCTCAAAGTGAACAAATGTTAAGAAATCAAGGCTCAGCCCATTGCTTACGTTTCTTATAAAAAAAAAAAACGTATATCACATTTAGAAGTCCACATTGAAGTAGTTTTATATACATGGTTTATTAAGATAAATTCATTGCATAGTAATGCAAGACAACTGTGGAAGCGATTTAAACAATGATGAGTGCACTTAATAAGCCAGAGTATATTTACAAATACAACAACTTAAATATATCAAACTCTCTCTGAGATCAGCTTTTGTGGTTGTTGAAAGTAGGAAGTCTAACCTGTGGAAGAGACAACCAAAGAAAGTCCTCCTAACTTCAATGCGTTCGGAAATCTGTGCAGAGGAAGCAATGGTTGTATGACGTTTAAGCCACATTTCTTGTGTGTTGTCACTGAATTGTAGGTGTCTTTTTCAAGCGCGGAATTATGCAACAACGTTTTGATCAAGACTTGTTCACGTTCTTCGTCATTAGAAAACAACGTGTTAAAGTTGTAATCCGACTGCAGGTTATCTTTGCAACCAATCAATGGAGCCACGCCACTGGAATAGCCTGAAATGAATCTAAATTTAGCACAAAAATATTTCAAAAAATACATAATAACATATTATATAAGGTTATCTAGATGAAGACGTATATGGGAAAAACAGAAAAATTAATTAAAAAACAATATTTCCTTTGAGGATTCCGTTTTTTAAAAAACGAAAAAGACATGTTTTGATTTTGCATTATTCCTCGTAATATATATCAATCAGTTTTTATTGGTTCCATCATTTGAAACTCAATCATATATTCCGTGCTCTGTTTTCCGTTTCTATTAGAACTTTATTTATTTATTTATTTATTTACGAATCTTTATACAGGATAGCCATGTCAAAAATTAGAAATATATACATATCTACAAATTTCTGTTGTCAGTTGGGTCCTTTATTCGAACTACAAAGTTTAACCTTGGCTATTTTAGGGGCTGAATGCATATAATATACGCTTACATCAAGTAAAGGTGTATGTGCTTTGTAGAGACGTATTATCATATTCAGAATGGTGGGCTACACATTTTTAGCATAACATGCTGGAAAAACATAAAAGTGTGAACAGTTAATATTATATGAACCCTCCCACAAAAAACAAGACAAGTTACACTTTTTAAGATGGATGGCAAATTTTGTGCCTTTATTACAATTTGTTCCACAGTTGCCTTTCCTTTTGATAAGCTGGAAAAATATATTTTTTGTTTTTTGTATTGTATCTCCAAAACATACACTGAGTTCTTCATCAAAAAGTTTCTTACACACAACCGTTGTACTGTACCTCTCTTACTTTTCTAATAACTTACGCTCGTTCACAATGCTTGTGGCATATTGTTTATAAAAATGAGAAAAGAACAGTGGATATCACAAACAAGTACGATCACTTGAAAATGAAGTAAAACATGAAATCATGGTTTTTATTCTTTTATTCTTTACAAATTCATCAAAAGCAAATAAAACTTAAACAAACAGAATTATAAATATAACCTCACAGAATTATATAATAGTTAATTTTCATTTATTATTGCTCAATTTTTTTGTTGAAGATTCACTTTAAGTATGTCAAAAATAGAATATGTCACACTGTGACAAGCGTGGATGTCTATTTACCTGTTTTGTTGTTTATATTTTAAATCACAAAGTTTTCATTGTTAAACAAATGTTTTGCAAACTGTTTAAGTTGAAAAAAAGTTTATTTCTTTCAGCTGAAAAAGTTGATGGATGTTCTTCTATGAACTACAGAACACCCAATTTTAATCTGTCTCAAAGTTGAAAAATATTCCTTACTTCAAATCAACAAGGTGAAGATGTATTAACTAAACTGTCTATTTTCTAAACTCACTCTCATCTGTTTTCTAATTTTTACAAATTTTGCAAAATATCTTATGTAGATAAATAATGTTGGCGGTAAAACACAATATCTACAAGTCATATTATCAAAGCAGAAAGAAACGATCCACCGAGCATAAAGAAGCCATACTCGAAGGGGAAAGTCCAAAAGGATTGTTCACAAAACCATATAAACACATATGGGCTCAGCTATCAATTGTAGATAAACTTATCATTATTATTGAAATAATATTACAAAGATATTGCATAGATATTGTCAACTTAGTAGATAACATAAAAATCTTCTTCTGACAACGAAATCATGACAGTTTCCGGTACTATCAGATCATGGATCGGCGACATATAGTGCATATAGGTCACCAAGGCGAATCAGACTTCAAGAGACTCTTGCACCCTAAAGTATGGTTTCCAGGTATGAACAAATTGATAGAATTACAAACACAGAATTGTCTATACTGACTAGATACCCAGAGGTGGCTATCGTAAGCAGTAAAGCCAGGAGCCTAAACATAGCAGCATTTGAAGAACTACTTTTTTCAGTCGCCCATTCAAAAACAGACTCCAAGACATCCGACTAGAGACTCAAGTAAGAGAGGACATTCTATTAGCAAGACTAAACAATGAATAATCCAAACTGAGACATAACAAATAGAAAGACTTGAAGAAAAATGTCCACCACCACAATAACAAAGCAGGCAACAAGTTATGTTAAAACAACAAAAGATCAAAGTACACCACCATAAGACCCTACACCATACACTGTGATCACATGACACCAGATAAGATCAGAATGGGACAACAAAGACAAGCACTGGAAGAAAGTGTCATTTATGGAAACGAAATCACTGAAGGCAAACATCTTGACAATCGGAAGTATGAAGAAGAACCTGAAGGAGAAAAAATCACAACAAATATGTTGAAGCGTAATGAAGAAGCACAAGCTGCAAAATAGATTCAAGGATTACAAGACATCCATCCGTACAATTCACAACATCAACAACTTGGTAAAGTTCATGCATTCTGAAACATAGATGGTGTGACTCATCAATGAGAGCTATTATATATGAATTAGACATTTAAAACAATATTAAACACTTTAAATTAACACGCTAAAGAAACATCGTACTAGCGTTAAAAACTTAACTGTTAAGAAAATGTTTATTTCAACAGCATATATATGCATTGTACAGATGTAATAACTTGATTTGACACTTTATGTTATCTTTTAAAAAAAAGCAAATTTTGGGCCTTTGTACTGTAAGACATTTATATATATACTCGACACAATCTACACATATTATTAATTACACATGGTATATATTCACCAAAATGCACACATCTATTGTGTTGCTCCTACCACCAATGAAATTGCACTTACGACCAAATTCGAAACATCATTTAAAAAATGTCAAATCAGGTAAAACATGTGTGATCACCTCAAGAGATTTAAAACTTCATGAGGAGATTTCAGTCAGTAGCTTCCAATCATCAATAGGGTTTTCAACAAGATAGATCAACTGTAGACCTGCTACTCCATCTTAAGGAAGGAACATAGCAAATACCATTAAACCAAAACCTTACAGCTGGAAGGTCAGTGCTTCTAAAGGTTTTTTAGCAAGTGGTATTAACATCGCTTAAAGAAAGACAGCTTGGAAAGTAACCTAAAACTTGTTAATTTCAAATAATTGAAAACATTATTCTTACCATATGGTCTTTGGATTAAGAAAAGAAAATACAAAATAAATTCCATTTCCATTGATTGTTTTTAGATAAGATTTAATGAATCAATTAACTAAACAGATAGAGTCACAAAA
Organism: Candelabrum cocksii; assembly: GCA_963930725.1. Classification (NCBI taxonomy): domain Eukaryota; kingdom Metazoa; phylum Cnidaria; class Hydrozoa; order Anthoathecata; family Candelabridae; genus Candelabrum; species Candelabrum cocksii. The sequence goes on along the minus strand of OZ005667.1, from coordinate 10,876,291 downwards.
TTTAATCATTTAGCCTGAAGTTGTACAAACAGATATACTGGCAGAGTGGAACTCAAAATAGCTGTGCGATTAGGATAAATATTATGCAATAAAACAAGAATTTGAAAACATTAGGTTGTCGTTGTAGAGATGCTAGGTTTAGCTACTTATCCATAATAAGCAGGAGATAAGCTCTATTGTAGCGAGGATAAACATTATTTCCGTTAATAATATGTCGACTGATATTTAATCCAAACAAAAGCAGAAAATAATCCATCAGACAAAAAACGAGACAGGAATCTAGCGTCACCTGCGGTCAAACAGTTTATTGACGTTCATAGCGTAGTAGGTAAATATAATTGAACCCAGACCCCTTCAATTCGATTCATCTTTTCGCTTTTCAACCGCAGATTTTTCAGGTTCGACTTTTCAATCAGTTCAAATCGAACTCATTATATTGAAATACAGACAACGCAAATTTTCCAGCAAACTCTACTGAAAACACACGGAAACTACTAATAGTGTAAAAAAGAAAGTAAAATGATATTATTATTATCTTTAAGGCTTACAACAGTTTATGCGAAATTCGCCTGTAAAAAGCCTCTCATATAATATATATATATAACAAAAACTAATTTCGAGAACGAATTATTAACATGGTTTAAAATTTTCTATTTTCATTATTATATTTGTAACTTATTTACCCATAATTTATCTAATCGAGAGTTAAATGCATTTCACGATGGTGCCGATACAACATCTTGATGAAGAGTGTTCCAGTCGTTTACTGATCTGTTAGTTATGAAATGCCGCCTAATTAAAGTTTGAGCGTCTTCTTCCACGAGCCGCATGTTGTGACCTCTTGTGTCATGGACGTAGGAGCCAAAAATTGTTTTTTTGGGGGGGGCAACCACCTTTGTCCGAAAATAATTTCGGCCGGTTGTAGGGTCGTTAAATCAAGTATATGTGACAACGTCGCCGCAATGGCCTGATACCTCCTCTGCTTCTGATTTATCTTCTTCCATGCTTCTATATACCGGTGCTTCATTTACATTTTCATTCTCCATGTCTAATACAATAACATTGGGTGCCAAATCAATAGTCAAGCTTGCAGAACTGGTGTTGATGCTGGATGACTGATGCTGGATCATTTGCAGCAGACGGAGTTCTACTTCTAGAAGTTGGCAAAAAGCATAGCCTCTGTTGAAGAGGATCTTCTTCCTCAATTGAAACTGATTGAAATTTAACTGATAAACTGTTTTTGTGCTTTTGTTTAAGATGTTCTGACTTATAATCAGAATATAGAACTGTTGAACTAAACAGACTAGAGCGTATTGACATGAGAATGATTAGATGGATGTCAAATGTGATATTGAAGGATAGGAAGCCTTCAAATGAGTTAAGAGAACGCTGTGGACTCGAAAGTTTAAAATCTTTGAAAAGGCGTCGGTTTAGATCGTTTGGTCATGTTGAGAGAATGAATGATAATAACTGGGTTAAGAAGTGTAGATATTTAGTTGTTAATGGTAAGTGTGGCAGAGGCAGGCCACGGATAACATGGAGCCAGGTTGTGAAGAAAGATCTCGTTGAGAAACGTATTCAGCCTGGGTTGGCGCATGATAGAGTAGGATGGTGGCGTGCCATCAGTAAACCCATCTAACCCGTGCCAGCATAGAAAATAGACGTTAAATGTATAGATATATATATATATATATAACTGTAATGCATGCAGTATATCTAATTTTACTTTTGTGTGTTCTTTTGTGGTTCATTCTAAAACTGCTGGGTACTAATTAACTAACAGCTAACAAACTAAATAATTAAAGTTATGATTTGTTGTAACCATAAGCCTTTAATGTTGGTCATTGGTCAAAGACTCTAGGCTATAGTTGCCCGAAAATATTTTTAGTTGTCCAAATATTCAACACATTTGTACAATCAGGCCCCCCTGACCCCCCGCCTCCTACGCCACTGTGTTGTAAGGATTACGGTTAATATTTAATAGAGAGTTGTGGATGTTCGTATTTATTGAAGATTTTATAAATTTGAATCATATCACCACGTTCTTTACGATACTTCATACTTAGTAAGTTAAGCAACATTAGTCGCTCAGTATAAGTATATTTCTTTAAATTGGGTAGAAGACTTGTAGCTCTTCTAAGCACATTTTCAATTTGCTTACTATCTTTTTTAAATAGGGGGTACCAAATCGACACAAAAAGATGAGGTCTGACTAAGCTAGTGAACAAGAGTCTAAAAGATCTATTGTCAAGATGCACTATTCTAGTCTAGGATTATTAGACCAAACATTTTATTAGCTTTGTTGACTTGTATCCGACGAAGAAAAATTTCAATTTTAGGACACGTTTAATGGCCTAAATCAATATATTTTGCTCTATTATCGCACAATAATTTAGCACTACACAAGCATCAAAACAGGGTGAGAATGTGGCAAAAATTAGTTTCACAGGAGTACAAATAACAAGCAACAATATATAAACGTCGGTTTCTATATATAGAATAAGATATTAAAACCTATGAGTTCGGGAACATATCCCCGGTTACGAATTCAAACAGAAACCTTCACGAATTAAAATATTCACAAATCATGTCAGGTCAGCAATTATATCTGATGCTATCAATCAAGTTGTAAATTGGCACAACCTGTGTCAGCCTGTGGGATAGCTTCGTATATGCACTTACAACCCCCAACCCCCAATATGCCACGTTAGGAGCTTCCGTATTTTATGAATACAAGCGGCATTGGATAGGTTATCTTAGTCGAACTAATCCTGACACCACCATAAATACCTACTACCACTGATGTGTATTTGTGGACTCGAAAAGAAGAAGAAGAAGCTATAAAAAGACTAAACATTAACCTGGAAGAAAACAGGACAAAAAGTGGACCAGAATTTATTATTGAAAATTCAGTTTCGTTAACAGTCTTCGAGACATAAGTAAAAAACTCGCTTCTGCTTAAGTTTGCATCTTCGAAACGTATATACATAAATTATAGAATAAAATAAGCTTTTTATTTAAAAACCCGATGAAACAAATTTTTCAAAGTAATGGTAACGTTCCTCATACAGGGATACGAATTCGTTGCCCACTGCAATGAAATCTAAAGCGTCTATCAACTCTTTGTGTATATTTGCTATGGCGAGTGAATTAAACCGTTTACATGTCATGGTCGACCGTAACCATGTCTTTAAATGTCTGGCAGTTGAGAACAATCTTTCGGGCGTACAAGATATTGCTGGATTTATTACGAGTTACTTGCACAGATTGATAACGTTTGGTATTAGCCGTCGCTCCGCACTACTCATTTCTTTCGCGATTCAATTCAAGATTTGTGGAGGCTTCAAAACTGGGTTGATAAAACCTCGATTAAAATAAAAAGATTATTATATCGAGTGCCTCGAAAAAAACAACTCTGTATTTATCTTTTGGTGTAGTTATAGACTGGTTATTCTACAACGCTGTGTTTAGCCGCCTTCACTAAGACACTTTCGTAGAATAAATCGGCTGCCTCATCATTCCTCATTTTCTCCAGGGTTTCAATGGTCAACTGCGCCAGTCTTTGACCCTCAATTGCTAACATGTTTTCATGCTTCAAGGTCTTCGATGAATTGTCGGTCATAGAATATAATTAATGACTGAGAAGAAGATCGTTACTTCGTCAACCGTTTCCATGACATCATCGAATAGTTTACATTGTTCGGTTAAATCCTTAACGGATAAGCTCAAAAGAGTGACCACGGCAATGTGTTGTTAGCGCTTTTAGTTATTCTTCCAAAATTTGTTTTGCAACGCCAAATCAATGGCCAAGCATATTACTTGCCCCATCGTATATTTGGCCCTTCAAGTCGTTTAATTGCAGATTCATTCTTGTTAAAGCATCTTTAATAACTGTAACAATTGTGTCACTTTTTATATTTGGTATTTCGTAATACCCTAAAAAATCTTCCCGAGCGTATAACATATCATCAATCCATCGAATGCAGAATGACAATTGTTCTTTATTTGAAATATCTGTGTATTTATCGCACATGATTGCATAGAATTTATTTATTTTTATTTTACCTATTTTGGCCCGCAAAACGTTGTTCGCCATGATTGTTAGTAACTCATTCTGTTGATTATGGTGAGTATAAGATTTATGTTTCCCAGAATAATAGTCTGATTTTAAGCGCTCTACTAAAGTTGGATGACCTTTCCTCTTGGTAACAACAACTGTGTTAAGTTGTGATTGGCGTCTTCTTCATTCCCTCGAAGAGCAATTCCTTGTGCGGAGCTAAATATTGAATGCACTCCATAACAAATTTAAAATACTTCCGTTCGTTGCATCGTTACGTTTTGTTAGCTGGTTATTACAAAGTTCGGCAGCATCACCGCATTTTGGAACATGATAAGTAAGAGCTGCTTTGTGACAGTTTGTTTGCTCATGATCTATAAAAACAAGAAGGTGCTTTCTTCCAATTTCGAAACCCCTTTGATATGTAGGCTTTTTCTTTGTTTAGCTCAATTGTGAGCTATGTCAGCAATTGTGGGGAAGGTGTTTGTCGATCAGTGATAAATATCTCTTCGCCATGTTTGTCGATACATCTTTGTTGAAAGGTGGGTTGCACCATATAATATTACGTTGGTGGTTTCTTCGAACGGAAGATATGGGATTGTGGAAGGATAGAGTTACATTTTTGTATCCGCTCCTTTGCAACGCTTCTTCGTATTCTTCTTTGCTGTTGTTGAATATTTCTGGGTTCGAGGAGTTTTTTTGATAGTCGTTCGTTAATTGATATAGGTAATTGCTTTAGTATTTCTTTAGGATGGTTTGAAGATGTGTTGATGTACAACAGTGTGTACAACATCTGGTTTTTTAAATGACCGGTATGTGTTGGTATTTAGGTCTAGTGTAATGTCCAAGAACACTTCCCCGTTCAAATAAACTCCACAAGATCTTCAACCGAAACAGCGTCAAAGTAAGTTTAGCTGCACCGACAATATGGAGAAAATTATAAAATCGAACAACAAAAAATTATCATCAATGGAAAACGCAGAAACACCGCCATGCAATTGCCGCGCAAAGCATGATTGTCTTATGGAAAGTGCCGAACAACTAACGTAATTTACAGATGTGATGTCACAGCACCAAACATCGCAACCAAAACGTACATTGGATTAACGGAAGGAGAATGGAAGCTGCGGTACAACAACCATAAGCAATCACTTAAACATAAAAAGTACGCCAAGAGCACAACATTATCTACCTATGTCTGGGATTTGAAAAAAAATCATGATGTAACACCTTCGTTATCTTGGTCGTAAATGAAATCGGTCCCGGCATATTTAAACCTTTCAAAGAGATGTCTACTTTGCCTGCACGAGAAACTTGCTATAATTACATTCGAGAAGCAAGACGAGCTATTAAACAAACAGAGCTATTAATGGCCAATTATAAATCTAAAGACTAAACAACACTCCAGGGATATGTAATTACATCACTTTAGTTTAGAGAAGCGTTTTCAAAAATCTTTTTAGTTTTACCTGAAGATTGTGAAATATACACATGAAACTCAGTGTTGTAAGCATCACATAGTTGTTTTCACTCTTTAATATATATATATGTAGTGAAATCTTCTTCTACTCAGGATATAGTGCTCGATAAACTGCGCGTTGCAGAAAGAGCGAGTTAGTTGATAAAGAAAAGATTCAATAATTTATTTTCCAGAACTTAAAGTTTCATGCCCGTTCTGGACAATCTTCAGCTAGAAAAAGATTTTCTAGATTTTCTAGCTGAAGATTGTCCAGAACGGGCATGAAACTTTAAGTTCTGGAAAATAAATTATTGAATCTTTTCTTTATCAACTATATATATATATGTATATATGTGTGATAGTTGTAAAACTTTTTTTCATAGAGTGCTCGACATAAGGAGCGAATAAATTTATAGATAATGATAAACAACTTTTGTTGTTAGTACTTAAAGTTTCATGCTTTCGCAATCATCAGCTAACTACAGTGAATTAAAACCGTTAAAAACGTTAAAATATAAATGCTACAATGCAATAACTTCGTGACGTCATTTGATGTTTTTTAGTTTATGTTTGTTTTGGTGCCGACATTTGTTGATTAGTTCGCTGCGTTTGTTGAGGAGATTGGGGTCGTTTGATGTCAGGATATAAAGTTTTTCTTTTAGGCAAAATGAACATCTATTGGAGTTTGGCTTGATCATTTTTCTTTTATTGACCATGTTATCGTAGGTGTTTTATTAGCATCTTTTATATTCCATATTTCGTTAGAAAGTTCCGTATCATTTTCGTATTTTTGGTGGCTGATTGATTTCTTGTGGTTTGCATACCTGGTTTTAAATGTTCCTTCACTTATTCCAATGTATATCTTTTGCTGGTAATTTGGGATATCCGAGTTTATTGTTGCTTCATATACTAAGTTTGTTGTTAGACATTTATTGTTTAATGGACATTCTTTTTTCTGGAGGCAGTTAAATAATTTGGTTTCGGGTTCTTCTTCTTGTGTTATCATTTTGTTGTGTTTGTTAATTGTTGATTTTATATTGGGCATGCAGCTGTAACTTAATTTCAGGTTGTCGCGGTTGAATAATTTGCTGTATTTATGTTGTATAGGAAAATGTTTATCTATTAAGTTTATAAAATATTTTCCGACGTTGGTTGACACATTTTTCAAAAATGGTGGATTGAACCAAGTGATTTTGCGTTTTTGGTTGTTGCTATTATTATTTTTGTTTACCTAAGGGTTGAACTTTAAATTGTGTTGATAGCCGCTTTTGTTTAATGCTTCCTGGTAGTGGTTAGTTGATTCCTTAAAGATTTCTTCATTGATTGATAGGTTCGATAGTCTTTTTTCGATTGATAGTGGTATAGTTGTTTTATGATGTTTGGTGGGTGGTTAGATTTAGCATGAATGTAGATAGTCTCGTCGTTCGGTTTTCTATACGGTTTGTATGTTCCGTCTTCTAAATTTAGTGTCACATCTAAATAGTTCACAATTTTTAAGTTTGATTTGATTTCGAGTGCAAGTCCGTTTAATTTGAAAATGGCATGGAAGTGCTTTCTGATTTCGTCTGCCTTTTTTCCACTTATATTCTTGAATATTGCCAGGCCATTATCTCTGTATAAACCGATATTTTCTTTGTTGTATGTTTTGGTTATAATAGATAGGAAAAGGATACCCACGAGTATCTGCTGCGCAGCCGACCGATGATGATGATGATGATGATGATGACCCACCAGTTTGCAAATTTCCGCTCCATCATATGCACCCATAGTTCTGCCAAAAGGGCGATTTTGTTCGTCCAACCGTCGATCTTGCTATTAATATATTTCTTTTTGTTCTCATTCGTGCCGATTACTGCTCCGAGATGTCGTTCACCTTCGACTGAAATTTGAATAGCCGACCCTTCAAACACTCAAATAGCTTCTTCCATTTTCTCCTCTTTCACTATCAGCCAAAATTTTGTAGGCTGAGGAAAATAACCATAATTTGGACCAATCCTGAAAAGGTTGTCCCACCACTTTCTTAACGCTCTTAAGTTTCCTGCTGCCGCAATGTCGTCGGCGAAACCAACCATCTTGTTGTGGTCGTTGTGCATAGCCAGTAATAGAATGTTCATCATTGGTGTGATCGCAATCGCATAGATTGCCATTCCCAAGGGGTCGCCTTGTGTCGTGCCTTCTTGCGACTTCAGCTCTAAGCCTCCAATAACGAACAGTCTTGCTGGAGTCGCATAGCAGTTTCTCACGTATATCGATATTTCAGGACAAATATACTGGATGTTATGTAAAAGTGCATTTCTGTTCATGCTGTTAAACGCGTTGGAAGCATCGAGCAGAATGACTGCATCTGTGTTTTCGTGTTCGAACATTCTTCTCATAGCGTGTATTGCTGCTTCACTACCTGAACTACGGCCACACATTTGAGCATTTGATGACGCATTTGCAACATCCTCGGAAAACATGCTCATTACTACCTTTCCTATAATGCGTCGTAGAACCTCTCCAACCCCAATTGGTCGAAGACCTGGTTTTTTGTCGAGTGGGACCAGTCTTGAAGCCATCAATGGTGCTAGCGACGAATCGTGTACTTCTTTGATGCAAATCGATTTTATTAACAAAGCTATCGCCTTTCGTTAGCTGATAATTGCGAAAGCATGAAACTTTAAGTACTAACCACAAAAGTTGTTTTTCATTATCTATAAATATATATATATTATATATATATATTCACTTTTCCGATTCGCGAAAATAAATCATTGCGAAAATTTTGAAAACCTCTAATTCGCGAAAATAAGTCCTCGCGAAAATTAATCCTCTTAAGGTAACATATACATTTTCAACGTTTTCATGTGAACACGCCCATACATTAGTGTCTCTTTTATTTTGTTTGTCTTTTGATTTGCTCTTGTTTGTGACTGTCCATGTCTTGAGGTTTCTTCCTAGGCATGCTGACGAAACCTGATATTGGTCGAAACATTTGCAATGTATATATATAGCTATATTGCACGTTTTTTTCGTTTTAATTCTTTCATCGTGAAGACTTCTCTTTCTGTAGTGAGCAGTCAGGTGTAAATTAAACTGTGAATTTAGAGAATAAATAACCGTTGGGGCGAAAAAATTGTTGGGACTCTGTCCCTAACCCCGTACAGGCTTACAGCGCGCCACAAACACCCAACTGCTTTTTGTACTGCTTCACACTTCGTCCGCATTTTGGTTGACATTGACAAAAATGCTGGATCTGCCCTTGCGGAAAAGGGGGAAAAAAATGGATACTTGAGTTTGAATACCTCAAATGCTGGCTAAAGATTCAAGCCTTCATATTGTATTCCGCAATGTTTCGAACGTACATAAAATGCAACGGCGTTTACTAACACTACTTTTAATCTAATCAACACAACTTTAGTTACAACATTATATAGTGCGAGTCATTATCTAACTCATTAAACTTAACGATTCCCACGGCAGTTGGTTCACAAGTATTCTACACGCAACATAAACAACTTGCGAATACTTTATCTTCGCTTTCCAGTTAAGCATCTGATTCAGAAGCAGGAAAAACTTTTCTTATCCGCCCAGAAACCAGGTCATTCCGTTTGAGCAAGGCTTGCATTACGCAACAAAATTCTCTCACAAACTTAACTGTAACTTAATGAAGATATATCGGAACTGGGATTTGAACTAGCCCGGTTACCTAAAAACCTAACATGTTACACAGAAAATACAAGTTTCTATACTCTATTATGTGATAATGATAACAACCGAGAATATTGTTGTTTAACTTCGCCGCCGTAATTTTTTTCTTTATTCAAGATGGCTGAGCAATCATGGGGTGAATATGCTGCTGAAAAATCTACTTTATTGATAGAATTTGCAGCAAAAAATCCCAAAGAATTTTTAGTTTCATGTATGTATGTCTCCTGCGACTTTATATATTTCTATATTATATATATAAACCTGTGTACGGTAGGTTCGAAGCTTTTCTTTGACTATAGATATTCTCTAAAACTACCAATGACGTAGATAATAATTAATTCGTATTTTAAGTATCATTAAATAGTACTGAAGTTTCTTGAAAATTCTTCAAAACCTTTAAAATTTTTAAAGACTGCTTTTAATTTACTTCCTGTAAAAAAAATACTTTTTTGCAATGCAATAAAAACAATAAAAGAAAACAGAAACCAATACATAATATTGTAATATCTGTAGTTTCGTCTGCTTCTTGAAATCTGTTGTCTAAACTTGATTTTACAGTCAACTAATATATTTTACACGTTCCTATTTTACACATTTTCTACTAAGCAACTACTTATTTTTCTAGTATTTTTTATATTATATATATATAACGTTTATTATCGGTATTATCAGCATTGTAGGTTTGATAGGCCTTCCTGCCTATAATTTTTTTTTTTGTAAACTTTATATCCAATAATAATAATACAAAGGTGTATATAACGAGGCAAATTAACAAGGGAAATTAAAATATAATTGTGTATCAAAATAATTATATATATATATATATATATATCTAACGCTTTATTTTTTAAATGTTCACATATAATGGTGGAAACAGTGGAACTGCAATGTTATAAACATTTCATAAACATTTCTTTATGTTTTATCATATTAGGCTGATGGAATTTAGATATAAGTTTAGCGTCACCCTTCATTCAAAAGTTCTATGCGGCATATTTTCATTTTTCCTTATTCATTATTTTTTGAAAAGAAAAAAAGAAAGCAGATTTTACTTCAATCATTGGTAAATGTTAAAAATGGTAGAATAATTGAGTAAAAGTGCACAGAATCAACACAAAATCAGCCAATCAGAGGATAAAAACTGTTGTAACATGATTTTAATCATGACATTATACAGGATTCTTAGCCTTCCGTCAAGATATTGGATGGATTAATGTACCACCTCGGAAATGACTTTTTAAAGTTTCAGCTCCTTTACTTCTACTACGCGCACACGCAATGTCGTTATCATTTTTCTTCTCTCTTAACAAACTTAAAGTTTTATAAAATATATTTTCAAACGTTCTTCTATGATAAGTGTGGAATTTGAACCTTCGAATGTCTGCCATATATCAATGCTTAAAAATCACGCGAGTTTGCGCAACTTGAATCGTATTCACGCGCTACGTTTTAATGTAAAAAAAACACAACTAAAAGTATTTGACAAACTAACTGGATTTTTTAGGTGAATAATGAAATATATTTCGATAATGAGATTTTTCATGCGGGTGTTTAAACACATAATATAATTAATAGTGAAAACATTTAATTTTGTATTGCTTTATCATATTCAGAATCGACTATTAACATTCATCTATACTTATTTAGTTTTTCTGCTTATGTCACCACTGATGTTTATATGCGGGTACTTAGCGTACCTCATGATAAAGCAAATCGAAGAAAAAGAAAAAACTCAGAAAAAGAAAGGTAGGGTTTGTTACCTGAATATGAGCACAGTGTAATTGTGATTGTTACAGCAATCAAATCTAACAACAAATTGAAGACCAGAAGAAAGATAGCGAAAGCAGAATAACGTTTGCCGGTTGCTATGGTGAGTGTTACTATAGTTACTTTTCAAATAAGTTACCTTCTTTTAAACAGAATGCAATGATGATGATCATTGAATTGAAACAAAACATGAGAGACTGAATATTTTCTATTTTTATTAATTTCTTTTTTATGATGTTATATTAATAATAATAATAATAATAATAATAATGGAGTTTTTACGGGACTCTCCACATATAACAGTGGCTCTTCTTATCCCAAGGTTTAGGTTCTGGCGTACTTAGGGCACCCATTTGTGCCTACGAAATCGCTTCACCAGACAACCCACCACCATTTGAGCTAGGCTTGCATTACGCAATGAGTTTCGCTCAAGAACTCAACTGTAACTCAGAAATCAAAATATGTCCGAGCTGGGTTTCGAACCAGCACCGTTTGATTTTGTGGGTTGAATGCACTAACCACTAAGCTACAGTGACCTAAATTATTGTTATGTTTTATGAATCATATTTTTAGTTAAATTCTTTTCTGTTTTAGACAAAATTTGGGAAGTTAATAGCGTACAGATCATGTGATGTAAATAATTGTTATTTTTTTAAATTTAGAAAAGATCCATTGAATTAATTTTACTTTTTATTGCACCCCCTGTAGACATCGCGACACTTAATAGACGTTGTTCTTTTGATAAACTCGAGCCTCACAAACTCAATCAGGCTGAATTGCAATGATTGTTAAGAAAATTTCGGTAAAAGGTTCAGCAACAATAAATTTTATGAACTTAGAAAAACTACAATAAAATAATAAAACCGATTTTGAGGAACTTGAGGCTGAAGCTTCTTAGGTTCCTTATTAAACACCTGTGCAGTTAGAACTAACGTGTAATAACGTGTTAGAGGAAATTTGGGCACTTTCCTGTTAGTTCCACGCCAAAAAAATTCTTTCAACTTTTTTTAAAATTTGCACAATCCAAGAGTTTGTGCAAATGGTCATGTCATGGTGCTTCAGTTGAGAGACCACGGTGATCGCTGGAGGTTGTTACGAAATGACGTCTATTAAGTTTTGTGAACGCGAGTTGCTTATGAACGAAAACACAGTTGTTGAATGGAATAACTTTCTACGCGAAGTTTGTGCGATGGATTTACTCCAGAATCTAATTGCTATTGATGGACCAAATTCCGTAGTGGAGATAGACGAGAGTTTGTTCACTCGAAGAAAAAATCACCAAGGAAGAGTCATTCCTCAACAGTGAGTATTTGGGGGTATATGTCGAGAGACAAGAGAGTGTTTTATGTACGCTATTCCGGACAGAAGTGCAGCCACAGAGCCTATAATTCGACAACCTATTTTACCAGGTACAATAGTCATGTCTGATTTATGAAGAGCATAGGGCGGAAAAAATACTATGGGGTACAACCATCTGACAGTAAACCACTCTCTAAGTTTTGTCGATCCTGTAACTGGTGCCAATACCCAACAAGCCGAGAACAGTTGGAAATTGGCAGAAAAACGCAACAAGAAGCAAAACGGAACTCATTAGAACTAGCTTGACTCTTACCTGTGTGAATGGATGTGGCGACATAGAAATTTGAATTTGTTCCACAAGATCTTCCAAGATATCACTGCATGTTGGAAACCTGAATAATTGGTTGTTTATAGTTTTTTTATATTTCAGTTTTGTTAACCTTAAAAAAAAGTAACCACAAACTGCAGTACATTCAAGCTTTGCCCGGCGACATGTGCATCGACCTCCGTCGCATTTCGACCATTTACAGTTGCATCTTACTATATTAAGAATAGCATTTGGTAATGTTGTCGTGCATTCGATGTACTTTTCGTTTTCCAGTAACCAACCATAATCCCTGATTTCCCTCAAAAATTAAAAAAAATTATTTAAATGTTTTAATGGGACATCTGACAACACTACAGTGACAATTTAGCCAATAATACGACTACATTTCTCCCATATCGTCAAAAACATGACAATCAATGAAATTGTAAAAAAATTGGCAATTCCCCCAGGCACGGAGGAACCACGTGGGTCTGGGCCCACCTACTTTATTTTCTGGGTGGGCCTGGCTGGACCCACTTTTGAAACCCAAATTTCTTTGAAAAGGTAGCGAAAATGTTCCAAAGAGGGAGTTGCAAAAAAAGGTCTTCACTCATTTGATACACATTAGTTTGATTATCTTTGATAGCTCAATGATGAAATCCAATCTTCAAACTTTTCTGTTGAGCCCACTATTGATGGGCAGCACGTATGGGTGTGGTTGCGTGTGATTGGTGGAGCAATCTATCAATCAATATAATTATTTTCTATGGCCTCTATGGTTGAAATCGGGCCCAAAAATGGAAAATTTTCGCTTGTTGGCGCGAAAGTCAATCATGAAAAAACAATGTATAAACGATCTTAAGTATTAGGAATGCAACAATCTTATGGGGGCTTCGCCCCCCAGAAGTTGGATTGACTTTCACTTCAGCGCCCACCTACTTTTAAAATGGTTCCTCCATGCCTGAATACACCATGAAACAACCCCTTACATTACGATAGAGGCCGTTTACCATCACATTCCTGAAAGTTGATACATACAACAACATTTTTATATAGGTGCACTAAAGTCTAGAGAAAAATGATACTTTTCTCAATTTTGACATGGCCTATTACAGCTTCTGAGAGGCTTTCTCTTTGCATTCTTGTCTTTGTCTGACCTAAACAACCAAAAATTAGCTATCTCGAACTCCCCTTGTGTAACTTGCTATCTCTAACCTTTTGTCCGGTCCCTTGCGAGTTCAAGTGACTAGACTTTACTTTTTGAATGAGCTCTTAGCTCAAAATAATACCTTCTCATAAAAACCCTGCTCTGGACTCTTATCTTCGACTTATTTTCTGTCCTTAAGGTAACGGTTTCTTTCTTTCTTTTGATGAAACGAACTGTTTCAAAAAAAACCAACAGCGTTTCATAGCATAATACCACTTTGTATTGATATAGTGCCTAAAATCCGAGTCTGAGATACTTTAATGTCAGAAAAAACTTTTGCCCCAGATCCGCGAAATTTTTCTCTCCATAATTCGCGAAAATAAATTGTAAAAATAAATAAATATTTCTTTTTCTAATTCGCTTAAATTACCATTTCTACAATGAAAAGAGTCGCAAAAGGACGATACAGTCGACATCCGCCATCGCAAATACCTGCTATATTGAACGATTTTTTCAGTCCCTTCGCCTCTGTTATCCCGCTTATCTCGAACACTTCATTTCGGTTTTTGATTTTTATTTCTTGAGATTCGAATGTCTGGCTATGTCCATGATTATAAAAATGTTTTTTCTATGCTAAAATGAACACTTAGATTTTTTAAAAAAGTCAAAGTTCTATCAAATTTTATCAATCCGTGATATGCTGTAAATTTCGCGGTACGAGCGAGCCGCAAAACTTCTTAAATTTCTGACTTTAAAGTAATATCTTTGGTTAAAGAAATTCAAAAAATTAGGCTAAGCTAATTATTCAATACAGTCTTGGCTCAAAACCACAAGGTTGAAGTAAGAAAATTAAATAGACAGGAACAAAGGTACTTCTTAAGAAAATGCATTACTTTAACTATTCATTTAAAAAAAAACTAAAAAACAACAACAAATTCAACAAGGATGGGCAGGGAGAACCTTCCCGCTACATTTTCCAAAACCAACTTTAAAGCCATCCCCTTGCGCATAACCAGACATTACTACGTCATCGCCATCTTTAAGAAACTTTCTAACAACGCCGTTGCCAAGGGATACTTCCCGACTACCTTTCCACGACAATTCTAGCATGCTTCCAAAAGAGGTTTCATCCTACGGAGAAAATTAATAACCAAGAAGTATTATTAGTTTATAGATAACAAAATCCTTACCGAACCACTGATTGTCCCAGAGCCCATTAAATCACCAGGTTGAATATTACAGCCTGTTACAGTGTGATGGGCCAGCTGTTGCTTTGCTGTCCAGTACATGTACTAAATTACAAATCAGAAATAACTTTCTCCGTTTTAACATTTGAGACGCTCATTTGTCACCTTTAAATTAGAACGACATACTACGGCGGCATCAGACATTTCCTCCCCTGGAAAACGTAAATACATGTAAAACAAAACACCTAATTAAAAATAAAACAAGAAGCTGAACTCAGCAGAACTACCGCAAAGTTCTATGAATTATGTTTTGAACTTGATGTCATTCTACTTTTGTCCAAATTTGGTCCTTCACCAACCAAAGGTTGCCTACCCCTGGTATATTGTAGTCCTATCGCAATTAGTATTAAAATCTCATCTTCACATAGAAAAGAAGCGTATATATATATACATGTTTGTTATTGTTAAAAAAGTCTATTAAAATTAGAGTGAGTAAATTTTGAAAAGATACGGGTGTTAAAATAGCGCGTAAATTTAATACTGCAATTCCTTAGAGGTAGCAATTTAATAGATAGGTCATTGGCTCTAAGTAATCGATTAGTAATTTATGTCGTTTTTCTTGTTTTCAAATATCAGATGTATATTCCTACGTTTTAAAAGCAACAGTGAATCATCTACAAAGGTTGCCTGTTAACGGAAAACTTACGTAAAATTATTAATTGCGGGAAGATGGTCAGGAGAGTGGAATTGTTCTCTGTCGAAGTTGAACCAAGAACAATAAAGAAATTGACGGGAAAATAAGTCTTATTACATGAAAATTATTCAATTCATATTTCTACGGGAAAATGATTGCTGGAATGGTTAATGGTTTTACAAAATCATTGTAAAGCATGAAAACATCTCTAATACGTCAGAAGTATTTTTTGCATGACATCAACAAATTCAAAACATAATCATCAACCTTCGAGGTAGTTCAGCTCCTTGTCGTATTTTCAACGCCAAAGGGGGGCTATGAAAGGGTTAATCAGGGGCATGCGCCTCAAACATAACCTTCTTTGTACTCTTGTCTTTATATAACGAACATTGTAAATACATATACGTTGTAAGTATTTATAGTTTAATGTATACATTGACAAAAGATAAATAAATAAGAACAATAAAAAAATTGTGGAACCTGTAACTAGTTTTCTTTTCCGACACCTTTGGGAAGTTTCCAGGCAAGCAAATTTATGGCGTTTGCTGCACGCTGCACGTGGAACTTTTTCCAGAAAAATTGAAAAATTTCATGGGGGGATTTTTTTTGGGTTGATTTTCATGGGATCATATTACCAGGGAGATTTTTTCGGAGGATATTCTTTCTGGGGGGGAGGGCGGGGGTCCTATAACCTAAGATTAAATACTCCTGCAGTTTCCTTACGAACGTCTTGAAATATAATTAAGTTGATATTAACAAACATCACACACGCTAAGGAAAGAAAAGTCTTGCGTTCGCTAAAAGTTCCAAACGACAAACAATGACGGGCGAATGCTAATTTCTTTCATGTTTAAGTATTTATTTTATATTTTGACGGTAAAATGCGAAAATGTATATACAAATATGTTAGGCTATCGCCTCCAACAATGGCGGACGATGTTCTTATTTATTTCCTGTTCGGTATTTTACCAAAGCCGTTCTGTGATTTATTAAACTTGAATTCAGTTCACAAACACAAAGTTTAATTCAGAAAATAAGATCCCGTATCGAGGAAAAACGTTACGCGACCAAAAAAAGACAAAAGACAGGAGGCCATTTGAAACAAATTCACACACAACCTTACCTTTGATAGCGACCTCCAGTTCAACATTGAAACGAAACGGATCCTTGTGTAACAAGTATGGTTGGGGTAAGGGATCCTGCAAAAACATTGCTAAGGTACAGGGCAAACGTTGATAACAGTTTTTATGTATATATTTTAATATGTATATATTGTACTGTCTTTTTATCCTGCATAAATATTCGTTAATAATAATAATAGTAAACAACGATGTCATTGTGCTTTTACTTCTTTCTACTTTTCTTTCTCATTGAATTATCACAAATAACGAACTTCACATTTGAATGTGTAATAAACAACATGAAAATAATTTCATAACAACACATGCAAGTTTTCCTCTACATGCAAAGGTCAAAAAGAATTTTAAAGTTATCATGGTCCCACTGGAACGAACGAAATCAAGTCAGCTAACCTGAGTAACATTCTCCATTACAAACGGCATGAGTGCGTCCACAGTCACCACCCAAGGCGAAATTGTGGTAGCAAAATTTTTCGCTGTGAACGGTCCCAACGGCACATACTCCCACTTTTGTATGTCGCGAGCTAAACAATACGAGTTTAATTATACATATTTTTAACTTTCAAATATAATATTCCAATCAAATATTGTCATTACCGCTCCAATCATTCATCAGGACAAAACCAAAGATGTGATCGCCCGCCTAAAGGAAACAAAGTAAATATCGTTGAAAACTTCAATAGCTGAAATTAATTAATACTGTAACTTTGAAATGGATAATATCGCCTTTATTGGCCACTTAATCCCTGCATCATCATAGGGGTAATCCGTTAAGACAGAAAGTTGTGGCAAGTGTAAAACGACAAACCAATAGACTCGACGAACCATCCACATCTTAAAGCGACAAACCACTACACTCGACAAACCATCCACATGATAAAACGACAAACCACTAGACTCGACAAACCATCCACATGATAAAACGACAAACCACTAGACTCGACGAACCATCCACATCATACAGCGACAAACCACTAGACTCGATGAACCATCCACATGATCAGACGACAAACCACTAGACTCGACGAACCATCCACATCATAAAGCGACAAACCACTAGACTCGACGAACCATCCACATCATAAAGCAACAAACCACTAGACTCGACGAACCATCCACAAGATAAAACGACAAACCACTAGACTCGACGAACCATCCACATTATAAAACAACAAACCACTAGACTCAACGAACCATCCACATGATAAAGCGACAAACCACTAGACTCAACGAACCATCCACATTATAAAACAACAAACCACTAGACTCAACGAACCATCCACAAGATAAAACGACAAACCACTAGACTTGACGAACCATCCACATGATAAAACGACAAACCACTAGACTCAACGAACCATCCACATCATACAGCGACAAACTACTAGACTCGATGAACCATCCACATGATCAGACGACAAACCACTAGACTCGATGAACGATCCACATGATAAAACAACAAACCACTAGACTCGACAAACCATCCACATGATAAAACGACAAACCACGAGACTCGACGAACCATCCACATGATAAAGCGACAAACCACTAGACTCAACAAACCATCCAGATCATAAAGCGACAAACCACTAGACTCGATGAACGATCCACATGATAAAACGACAAACCACTAAACTCAATGAACGATCCACATGATAAAACGACAAACCACTAGACTTGACGAACCATTCAGATCATAAAGCGACAAACCACCAGACTCGACGAACGATCCACATGATAAAACGACAAACCACTAGACTCGACGAACCATCCACATCATACAGCGACAAACCACTAGACTCGATGAACCATCCACATGATCAGACGACAAACCACTAGACTCGACGAACCATCCACATGATAAAATGACAAATCACTAGACTCGACGAACCATCCACATGATAAAACGACAAACCACTAGACTCAACAAACCATCCACATGATAAAACAACAAACCACTAGACTCGATGAACCATCCACATGATCAGACGACAAACCACTAGACTCGACGAACCATCGACATGATAAAGCGACAAACCACTAGACTCGACGAACCATCCACATTATAAAACAACAAACCACTAGACTCAACAAACCATCCACATGATAAAACGACAAACCACTAGACTCGATGAACCATCCACATGATCAGACGACAAACTACTAGACTCAATGAACCATCCACATGATAAAGTGACAAACCACTAGACTCGACAAACCATCCACATTATAAAACGACAAACCACTAGACTCGACGAACCATCCACATTATAAAACAACAAACCACTAGACTCAACGAACCATCCACATGATAAAGCGACAAACCACTAGACTCAACGAACCATCCACATAATAAAACT
The DNA here is from genome assembly GCA_963930725.1 of Candelabrum cocksii. Classification (NCBI taxonomy): domain Eukaryota; kingdom Metazoa; phylum Cnidaria; class Hydrozoa; order Anthoathecata; family Candelabridae; genus Candelabrum; species Candelabrum cocksii. Next base: position 10,857,185 of record OZ005667.1, on the reverse strand, counting down.
GCGAAATAGATAGTAACTTTTAAGACCAAACATATGAGAGTACTTAAAAAAACAACACGGAACACAACAAAAGAAGAAAAAAAATGAAAAAGATGATAAAACTGTAATCTGCGGCTGGAAATGTAATACTTTGTGAAAAGGGAAGAAGTGTTAGACTAAATCCCATCCCTTAGAACTACCTAACTAAAAACTAAATAAAAAAGCGAAAGAAACTAAAGTAACTTTCAATGGACAAAAACAAAACAATTTGAACGTTGATATGCGTTGAAAGAAATCTGTAACGATGGCGAAAGATTAACAAACATATACAACAAAATTAAGGCCTAAACCATTATATATAGCACATCTTTCAATGCAACGAATGAAAGTCATTGATCCTCAACTAAAGAACAGCGAATTTCCTTAACCGGTAATATCATATCTAAGCAAATAGCGGGAGTATGCTCTGAACAAGTGGTGATAAACATGCTTTTTTGACACATATTCCCGTCATATAGTTATGATATCTGGTTTCAAATTGAAGAAGGAAAAATTCATTATAAATTAACTGCTTACATTTTCAGCGGTGATTGGTTCACCAAGATTATTGCCAGGACCACAAAGAAAACCCTGAAAATAAAACATATTATTAGAAAAATGAATTCACAACAACTCAAACTTACCATCTCCAATTCAAAATCCATTATCTTGCATGGACCGAAAACTGGTGGATTCTCTAAATCGTACAAATAGAAGCTGTATACTGGGTCCATTACCAAATATCGTTATTGAATGAATTTGCATTGAAATATCACGTACAGCAAATTTAGGGCAAAAACAATATTTGAACAATACTGGTTCTTCAAGAAATATTGACATTGCAATTTGCTGGTTATCCAACCTTTGTATATTCATTAATTAAGTTATATTTAACATCTTGTAATGTTGTTAGAAGAAACAGGCTGCATTCACTTACTATCATCTGGTCGTGACTGACCACATGGTCTGCGTACGGGAGTTCCCGAAACCACAACCGATGATGACCGACCATGGTATCCGACCGGAAGATGAAGCCTTCGCATAAACAAAGCTTTATTAACCAAATTTTCTTCCTACATAAAAATACTCACCAGTTAGGCATGAGTGCATTTTCCTTTCCACGGAACATCGTACCAACATTTACAGCATGATCCCGAGACGAATAAAAGTCAGTGTAATCACCTTAAGAGATATATCATTGAAATCTTTGAGGTGGGCATTTAGTCAATAACATAACATTTTTAAACATTATAATAAATAATAATATATAATAATATACATATATAATAGTAATAATGTAATCATTTGAAACAGAAGATAAGCGTTTCATTACTCAACATCTTCATTATTTATTCACACAAATACAAGTTTTCTTGTCTTGTCATTAATTCAGAATTGATGTCAAAGGCGAAATATGTTGGGATGATTCTAATCTCACTCGATACCTATGTTGGCAGGTAGGTGCATCTCAACTCTGTTTGCTGGTATCAAACATCTAAAATTAATAACTTGTACTGAGATCTTCATTGCACAAAGAAAAACTCACACTTGTTTCAATTCTTCATTGTTTTGGAGAGTTACCTAAAAATATTATATATTATAGTATGTTTCAAAATCACAAAAAATAATGGCGGACATAAGGGATGTGAAGTATTTTGTGCAATGATGTATCTGGAGATAAAATAAATCGATGATTTTAATTCAACAATATACTCAAGGGCAACCATCAACAAGTGGCAAAAAGTTGACAGAGAAATCTCACAGTAAACAAGGTTGTAAATATTATTGAAGAGTCTGAAGATGTCTATCTGGAGATGAAGAGAAGCTCTCAATTTATCCATACAGGATCCAGATGAAACAAACTCTCATGTTGATTGACATCACAACATGAGTTGAGATATACATGCTGATGCTTTAAGAGGAATATTATAGAGGAATTCAACAAAAAATATCTACCTCATCTTTTGACAACAATCGTTGAATAGTTATTCTTGCTTCTAACCAAGCTGCACGACCCAATGACATAAATTTGTTAAGCGACGGCTAAAGACATATATATAATAAATTACAACCTGCATATGATTTAAAGCAATAAAAATATGAGGATTTCTACTCGGAACAAAGTGGGGTGGTCTTGAGACCTAAACCTCTACCATGATTTTGACGAAATATAATAATATACATAAAGAAACGTTTCTTACTTCATCAAAGATGTGTTGCTTTGAGTTTAACACTGGCCCTGTAAACAAATGCTTTATTTTACTTAGGTCCAAAACCAAATCACCAATTGCGATTCCAATACGTTTTTGCTAAAGAGAAACAAAAAAAAATATTCATATGTATAGAAATAATATAAAGGTTTTTAAAAAATAGAAAATAATTTCCTTGTAAAAGACTGCATATATGTAGCTAGGTAGATAATTTTAAAATGAAGTAGATAGATAAAATAAAAACTGTTAAATTTTAAACTCACTGTCTCTTCCCTTGTTGAAAATATTCCATAGGGTATATTATGAATTGGAAAGTGACTATCGGGTGAAATTTGAATGAACGACATTTTAACCACTTGATCGTTCAACGCCTTTCCTGAAAGAGAAGGTCAATATAGCAGAAACTTTCAAAATTTCTATTTAATCGCCTTTTTGTATTTTAATCTTATTGTCATGGGAGAACTCATCATATAGCTTGAGAAACTACATAAACAAACGGATAAAACAAAAACTTTCAAAGATATTCAAGTTATATATATATATATATATATAGGTAGTATGTATTATTTTGTGGGAAGGATTTTATGCAGCACAACGTTGCTGAAAAGTTACAAATGTCTGTGGCTTTTAAGCACAAAAATCCCACGTGGGTAAACCTCGTTTTATCACATTGCACCCTCAATTAAGCTGTAAGATGAAGAGCACATGTACCCGCTTTTTAATTTTGGAAATAAAATATAAGTCTTTAGATTATTTTTAATATTTTTTCCAATTTAAGTTTTATAATAACAAAATATAATATGATATAAAAATATATATATGAAGATCAAATGCCACTAAAACTGTACTGATAATTAGTCACGAAATTTTTCAAGTTTTCGCGGGTTTAACTTTACGTAAATTAGACTAGTATATAATTTGACCAAAATTTACGATATTTAGTATATACACCTCAAAGTTACGTCCCAACACCCTCAGGGGTATTTTTTATTGTTATTGAGCCATGTAATGTTTTAATATTTTGTGGCTTAAAAAAAAGCGTTTTAGAGTGTCTGAAAATCAGACTTGTGGCTTAAAAACTTTGACATTGTTTGCGAATCAGTCAAGCAGGAATCCACCCAGCACTGCGTTTCATCATCTGGAGGCTCAGACACAACTTCTGTCTCAATTTTAGAACTTGATGAAGGTTGTTAAACTTCAACTTCAATGGTCGAATACTTTTTCTTGTTTTCAGCTCCACCGCCAATGCGACCTGAAAACTTTTTCTCTGGCTTTGAAAGTTGAACGAATGATGAAGATTTATATTTCTTTGCCAATGGTGGCTCCTGATGAAGTATTAAACTGTGATCAACAGGGCAGCTTTCTTCTGCTACCTTAATGCATTCTCTAATTTGCTCATTGAGAACATCAAATGCCTCTTCGTTATTAAATAGAAAAGACATGGAGTGGAGCTGCTTTAAATGTTTTCTGAATAGTGCTGCACTAGAGCGTTTTGGGTAAGAAGGTTGGGGCAAAGGAGCAAATGATTGGATTGTGTCAACAGCTGGTGTTGGCTCAATCTGGAAACGAAACTTTGAACTACAGAATTCAACTAAGGCAGAGTTCTAAACAAAACAATTAACATTCTTAAATAAAATTTTCACGAATCAAAGTGCCAAAATTTGACGGAATTTCTTTTCTGTTTATTTTTTTAATAATTTTTTTTAGAAACAAAATACACAGGAGAGGCAGGACCTATGACTCAACAGAGTCCTGTGTATTGAATCTATTTTTTCACCGGACCCACGGAAATTTTGATGTTATATAAGGTCCAACCCTTTCTCAATTCTTAACCCGGAAACATGAAACAAATCCTAGAAACTCCAGAATAAGCCACTTCACCGAGAAACAAACTGAGCGCAGTACTTCCAAGGATGTGGCAAGATTCAACCTGAGTGTGAGTGGAACCAGGGACCTCTTGATTTATAAGGCATAAAAAAAGTCAATTTTTGTCAAAAAGATTTAATTCAAAAGACACAGAAACAAAGAAATAACCAAACAAGAGAAAAGATAATGATGTTTTCAATAATAAATAATCCAAAATGCTGGCTACGCCACTGACTTCACTGGATGGTTTGTAACGTAGGCAATGATACATGGGTATCATTGGTAGCGGTATTATCTATGGACCAACTGCAGTTATAGTTTCAAAATGGTTCCTTAAATGTCGACAACTTTCAAGTGGTTTTATCATGTCATCAACAGCATGTGGGGGACTTGTATTTAGTCAGATTCTCCAGGTTACTTTAAGAAATCGTCGGCGAACACGTAATTATACAAAATCAAACGGGTCCCCAACAATTCAGATGGCAGAAGACTGGTCGAATAGTTGACGAACACAAAAATCGCCAGTACATTGTAAAGATAGATGGAAGCGGACGGACAACGCTGCGGAATCGTGACTTCTTTAGGCAGATTGATCCTGTCTGCAAAACTCCACAGTCTGTACCATCATTTGGCGAGCTTGCCCACGAACCACCTCCAATACCTGTGATTCCCTCTCCCCAACAACCCCAAGCACGATCTACACCATCAGAGACAGTACCAAATTCCTCCCCCGCCGAAAACATGTCTGATGAGCAATTGCAGCAACCTAAAAGCAAACCACCTAGTGCTCCTTCAAAAAAGCCGATAACGGAGGAATTGCAAAAAGTACCCATACGTCGAAGTGGCCGCTTTAAACGTCGCCCCCGCACACTGTCACCTCGAATGTTCGGGACTCATCACGAATTCACTGAACAATGATCTCCAAGCGACTTCTCGATCACGAAGAGAGGGGAGATGTATAATAGAACGACACGTGTACCTCGATCCGCCATTATGGTCAGAGGTTATATATATATATATTTTGCGTTAGCCGATAGACTGTTTTAGTATTACATTTCGCAGAGGACAGTCGCGCTGTGTTACGTTGTCTCTTGATTCATTCTCTCACTTACACCCTAAAACTGTGCCTAGATAACGGAGTCGTGTTCACCCCGACTAAGTTTCACTTTGCACGGGATGACGTGGACTTCGCAGGCTACAACATCACTCTTGATGGAATCTGCCCAACATCACATATCCTAGCTGCCATCGCAGATTTTCCAACTCCGACGGACATCACAGGAGTCCGATCATGGTTCGGATTGATAAACCAAGTCGCATACGCATTCTCTCAGTCAGTAACCATGGCATCGTTCCGAGGCCTCCTGAAACACAAACCCGCCTCATTTTACTGGGACGATCAACTGGATGCCGCATTTCAAGAATTAAAGAAAGAGATCGTATCCATGGTGATAGAGGGGGTGCGCAAATTTGATCTCGCAAAACCAACATGTCTTTCTACTGATTGGAGAAAAACCGGCATCGGGTTTATACTGCGTCAGAAGCATTGCACATGCCCAAACATTGATGGCACAGAGTGTGGAAAAAAACATTGGAAGTTGATATTGGCTGTATCCCGTTTCACGAAGGAAGCCGAAAGCAGATATGCACCAATAGAAGGCGAAGCACTGGCTCTCACTTACGGACTGGAGTCGTGCAAAATGTTCATCCTGGGGTGCCCGAATCTACTTGTGACAGTTGATCATAAACCGTTGGTTTCCATTTTCTCCGATAGGTCGTTAAGCAATATCAGCAACCCTCGCCTCCTCCGACTGAAAGAAAAATCTTTGGTGTACTCGTTTACCATCAAGCACGTTGTTGGGGGAAATGAACAAAGCGGCGGACGCGACTTCTCGATACCCGGTAAACCACTGCTCCAATGCTATTAGACGGCCTTATAACGATGATTCAGTGCTCCGCGTGGTTACATGGGAGAAAGTCAAAGATGCTGCTTCTACCGACACGGAATGCGTTACTCTCGTGGATGCCATACGTAATGGGTTCCATGCGGACCGAAAACACTTCCTGTTTCCTTGATGCCATTGACATCGGCCTTCCTTTTAATGCTGTTTAAACCTCTCGCATTTTCAGCAACATAAACAATTTGTCTTGTCGATCTTCCTCCAATTTCGATTTGAAGGAAAATAGCTCCCAGAAGATTCAATGGTGCGTCAGTAACGCCCTTGATTTGGTGCCACGTGGACACAAGGTACAATTTCGATATACCTAATTGTCGCAATATTTTTGGTCCACTTGTGCAGGTTTGTGCCCCAGTGTCCGCGCATGCACTTAGGGAGATTGACGGTAATTGGCCCCTCTTAGAGATGCGTCCAAATCGTTAGTGAGTTTTATGCATTACAGTTGCTTTTACCTGAATTTGTAGGGGCTTTTGTGGTGCTTGTCGCTTGAAACTTGCGTCTTTCCACTCGACGTGGGATGCGGTGCGCTCCGATGACGTCTGGCTGAAGGTTTGGAATACCTCGCCTGGGTCATCAGTAGTTTTACAACATGAAACATGTCCCCGTATACCACAACAATTGCAGGCCCGATTTTGAGCGGGCAATACTGGCGGTTGAATGGTTTTCCTTCAGGATGGTGTTGCTCACCGCATCCCTGACATGTGGTGTTACTTGCGTTGGTTGCTAGTGATTTAGCTTTCCTCATTTGTTGGTACTGTGATTTTGCAGCTGCTGCTTGAGTCGGCCCAGATGGTGTGTCAAGGAGACTACTTGTAGATTTGTCGGTAGTCTCCAAGCTGATTAGCATGTTGTATTTCTCCTCAAATGTCTTACATGTAGTCGTGCTGGCAAGTACTTTACTTTGATGCTCTTTGTTTAAGACGCTAGCGATCATTTGAGTTGCTATCATGTCCTCAGTGTATGCCTCAGTTGACCCACATCCTGACTTCGAACAGGTGATATGGAAATCACAGAGGGCAGCTTGTGACCTAAGCCTGGCCACGTAGTGGGTGATTGGTTCCCTTCCAGTTTGTTTTATTTGTTGGAAGTTCTGTCGATGAACTTCTTTATGCACTCCTCCTGACTGCTACTGACTTGATGTGGCTGAGAAGTTGTTGCTTTGAGCTGCTATTCAGTTTGTCAGCTCCAAATAAATCGAATAGCAATCTTCCATTATCATCGGAGCACATAGCTCTAAGCTCATTACGAATAGTTGCTTCGTTTGTTAAAAGAGTCATTTCTTTATATCGCTTCCAACTGTCAAGGACTCGTTCAGCTCCCCTTTTATTGTCGGACGATCTGGCTTCTTCTGGCTATTGTCGATGGTTGGCGAGATGATCGGCCACTCGCGATAAAAACTTTGTTAAGTCGAAGGTCGAGGTTTTCCTGTTGTAGTGCAATCATTTGCTCCATGAGAGATCGCAGAAGCGGATCGCAATTGACGGCGGTCGCTGCGCCACCTTCGGCTTGGGTAGTTTGGTCCGGAAGTCCGCTCTCCTGATCGCCCGGTGCCGTAGCCATATTATATTAAAATGGCGGATGTCAGTAAGGGAACGAACGCTTGATATAACACAGAGAGTTGTCACTACCTTGATTTGTTTCTTTTATCCTACTCGCAGCGCTAGACCTCTGTGTATCCGCCGATCTCGCAGTAGCAAACACTTTTTTCACAAAAGCTGAATCAGGACTTATTACTTACAGTTCTGGTGGCTACTGCTCCCAAATTAACTACATCCTGTAACGTAAATCCAGTCTGAGATTAGCCAAGAACACTAAAGTAATCAACGAAGAGTGTGCCACACAGCCCAAATTAGTTATGTGTGATCTTCTCCTCAAATGTAAAAGATTTAGACAACGCTCAGTTGCCCCTCAACTAAAAATTTGGAAATTGAAAGAATCAGAGGTACAAGAAACATTCCAATCTTCTGTTGAGAATTTGTTGTCCCAAAAAGAACCAAAAGATGACGTAGAAAGTACATGGAGAAACATAAAAGATACGCTTAATAGTGCATGCGAATTAGCCTGTGGTTGGACGAAAGGCGGCCCCCGCGCAGGGAAACATGGTGGTGGGACAATACAGTTGAAAAGGCCCTAAAAGAAAAAAGACGACTGTGGAAGGAATTGAAAAAGAATGGTAGTCCTAAAGAAATCTTGAAGATAAACGTAATGCCAAGTCAGCAGTGTTCAATGCCAAGAAAAGTGTCCAGGAAACAAAATTTGCACAATTATAAGGTAACCTAGTGTTTAAGCATGCTAGGAAAAGGAAATCTGAAAATACTGACATAGTAGGTAAAATGTGTGTTAAAGATTCGAACGGTGATACTATCTTTGAAGATAGAGCTAAACTTGATGTATGGATGGCATATTATAAACATCTACTTAATGAAGAGTTCCTATGGGATTCCCAGTCAATTTCAGAAAATGAAGTTAGACAGGGACCTCGTTTTTATATCACGGAGGATATGGTAGCTGATGCAATATCGCATATGAAAGTTGGGAAAGCCCCTGGTCCCTCCGGCATTGTTATCGAGATGGTAAGGGCTGCTGGCAAGGTTGTCATTACAGCACTGACTAGCCTGGTCAATCAAATTGTTATTGTTAAATTGTTAAAAGGTTATACCAAGTGATTGGCATTTATCATATATCATTAACTGCTTTAAAGGTAAAGGTGACGCTATGGAGTGTGGGAACTACAGAGGGTTAAAGCTGCTTGACCAGGTTCTTAAGATTGTGGAAAGAGTTATCGAGGTTGTCATCAGGAGACAAGTTAATATTGATGCAATGCAATTCGGTTTTATGCCGGGTTGCAGTACTACTGACGCTATTTTCATACTAAGACAGCTGCATGAAAAATACATTGGAAAGTAGAAGAATTTATACTTTGCCTTTGTGGACCTTGAAAAAACCTTTGGCAGAGTGCTAAGGAAAGTCCTTTTCTTAGCACTTCGTAAAGTTGGTGTTAAGAGTGGGTTGCTGAGACAATAAGGGCAATGTATGCAAATTCAAAATCTAGTGTCAGGATAAATGGTTTGTTCTCAGACTGTTTTGATGTTAAGGACGGTGTTCACCAGGGCTCTGTTTTGAGTTTGAATTTAGAGTTGGCTTTCCATGGGAGCTTCTGTACGCGGATGATCTAGTTATTGTTGCTGAAACAGTTGAAGAACTAAGTCTTAAATTAAACATATGGAAGTTTGAACTTGAAAAAAAGGACTTAGAGTAAACATCAAAAAGACCAAAGTATTGCCAAGTCAATATATAACTCAGACAAGTGAACGTGAAATGGCCCTGTGCGATATGCTATAAAAATGTTAGCAATAACTCCATCTTTTACACTGGTTGTGACAATTGGGGTCACAAAAAATGTTCTGGAGTTAAGGGTGCACTGAAAGTAACACCAAATTTCAGATGCAGAAGATGTAGCGGGCTAATTGCACCAGTAACACCAACTACTGAGACAGGAATATAACTTAGAAATGACAAGGTTGAACACGTTGAAACCTTTTGTTACCTAGGTGATGTGATTGGGCAATCTGGAGGTTGTTATGACACGATCACTGCTGGAATCCGCTCCTCTTGGAAGAATTTTTGAGAGCTTTTGCTGATACTTACTACTAGAGGTTTATCCTTACGTGTACGTGGTAGTATATACAATTCGTGTATTTGCAGTGTCTTATTGTATGCAAGCGAAACTTGGCCTACAACAGTGGAGGATCTGAATCATATTACAAGAAACGATAATACAATGTTTAGATGGATCTGTTCTGTAAAACTGTCTGATCGCATTTCCACAAAAGAATTACGAAGAAGTAGTATTGCTGATATGGTACAAACACGTAGACCTCATTGGTATGATCATATTCTACGCGCAGAAGACCAGTCATGGCCAAAAAACATATTATCATTTGAGGTTCAATGTCATTACCCGAAAGGCATACCACACAAAAGATGGATTGACAACATCAAAAAAGACTTGGACACAAAGAATCTTGCTATAGAAGTCGCGCAAGATCGATTGGCTTCGGGAAGAGCTAGCCAGCCTGGATCACGATATAGCCGACGTTCCAGCCTTATCCATGAGGAGAATGAACGTTAAACCTGGAGTAAGTAAGGTATATATTTCAAATGAGTTAAAATGTACTATACAATTAAAATCTGGTCAATCTAATCACTAGAGCAAAGATTATAAAAATACTTCAAACAGTAAAGTAAAAATTCTACTTAAAATAAAATTTAAAACTGGTCCGCAGAAAAACAAATTTAAATCGTATATACTCGTAGTATTGATATCAAAATAGGGTTAACGAAACTTTCTTTTAGTATACCCATAGTCTGGCCTACAGACATGATTCACCAAAAAGAAAGTTTTGCTAAACCAAGTTTTTAATCAAAAACAACAATCAAATTCAAAATCTACTTTTTAAAATTCATAAAGGTTTTAACAATTTTAACAGTGCCTAGTATAGCTTTTTGTTGGAGCCTATAAATGATTTCTTTCGACTCATTTTTATCAAAACCTAGATTTTCAAGACTGATTTTAAGACTTTTTGGAACAGCACCAAGTGCCCCAATAATAATAGGCACGAAGACAAACTTATAGTCAACATACATTAATTGCAACATTTGCATCAAGGGCCCATACACATTCTCTTTTTCCACGACTTTCCGGACGACATCTGCAGGACAGCTAAACTCGACAACATAGCACGTTTTATCTGAGGAGTTCCAAACTAGGAGGTCAGGACGATTATGTTGAACTTTCGCAGGTGTTTTGATTGACATATTCCACCAGTATTCGTATTCGCGATTTTCTTCGATGAACTGATCTGCATACTGAACTTTAGTGTCGAGTTGATGTTTTTTACGTAAACTTTCGTAGACGTGTTTTGCCACAACGTCATGTCTTAGTGGGAGATAGTATCTCGAAGACTTTCTCGGGCAGCTGCTGACGATGTGAGTAATGTCTTCAACTTGATGTTTACACAGTCGACATTTGTTGTCAGTTGTTGGCTGCTGGTTATGAAGTCGCTTTCTACGGTAGATAATATCTTTGGTGCCGATTTCCTGCTCTTCAATTGCACACGCATATGCCTCGAAATGTGAGTTTATGTATTTATTTTTCATCCATTCACGAGTTGTTTGTATATCTATTTCGTTGTTTGCAGCAATTACTTTTTGTGTGTACCCATGCAGTGCTTTATCGATGAACGATTGGTATTTTCTTTCAAGGTATTTGATCACGTAAGCTTTTCCGGTATTCCTGGGCTTCTGCTCTTGATTGTCTGTAATATCCAAAGATTGCAACAACTCTTTTTCTACTCTTAGTAATTTTTGATCTTCATGTTGTTTAACTTTTTCGATGTATTTGTTTCTGTTGCTATTATTAATAAGATGGTGCCTGGCAGTCACTATTCTACTTTCATATTTTAAGCAAATTGACTTGAGCCTCCGGCCTCCTTTCCTTCTTTGTACATATAAACGGTCAACGTCAGAATTCCTGTGAAAGTTGTTGGTCATATTTAGTATCTTTCTCGTTTGAATATCAATGTTCTCTATTTCCTCTATCGTCCAGTCTAGTACACCAAAGATTGGGGTTAATACTGGTACGGCAAAAGCGTTATGTGCGATATGGCGATATGTTTGCGGTATGCTGACAACTCGCTAGTCCATATCTTTTTCACTCTTCTCTTGTATTCGCTGATGACTCTTTCTTTGTTCAATGGTCCGGCATATTCGATGTTTTCGTCTTGTCCGAGGTATTTGTAAGACTCGTCCCCTTTCAATGGTTTTATGGTGACATTGTTCATCACTAGAGGTTCTTTATTTGCTACGAGTTTTCCTTTTTCAATTATTATATAAGCACATTTTGATTCACTGAACAGCATTCCAATATCGTTTGAAAACTGGATAACCAAATCTAACATCATCTTCATTTGGTTCAAGTTGGTTGAATAGAGCTTGAGATCGTCAACAAAACATAGATGGGTGATGTTAGTGTCACGATTTTCATTGTTACCAATCTGATATCCTTTCATTCTATTCAGTAAAAACGACAATGGGTTAACGGCTAGGATGAATAATAATATCGATAAACTGTCTCCTTGAAATATACCACGAATATATTGGATTGTTTCAGTTCTTAATGATTCATGGTTTCCTTCAAGGTGGACATTCGTTGACCATTTACGCATTAGCGATTGTAAAGCTGTAATGATTTTTTCAGGAACTTGAGCTAATTTCAACGCTTTGATCAACCATTGGTGTGGAACACTGTCAAAGGCCTTTTGATAGTCTAGCCACATGGTGACTAATGACCTTCGACTCCTCTTGACTTCATTGAGTATAGTTTTGTTGATTAACAGCTGTTCAAAACACCCCCAAACATTCTTTTTCCCACCGGCTTGTTCTACTGTAACGATGTTGTTTAGGCTACAGTATTCCTGAAGCAATTGGTTTATGCAGCCTGTGTATAATTTCAACATTATATTCTGCAGCGCTATTGGTCGATAATTTTTTGGTATTGTTGTTTGGTTGTTTTTCGGTAGTAATTGTGTTTTTGCTTTCGAAAGCCATAGTGGTATTTCGATATTTCCATCAAACAAGTATGCAAGCTCAACCCGATAAAAGTCCATGTTTTTATACCAGTAGCCTGTGATTAGGTCATTTCCAGGAGACTTTTTGTCTTGTAACCGACTGATGCAATTTGATAATATATCGGATGATATTAAACAGTTCTTAAGTGGGGTAGGATTGGTGCAATATTCATTATCGAGAGTTTTTAACCACTCAGCATTCTCATTAAAATCTCCTTTGATTCCCCAGATGCCATGCCAATACTTTTGCACATGTTCTGTAGATGGTATTTCTTTAACAGTGGTTAAATTTCCTCGGAATCCACGATAAACTGCTTTAGGGTTGTTTGCAAATTGACTGTTTATGCGTTTACGTTCATGTACTTTCTTTTTGTACGAGAAATTTGTAGCGGTTGCTTTGAGTTCGTTTTTCAATGATGCATGGCGTGACGTTAGAGTTTGTTTCTTTGTATTACCAAATTTCTTTTTTAAGTTTTTAAGGATATTTTGTTGTTTGGGTGTGAATTTGTCAGTTTGTTTACACTTCAGTATTAGTTCTATGTGGGCTATCATTTTTCTCAATCGATCGATTTTTTGGTGAAACTGCCTCATCCACTTCGGTTCGAATTTTTCTTTTGTTTGCAATGGTTTTAACTTAACGTCATCTTTATGTTGTTTTAATGTTACAGCGGTCGAGTAAAGCACACAGTTTATATCCTCATACGTAATTAGCCTCTGTGTTTTGATTTCGTTCATGTACTCAGTTGCAATAATGTTCGTTAATTGCAGCTCTTCTTCACTGGGTCGCTTTCTTACTGTTGTCAACTCAGCCCGGTCTGTATCGATCGATTTGTATTTTTCGTAATTGTTGAAGAATCTCCTTCGTAGGTCTTCATATAGGTTTCTATTACCTATGAGGTTGTTTTCTTGTGTTAGATTAATTACATTTTGTGTTGCATTATCGCTATTAATGTCATAATCGGTTGCATTCTGATCAATAATGACATTATTATCAAAGTTATTATCGTCATTATTACCAGCTTCTTGGTCATATGTTTCATCCGGTCCCTCAGGAGTTTCGTGTTCAACTGAATTCGGATTTGATTTTGTTTCCAAAATGTAACCTCTTTTTATAACATAAGTAGCTTGTTGACGCAAATTGTTCTTCGCGAAATTTAATCCAGGGTGAAGTTCGTCTCAAAACAATTCCATTCGTTTCATGTAACCCCTTCCCGGGTTTTCCCTTGCTTTATTATAACACTCATACACATCTTTGTTAAGTTCGTAAATCCATACAAATTGTTTGCTATAATCTCTGTTTCTGCGATAACTTACTAAAGCCATGGTTGTTGAAGGAAAACTCTCATATAATGAATAACAATTTTCAAATATGTCACTCCTTCGACATTATCCAGTGTTTCTTCTTTGACAATATAAACAAATCAGTAAACAACCAGTTTAACCACAGTTTTACAATATTTAGAGCTAAATCCAGAAGAAATTTCTTTGTAAAAGTCAAACAAATCTTCTGCTCGTTAAACACGTCTGTACGCGCCGTAAGTCATTATCATACTTATATCTTACTTATATTATCTATATATTTTTCTTGTAAAGTTTCTTTCAGGAGTTTTGTTTCAAGCGAGTACAACCTACATGTTTGCGTCAATCATCATGTGGCTGCTCAACAGAGTTTCTCCTCAAAGTCCAATTGTGACTGTTAGCGGAGATATGGTTAATGTAGGCTGCTCTGTTCAGGAGGATGAACTACAACATACAATCCGGAATTTTCCAATCCAACCAAGAGATGAAATGAACAAAGATTAAAAGGAATAATAATTTAAATTGTGTAATAATAATGATATTGTAAGAATGTCAGTGTCCCTGTCTGTAATATTAATTTGACATGCACAAACACAGACCCCGATAAAAAGAGAAGAAGAAAAAGCAATGAATATAACAAAAGGCATAGCCAAACGAAGCGATTCGATTGGTTAAATAAAAAATATAATAATGCTGGTGCCATGATTTTGTTTTGATTTTAATGAAGATCACTGCATTTCGAACAATAACAAAGCAAAAATAAAAATAAAAAAGATAGGAAATAAAAAAGATAGGAAAGACATGGATATATATATATATATATCTTTGGTCATGTTTGAATATCAGTGAATATTACTATAAATACTCTTGCAATGAAAAAAATATATTGCACTTATTGTAGCATTATGTGTATCATATAGTCATACTATTATATCTTCTGTTTACGCTATGTGCTTTATTTGTGTTATATATTTAGATTCTACATTCTTTAACTAAATAATATATAGAGAAAGACATAATTGTTTACTTATATTTTAATTCAACAATATAATACAATATTCAAAGTGGGATCTTGTCCAATTACCTGAAGACAAAAACGTAGTAGGAAGCAAATGGGTATTTAAAGAAAAACTCGATGCAAACGGCGAGGTGAACAGATATAAAGCTCGTCTTGTTGCTCAAGGTTATTCTCAGCAACATGGTATCGATTACGATGATACATTTGCTCCAGTTGCGAAGTATAATTCGATTAGGACTGTTTTGGCAATCGCAAATATATATATTTTTTACACGCAGTTTTAACGCTGTTAATTGGGAAGATAAGAATAATAATATAATAAATAATAATAATAGATAATAAGAATCAAAAGTAACAAAATGTATTACCTGAAATTAGATGTCGATCGTCTACCTAGGAGTAAGGGAGGCAGAGACATAATTCAATCCTCGTATAAACTTCAACTTTTGGCCTTTCCCAATTTTTATAGAATGCACAGAACTAGATGCAGCAACTTCTCAACTCACACCAGGAAAATAATTCAATTTTCAATGGAATGGAACTAGGGTTTGGACTACAAAATGTTAAGGAGCTTTTCCCCGTCGCCATAGCAAAGAAAACCAAAAAAAAATGGAAAGAAGCTATGGTTGAAAAAAAATGGAAGAAAGGTGTGAAGAAGAATTCCTTGCAGGACAAAAGTTGTAAAGATGAAATGGCAACTCATCAGTGACTGAGAGGTTGTGTTCTGAAAGCGGAGACCGGAGGTTATTCTTGCCACCCAAGCTTATTTGCTCGAGACTGGCAAGCAAATATTTTACATAACGGTGCAGAACCAAAATGTTTATTGTGCGACGAAAAGTTGGAAACAATTGAGCATTTTGAGTAAAAACCGCCATGACATAGTAGGTCAATATCTCCACGAGAAATTATGGAAATAAATTAATACGCGCACTAACTGGTACACACACCATTCTGAACCAGTAACATAGGGTAAAGCTATTCCGCAAATACGAGATTTTCCTATTCGTAATAACAGAAACATACAAATAAAAAACCCTGATATTGCAGTTAAATAAAAAAAGAAGCAACACTTGTCTTCTTATCGGTAAGAGTTAAACAATAATGTTGCATCAAAAGTTATTAAAAATGTTGAAATAGAAAATGAGGCATTTAAAAACGAAAACAATTCCCGTAGTTGTAGGCGTACTTGGCGTTATTCCAAAGGATAGAAATGTATTTATTGAGAAAATCCTAGGATCGCCATCACCTTAGGAGTTAGAACTTAGAACTTAAAACTTAAACATCCGCTTTTTTATATCTTATTTTTCTATAATTGAATTTCTAAACAATTACACTTTGTACTTACACAAATAAAAACGAACAACACACCGCCTTCACTCGCCCTATATTACTGGTAGTATCCCGATGTAGCGGTACTAACATAACCCCCAAAATTTTCCCTCCCCGGTATATCGGGAGATAAGAATATACCGGTATAATATTACCCACGGGGGTATAATTATACCGGTGTATTTTTACCCCCACTGGAATAAAAGTACCCCCACTGCTAATATAAACTTCGGTTATTAAGAACATTAAATTTCGTTATTACTGATTACTATTACTCTTCTTCTTTGGTCATATTTTATATCTCTATGATAAATTTCAGACGGCTTACAAAACGCAGTATGCAAATTATAGCTACTGGTACATAGCAACGACTTGAGTAATATTTTATATCTCCATGATATATTTCACAGACGGCTTGCGCAATATACAAATTTTTACTAGTTATACAAATTATAAAATGGAAGATTTGACTAAATCTAGATCTGCTGATTTGCAGAAAGATAATGCGTCAACTATTGACAACATCTACGAATACGTGGTTAATAAGCAATATCAACCTGGCTTATCAATCTAAAAAATGCCAAAGCGAATCTTTGTCATATGGCTTCTAAGTATGTGGCGCGATCGGGGCAGTTGTAGTATAAATACCAGTTCGATAAATCAGATAGTTCTAGCTGTGCGGAGATTCTTGTGATCCGGGATCCCAATGAACAACAACACATTGTCAAGAGTGTCCATATAAGATCTGGAGACAGCGACACTGCTCGTGCATTAAGTTCTCACGTTGGCATACATCGCATCAGATCTAAAATCTTTGAATGCTTCTTTTGGAAAAACGTTACTTAGGACGTGAGGGAGTTCATTTTACGGTGCGATCGCTGTCAGATGGTGAACCCTGCAAAGAAAATGGAGATAGATGAACTGCATCCAGTGCGAGTGCCAAGCGAAACAATTATACAGATCGGTGTCGACATAACCAATTTCCCCAAAACTGAATCTGGATACTGCTGTGCTGTTGTCGCTATGGATTATATTTCCAAATGGCCAGAAGCACGGGCTCTTAAAGATCACACTTCAGAGAGTGTTGCTAAGTTCCTCTTTGAAGACATTATTAGTCGACATGGCTATGTTACGATCCAGATCAACGACCAAGGACGCGAATTTGTCAATAAGGTATCTGACGAGTTACATCGACTTTCAGGGGTTTGGCAGCATGTGACAAGTGCATATCATCCACAAGCAAACGGACTGGTGGAACGTCAAAATCGAACCATCAAGGATGCTTTTGTCAAGTCCCTCAGTGATCGTGAAAACTGGGTAGAGTGCCTCCCTGCAGTTTTGTTTGCTTACAGGACGTCGCGTCATGCTTCTACAAAGATAACGCTGTTCCAGATTATATACAACCGACACTATACACTGTCCTACCAGTTGAAGTGTCACATATTGACCCCAACGTCAGCTTCGAGGGAGATGTAGCAGCCAAGATCAATGGGATGGCATTCATCAGGGAGCGTATGCTCTCAAAAGTTACCGCCAAGATCAAGGGTGCGCAAACTGTCCAGAAAGAACAATGATGATGAACGTCGAACTGTCAGTGAGTTTTCTGTAGGTGACAAAGTCTTACACAAAAACCTGGTACGACAAGACCGAAAAGGTGGACGTTTTTCAAAACGTTGGACTGGACCATATACTATTTCTACTTCGTGTGGAAACTATGTTTTTAAACTTGAAAGAGATAATGGTACTGCCATGAAAAAAAAGATAAACTCTTGCAATGTACTTAGCGATGTCAGGGCAGATGATGCGCATGGAATCCAGGTTGTTCAGCATGAAGGACACTATGAGGGTTCGAAGAAGAGCGTGGTCTTCTTGTAATCCAGTGATAACGGAAGAAAATGCACGGAACAGACAGTTACCGTCCCCTTTGATCATTGATGCTTTCAGTTGCTCGTAAAAATAATAAAACGTGGTTCAGTTTGCCTACCCTGGATTCCGGGACAATGTCAGCACGATAAACACACTTATTCGATTTTTGTTAACTTCTGGTATATAATGACATATACTACAAAATCAGTGTTTTTGCACATTTGTTATATTACATGTAATAAAAATAACTATTACTAGCTAACAAATAATATCATACATGTATAATGAATGTAGTGCAAATCCTTACATTGACCCATTATTGTATATAACTATAGCTATTCATTGAACAAAATATCAATTATTAACAAAAATGGCTTATTTCACTTGAAATAAATTACAAAATTTGTGTAATAAATACTTTTTAAACTACAAATACATTTAACAGAAATATTTTAAGGGGGTACATAATATTATTCCGGGGAGGTTGTATTATACCGGTACGATTATACCTCCCCGGTATAGTTATACCGGGGGTATAATAATTCCTTTACACCGGTGTTTGGTAGTGTTATAGATTATGTAAGGAAATCTGGATAGCAATTATAATAGTATAATCGATTTCTTGAAGATGTATCATTTTATTAATTTTGATAATATTCAACTTATTTATTAGCTTTCTTTCAACTTTATAATATTTTCATCCAAATCGATCATTCGTAGGAGTTCGCTTACTGACAAACAGGAAGAAAAACAAACTGAATTTCTTATAATATTAACAAAATTACACATTTTAGTAAATTATTCCTTTTAATCTTTGCTCATTTCATCTCTTGATTGGATTGGAAAATTCCGGATTGTATGTTACAGTTCATCCTCCTGAACAGAGCAACCTGCATTAACCATATCTCCGCTAACGGTCACAATTGGACTTTGAGGAGAAACTCTGTTGAGCAGCCACATGATGATTGACGCAAACATGTAGGTTACAGATGATACAAAGAACATATAGCGTGGTTCAATTGTACTCGCTTGAAACAAAACTCCTGAAAGAAACTGTACAAGAAAAATATATAGATAATATATATATTACCTACCAATGAGAATAGGTCCAACAACGACTGGAATTGTAAGCAGACCGTTTAATATGCCCCAACCTTGTGCAAAGTCCTTTTCGCCACACACAAACAAGGTCACCAATGTTAACAAACCAACAAAAGAGCCGTTTAAAAAACCCTGGGCTACAGAAACGCCAATTAGCATATAGTAGTTTGAAGCAAAGAAAGCTGCCGCGGAAACCACAGATAAAAGCACTAACGTAGTGAAATAGATTTGCATCAGATGACGTTTATATATGTTAGCCACTATTCCAAAAGTTATTCTTCCCACCAAATCTGCACCATGCAATGCTGTGATAAGGACACTGCCCTGAGCAGTCGATATGCCCAAGTTCATAGCGTATTTTACCTGTAAGAAATACATGTGAATGGAAAATACAAAGAAATTAGATCCTCTTTTATCCGTTTACTTGGGATGTATAAAAAACTAAAGTTCTTCATTATAGTACTATGAAAAGAATTTCGACCTGATTTTTCTTTTATGTCTGAAATTATCAGAAATACCGTATAACTGTCAGACTTACCAGAAACATCGAGGGGATGTAGTACATCGAGAAACACAACATCACAATCGTAATCCACATGTAATACATTTTGTTTTTTAAAATGCTCTTCGAAAACCGATATTGAATTTCCGTAGAGCTCGATTCGGTCTCTTCGAAAACTTCTAGCGGAATGTAGGAAGACGACGACAAACAATTCAAAACGATGCAACACGCTCCAATCCATTTCATTACATCAGACATTGGGAAATTGCTTAAAGTAACCTGGAGAATCTGACTAAATACAAGTCCTCCACATGCTGTTGATGACATTAGAACACCACTTGAAAGTTGTCGATATTTAAGGAACCATTTTGAAACTAAAACTGCAGATGGACCGTAGATAATACCGCTACCAAACCCATGCATCAGTGCGTACGTTACAAACCATCCAGTGAAGTCAGCGGCGTAGCCAGCACCGATCAATCCCACTCCACTAAAAAGCGAACCAATCATACAACACACGCTGGCACTTGCCATCGTGCATATTTTTATGCCGACCAAACACGACACGTAATGAATCGCCGTGCATGAAGCTCCAAGAGAAGCTAGAAAGTAAAATAGAATGTGTTCGTAGTGATTAGTATTTAAGTTTCAAAATATTAGGTTTTTACACTTACAGACTATTACTTCTTTGCCATGGAAAAGATTTTGCAAACGCGGTGAAAGTATTCCAAAGTTGCTGACAAAAACTACGGATAACATTTGGTTCATATAAACACACACCAATACCACCCAACACCATCCTTGGTCTTGTTTCAATGGAAGGCAAAATAAACGTTTAAAATCTTTTGAAAACATAATTTTCAATATCTTTTCTCCAGTTTGGTTATACTTTCCTTTTATTTAGTTAAATGTCTATCTATTATGTAGCTAAAAATATACAGCTAAAATATATAGAGCTAAGCCGGGCCCCACGCTTACAAATTATTTGTTTCGTTCATGCAATATTTTACGTCTGTGACTTATACATTCATTGTCTATATGTTAATGTTTGTCATAAAACTTTGAAAAAGAAGACATAAAAAGATAGACCACAATCCTTGCATGTGTTATGTAATTTCTTTCTTTGACAAGTACCCAGGCACCAAAATCTTACTGGTAACAGAAGCCTACCCCGCCCCCTTTTGTAAATTAAACAAGTATTTAATTTACAAAACCATTCCGGAAATGCCAAAAAACAATTTAAAAGTAAATGATGAACTTTAATAATATAGACTGACCGTTTTCCTAATTCCAGTCGACCAATATACGTTCACAAAAATCCCGTCAAAATAAGCATAGCAGATTAGCAGCATTATGGAAACCCGATACTCGCTTGATACACATTAAATATCAAAGTTTGCGCTTACTTTTGTTACTGACATTTATCTAGCTTTTGAAATTTTTTATAAACTTTTGTAATTATAAAAATGAATTAGGCATTTGATTTGAGAAATTTTTAATTCGAAATGGAGTAGAACAGTGATATATTCAACCTTACAAGGCTTACATTAAACCCGATGCTTAGTATCGATGCCTGGGTTACAGAAGAATGTCTAGCCCATAATTTATGGATTGTTTGCTTACATTATAAGCCACGGGAGTAAGTTATTTTCTTGAAATTTAATTTTGAAAGTTTTCATGTGCAAAGTTTGCACAAGCAAATTCTGCGAAAGTTGACGTGTAGGTGTGACTCCTACTTTTTAATGTTTCGTCAAATCATCGAAATTCAGTCCATGATCGCGCGATCAGTTCCTACCACTTCGCCTATCGTTACGCAAGAAGCAGATGATGCCTCCAAAGATGGTTATGGAATGGGAAAAAAAGTGAATCCTCCTGCGACGGCATCCGATGACACCTAACATTCCACTCTCACCTTGTGGGGCTGCCTACTCCGTAAGGCATGCCGCCGACACAAGATGAAATGACGATGATAGAACGACCATTAGTGGTCATACTAAACGATATGTTCCATTATAGTTTATTTTTTTTATTTATAGATCCAAACATACATACTGAATAATCATCTTGTTATTATTTAACCCTCTTTTAAAGCGGATCCCCCCCCCCATCCCCCCCATCTCGGTTTTTTGTTAATAACTTTTGTTGGGTAAATGCTATGTCCTGAAATTTTTTGAGAATTCCTAAAATTTATTTATGAAGATAATTGTCAAAAAATTTAATTAATTAATGCCTGGTCTGTTGCTATGGCATCATTTCTAAAGACTAATTGACCAAAAATATTCTTTAAGTATATATGTAATTTAATTTTCGCATTATATAAATAATATTTCTCCTTTTTCCTCTCAGTATCAAAGCATGTAATTTTTTCTAGTATGCCGACCTTGAGGGTAATTTTGAGTACATTTTGTTATCATCACAATCATAATATGCAATCATCACAACCATGTACTCTGTTCATCATGCTGCGAATAATAGTGAACATTCACATTGACTGAAACCACGTGTTTTTCATTTAGTTCTTTCTTGATTTATAAATATAAAGATCTTTGGATTCTGCTTCTGAAAATTTTTTAAATGCATAGTTTTTTCTTTCGTAATAAACAAATGAAGGATTATAAAATTACGTAGAAACCAGGTCTTTTTGAGAGACCGGAACAAATTTAAAATGGCGAAACTATTAAATGGTCTACTATAAAATAATGACCCCGCCGTCTATTTTGCTCAGGTCAAAGCCCAATTCCTGACCAGAAGTATTACAACCCAAACTACGAAGTTTTATTTCTTGAATTAATGGTTCAAACCCGCGAAGTCTTAAACTATTAAAGTGGTGACCTCAACGTGATCGTTTCACGTTCTTTCTATCTTCGTTAATTTTGTCAACGATCTCTCACGCTGATCTCCTCGCAAATCCAACGTTGCTATGAATGAGTCAGATTCAGCCTCATCTACATACAAGCTTTCGACAGCCGCTGGAAATACTCCTATTCATGCCGTCGCAGCCGTCTGTCCTAAGCTTCCTCCATTTTGGCCCTTTGACCAATGCTCTTTCAACTCTTTTGTCACATCTCAGCAGTCAAGTAACTTCAAAGCCAGCAACTAGCAACGATAAGTCCAGCTGGCCCATCATCCACCAGTCGTCTCTTTGATATCACGGACCGTCCCACGGGTACACGTTTCCTCCTTGACAGGCGCAACTTGCTACAAGTCAACACATGCTACTCAACAGCTGCCACTCTCAAGAGCTGCCATTCAACAGCTGCAACTCAACAGCTACAACTTAACAGCTATCACTCAACAGCTGCCACTCAACACCTGCCACTCAACACAGCAAACTTCAGCCGTATTGATGCCGCTTCGCAATCGATCAAACATTCTCCAGAGACATTTTTGCTTCGTGCATATGTATATATATATTCTTTTTATTATTATCGTATGGCTTCTTTATCACTCGCATTCTAGGGGGAGCCATTGTAGCATCTCTCTACAAATCATTTCATATCATTTTATATTTTGTTTTCCTACCATGGCAACCCATACCATTACATCATTCACAAACTCATACGTGTCATATACTCAGCGTCCCACAGGTCTCATTATCACCTCATTAACCTTTTGTTTATGCGTTTACTTTTGTATATATTTTGAACGACAAAAACTTCTTCTTTCCTTTTTGTAAATAGAACTCCAAACGCCATTAATGGTTCAAACCCGCGAAGCCTTGAACTATTAAAGCGATATCTCGAGAACCATTTAATTATTTTTAAATAAATCTGAGGACCATGGTTCAAAACTCTCACAAACGCGGGTGATGTTATGTGGAATTACCCTATTGTTAGAAGTTAAGTTTTATTGCTGTTATATTTGGCATACTAAAACAAATAAGTATATTTCAAGAAAGTTGTAAAATTACTGTAGTGCATAGGTTTTCCTGTAAAACACAGCTATAAAAATTAGATATGTAGATGACGTCATTGGCCATTTTATGACGTCCACAGGTGACAAACACTATTATTTTAGTCAACCCCCAAACCAAAAATATCACAAGAATTAGCCTATATTATGAATTCCTTTATAAGAAATGGAAAAAGGCATAACTAAAATATTTGATAATTACAACAGCAGAATTAAAAATACAACTTAATTATAGTAATATATAATCATAGAAATTAATATGGGATCTAATTACCTACAAGAATCTGCAAACAGAATTTAAAAAGCTCTTTAGTTCTATTTTGACAATAGTTTTAGTAAGGCATCCTATTTCTCCTTTTATCATACATCGATCAGATATGATGACGTCATAAAACCTATTTTAATACCAATGTGTGCAGAATATATTGTTCTACTTTCATGAAAAATTTCATGACTTTATCATATACCGGTAAGATGATATGAAAGGAGCGGAATCCGCCCGATGTTATAGACAGAAATGTGAAAGAAAACCGTACACGTAATATTGAACGTTTTGTGATTCCCAACAATAAGGCGAAGTAAGTACTATGATTCTGGCATTTTATCATCGATTGTGTTGTAGTTGTTCAACATTTTAAACTTTAGAGAATTGAAAAAATTTGTCATGGTAAGTAAGTAATTATATGGTACAATGCAGTCAAAAGCTGCTTCGTTGGAATATTTACTATTTCGATTTGTTTTTCTGAAAAGAAGCATTTAGCATGACATCGGTCAAATAGAAGCTGCCAGATAAAACATTCCCCTAAAACTTCCGTTCATTTCTTGAATGATTATTTAGATACGAAACATCGATAGAATGAGAAACAATGGAGCTGATATGGAAGCAGATACTAAAAGTACTTTGAATGTGTTCAAGGTTGGTTTATGCACCTGAAAAAGAGATGCGTTATAATTTTTGTCAACAATTCCAACATTTTTAATAATTTTGATGGAGATGAAACACCTTTTTACGCTGTAATCTGCTAACCTACACAAATCACTAGATAGGTTTTTTGCATTTGTTCAGAGTTCCGCAACACTATTTGATAAGGACATCGAGCGGGGCTCAATCTTGTTGTAAAAACCTCAACAAGCAAAGTAGATATGAGGTTGAAATAAATTTGTCTGTCTTTTATGTACAAAAAGTGTAATATATATTGCGTCTTCATAAAGGTGCAGTGAATACTATCGAAATATTATGTTGATGCGCCAAAATAGCTGGAGATTACACTTCATTTTCAATGGAAGCAAACACCGTATTATCCTTAGCGTAAATCTTTCTCCCTTTTATGTACAAAAAGTGTAATTTATCTTGCTTCTTCATTAAGGTGCAGTAAATACTATTGAAATATTATGTACATAGTGATGCCACTTCCTATTTCCGTTAGCTCGGTTTCGTTTTTAGTAAGATAATTCGCCAAACTTGGAGAGATTATCATTACGGTTGTTAAATGATTACGAAGTGATTCAGATAATGCCATTATGTTGATATTTGTGTGCGCTTTGACTCATTTAAGTTTGACATCAAATTCTTTCAGTTGTACTGTTGGGTTTATTGGACCGTCAACATCATAACATCAGTATAGGTAACAATTTTCTAACAAATTGCAATTAAAGCGGAATTTCGAGGAAGATATTGAAAGTTTTCTTTAATTTGTTGTCACAGGCACGTTGACGGGCGACGCGCTGGTTACATGACACTTAAGAAACGAATAACCAAACTGGAGATAAGAAATTGAAAATATTGTTTTCAAAAATATTTAAGCGTTTATTTTGCATTCCACCGATACAAGGTCGAGAATGTTGTTGTTCATATTTGTGTGTGTTTATATGAACCAAATGTTATCCGAAGTTTTTATCCAAAATTTTGGAATACTTTGCCACCGTTTGCAAAATTATTGTTCGTTACAAAGAAACTGTTTTCAGTGGGAAAGTCGGTAATCTAAAGTATCAAGTGAAGCTCAAAATCAACGAAAATGTACAACCCATTGCACAACGTGAACGACAATTACTTCTAGCAATACGCGAACAAGTGAGAGAAGAGCCTACCAAACTAGAGGACGACGGAGTAATCAAAACCGTCATAAACGAAGCAACACCATGGATCAGCCCGATGGTAATTGTTCCCAAAACAAACAGGAAGATTCGACCACGCATCGACATGAAAGGCCCAAACCAGGCAATCGAGAGAACGGGGTTTCTGATACCGACGCTAAAGGACCTTACCTTCAAGCTGAAAGATTCGAAGGTATTCACCAAATTAGACCTGACAGGCGCATTCCATCATCGTTCACGGAAAAAACAGAAAGAACAAGACACAACACTATTCAACCTACTACAACGCTTCGAGGAAAAGGGTTTCACACTGAACTTATCCAATTTCCTCGTCAGTCTAAAAATCTCTGAAATTCTTCTATTTTTTCTGACGGAGGAATGCATCCAGATCCACAGAAACTCCATGAAATCAAACACATGTCAGAACCAGAGAATGTTGAAGTTTTCTGGGACTGATGAACTACTTCAAGCGCTTCATACCAAAGTACAGTACATTGACACATCAACTACGCAAGCTACTGCACAAAAACAGAACATGATGGTGGACATCTGAGTGCCACAGGATCAGCCTTACGTTGAAATCGTGCGTTGCTTACTATAATCCAAAGAAGGAAACTACAGTCTACACGGACGCCAGGCCTGTCGGAATATCCGCCGTCATCATCCAGAACACGCCGAACAAGGGAGACCACAAACTGATATTCTACTCGTCACGTGCGCTGACTCCGGCAGAACAACGGTATTCTCAAATCAAGAGAGAATGTCTAGCTATCGTTTATGCCTGCAAACATAACAAACTCTGCCTGTTTGGAACGACCTTTAATATGTTTAGCGACCATATTTCTGAACAATCCAAACTCAATCGTACGCATCGAAGGAATGACACTATGCCTCTAAGGATTCACGTTCATGCCCCAACACGTCATAGGAAAGGGCAACATATCAGATTATTGGAGTCGACATTCAGTCAGCAATTCATCCGACAACGCCAATAATGAAATTGAACAATATGTCCACTTCGTTACAAAATACGCATGCCCGACACGCACTGTCAATCGACGACATACGCGAAGAGACCAAGAAATATCCAGTACTGCAAATAGTAGCAGACTTAATGCGACACAACTCTTGGAACAACTGGTTGGAACAACTACACAGATACCCCAACATTAAAGAATTCGTGCACAAAATCATGCCATACAAAAACACCAAGGATCAACTGACCGTAAACCAAGAATCCGACCTGCTGCTGAAACTCAACAGAATCGTCATTCCTGAGAAACTGGAAACGACACTTCTCCAACTCGCCCATATTGGACACTTGGGTATTACGAAAACAAAAACACTCCTTCGTTCGAAAGTTTACTTCGCGAACATCGATGAAAAGACCGAACGTCTCATCAAGTACTGCATGTCAAATCCAAACGAAACCTGTGCAACTGTCTATTACGAACACGCCTACAGAAGAGTGGGAGATAGAAAACATCTCGGACCCATACCAAACGGATACTATCTGATCGTACTCATCTCCAAATTTCCGATCATCGAAACCATACGCAACATTTCTGCTGACCTACTCATTGACTTTCTTCAACGAACAATCGCTACGTTCGGAATCCCGCACACCATTGTATCCGACAATAATGGTCCATCCTTCAAATCCTACAAACTGAGGAGGTTCTTTGAGAATCTCAGAATCAAGCATCAACGCATCACACCGCTATGGCCACAGGCTAACTCTCAAGCTGAAAGTTTCATGAAACCTCTGATGAAAGCACTCCGAACGGTTTACTTTGAACGTATGAACTGGAAAACGCAACTTCAAAACCTCCTGTTCACTTACAGAAACACGCTGCACTGTACCATGAAAATATCTCCGGCGTCGCAACAAACTGTCAACAAACATTGAGCCGAGACAATACAAAGTGATTGCAACCAACCACAACATGATTACAGAATTCGTCTCAAGCGTGTGGTTCACACACACGCGCAGCGTCTCGCATTTCCGACCCACGCCTCCGTTTTAACCGTGAAGAACAGGAAAAGGACGTGGTAGAGGTACAAGCGATACCATCGGAAGAAGGACGCACCGCTCCGGCACGGCAATATCCGCTTCGCGACAGAAGACCGGTCGATCGATACGACGGTCTGTACTACCCATGAACATGTATATAATTACGGATCATATATTTAAATAACAGGGAGGTGGGGTATATAAGCTCCGCGATGGAGAACTTCTATTCTTTTATTGGATATAATCTTACCTTTTGAATTATAAGGCAGTTAATACAAAAAGAGAAAGAGAGTAAAGACATAATATCGGTTACCAAGAATGATGTGCCGTTTGCATACTGGAATGTTTTTGATTTAGTTTTTTGGGTTGTCAGACACGTACAAATTGAACAGAATAGGGGCGAGTAT
This sequence comes from Candelabrum cocksii, assembly GCA_963930725.1. Taxonomy (NCBI): domain Eukaryota; kingdom Metazoa; phylum Cnidaria; class Hydrozoa; order Anthoathecata; family Candelabridae; genus Candelabrum; species Candelabrum cocksii. Next base: position 10,828,962 of record OZ005667.1, on the reverse strand, counting down.
TGAGACCTGAGGCACACCAAAAATACAACTTCTAAACTTTATATATTATCAACTATCTAAGCACTGATTGCTTTCGACTACTTAAGATAGAATAAGTTTGAGAAAATTATTTGAAATACCCAATTTGGCTAACATTAGGATATAAGTCAGATAGATTTGTGGTGTGGTCAATTTTAGGTTCAGCTACAACTCGGCTTTCTTCCAGTATTTCGGAAAGACCTTTTTATTTTTTTATTTTTTTTTTTTTTTATTGGAGATTGCTCAAAACAAGGCCTAAAAGGCCACTTGAGAGTAAAGAGCTACAGGAGAAGTTAAGCAGATTTAAGGTAGCGATGAACATTAGATTTGAACAGTTGAAGGTTAAATTCAGGAGGAAAGCATGTAGATGGAAGTGAGTTCCAAAGTCTGGACGTACGCGGAAAAAAACTGTTTTTATAAAAATCCCTACGACAATTTGGAACACAAACAGTCCATTGGTGAGACGAAGAAGACAACCTAGTAGAACGGAGAAAAATTTTGAGAGAAGGTGTAAGAGATGATAGTTCGCTTGAACATCGACCATAAAAAAACTTGTAGAAGAGACAAAGAGACGCTACGTTCCGCCGGTGTGAAAGGGAGTCCAATTTCAAAGAAAGGTTTTCGCCAATTGCATTGCAAACACGCCGTTGAACACGGTCTAACAAATTCAGGCAATTTTTTGGTGCACCTGCCCAAATGTGGCAGCTGTATTCCATACATGGACGAATGGATGATTTGTATAAGTAAAGGACGCATTCAGGAGTGAGGTAATTCATTTCTCGTAAAAGAGAACCAACCTTCATGGCAGTTGATTTAGCTATATTTTCAATATAAGATCGATATGAGAGGTCGCTGGTAAATATAAGACCAAGAAGACGAAATGAATTGCTTTCAGGCAAATGAGAACCATTCATCAAAATTCGAGGTAAGTAAGCATGATTGAGATGATTAATGGAAAGAAGATTAGTTTTAGATGGATTAAAATTAACAAGCCAATTCTTACCCCATTCAACTACTGTATTGAGATCTTTTTCCAGATCAGAGGCCATTCTAACTTTATCACAATCATCTGATTTATTAAGGCAGGAATATAATGTTGAATCATCAGCATAAATAACGGTTTTGGATGATAAATTGTCAGGGAGATCGTTAATGTACAGTAGGAACAGAGTCGGACCGAGAACTGAACCTTGAGGAATACCAGCATTGATGGAAAAAATGGAAGAAGAATGACCGTTAAGAACCACCTTGAGTTTACGATTGGAAAGGAAGGAGGAGATAATATTTAAAAATGGACCTTTTAAACCATATGCCTTAAGTTTGTGCAGTAGCCCCCGATGCCAGACTTTATCAAATGCCTTGGAGATGTCAAGGGCAACTGCTCGCGCTTCACCAGAGACATCAAGGGCACGATAAAAACGTTCACTTATAACTGTCAAAACGTCAGCAGTGGAACGCCCAGAACGAAACCCATACTGGGAGTCGTAATACAAATTATTTTTTTCAATAAATTCAACTAAGTTTAGGTTAATTAAAGTCTCGAAAACTTTGCTTAAGATGGAAATGAGGCTGATTGGTCTATAATTAGAAGGATGAGATCGCTCACCACAATTTTTAAAAATTGGAATAACAGAGGCAAACTTCCAAGATGAAGGAAAACAGGATTCGTCCAAACACTTTTTGAAAAGAGCACACAAAACGGGAGATAACTCAGTAGAACATCTTTGAAGTACAATTACAGGAATGCCATCCGGTCCAGTAGCCTTATTAGAATCCAATTTGTTAATAATCTTAGAAACCTTATCAGGAGATATAAAGCAATCATGTAAAGTCTGGACAGTTTTGGAGGAGAAATAAGGGAGATCATGACCAGAATCATCGAGGGTGAAATGAGAACTGAAGAGTTTAGCGAATAATTCAGCTTTATCCTTAGATAGACTAATGACCTCAGGACCATTGAAAAGTGGAGGTACAGATGTTTTAGAACTACCCCGGACGTTTTTGATAATACGCCAAAATTTGCAAGAACCTATTTCTTTGGATTTGATAAGATCTTTAGTCCTTTCAGCAAAAACAGTTTTAGCTTTACGAACAACATATTTACAATTATTGCGCGAGGCAATAAACAGTTGTCTGTTATGATCAGTCGCATAACGACGGTAGCGATGAAAGAAATGATTGCGATGAGCTATGGCTGCAGCACAAGCTGGAGAAAACCATGACGAAGAATGAGGTTTTAACTGATATTTCCCTGACGGAACAAATAATCGTATTGCTTCAGATATTATTGAAGTAGTTTCATTAACACAATCTGAATTGGAAAGAATTTTTTTCCATGGGACAGACTGAATGTGATTTTGAAATTTTAGCCAATCCGCAAGATCATATCTAAAAAAGGATCTATGCATGGGATGATCATGGGAAACTTGCCTATTGAAATTAATTTTGACCTCCAAAACAACATGGTCAGAACGACCCAGTGGAGCGCTATGAGATATCTTACAAATTTCAGGGTTAGAGGTCAAAAATAAATCCAACAAGGAGGGCGATTGACTTGAGTGATCAGGAATGCGGGTTGGAAAATCAACCAATTGCGAGAGAGACTGAGATACTGCAAAGTTATAGGTTTCGACACCAGAGCTACTTGTTCTATTCGAGAATCTTAGCCATTGTTTATGGTGAATGTTAAAGTCACCAAATACAAAGATGTTGGTTGAGCGATGATTAAGAAGAGCTAAGTCAGCAGACTTTGAAACTGATTTGATAACAGAACAGTCTTGAGAAGATGGAGAGCGATAGAGAAAGAACAAAAAACTAGTTGAATGTAGAAGAGACAAACGAAAACACATGAAAGGATGATTGGGGTCTTCCAGGTCAATTTCACGAAATATTGGTAAAGTTTCCTTGACATAAACTGCTAGACCATGCATATGAATAGAGGAGTCCAATCTAAACAGAGGTAGGTATCTAGGAACAAGGAAATCATTAGAAGATATACCAGCATTTAGGTTAGATTCGCAAAGTGCTAATAAATCCGGATTATTTTTTATCAAAAAAGCCTCCACATCCGAATAATTGGTACGAAAACCGCGAATGTTGCTAAAAGCTAAGGAGAATGGAGGATGAGTATTCAACTTTATTTTGGCTTTGTTGTTGCGTTTTGATTTAAGGAGGGGTTTTTCTTTATTTGTTTTACAAACAAATTCCACGGAGGACCTCTTACTCGGTAGACCCATTCCCCCGAACTATCACCAGCCTCCCTCTGTTTAGCTTCAACTCGAAGTTTGTTGAATATATCCCTTTCCTCCTTGCTCCTGTCTGGATTAATAAAGATATTTCCATCAGCTTCTTTCAAAATCCATTTGTGATTTAAGATGGAAATTTTTGTGTCATAATCACATTATAATATTATAATATTAATATTATAATTATAATATAATAATAATTTATAATATAATTATAATATTATAATAATATCTATTATAAATAGATTCGTTTACTACGTGTACGGAACGCGACTCCTCAGAGGAATAAACTATGTATTTCACTGGTATGTGGTCGTAGCTAGTCGATGAATCTTTTCTCAGGTGTTTTATCTCGTTTAAAATTTTATGGTAGGTGGCATGACGCAATTCGAATGGTGATTCATGATCAGTGACTAAATTGCTTAGTAGTGTTCTCACTTGGTCTGGCAATTCAGGAACAGCACCTGCAATGTGTTGTGCTGTGTTGGCAAAATCCTAGTTCGTATCATTTACATCGTAGTGTAATGGCTCTGCAGGTGGATGTAGGTTTCTATTAATAGAAATACAAATAAATACAAAACATTCTTTAAGATAATAATCGAAAACAATTACCATAGGGATAGATTTCTTTTTGTTTTGACATGTATCTACAAAGTTTCGTTATCTACGTGAATATGCATGAAAAATTTGTAAACATCGTTTAATTACAAATTTAACCTGAAAATTAAAGAAAAATAATAGGGTATATAATTAGTATATGCAATTGTCCAAAGAAGTTTGCTCAATGCTAATTCCATGCTTATCACAAGTTTAAATGTATAACCTCTTTGTTTGTATGATTATCTTTTATTGTCTCTTATTTGTTGCCGTAGACACGTGGGAGCGCTGTTTAAAAGACAATAAAGAAACGAAGAAAAGTATAACAATACAGGAGAGAAGAAATTAAAAATTATGTTTTCAAAAATATTTAAACGTTTATTTTGCCTTCCATTGAAACAAGACCAAGGATGGTGTTGGGTGGTATTGGTGTGTGTTTATATGAACCAAATGTTATCTGAAGTTTTTATCAACAACTTTGGAATACTTTCACCGCGTTTGCAAAATCTTTTCCATGGCGAAGAAATAATAGTCTGTAAGTGTAAAAACCTAATATTTTGAAACTTAAATACTAATCACTACGAACACATTCTATTTTACTTTCTAGCTTCTCTTGGAGCTTCATGCACGGCGATTCATTTCATGTCGTCTTTGGTCGGCATAAAAATATGCATAATGACAAGTGCCAGCGTGTGTTGTATGATTGGTTCGCTTATTAGTGGAGTGGGGTTGATCGGTGCTGGCTACGCCACTGACTTCAGTGGATGGTTTGTAACGTATGCACTAATGCATGGGTTTGGTAGCGGTATTATCTACGGTCCATCTGCAGTTGTAGTTTCAAAATGGTTCCTTAAATATCGACAACTTTCAAGTGGTTTTATGATGTCATCAACAGCATGTGGGGGACTTGTATTTAGTCAGATTCTCCAGGTTACTTTAAGCAATTTCCCAATGTCTGATGTAATGAAATGGATTGGAGCGTGTTGCATCGTTTTGAATTGTCTGTCGTCGTGTTGTTACATTCCGCTAGACGTTTTCGAGAAGACCGAATCGAGCTCTACGGAAATTCAATATCGTTTTTCGAAGAGCATTTTCAAAAACAAGATGTATCACATGTGGATTGCGATTATGATGTTGTGTTTTTCGATGTACTTCGTTCCCTCAATGTTTTTGGTAATTCTAACAGTTATACGGTATTTCTGATAATAATTTCAGACATAAAAGAAAACCCAGTTCTAAACTCTTTTCATAGTTCTATAATAAACGGATAAAATTATACGGATAAAAAGGGATTTAATTTAAATATTAGGTCTGCTTACAATTCCAGTCGTTGTTGGACCTATTCTCATTGGTAGGTAATATATATATTATCTATATATTTTTCTTGTACAGTTTCTTTCAGGAGTTTTGTTTCAAGCGAGTACAATTGAACCACGCTATATGTTCCTTGTACCGTGTGCGGCCTACTTCTTTGCGTCAATCATTATGTGGCTGCTCAACAGAGTCTCCTCTCAAAGTCCAATTGCGACCGTTAACGAAGATATAGCTGGTGAAGGTTGCCCGTTTCAGGATGAACTGTAACATACAATCCGGAATTTTCCAATCCAACAAAGAAATGAAATGAGCAAATATTAAAAGGAATAATTTACTAAAATGTGTAATTTGATTTTTATTATAAGAATTTCACTTTGTTTTTCTTCTTGTTTGCTTCATGTTCGTTCAAAACGATGCAACACGCTCCAGACCATTTCATTACATCAGACATTATTTATTATTATTATTATTTATAAGTTATTTTCTCGGAATCCAAAGATGGTTATGGAATAGGAGAAAAAGTGAACCTCCTGCGACGGCATCTGGTGACACTTAACATTCCACCCTCACCTTGTGGGACTGCCTACTCAGTAAGGGATGGCGCCGACACAAGATTATTTATAGATCCAAACATACATACTGAATAATCATCTTGTTTTTATTTAACCCTATTTTTGAGGCGGATTCCGCCCCCCCCTCCCATTTTGTTTTTTTGTTAATAACTTTTGTTGGCTAAATGCTATGGTCCTGAAATTTTTTGAGAATTCCTAAAATTTATTTATGAAGATTATTTTTTTTTTTTTTTTTTATAATTTATTTTCCAATTGCATATACATATATAAATTTTGTACATACAACTGCGGTACTCGTAGAAGACCGTTTGATTGGTCTTATCGTCGAGAACCGTCTTTTATTTTTACAATCATAGTATAATGAACAGAATTCAAATTTACAAAAGCAAATGCCGAGAAAAGAAAAAACGATTGTCAAAGTAAGCGAAATTTCAATTCAAAAAGCTAAAAACATATAAAAGATCAAACAAATGTTAATGCTTCAAAGGTTTTGTTCAGCATTTTGAGAAATCAAAAGAGTTTTCAATTTTTTCTTAAAAACATCAAAACTTTCTGTATTTGTAAGAGTACTCTCCCCCAGAATAATGCTATTCCATAAATGCGGACCACGATAATAAATACAAAACTCTTCAACTTTGGATTTACACTTTGGTTTGAAAAGTTTTTCTGTTCTCATAGTGTATTTGGTTTTCGGTTTAAATTTAAAAATGTCACTAAAAATTTCAGGTGATACATGGAATTTACATGAGCACATAAAGCATAAAACGGCATAAATGTTTATTTGATAAATATCCAATATATTTGCATCAATAAACAAAGGTTTCGAGTGTGTTAATTTGTCTTTGAAATAAATTGTTCTTACTGCATGTTTCTGACAACGATAAAGAGACTTTAGTGTTGATTTGTGCGTACTGCCCCATGCTATATTTGCGTATATCAGGTAACAATGAACAAAAGAGAAGTAAAGTTGTTTTAATAAACATTTGTTCAAATAACTCCTAGCTTTATAAAGAATACCTACGCTTTTAGAAACCTTTTCACAAATGTAAGAAATATGAGGCTTCCAGGTGAAATTCTCGTCAATAAGAACTCCCAAAAACCTAGTGACACAGTCTCTCTGAATTATCACGCCATTTATTTCTAGAATTGGTAATTGTTTAGGAATAAGACTTCTCTTTGATGAAGGGTGAAAAAGGGAATACTTTGTTTTTTGAGTGTTAAGGGTTAATTTATTTGCGTAGAGCCAATTAGAAACATTTTCCAATTCCTTGTTCATTTTTAAGAACAGCCCATCTATGTTTCTATCAGAAATAAATATATTGGTATCGTCTGCAAACATAATAGGTGACAATAACGTAGAGGATTTATGGAAGTCATTAACATAGACGAGAAATAAAAGTGGCCCTAATATAGAACCCTGCGGCACTCCACAAGTTATTTTACAATAATTGCTATTATTTCCTTCACACATAATTATTTGTGTTCTGTTACTTAAATAACTTTGAAACCATTCCAGACATTTACCCCATACACCGTAATTATCAAGTTTTTTAAGCAGTATTTTGTGATCAACTGTGTCAAAGGCCTTTGAGAGGTCGAGAAAAACGCCAAGAGTAAACTCATTTTTTGAAAAGGATTGTGTAATTTCGTTTGTTAATTGCAAAATAGCATGTTCAGTTGCAGTGTTCTTTTTAAAACCAAACTGCTTGGGGGAAAAATGTTATTTTTACATATGTGGGTGTGTAGACGATTGTACATAATTTTTTCTAATATCTTTGAAAAAAAAGGTAATATAGAGATGGGTCGGTAGTTGCCTAGGAAAGAGCTGTCTCCGGATTTTTAAATAGGGCAAACTCTCGCAACTTTAAGCATATCTGGAAAGATGCCATCAGTTAACGATCTCTTAAAAACAATATAGAGAGGATGTTTTACTTCTTCATAGCTGTCAATTAACACATTGCAATTTGTATCATCAACTCCACTGGCTTTATTTCTCTTAATAGATTTATATGCAGTTTCAAACTCTTCAAAAGTCAAGTCATTATCTAGCATGGTATTATTCACTCTCGTTAAATATGTATTAAAATCAGTTCTAATTTTCGGAATTTTATTAGAAAGATTTTTTCCAATAGTTGTAAAAAAGTTATTTAAATAGTTGGAAATTTGTTTTTTATTTGTTACTCTTTTGTTGTTAATGTTTAACGTATTAGGAAGGCTGTCTGAAATTACTTTTTTTTCCCCAATAATTTCTTTCATCACCTGCCATGTCTTTCTTTTGTCACAATTATATCTGTTTATTAGATTTTTGTAGTAATTTTGCTTACTTTTCTTTCGTAGTTTCTCAAATAAGTTTTTGAAATCTTTGTATTTTCTTTCTGTATCGTTTGTTTTATTTTTGAGATACTTGATGTACAATCTTTGTTTCTTTTTGGAAGACTTTTTCATACCTTTTGTTATCCACGGTGATAATATATCCTTAGATTTTATATTATATTTAATTAGCGGAAAGTTTTTGTTGTAATATGACATAATAAGGCCATGAAATTCATTATATAACGTGTTTACATCAGTATGTCGAAAGAAGGGGAAATTACAAAGAACCATTCGAAGATCAACGCGAAAATTGCTTATTGATTTTTCGTTGAACTTTCTTTTCATTAAATAGGTCTTCAAAGTGTTAAAAAATTTACTATTATTGTTTTTAAATGCAACAAAGATAGGGAAATGGTCTGATATAGATGTTTTTATAATTCCTTTTAGCAGTGTTTTATTAAAGAAGCAGTTAGTAAATATATTATCTATCGCTGTAGATGTGTTTTTTGTCACACGTGTAGCTTTTTTAATCAATGGTATAACACCATGCAGAGATAAGTTATCATAAAATTTCTTAATAACTGCATTGTTGTAATAATCAAGATAATTAATATTGAAATCTCCTATAAAGTAAAATATCTTGCGATTGTGAAGCGCGTAATTAAAAAAAGTATTGAGCCAATTTGAAAACATTTTTATGTTTCCTGATGGTGGTCGATAACAGCAGTTAATTATAATGTTGCGGGAACCCTCGTTATTTATTTCGACTGAAATAGTCTCTTTGTCGCTGTCAGAATCGCTAAAGTCATGCAGAACTCGGTAAATCAATTGTTTCTGTAAATAGATCAAAACACCCCCGCCACGCTTCGGCGACATTCTTTCAACATGAATTGCATTGTATCCAGACAGTTCGAAAAGAGAGTTATTGTTAAACTCTTTGTCACGAGACCATGTCTCAGTTAAACAAATCACGTTAAACACACTTGAAGCCTCGTTAAGCATAATTTTAAATTCTTCAAAATTTTTGCTTAGACTGCGAATATTTAAGTGTAAAATATTAATACTATTCTCAAACTTGTAGTCTGCAAGATATTCTCTTATTTCATCAGAAAATAAATAAGGGGTTTGTTCAAAATTAACAAAATTAGAATCTCCAAAAACGTTTTCATCAGGATCGTTTTCAGGCGAAAGGATGTTTGAAGTTAAAAGCGGTTTAAAACTAATGCTTTCGTTATCAATTGCCATAGTGATAAAAATATCGATTTAGTTGTAAATGCGTAAGTATTATTAAGGCTTTTTAAAATAAATTATTTTGTTATATGATACCTTAGCGTTAATCCCTTTTTCTTTCAACTCCTTCACCTCCCGGAACAAAACCTTTCTCTTTTCAACGGTCTTTCTCGAAAAATCTTCGTTTATAAACAGACCCGCCTCCCATAACTTCCTTCGTCGAAATTCTTCCAAGATTGTTTGCCTGTCTTTAAAGTTCAAAAACTTTGCAACTATTGTGCGTCCAGTCTTCTTCCGATTTCCACCATCATGTCTCCCACTTCTATGTGCTCGTTCAATCTTCACCACATCACTCATCCCCAACCGTTCTTCGATAATATGTTTGACTTTACTCTCCGCTTGTTCCCACGTTTCTCCGTCTTCTTCCGTTATACCATTAAATCGTAAATTGTTCCGTCTGCTACGATCTTCAATCTCTGCCAACTTTTCTTCAATGTCTTTAACATTATTGCTTTCCGTACTTTCATTTATTCTCTTCATGGCTTTCTCAAACAATTCACTTTGAAAACACACTGACTTCTCCACGTCCTTTAACTCTTTTTTTAAAATAATATTTTCTTCCTGCAAATTGTCTTTTTTTCCAGACGTTCAACCGTTAAGTTAAAAAATTTCATCATTGTTTCTTCATTTTTTTCGATAATCTCTTTCAGTTGATTGAAGGTATATGTTTCGTTCTTCGGTGGCATATTGTCTTCAAATATATTTATATTAAACGTCGAATATTAATAAGAAAAGCGCAAAAATTGTTAAAAGATGTTAAAATCTCGTGCGTCTCTACAGCGTCGTGCGTCGAACGTTAATTATTATTAATTATTAACGTTATTGTCAAAAATTTTTTATTAATTAATGTCTGGTCTGTTACTATGCCAATATTTCTAAAGACTAATTGACCAAAAATATTCTTTAAGTATATATGTAATTTAATTTTCGCATTATATAAATAATATTTCTCCTTTTTCCTCTCAGTATCAAAGCATGTAATTTTTTCTAGTATGCCGACCTTGAGGGTAATTTTGAGTACATTTTGTTTTCATCACAATCATAATATGCAATCATCACAACCGTGTACTCTGTTCATCATGCTGCGAATAATAGTGAACATTCACATTGACTGAAACCACGTGTTTTTCATTTAGTTCTTTCTTGATTTATAAATATAAAGATTTTTGGATTCTGCTTCTGAAAATCTTGCTAAATGCAAAGTTTCACTTCAGTGATTTTTTTCTCTCGTAATTAACAAGTAAAGGAATATAAAATTACCTAGAAAACCTGTTTTTTTTGAGAAACCGGATCAAATTTAAAATCGCAATATTTCGAGAACCGTTTAATATTTTGATCTGAAATTTTGTACAGATGTTCCTTGTGTTGGAACTAGTTTATATACAAATTCAAATAAATCTGAGGACCATGATTCAAAACTCTCACAAACGTGGGTGATTTGATGTGGAATAACCCTATTGTTAGAAGTTAAGTTTTATTGCTGCTTTATTTGGCATACTAAGACAAATAAATATATTTCAAGAAAGTTGTAAAATTACTGTAGTGCAAAGGTTTTACTGTAAAACAGCTATGAAAATTAGATACATAGATGACGTCATTGTCCATTTTATGACGTCACAGGTGACAAACACTGTTATTTTAGTCAACCCCCAAACCAAAAATATCACAAGAATTAGCCTATATTATGAATTCCTTTTTAAAAAATGAAAAAAGGCATAACTAAAATATTTAATAATTACAACAGCAGAATGAAAAATACAACTTAATTATAGTAATATATAATCATAGATATTAATTTGGGATCTAATTACCTACAAGAATCTGCAAACAGAATTTTAAAAAGCTCTTTAGTTCTATTTTGACAATAGTTTTAGTAAGGCATACTATTTCTCCTTTTTTTCATACATCGATCAGATATGATGACTTTATCAAAAAATTAATGACGTCATAAAAATTCTACTTTGACGCAAAGTTTCATGACTTTATCATATACCGGTAAGAAGATATGAAGGGGGCGCCTATTTGTTTCTAGCTTTTTATTTTCGGTCCGCACCCTTGGGTGTAACATTTGCTTGACAGTTTCCAACAAACAACTTTTGGTCTTGGGTGGCAAGAATGAACCCTTCGCTCTCCCTTCTCATTCCGATTTTACATCTTTGGAGGGGTGGTGCCCGACAGTCGCTGGATTTTACTCTCAGGTGCCAAATAAATGGGGACGGGTATCAAAATTTGGAAAACATCACATGATGCTTGTAAGCCAAAGAAACATGACTTTAATATGAAAACGGAACCAAATATCTTTCAAATTACAATTGAAGATTGTAAAATAGAATGTTGAGAAATGCATGGTCAGTTGCAAAACATTTGAGACATAGTGAAACAGTCTAAACGGTTATTCATGGCACTAAACAGTCTAGACGGCATAGCACAATAGGACAACAGCATGCATCAAATTTATCAAAGGAAAGGGGGCACAAAACGCGGAAAATAGAGTGAGAAATGCAGTGAGACTAGGCCCTCCAAAAATCTTTTCGATTATACTTTACATATTATTAAGTTTCATGGAAGTGAAACATTTCACGATTAATTTTCTTCTCAAGGGATGAAAATAGCCTTATAATGAGAGAGCTTTCGATTATAAAATTTTCTTCGCCGGCCAACCATGGTATATAGTAATACGCAAACCCATACGTCCATCTTGAATCTAGCTCATTAATAACGAATAGTGCGGCTGGTATCGATTTACCATCTGCTAAAGGAGTTCCCCAAGGAGTTCATATATCTAATAAAAAGAGAAAAACCCTCCGCCCTAGTGATGCGCGCTTCAATAGAACCGCTGCTTTCATGAGCGCTATAACGTTTGTCCTTTTAAATGCCCATATATAGTAAAACGCGTCAGTAATTTTCGTGAACTCGTTTTCAAAAAGGAATTACAATGATGAAATGCAGCGAGTGTGTGTTTGTGCGATTTTAGTGTAGATCGAGGGTTTTGGCGCGCCCTTTAAAATACCAAAGTACTTATAATTCTCAAAGACGAGTAAGTTTTATATGAAAATATTGCTTTAGGTTCGTATTATGATACCGAATATCAAGTGAATTGGTAATATCCAGTCATGGTAAGATCATCAGTTAGAATGTTTGCGAGGCGGCTCAAGAATAAATTACCCTTGATGTTTGTTTGTTTTTTAACGACGCTTCCAGAACGCTCATTAAGCATTATCATAAAGACCTCAATCCGGAGTTTTAGTGTGTTTAATTGCTCCCATTTGTGCTACGGTTATTTTTGATGAAATACGGCGTTGTTTATTTATAACCGCTCACTAAACAACTTTGTGATAGCATGGTCTCGAATCCAGAACCTTTCGGTTAAGAGCCGAACGCCAGTACCATTGCGCTATCGCCGGATGTAAGTGTGTTGATCCTGTTTTGAACGGACAATATTAAGGGGCCGGTGAACGGGTTTTGAGTTGTCCAACTAACGAACTACTGTTTCAATTGCGTTCCTGAGTATGTTCATCCGTTCTATCATAATAGTGGTAAAAACAAGTAGGAACATCTGACCTATTTTTATAGTGTCTAGAATCTGCTGTTTAAGCACACGCTCATTTTGCAGAATAACTTATGGCGAAAGTCTTGAATAAAATGCCTTTTAATTTTTCTGTTTGTTCCAACAAAAAAAAGCGACATTGTGCAGAAGCAGACACTAACGTGTAACTCCCGCGCTCAACAAAGCCCCGTAACTTTATTAGTATAGTTCATAACAATTACGTCTCAGGATGCACAATTTCTCTTTTTTATCGATAACAATCCAAAACAAGGGGTGTTAAATAACTTCAAACTCAAATCAACAAAAGTTAAATTCGTCGACCTTATCTAGGAAATAGATATTAGATATTTGTGTTGATAGGCAAATGTGACGCAGAAACAACTAATCAGTTAGCAACAGTCTCCATAGCACCCGAGTTAAAAGTTAGAAAAATATCTTTTCCAAATTTGAAATTGACATATGCAAATCTTTTGATACAGCTGAGTGTCTCGAATAAGTTTATGAATATGCATGGCATAACGTTTTTAAAATCTAAAGAGAAAATAATAAAGAAATTAAAAACGAAAAAGGACGAAGTAAGCGAGGCAAAATATCATACTTTATCCGGGACCGGAACAGCTGTCCAACCAAAACAATACAAATTTTCTTGGCAACATTATTGTGGGTTAAAAGTTTGCAAGATGTTTTTTGCGAGAATTAATTTCGAATTTTAATGTAAATGTGGGAATGGTGAAGGAATTTTTGTGCAACATTAGTTGAAATAAATTGATATAAAATAGCTATCGAGCTATATATGGGTTTGCGATAATTAAAACTTGCGTTTTATGACAGCGGAATGATTGTGAATTTCTGGTACAGTGTATGCAACCCATGTCAATCTGGTGGGAGAGGTGGGTGCACGCGAGGTGAAAATTCAGTTATGATCGGAGCATTGATTTTATGTCAAGTTCGCATATATGCTCACAATCTTCAAATATGATTGTTTTGTTATTGAATATTATGAATTGCAAATGCATAAAAATACGTTCAAGCTTCCTTTTAAAACCAGACATCTGTAAATAAAAAAATGAAAGCTGACTTTGTGAAATGATGTCTTTTTCATTTATTCTATTTTCATTACAATGCTAAACGTAATCTTTTTTGACTTTGAATATATAAAGATCAATAAATACTTAGCCTTCGTAGTGAATGTCTTGATAGACATCAACTTTGCATGGTTAACATAAAATATGTATATAATGATTAAATTTCTTATAGAAATGAGCTAAACATATCTTAGTAAAACTCGGCACATACCAAAGTTTTTGTGTACGTAGTAATTATATGTATGTATATATATGTTATGTTTCATATACTAGGCACGATACATTGTACACAAAATTAGAATCATTTAGCCAGCAAAATATGTTTGGGTAACAACCAACTAATAAAAAATGGCTGGTGCTGGCCCAGTTTCAGAGTCACTTCCAGTTATGGCGGTGCCTCCGATGCTGGTTGAAGGAGGAAGGTTTTTGAAGTGGGATGATGTAAGTTTATAAAACAAATAATTTTTTTATTGAAATTCATAAAATTCTCCCAAAATATATATAGACCGCGATCTATTAAATCTGTTGTAAAATTAGTTGTGGCATTAGAGATCTCTCCTGTGAACTTTAAATTTCAGCAAGATGCTAGTTGCACGGCTCACATTCTTGAGGTGGACACTAAAGGTCACATTTTGTTTTGGAAACCAGAAGATTATTCAAAGGTAATATTAAAAACAAACAAACAATCGGATTATATGATTATTTTGTCCAGTTGTTGACACAGTTGTTTGGTTAAGTAACCATATTGACACAAGAATTTAATCAAGTTATTTGTTTCGTATTTTTTGAAAATTGCAGCCAAATGTTAGTTTTCAATTCTGTTTTTTTGTTTAAGGTATGATCACGATATATATAATAATCTAGGTTTTTCATAAGCCATTGAGTTCTTCTCTCCCCAACCTGAATATCACTATACCTATAGATGCTAAAGGAGTTGACAATTTTATTTTTATTTTATTTTTTATGACTTTTAAAATTATTCAGAATTTCAAAAAGAAAGTTATTTATATATATAGGCTTTTTCGAGTAATTGTGTGGATTATGCTAACAGAGCTTTTGTCAATTTACATTAATTCTGATATATTTATTTCTTAATAGTGGTTTAATTGTCCGTTTATTACTTTTGGTGTTTATATTTTTTATTTAAAATTATTATCTTTTTATTCAAAATTTTAAATTGCATTTTCATTTGTTCAGGTATTGACATTGCGAAATCTCATTAGTGGATATGTACCTAAAATTAGATTTTTAAAATTAAACGAAAGCCAATAAAATCACTATACAAATTTGAAATAATTCAGAAATTTGAGAAGATGCACACCAAAACCACTGAGAAAATATCTGAGAATCAGCAAAATGTCTTCAAGGATCAAAATCAAATGTTACTCCAGTCTATATGTGTTATTTTATTTAGATGCGATATTTTCTGATAAAAATAAATCCTTAGAAAATTGCGTTACTTATTCTTTTTATATGTTAACATGAATTGAAAGGTTGAAGCGATCATTTATTCCGCAAAGGCTTTGCACAGTTGAAACACGTTTGAAGATTTCATAACAGCATGCAATGAAAATAGATTCTGAATACACATAAAGGCAATGTGGAATTTGTAAAATTGTTTGAAAACACTAACATTATAAATAATTCAGATATTTTCCTTCCCGACTTAAATGAATAATTCAACCTTGTTGGCTCAAATTTAAAAGCCATTGTCTGAAACACAGGGTTTAAAACTATCGTTGATTTGTGTTCTTTTTTCAAACTTTTCTTTTTGTGCTTTTAAGATTTTCAAAAATAAACTTTAAAAAAATCGTATAGTTTAATGAGGGGTCAAATATCTCAGTAGACATAAATATTTTTGTTCAGTAAGTTGATAACGGGTATCTCCCCGCAAAAGTATTTTTGTTACAAACAAGATTAAACATCTATATGCTGCAAAAATATGTACACTGTTATGAACAGTTTTATACGAAACTCTAATTTTTAAAACAAACAAACAAATGAGCTCACATACGATAACAAAGGTTTTTGTTTAGTTGCCAATTGAATTGAATTGAAATGAACTGAATTCGATCATTATTGCTAAAAGTAATTTCCCAAGCTAACTACACAAATTTACCGATGTTTGTTTACCTGTTTGTAATCAAAGTTCCTCTAGACCCCTGAACCGGTTTGGACTCCCTAGGTCTGGAGTGACCCAAGGGGTATAGTTTTTTAAATATTTTTTTACGTGAATTTGTCTTTTTGGAACGACTTTTGAAAAGTTTGAAGTGGACGGACCCGTGAGTGGCCCATGCCTGAGTCATTTTATTGAATAAAACAAATATTTTTCGACAAAACGTTCTCTGTCCAGAATAGATCCCTTTCGAGATATGAATGTAAGCCTTCCTAACAAAAGAAGATTATAAAATCAGTGACAAATAAACCCTTATCTAACAAAAGAAGTTCAATCTAAACCTCGTTTTCATTTTTCAATTAATCTATTGTCCAAAATTGTGTTGCGTAGCTTAACTGAATTATAAAGATCTGACACTACTCACTATCAATATTATTCTGTTGCACTAAATATACTGAGACACGGAAAGTCTGCTTGCTTTAAATGTCTGATACAACAGTCAAATTTTGGTCTTAAAATTAAAGACTAAAATCTTTTAGGAGGTTTTAATATTTATTTATATTATTTATTTATATTTATTTTTGATTTTTATTATTATGTAGTTAATGATGGAAATGATGATAAATCAATTCAAAGCTTACACAATTGGGTGGCTGTCTTTTTTGTTATGAATCTGTTTACTTTATTTTTCAAGGACACTGACGTCTTGGACTTGGTCTTGGTGAGAGATGTGAGAACGGGTCTATATGCAAAGTCCCCGAAAACACAGGTTAGAAGGAACAAGCCGGTTTACTTTTTTATCAACTCCACAAATGAATATAAAATATAAAGAAAAGTGATATATACATAAAATTTATTTACACATGTGAGATTTATTTCATTATTTAGCTGAATAATTTAGTTGTGTTGGATGTTTTGCATGAACCAAACCTCAGCCTCTACGAAAAAATCCTGGGTTTTAGAAGCTTGATCTTAGGCAGGTGATAATAGTAAAAAAACATTAAATTTTAGGCCGGTCACACCCATTTTTGTACATACCCACAGGTAGATTGAAAAAAGAATAAAAATCAATTTGTATCTATAAAATGCACCAATAATGTGTTACAAATTCCAACATTTACTTAGTTACTTCATTTTATTTCATTTATATATTCTAATTTGAAAATATATAACATTTTCAATAAAAATGTATGGCGTCATCGAAAAGATACCATTTTGAATTTCTTTATATATATATAATTAAAAAGTGCATTATGTGCCAAATTTGAAGTTTTATGAATTTTTGAAGTTAAGATAGAGAGCAAAATGGGTGACCGTTTATTTCGTCGCAGATCATTTCGTCGCATTCATTTTGTCGTAAATCATTACGTCGCAGATAACTTTGTTAGGGTTATGAAATGAGTTAGGTTAGGTTAGGGTTATGGAATGGGTTAGGTTAGGTTAGGTTAGGGTTATGGAATGGGTTAGGTTAGGGTTAGGAAATGAACTGCGACGAAATGATCTGCGACGAAATGAACGGGAACCGCAAAACGAGAGGGCCAAGATCTCCGGCCAAAATAGGTCTAATCTCAAAAGATAGTTTACCCTGTCTGCCACTGCCTGTAAACTTGATTATTATTATGTTTGGCTTTTATTTGGCCTGAAAGCAATCTTGGTAATTATTTCTGAAATTAAAACTTTTATCCATTTCTTCTTCAGGATGCACGAATGAGAGAAACATTAAAGACATTTTGTGCATTTGATCATGAGCGAGACAATATCCAAGGTCGAACCATCACCATCATCTATGGTAGCAACTTCGTTGACTTGAGTTTTGTCAACTTTGTTACTCCAAGCGTTTCCGAGGCTGAAGAATGGACCAAAGCGTTACTTTCCTGCTCAAACAACCTTCTTGAGATGAATTCCAGTCCGTTGAAATGCTTGGAAAGATTGTATGTGAATCTAGATTGCTTTTATTACCGTCTAATAGTCGTACCATGTATATATATCTCATAAGATTATGTATAAATGACTTGTCTTTGTAAGTTACACTTTGCTTTTTAGTTACACAAGAGTTTATGTTCAAAAAAATCAAGATGGGGAAGTTCCAGCCAAACAGTAAATTATTTATATAAATACTCATTTTTATATGTGTAGCTAAAAACTAATGCAAGTGAAATCTATTGGCTTAACGTCTGTCTTTCCTTGCTAGCATATATTGATAATATTATATATATAGATATATTGATAAATGCATCTTGTACATAAATCCAAAATTACACATCTCTACAATTTGCCATTTAAAAAAGAATTTAAATTTCAAATTTTAAAATGTGTAATCTACAGACCAGAAATTCTCAAATTTTGCAGTTAGAAAGGGATAAATTCACTTCTACGGTAAGGCGATCAAATGTTCCACAAAAAAGTGGTTTGCCACCATATTTTTAAAATATTTTTCATTGAAATTTCTCATTGTTAACATACTGTAGTCTATAAACTGAAAATAATACAAAATAATTTTTTATAAACAACTAGAAATATACAATATTCGATATGGAGCTGAATTGAAGTATGAAATGAACAAAAAGGAACGAAAGTAAAAATGATAAGTCTGGAATACAAATGGAGAAAAATGAAAGGAACATACCAGAATGGCCAAGTATGATAGTTGGTAGCTGACCATAATAAACTGCAAAATTGATTATTGAATGCTTTTAAATTGATTAATATAATCTTTGATATTTCTTGTCTTGACTCCTCACAGATATATGGTTGTAAAGAGGTCAATGAACCGTGTGATATAGAATTTATATTAAAAAAGTGTGGAGATAATTGCTCCCGATTGACTATAATTTTATTTATAAAGGAAAAGCTAAACAAAAGAAAAGTGTGATAAAAACTTTAATGACCTAATAATTGCCTATTGTGATATAAAAAATAATTAGCTAAATGTAAATGGTGATGTCATAATGAGGTGTGTGTGCATTGAGTGATGTGATGTAATGTAGAAACAAAAATGGTAGACAAACTATAAACAAGAAATTTAAATGAAATTTAAATATAGAGTTTTTTATTTGATTATACACATATTACAAAATTTGTTTTGTTTTGTAATGTCTAGTTAGCATTAAATATCTCATTCATTTTGGTACAAATATGCGGCTGCTGTCTAATAAATATTTGGTTTTATACGAGTGTCTCGTTTGTGAAAGTTATTGATCAAAGTATGATCCAGTTTTCCATCTGCGTAACATTACAAATTTAATACAAAATTAAAACCCTTTTTGTTATTAATTGTTTTCCGCCCTCTCATAATCTCACAAGATAACAAAAATATTGTCAAGCTTGTGTAAAGCAAATATGTACTATAAATGGTTGGAAGTTGTGTCTGTCTGAACGCTCATAACTCGAAAGGTATTTGTGTTAGGCCTTAGAAGTATTATATTTGCTGATTCAGCATCACAACGCAAAGGTTTTAAAAGTACAAAAAGTTTAAGTTTAAAAAAAAGTATTAAAACTTTATGAAATTGAAAATTACTTAACCCTTTCAAAGTGTAAGTTGCTGATAATGCTGAATTTCCTGACGAGCTTAGTTTGTCGATAATGGTATAAATTGTAGGTTTATAGCGGTTAAGTTTAAAAACAACATTGGTTTTCTGATAAAGATAAAGGTTACGTAGTCTTTTCCAAATCCCTTGAATATTACTCACGAATAAAAGAAGTTTTTAAATTTGACTGAAGCACTTTCAATCAATGCTTTGATAGAGAGTGAGTAAAAGGTTTTTTCTAGAATGTCATATTTTCAAAATTTTGTACATTGCTTTTATCATATTTAGAAAACGTTCAACGCTGTAGGTACTTCTGCTAGTCTATAATATTTCTGACAAATGCGACCTTATTAAAGATACCTTGTGTTTCTTGTATGAATAATTCGCTTAAAAAAGGCTAGGCTATGATTGTTTCACAATGGTTCAATGAATAATCAAAAAAATGTGCACATGTCTGTCACTCAGGCATATGTAATGTAGAATAATATCATCTCGTCATCAACTCTTCTTGTTTAGGTTGGTGAAAAGTTTTGTTAGTAACAAAGATGACAAGAAGCGTGCCTACGAAACACTACAGTCAGTTGGATTGGCCTCCAGTAAGGTAAAGATCTCAATCCAAAATTGATCCCAAAATCATAAACAATGACACTTTTTCGAAACTAAAGAAATGCTACGGGGTTATCATTGTTGTATTTGAATCATTGTGTATTATGTTTGTAAAATTGTTTTATTGTGACGATTTTGATTGAGTGCATTTTTGTTTTCATTTCCAGAAAGACACAATCAAAGTAAAGCACTTCACGTTTGACAAATTCTTAGCGTTTTACAATAGATTCGTTACACGACATGATTTGGATGCAGTCTTTGCTGAACTGTAAGTTAATGTTAGGGAGTGTTTGCAATTGTTCAACAGCATGTGACTTCTATTTTGAACAGTAACATCATTTACACGTCTCAAAATTAAAACGATTTTGAAAATACTTAATAGGTTTTTGACTCTTAGTTAGTTTGCTTTCTTTTTGATATATTGTGTAAACCCAATAATGAAATTCAATGAAGCATAGACGGAAACTGCGAAAAATTTTAAACTCCAAAAATCTAGCGAACAAAAAGGATGATCACAAATGTGACCTGCATTCTTTATCTTTCTATCTGAGGTTTTCAAAAGACAAATGTATGATGTTTTGTAACATTGGTGTGAACATAAGTCTTCTAATTGATTTCTCGGGCTTTAGTACTTGCTGATGTTTAAATCAATCTGAGAAAGCATAATTTCATTTTGAGTAGGAAAGAAAGGTGATTTCTGTAATTGTTATATGAATAAAAACCCATAATTTGTTCAACACCATCTTAATCTACTTGTTCACTGTGTTAATCTCATGGTCACATTCCAGGGGCGCAAAGAATAAACCATACCTGACGACTGAACAGCTGGTTGAGTTTTTGAACCATCGACAACGTGATCCCCGCCTCAACGAGATTTTGTTTCCGTACTACAACCAAGAAAGAGCTCAACTAATCATTGCGACATATGAACCCAATAAAGCATTTGCCAACAAAGGTGCCAAGTGTAACTTTTTTCTTTTGTGTCCATTCAATTGTGACTCGATGTCGCATGACTCAATATTATCCTGACTTTGTGTTTGAACTTTCTATTACCATAAATCATCTGGTTTTGTTTAAAGTTGCTATAGTTTGAGTAAATGTTGGACGCAAAGTGATTTGCCAAACCAACACCCACCCATCCTATCTCTTTCTATCTCACACTTTTATTCTTCTATTATTGAAACTGATACTATGTTCATGTCGTACATTTGAGCCGAGGAGTTGATGTAAAACATTTTTTTGATTTACTACCTTCTCATTGTTAGGTTACATTTCGATTGATGGCCTCACAAAGTTTCTTATGAGCGATGACAACTTTATACTTCTCCCGGGAAAGTTGCAGATCCACCACGATCTCACCTTCCCCATCACACACTATTTCATCAATTCCTCACACAACACTTATCTACAAGGTGAGATATGTTCAATACTACACTTAGAAATACAGAATTTAAGTCAAACGGTGAAATGTTATTATAGTATGGACAGGCAAGGGAATCTTTCAAAAGGAGGTTTTAGGGCACTACCACTTTAGGCATGCATCTGTAAATTTAATAAAACTAAATTTGAATTGACTTGATAAAATATATCTAAATTTCTGTGATAAATAATGCAATATGGCTGATTTTCGAAAACATGAGCAAAATTAAAGATTTTTTGAAAAAGAGGAAATTTGTACAGAGTTAACCCAACCAAATGGAGAAGCATAGAATAGATTATGTGTGAGGAATTTTTTTGAATGTCGTCTATGTTATCTGCATACATGCATTTACCCATGGGACATATGTTTGATATCATTAAATATTTTTAATTTCCATATGATTAATATCTACTTACTGGTGAGAATATTTGTTTATTAGGCCATCAGCTCACAGGGAAGTCTTCAGTGGAAATCTATAGGCAAGTATTGATAGCCGGATGTCGATGTGTGGAACTGGACTGCTGGGATGGACGTACAGAGGACCAGGAACCCGTCATTACCCATGGCATGACCCTGTGCACAGAAGTGCCATTTAAGGTACCAATTCACGAATTGAATTCGTGGGTTTAATATCACATATTTTTGTGATGTATTAGAATTCGATCTCTGATTTTGATATGTTTGAATGTTTTTATTTTTGTTGTCCGCTCTCTTTTCAAAGTGTTTTACAGTCTGGGAATAACACTATTTGAGAGGTGATATATTTTTGCTAATTGTGCAAATAAGAATGATTACACTTTGGTACTTTGTAAAAAATCTTTGTAAACTGCTTATAAGAATTATGCGTTGTTAAAACTCTTCTAATTTTTCCCTAGGATGTCATCGAAGCTATTGCTGAGTCAGCATTCAAAACTTCTGAGTACCCTGTTATTTTATCGTTTGAAAACCACTGCTCGTAAGTACTGTAGAATAATGGTAATTCACTTTTTACTAATATTATTATCTATTAATATTAATATCTATTATTATGTATTAAGCTATTTCTTTAAGATTTTTCATTAAATTGTTAGACTTGATAGTTCCTGTGCATAGCCTATAAGTAGACCAAGAAAGACATGACGAGAGGTTATAAGGACACATTTGCTACAGAGAAACTTCAGTTTAGATCTACCTTAAGGGAAGAAATTTTCTTCTTCCTTGAAAATTTCTTCCCTGAAGGTAACACCATCTAGTCAGATTGGAAGACGACCATTAATATACCCCGTCCAACCCATGCAAACAGACGTTTAGCCGATAGATAGATTGTATTAAAAACAAAGATCATTTCAGGGCAAAACAACAAAAGAAAATGGCGAGTTATTGTGTTCAGATATTTGGTGATCTTCTTTTAAACAAAGAACTAGACGAACATCCAGTAAGTTTACATGGTTTGAGGTTTTGTTTGTTCACAAGAATCTGTCCTGTAGCTAGAGTTGAACACACCACTTCCCAGCCCCAAAGCGTTGAAGAGAAAGATATTAATCAAGAACAAAAAAAGAGCAAAAGGTTGGTTCTTTTGTTTGTTAATACAACATCTGTTTTATCTTTCTTATTCCAAACATCAGACTGAAGTTCCACAGTGACCGTCTATTTTCTACCAGCTCGATAACTTTGATGCTGTATACCGTAAATCCTCGAATTGGCCCCCTGGGGGCTAATTAATTTATGGTTTTTTTAAGTGGGGGTTTATTCGAGGGGGGGGGGCTAATAAAAAAATGTGGTATGACTAACGCAGAAAAAAGATATATGCATATGTTCATCAATACTTCATACGTGTTCAGTTCAAATTCTCAATGTCCTCGGCATCATTGATTGCTTCATCGAGGATCAAGTAAGGAGGACAAGCCTCTTGTATATCTGTCTCATCAGGAACGAACGGATTTTCCTCTTTGGCGTCAAGCAATTGTAACTGGGCCTTTAGCGCGTAACTGGGGTTTTCTTTCTCTCTCTCTCTATACATTTAACGTCTATTTTCCATGCTGGCACGGGTTAGACGGGTTTACTGATGGCACACCTCCATCCTACTCTATCTTGCGCCAATCCAGACTGAATACGTTTCTCAATGAGATCTTTCTTCACAACCTGGCTCCATGTTGTCTGTGGCCTGCCTCTGCCACACTTACCATCTACAACTAAATCTCTACACTTCTTAACCCAGTTATTATCATTCATTCTCTCAACATGACTAAACCATCTAAGCCGACGCCTTTGCAAAGATTTTCTAACACTTTCTAGTCCACAGCGTTCTCTTAACTCATTTGAAGGCTTCCTATCCTTCAATGTCACATTTGACATCCATCTAATCATTCTCATGTTATTACGCTCTAGTCTGTTTAGTTCAACAGTTCTAACTCCCCATGTCTCATCACTATATAGAAAAATACTCCTTACACCCTTCCTTTTGTGCGAAGAGATATCACTCTAGAAGTTAGGAGAGGTAAAAGTTCTCTAAACTTTTTCCACCCAGATGTAATTTGAGTTATACAACTTTGTTCTGCGCCACCTCCTGTACTAATCATGTGGCCCAAATAACAAAAGCCATCCTTTGTCTCTAAAAAGTCATTACCTATTGGCACAGATTCTACTGGCTGTCCAGTTGCTAAGGTAATATCACCAGTACACACCCTACACACATAGTCCACCACTGATGTAAGTCGACCCTTTATACCACTACACTTCTTATGAACCCAATGATCACAATATTTGCAATATATTGAGTTATTACCAACACCCTTACACTTACATACAGGGCATGGCCATCTACCTGAAGCAATAGGTGCTGAAATGTCAACTCCGCTGACCATAACTTTTGTCTTACCCATGTTAACTCTAAGCCCTTTTGACTCTATACCTTTCTTCCAAGTAGAAAATTTCGCAGTTAACTCTTCTAGACTATCTGAAATAAGCACAAGATCATCGGCATACAATAATTCCCATGGACACCCTACTCTAAACTCTTGAGATAAAGCCTCCAAAACCATGATAAAGAGTGCGGACTAAGATCCCTGATGAACACCAACCTTAACTCCAAATTCCTTGCTATATGATCCATTCACTCTGACATGACTTCTGGCATTTTCATACATAGACATAACAACTGACACTATCCATTCATCGACTCTTAACCTTCGCATCGCCCACCAGATTACTTCACGTGGTACTCTGTCAAAAGCTTTCTCTAAATCAACAAATGCAAAATATAACCTCTTATTCTTTTGCAGATATTTCTCTTGCAACTGCCTGACTATAAAAATTGCATCAATAGTTCCCCGTCCAGGCATAAATCCAAACTGCATATTATCAATATTCACCTAATCTCTAATAAATCTTGTCAATATCCTTTCTAATACTTTCATAACTTGGTCTAACATTTTCAGCCTTCTATAATTACTTCTCTCCAGGGCATCACCTTTACCTTTATAGCAGTTTACTATAGAGCTAATTTCCCAGTCTGCAGGGACTACACCTTGACTGACGATAGCATTTACAAGCTCAGTGATGATGGCAATACCATCCTCACCAGATGCCTTCAGCATTTCAGAAACAATACCTGATGGACCAGCAGCTTTACCATCTTTCATCTTACTAAGAGCCGATTTAACCCAATCCTTTTCTATTCTGACAGCAGGACCCTCAATTGGACTAACTCGTGACAAAAGACTGCGGTCCCATTCAAACTCCTCATTTAGTAATTTACTGTAATAACTTTCTCAGGCCAATTTTTTAGCACTATCATCAAAAGCTATATTTCCGATGTCATTTCTCACACACTTTTCTCCAATGATATCCTGATTTGTCTTACTCATCTGCTTTGCAATTTTAAAAACTTTGTTTTTCTGATCCTCTCTATCTAGCAAATTGGGAAATCTTTCTTCCTCTGCCCTTTTCTTTGCTGTATAAACTTCTAACTTTGCTGTACGCTT
Organism: Candelabrum cocksii; assembly: GCA_963930725.1. NCBI lineage: Eukaryota > Metazoa > Cnidaria > Hydrozoa > Anthoathecata > Candelabridae > Candelabrum > Candelabrum cocksii. The sequence continues at coordinate 10,803,350 of OZ005667.1, read as the reverse complement.
TGCTTCTAAATATGACTCTTTATTCCCACCTGCCTTCCATTCTTTCCATAACCTTCTTTTCTCCTTAATAGCCTTATCAACAACATCATTCCACCACCAAGTCTCCCGTCTCCTGATAGGGCACTTAGTCCATCCACATACACTATTAGAGGCACCTAAGAGACTGCCTTTCAACTTAGACCATATACCTTCAACATCAGTCTTTATTTCTACTCTCTCCAAGTTTTGTTTAAAACTGGTACAAAAACTATCCTTTACTACAGAGTCTTTTAATTTCCAAATTTTTCTTCTAGGAACAAAAGTCCTTTTCCTCTCAGTTCCTGACTTAATGCTCAAGGCACATACAACCAACCTATGCTGACTAACACATTCCTCTCCTGCAATAACCTTTACATTCTTAAGTAGATTCCGATCTGACTTCCTGATAAGGATATAATCAATCTGGGTACTTGAATTGCCTGATTGAAAGGTCACTAGTTTGCTATTCCTTTTCTTAAACACAGTATTACCTACCAACATATCCATAGCTTCACTAAACTCTAAAATTCTTTCACCTTCAGTGTTTCTAGTTCCATACCCATAACCTCCATGTATACCTCTGTACCCTCTAGGTGTACTTCCAACATGTCCATCACCAGCTACTAACACTATCTCCTTTTCTTCTAACATTGATACCGCCGCTAAAAGACCATCATAAAAAGCATCTTTAAGACTATCATCCAAACCACACTGGGGTGCATAAACAGAAACTACTGAAACTACATTCTTACCCACTATTAACTTAATAGTAATTATCCTGTCATTAAGAATATCCCTACTCCTCCTGTCCCTTCCTTATTTCCCACCCAAAAAAACTTGTATGAACTCTCTTTGCTTGTAATCATCCTTGTAGATGCTCCTTTCCATCTAACTCCCTGTATGCAACATAAATCAATATGCCTTCTACTAATTGTTTCAACCACTTCTCCTGACCTTTTACGAAGACTACCTACATTAAGCGTCCCAACTCGAAAATTGACTTTCTCATCTACACTACTACGATTTTGATGCAATAACTTGTTGACGGTTGAGTGATGCTTACACCTTACACCATCACTACCGTGCGCGACACCTTTACATGAAGTTCGGGTCCCGTTTACGCAGTTGTGTTTAAAATTTTGTTGTACCATCATGTGTGTTGGAGCGGGGTTTTTATGAACTGGATGCCCTTCCTAACGTTCAACCTGATTTGTAGATCAGGAAACTAGCTGTTTTTATCGTGACACCATCACTAGGGAGATTACCAACCAAGGTTAAAAGAGCTCTCCCTACCCTTTCCTACTTAAAAGTAGAGGTTTTATCTCAGAGTTCCCTTCTCCTAGACAGGTTATTAGCCAAAGCTAAAGACTCCCATCAAGCCTAAGCAGTTTAACATCATACTTAGGACGAAGCAGTTTAATGTCATACTCAGGACACTTAACATCATACTTAGGACGATGTTTATAATGAACCATGACGATGACGATGTTTATAATGTTTATGGGTGTTTATAATGAACCATAAATTCATGATATACTATGTTCCCGATTTAGCCCCATGAGGGTTTAAGTAAACACGAAATTTGAGCGGGGGGGGGGGGGGGCTAATAAAAAATTTAAATTCAATGATGGGGGCTTATTTGAGGGGAGGGCTTATTCGAGAGGGGGGGTCAATTCGAGGATTTACGGTATCTTTCCATCCACCAATTTTAATGTTTTCCGTTTTCACCCCATCCTTTTTACTAGCGTTTAGACAATCACATTATTAATTGGACGCTGGTAATTGATCAAAATTAATCTATTAAAAAACATCTGTGTTTGTTTATTTTTATTTCACTCGAAGCAAATTGGTAAATTTGTTCACTACTGTTTCAGATGCCAAGAACTCATCTTTTTCATCTCAATCGGTTGACTCTTCATCTGTGCCTACAGCGGCCGAAGTGATAAATGATGGACAAGAAGATGGGTTTGTTAAGGAAGTGCTATCGAAAACAGAGGTAACATGTAGCAGTATCGAAGACACTCAAAATGTCCATTAGTAAATAAGTCAAATGAAGATTAAGATGCTACAAACATGCCAGAGCTTCCTAGTTGGTAACGTTAAATTTAAAATTGCAAAGTAATTTCTCTACTTACATACGGCCAATCCACCCAAAATATGCCATTTAAAAGGATTTAAAACTTTAGTTTACACCGCGGATTAAAATCCCAGGTCTGCTGAGCGAGTTTTTGAGGTAATTCAAGGCGAACATTTGTGGAAACTTGATGACAACGGCACTTTCTATCACCATTTTAATGTCTGGGTTGACGTATAGAGACTGAAGTTTGAAACGTAAACGTAAAAAATAGCAGTTCAATATATTTTTATGGCGTGCGATTATGTGGAAATCAATTTATGGCGTGTGTGTCAGCGTATGCACATGCTTCGACTGTAATATCTCAGAGCTTTAACTTCCTTTACAGCAAGCAGACAGTAGTCAGTTTTTAAATCTCGGGATCTTAATCTCCTTGTGAACAGGAGTAAATCTACCGCTGTAGATTTTATGGTGTTTTGTGCAATACATTCTTCCAAGCATCCCTGTTTAATTCACAATAGACTAACATTAAAAATATGTGGGAGCATTGGCAGTAATTCAAGGTTTTCTTTTTGTAGGAAGAAGAACAACCGGAAGTCGAAGCTCAACCAGAGCTTTCTGAACTGGTCAACTACTTCCAGCCTGTACATTTCAGGGGATTCGAAAGAGCAGAAAGTATATAATTATTACAGTCATGCACATATATCAACTACAAAAAAAATATAAAAATAAAAGTATAAAAACCTCAGTAGTCCATTTTTTTGTTTTGTTTTCTCAAGATTCATACACATAAGTAATTGATTGACAATGTAAAAGCAAAGACGATTTTAAAAGCTTCTTTCAACTACAACTTCCAACTTATCCCGCCATTTTTATTTTCTATGTTGGAGGGGTCATGCATTACAACTGCAATATAATTGCAAGGTTGCATAGTAACAAGGTTGCTTAGTAACAACTGGTTTATTTAGAGGTGCAGCGGTACTATGAGATGTCTTCATTCAGTGAAAACACTGCTACGAGTTTACTGAGGGAACAACCCGTAGAATTTGTCAAGTATGTTTTTAACATCCTTTCTGCATTGACGACCTTTTCTCACACATTGAATGTTCTAACATGTTTGATAATGGTTTGGCGGGACAGTTATTCATATTTTTTATATGAAATTGACCGGAGTAAAAATACTTTTTTTGTGAAGATTGTGGCAAACGTTTATGTTATCGAAGTAATATCAACTGCTTTCTATTAAGATACTGTGTAAATTCTTTCAATAAATTTGTAAATTTTCAATTTGAAGAATGGTTTGCTCGGGTGGGATTATTGTTTTCATTGTCATGAAAATCAACCTTTACGTGACAATAGTTATAATATTTATATATATATATTTAAAAAGATATTATTGCCAAGTATATTTTCTATTGTTAAAGTAAATTCATTATTCAAGCAGCATTTGCATCAATGCATCATTGAGCAGAACTAAGCATGTATGAATGAAAAGTTTTCCTTTCATGTGTCAGCTACAACAAGTTTCAACCGAGTCGTATCTACCCGAAAGGCAGTCGAGTAAGCTCTGATAACTACATGCCGCAAATGTTCTGGAATGCCGGATGTCAATTGGTTGCGTTAAACTTCCAAACATTAGGTAGACTGTATGCTTTGAATAAAATCTAAAGTTTTTATCTAGAATGCATAGCGGGGGGGGGGGGGGGGGGGGGTGTACTTCTTTATTAATTTTTAAGCCCAGAAACTAGTGAAACAATTAATTCTAGTATGAACCAAATGATGATCCCTTGTAATATTATGCTGTGAATGTTCGTTAAATAAATCCAGATATTTATTGAACATCGTCTTCTCACCGGTTAGATTTGCCAATGATGTTGAATCTTGGCAAATTTGAGATCAACGGCCGGTGTGGCTACTTGTTGAAGCCAGAGCACATGCGCAGACATGATCGGACGTTCGACCCGTTTGTCGAGTCGACAGTCGACGGAATTATCGCTGTGACCGTTGAAGTCAGGGTAGGTGGAGATCACTGCAAGTGATCAGTGCATGCAATAATGTTTCTTTGATCAGGTGATCTCCGGACAGTGTCTATCTGAGCGTAAGTGCGGTACGTATGTGGAGGTGGAGATGTATGGACTGCCAGCAGATACTGTGCGTAGAAAGTACCGTACAAAGGTTGTCTCCACTAACTCACTCAATCCGGTTTACGATGAGGAGCCTTTTAAGTTTAAGGTGTGATTGATGCTCATGAAGTTATTACAATCATTTGTTTGTTCTTGGAAAAGATTCTAGAGATTTGCATGGATGATGTTTTTGTTGTAGGTTATTTTACCGAATCTGGCTGAACTGCGTATTGCTGTATATGAGGACAATGGAAAGTTGATTGGTCATCGTATTTTACCAATAGATGGGTTGTCTCCAGGTAGATTGATCGCTTGTGTGAAGTTTTTCAATGTTGATGCCTAACGGAAATTTTCGAAATTATTCTCATCACATTGTCATTTTAGGCTACCGCCACATAAAATTGCGGAATGAAGCCTACCAACCTCTTTGCCTGCCAACTCTTTTTGTGGACATCACGACAAAAGATTTTGTGCCCAAAAGTTTCACGGGTAAGGTTGTGTGTTTTAGCGACTCGGTATAAAGATTTGCGACTATGATATATTTCAGATTTCGCTGATGCGTTGTCCAACCCCATGAAGTATTTCTCCGAACAGGAGAAACGTTCCAAACAACTAGAAGCGCTCATGGACTTCGAGGATAACACCGACTCTGTGGTAAACTAACTGCATTCACATATCATTGTTCATACAGTAACGTTGTGTGTTTAGTTCATCCCCGGGCCATCTGAGTTATCCGTGCCCACAAACCTCTCCTCGTTGAAACGTGGCAGCATAGTGTCATTGCAGGGGATCATTAGTCAGGACATTACCAGGGATAAAGCAGAGATGAGTAAAAGAGGTACGGTTGCCGTTTGCTTTCATCAGCAATTACCGTTAGTTTGCACTGAGTAACTCTTGGATGATCATTAAAATTTTGATCTTTCACTGCTTCACTTCATTTGGACATCGTCCAGTGATCTTTCCCGAAAGCTAATAAAGTATTCCACATCATTTAAATCAATTTAGATAGCGTCAAGAAAGCTGCGAGCGAAAGCGTCCCCAAAAAGGCGGTGGAGTTGCCACCCATGGTACGTTCCACCAGTATCTCCCTCGAACAGAATAGAAACGGTGAGACAGGATTGAGGCTTACATTCGTCATTTTCTTTCTTGGTCTTGTTTTTATTCACCCTGAAAATTGAAATACTTCCAGATATGTTGGCACTCTCAGCGCCTCCAATTGAATCGCTGAAGACACACAAGGTGCGTGTTGTCATGGTTTCTGTGAAGTAGTGAATGTAAAGGAGTAATATATTACTGCACACTCCCAGTAACTCGAACCACCAATGGGCCCATGAAAAAAGTTTGAGTTGACGAATGTTCGAGTGACTTTTAAGAGAAAGTATTAGAGAAGGGGATTGCAAAACAATTCGAGTTACCGGGATTATATTGTCATTATATTAATATGTATTTCGGTTGAAGTGGTTTTCAAATTGTGATTTTTGATGTGATGAGACATGATGAAATTATTATTGAAAGCTTGAATATTTCTCACTTATCTATAACATAATTACATTTGTTTGCAGTTGTACTCCAAGTTCAAGCAGAAGATCGCCAACGAAATGGATTTGCTGGCCGTGAAACAAGCTAAGGTTGGTTGTTTGTTTCACGGACCCACATACGTTGCTGTTTTTGTTTTTTTTACAGGATCGAGCGAAAATCAACAAGGAACTGGAATCAGAGAAAAAACGCTTGAGTGTTCTTGTTGAAAAAGAGAAAAGTGTTACTAAGAAAAGACATTCTAAGCTGTTGAAACGAGCCGAAGAGGAAGGGTATGTGGCGTATGTTAACCCGTACAAACTATCCCTTCTGAGATGTGTTAACCCGTACAAACTACCCCTTCTGAGATGTGTTAACCCGTACAAACTATCCCTTCTGAGATGTGTTAACCTTTACGAAGTATCCTCTCTGAGATGTGTTAACCCTTACGAAGTATCTTCTCTGAGATGTGTTAACCCTTACGAAGTATCCTCTCTGAGATGTGTTAACCCTTACGAAGTATCCTTTCTGAGATGTGTTAACCTTTACGAAATATCCTCTCTGAGATGTGTTAACCCTTACGAAGTATCCTCTCTCATCATCATCATCATCATATCCGGAGCTTAGATTATCCTGCTGTCTGTGTCCCAGCAGCTGGGGTAGACAGCAGTCGGCAAGCACGTCGCCAGTTTTCTCGGTCGAGCGGGCTTATCCGGGTAAGGTTGCAATTGCGAACATCAGCGTCAATGCAGCTTTGCCAAGATTTGATTGGTCGTCCACGGTCACGTCTTCCAGGGAGTGGAAGGTCAATCACCTCTTTGATGTACTGAGATGAACGCTGTACATGTCCATACCAGCGAAGGTGGCGCAAACGAAGCACACTTAAAATGTCAGCGACACCAATTTTGGTCAATAGCTTCGCAGATGAAACGGAGTCACTAGGTTTTGTACCACAGATCCACCGAATCATGGCACGATCGTTTCTTTGCAGACGCTGGAGGACAGTTACTGTAGGAGCCCAGGTCTCACTACCATACAATATCACTGAACGGACACAAACAGAAAAGATCTTTCCACGGGTCTTAAGCGAGATATGTTTCGACGTAAGCAAAGGCAGAAGTTTTCTGAATTTGCCCCATGCAGCCGAGCACCTAGTTGTGGCAGCAAGGTCACATCCACCACCCGCACATAACATGTCACCAAGGTAACGGAAGGAGGGATCCACACAAATCTTCACTGACCTAACCATCTCTGAGATGTGTTAACCCTTACGAAGTATCCTCTCTGAGATGTGTTAACCCTTACGAAGTATCCTCTCTGAGATGTGTTAACCCTTACGAAGTATCCTCTCTGAGATGTGTTAACCCTTACGAAGTATCCTCTCTGAGATGTGTTAACCCTTACGAAGTATCTTCTCTGAGATGTGTTAACCCTTACGAAGTATCCTCTCGGAGATGTGTTAACCCTTACGAAGTATTCTCTCTGATATGTACTAACCCGTAAGAGCTACCTCACTAAGATATGTTAACCCGTACAAATTTCCCCAACGTTTCGTTAAATGGTCCTTGTCTTCTAGCACGTACAACGAAACCTACAAAATGTGCGTGAGAGATATTAACGATCTGAACGATAAACACGATGAAGAAGTAAGCAGTTTTACTTGTGTAAGAGTGTCTTTGTTTGTAGTAATACTCTGGGTGCTCAGTTAGGTTTTGTATGTCCATCAACCTCTAGTTTTTCTGACTTGTGATTCTGAAAGCGTAAGTCCCAAGGGTAAAAATTCCCGATTTGGTTCGTGGTCAAAAATCCATAATATGATGGCAGCCTGAGAGAATATGCTGCCATAATAAAAAAACTCAAACTCCTCTCATTCTGGAGATTTGGAGATACAGATTCTGCCACATTGTCAGATATCGTCGTTTTCCTCAGTATCAGCGTGGATTTGTCGATATCCAACAATGATTTTTAATTGATGCATATTCCAAGTCGATGCAGCATGGATTTCTTTTAACGAGTAAGGTCATGGACAGCTTCTGCTACTTGTATCCTTTCTTAGAAGAGTTATGAACGAGGTTACAGACTACTTTAATCGTAGAAACTTTTGCGAGAGAAACTTTCGCGAGTGCTAAAAGCCGTAAACAAATTTTCAAACTTTATTGTCTTTTTTTATTTCAAATACGGATTACATTACGTACCTTGTTCCAAAAGCGTTCATTGCATTTAGAGAGCGAAGTAGATCTCCAAAACTTCATTAGGGACGGGTACAATCAAGCATTAAATATGAAACAGCAGTTATACGTTATACATACTTTCTTTTACGCTCTTTCTTTCTTGAGTTTCTGAATCAATTTTGCTGTTGCCCTAAGTATGATTAAATATGCCGCAATCTCGAAAGCAACGTCTATCAACGTCTTTCTGATACTCGAAAAATATGGCATATTTTTCTCCTTTTTTATGTTTTTCTTAAATATTTAACTCGCCTAAAGGCTCGTTAAATATCTTGAAAAACATTAAGAACTCAAAAAAATATTCGCCATATTTTTCTCGTATCTCGCGATAACTACTACTTACTGAATTACTGAATGTCAGCAAACAATTCACCTCCAGGAGATTCTAGCAAACACACGCCAAACGTAAACATTTGGATGCCAGAAGAAGCTGCTTTTCTCGCTTGAAATCACTGATTCGATAAAGTATTATAATACCACCTTTGCATTTCTCTTGGTTGCAATTTACACAAATTTCCGATCATTCAACTTTCTCAGATTTTTTTCGTTTCGGCTGTCGGCTTATTTGACTGTCCTTAGGTTCATTATCTAAATCGTTATTTTTGTATTCTTGCTGACGTGGATTTTCTTTACACTCTTTTATTCTTTCACATCTTTGGTAACATGCATTCACATGGTAGTGAATCTATTGCTGGTCCTCATCCAAATCTTGAAAATGTTTATCGCCAAGAATTTCTTGAACAATGCAATAGTTTTTCTCTGTCACTTTCAGCACTAGTACGTTTCTTACATCCCCTGTTGTCTGATACTTTTTGACAAATTTACTTATGTCAATTTCAATCTTAAACTTGTTAAGTGTGTGATTCCAGATGTACTACCTGTCACTGCTTTCTTGAAATTATCATTGCATTTTCCTTGTTGCAGCTAATTAAAATTAGTTGAAATACACTAACTTCGGCAATTTTTTGGAGCTTGAATTCAACCGCGAAACGTATTACATACACTGGGCAACTTGCATACACTACGACACTCTCAACAAGTTTTTCTCCTTTTATGCAAATCAAAATTAACAAAATATATAAACACATATTGAGTATAATCTGTTTTATCATTTCAAAGAGCTAATCACAGGTTGAACGTCTGTTTTGGCACATTTCACTGTATCATATATTCTTCAAAAAATGATCGATTACACGTGAGTATATTTGTTTTGGCTTATAGCTTCATTTTTGACCAATGGTGCTGGATTGATTCTTAGTCAGCATTAAATTATCTACCAAATGGGAGATCACTTGATGCAGTTCTAAAAAATTGCTTAGTCAGCATATTCAGGCCGCCATTATAGATTTCTGACCATGAACCAAATAGGGAATGTAGAATGTTTTTTACCCTTGGGACGTGCGTTCTCAGGATCAGAGGTCATACGAAACCTAACAGAGCGCGTGCAGTATAAGGCGTGTCTGAGAGCACGTGCAGTATAAGGCGTGTCTGAGAGCACGTGCAGTATAAGGCGTGTCTGAGTTTTAGATCTACAGCATAGACAATCTTTCTTTTAGGTGAAGCGCTTGATGAGGGAGCAAAGAGTAAAAGTGAAATCGCTTTACTTGCAGTACTACGAGGAACAGTTGCAATTACTAAAGAATCTAGTACAGCCTGTATGCGTTTCCTATGTTTGTTGCAATTGCTCACTGATTATTTTGTGTAGAAACTGTTGGAACTTAAGAAGATCCTACAGCAATGGGAGGCCGGCGACCGTAAGAAACTACAGGAACGTCATTCCAGGTGAAAGAGTAAATCACGATCGTCTGTAATTGTGCACTAAGAACCACGCGCCAATCTTTTAATAATAACCCCCAATCTCTCTTAAAATCTCAATAAAAAGACTTAACAGAAAGAATTCAACGGTCTACCATCTACCGTTTGTTTCTGCACGTATCAGCACTGCGTTTTAACTGAAACGCAAGCTTACTTATTAAAACCTTTAGTGAAATGTTGATGCTCAAAAAGGACCAGGACAAGTTCAACTTGGGGGAGATCAGAAACATCTCTAAAACCGTAAAAGACAAGACTGACCTTCCGAAGATGATACGTATCCAGAACAAGAAGCATATTGAACAGTCAGTGAAGGAGAGACAAAGGGCGAGTTGCTTACTTATTTGTTATTCGGCCCTTCAGATATTCAGTTAATGTTCGATTATGGTACTCTCTGAGACACCAGGGATTGTAGTGAAAGTCCATCTTTAGATGAAGGAGTTCCAGGACAAGGAGACTGAGTTCTTAGCGAAAAAGTACGAAGAACAGGCAGTCGTCCTTGGCGATATGTATGATATGGTACGTTGTCTCTAATCATAAAAGAACTCGAGTAGTTTGTTAATTGTTGATTATATCTTTTGAAGGATTTGAAAGCTTTAGAAGACTTATGCACAGAAAAGTGCGCGCAGTTAGACACGCAAGATCTGCGCATGCTCGTGCCTCTACTTGAATACGATGACATCATCTAAATTATTTTTATTCGTCTTAATTAGCTTCTTTTAACCTTTATTTAATAATTTATTTATGTATATACAAGAACCTTTTCCACGCGCACACCCCTGTCAATATATATATATATATATATCATTCAACGTGTTATTACGCTTTTTCATTTTACGAACGTTTATCGTTTTAGTTGTAGATTTTATTTCGTAATTTATAAACCATTTGATTTCCCAGTTATATCTGGTTTTATTGACATTTTTATTATATATTTTAATTTTGTATCAAAAATGTTTTTATTTCTGATGCGATGCACTCGAAGCCGTGAAAATGTTTATTTTGTTGCGATAGTAATACATACCCTAAAATAGGTATATATTATAGGTACATCCCTTTCTAACGCAAAATCCTGTATCTGGGATATGGTCTTAGAAAGAGAAGAAACAAGTTTTATGACAGATTAATGTAGAATATTTAATAGCATGTCTGTTGATACAAAGATTTTATAGGTGCATGGGATTTCTATGCCTTCTTCCAGCACCCATTTTACTTTAGGAGAATCTCGTGGTGATCTAGTAACTTCGACTTCAAATGATAATAAACATCGACCCTTTTAATTAAGTCGTTTGTGACCCGGAGAAATGTGATGTAAAACTGAAATTTGGCAGTTGTTCCTTTTGTATGTAAAGTACAAAAAAACCCCATCAATAGATTTTGACGAAATTGAGATTTTTGATCTAAATCCATGAAGCAAATACATCAATCGATAGATTTTCGATCCTGAACAAAAATTATTACAATATCTTACGAAAATCAGTTTTAGTAAAAAAAAATGACAATTGAGTAAATTGAAAAATCTGGTCTGTAAAATATACGGATAGAGGTGTTTCGGATATGGTTGCCTAGACCAATTTGATTTGTACTTTCGTATATACTTAGACCTTTGTACCAAGTTTCGTGCCTTAAACACAAAGTGCACAATCCCACTAAAGATTGTCCCAATACGGAGACACTATTCCATGTTTCGAATCATAGAACCAACTCTCTGCATATATCTCAAATTGAAGGTTTTATGTAGCCAACAAAATGTTGCTTAGGAACTAACAGTAGTCGCTTGGAAACCGCTGCTAGTAGTAACAAGGTTTTGTGCTAAGACGAAAAAAGATCTGACTCGAACGATTCTACCTCAACCTTTACATGAGGCGCCAGTTACTATGGTGACGTCAACACCTAATCCAAACGTTGTGGTAATATCGAACTGGATGTTGGGTGACTAATTGAATGATACGATTTCACAGAATGCGAAAACGACGTTGTTCAAGCAGAACACGAAAAATGATGGCATGTTCTGCATCTCTCTTATGTCATTAATCGTTTCGTATGAGTTTTTACAAATCTTCTATTCTCTGAAAACCTTCTTCAATATTGTTTCAAAAATATTGCAAAATGTTACCATGGGAATCGAAATTAGACATGAATTTTTAGTAAAATCTTCATGTTTTAGTGTCACCGTGACAAGGTGTATATTTGAAAATTTAAATTTCGCTTAAAGATCTTTTACGCGATATAGAAAAAACAACACACGGATGCGAATTTCTGTATTGCCATTGGTGTATACTTAAAAAAACTTTTTTCAGGAAATAAAAAGACTAGTGTTGACGCCGTAGTCACGATGACGTATTTCACGACCGTTATGTTGTCTTAGCAACCAAATCTCTAGTTTCGATCGCTCTCTTTGAGACAGATTCATCTGCGTGGTTTCCAAGGAAGCATAAAACATCGATCGCGCGCGACTCTTCGAGTAATCGTCGACCATCTTCTAAACGTGACAATTTGTAGAGAAAGGTCAACCAAATGCATAACAAACCTCCAAATGACAGACACGCTTGTATTAGCGCCAATCCGTTGTGTAAGATATGCAGGGGCGTTTGAGGTGTTTCAAGAAGCTTGACTGTTTTCTCCATGCACTCTGACTTCCTCACATCCTCAATACAGTCTAAACACAACAACTACAACGCGCTTGTAGTTTATACGCGCGAACTCACCTGGAGTTTTTGTTACTAACATGACGAGTGCCAGTAGGCCTTCGTTTTGCATTTGAGCATGTTCTGAACTCGACAAAAGTGTCAATCCTCTTAAACAGCCGCTACTAGCCATCGCATGAAGGTTCACTAAACAAAATCTACAAATACACAGTGCGCAGATAGTGCAACCACTTACAGTTGGTCGGGGAATTCTTCAAAAGAGCAGCTAAAAGTCTTTGCGCTTCCGATGGCACGGAGCTCACAGAAGTCGTCTCGCAAAGCTCGCAAACCCTGCGTAGTAAACCCTCGTTAGCGGTCACCCTTTCGACTAATGCAACTAAACGACAACCCTGTTCAACAAGACGTCTAATTTAAACAAACTCTTTCGTCACCATTATTTGGCGCCAGTAAGCGTAGAATGGAAAGCGCTTTGAATTGCACAGCCAAACCTCTCTCCATGATAAGAGCTACTGCAACTTCGCCCAAACCACATTCAAATAACACGGATTTAAACGCAACTACACGTAACAACAGCGCGGAAGGTAATCAATTGAAACAACAAACTTTGCTACCTGGAACGCACATGTTTCGCAAACAGCTGGTAAAAGCTTCCGTCTGGCTCTCAAAATCCTGCATGCTAAACTCAAGTAATTTATCACAAACAAGCCTTTTAAACATACCACTTTCTCCAAACCATTATCTACGACAGATATAAGGTTACTGTGGATGTTCTTCTCGATTAGAACGCGGCAAGCTTCCTCTAAGAAAGATTAACCCTAAAAAACATAATAGCGAATTTTTGACAATGTCTTACCAGTTCGAGCATAGTTCCCTAGGCCCAGTCCACCGGAAACTTGCATGTGTCTGTTTGTCGATTGCGTCCATTCAACGAGTTTGTCCAACAAAACCATGTCTTCATCCGGTGAAGGAAACGCACATTCTATACACGCGAATCACTTCATTCGTCAAATTTAACCCTAAGGTTCCTACAGTTCACAACCAACCTGACGACATGAGAAGAACAACTAGATCCAGCATCAACTTTTGAATTTCAAGACTCTCATTTTCCACGTTGATCAAATCAACCAATCCGTGGATGTACCCGTGTTGGCATAGCAACGCCTGAGTAGCCTCTTTAAAGAGAATCGCAAAAAAGAAGTTAGCATTAAAACGCAACAATGTGCTAACAACTCATGTTTACCTACTTTACCAATATCCATTAGAAGATCGTCCAGTATGATGCGTTTCACAGTAGCCTGGCCACATTTCATGTAGTTGAGAATTTGTGAAAGGACATCCGAGGCTTTCCACGCACAAATGCCTACTAAAATAACAATATAACCCTGGTAGAAACGCTACATTTAAATAAAAAACTGAACTACATTGAAGTAAAAAAAGACATTCCTGCACTTTAATTTCGAGTAAATTTCTTTCAAAATAATTCCAGGATGACTTTGAAAACTAGAATATTAAGAGTCAATGTCTGTAAGAATAGTTTGAGGCAGTCCAGATAGTTTGAAAAATGTATTTTCTTCATTTTTTCTTATGTTGAATTATCCTATTAGCCCGTGAGCCAGATGAGAAGTTGGTACCATCTGGCAGCACCAGAGACCTTATTTTTTATTGATTGTCAAACCATAACAAATGTGCATGATGGACGTTTCAATCTCACAGCTTAAGTTTTACTGTTTTAAGATTACGTAAAAAACGATGTTTCAATGTTCAACTGGTTGTGGATGCTGAATAAAGAATAATTTTATGAAATGAAATGTTATTTGTGTATATATATGATGATCTTTGATGAATGAATGAAAAAATTAATTAGTCACTATTTACTGTATATTAATTAATATGAAAATTAATGCTGAGTTGACATATTACAATATGTTTTATATCTTTCCAGAATCTGATGATAATGGCAGTGTAAGAAGTTGCTCTTGAAATGGAATCTCCAAATAAAAGACAGAAAGTGATGTCATCAGTAGAGAAAACCTGTATTATTTGCTCGAAACAAACTTCAGCAACACACTTGACACATGCCAGAGATGGTGGCTGCAGCCAAAATAAGGAATTTTCATCCCATCTTAATTCTTGACGTACAAGAGTATGACGAAAAGTTGTTTTACAACAGAAACTGCAGGTCGATGTTCACAACCCAACCCAACCCAACCCTGAACCACAATGTTCCAGTGAAAGGAGCTCCTCCCACAGTACGTCATCAGCAACATCACGTGCCCTAGATTTTGTATGCATATTCTGTGAGAAGAACAACAAGTCTGTGGCTGGATCGAATACCAGAGAAACACTTCTCCAATCCAGGGAACTCAGGTCAGATGACACAATTCGACGAGTGGACAAGTTGGACAACAGAATGCTGGCTATCACAACCAGAGATTTGGTTGCTGCTGAGGCACATTACCACAAATCGTGTCACCGCAAGTACACCCGGGGAAAGATACTTAAAACATCAGTGGCCGCTAGAAGGCTATCAAGCAGCAGAACAAGAGTCCTATATTCTACTCTTCCAGTTCGTGCGATACCAACTGAAAGGTTTGTCAGCTACTTACACACATGTGAAACCTCATACTAAGAAACATATTCAGCGGAAACTAGAATGTGAATTAAAGGAGTCACTTAACTTCGTTTCTAATGACAAAGGAAAACTTCTGGTATTTCCAGATAATCTTTCCTTGGACCAAGTTGTGGTAGTCATGATGAAGTCCGAAGAAAAACTGCGGGAAGCCAAATACTCGGAAATTATTGAGAACATTGTCAAACTTTCTGCAAACCACTTGAGAGCGCAGATTAAGCAGATCAAACCACGATCCTGGCCTTCACATTCTGCTGAACTTAACTCAGATTATACTGAAGTGCCAGAGCCCCTACAGATGTTCCTGAAGCCTTTGGTGCACGGCGAGGCGCAAGAAGGATCTCAGAAACTTGAACGTGCTGTCCAATCAATAGGCCAGGATTCAGTTTATGCTGTCACCAGAGGAAAGGTAATCCCTGCTAAACACATATTGCTGCCATAAGGTGTAAAAGCACTCATAGGAAATGTTGAGCTAATCAAAATACTCAATAGGCTTGGTCATGTAGTTTCATATTCGAAGCTGGAAGAGATGGACACTGCACTCTGCCTTCGGAAGCAAAGGAAAGAAGCAGACCAAGGTATAGTACTCCCATCATCCTCTCATCATTGCATTCCTACTTCACTTGCCTTCAACAACATTGATAAGCTGGAAGAGACATTGAGTGGTGGGGGTACATCACATAGAGTGAATGGGATCATTGTACAGCCACCAGTTCACACAGCAAAACCTCCTGAAACTGAGCCTCAGCTTCTCACCAAGAAAAAGCGCAGTGTAACTCCAGCTCCACTAGATATCCCAGAGTACAATGCTGGCAGTAGACCGGGTCCACCAGCCACAAAACCACAAGACTTGGATCTGCAAAACGTGCAAGATACAGCAATGCAAAAAAACGTAATATGGTCTCTCATACGCCTCTCAGACACTAAAAATCAGTCAGTCAGCTCCTGGACCGGGTTCAATATAAAGACTAGTGGCAACAAAAGTATCCAAAGAGACACTGTAGGCTACCTCCCTACGATCAATGCCCCAGCCACACAAATGTCAACGGTTCACGAAGTGTTGCTTCAGGTCTAAAGTCAGAACTAGATTTGGAGGAGATCGTCTGTGTTTTCGATCAAGCGCTGTATGCGAAAGCTATGGAAATCAAATGGAAGAACAGTAAGATGTTCGAGAAGGTTGTGATCCGCATGGGGGCATTCCATACATTGTGTAACCTCCTGTCGATCATTGTGAAGAGGTTCGCATCTGCCGGCTTGAGAGATCTCGCTGTGGAATCAGGCATAATAGCCAAAGGCTTGATCATCTCAGCGCTTGAAGGGTGGCACTACAATCGAGGAGTCCGTTTCTGCAAACTCATTTATGAAGCACTACTGAGACTGGCTTGGAAAGGATTCTATCCCTGGCTTGAGGAGTACCACGGAGGAGACGTTGGACACATGAGAGAGACGATCACAGCTGTCAGAACATTGCACGCTGATGTAAGCCAAGACAATCTGGAATCTGTACTGGAAAATGAGTCGGTTTTGGTCAGTGTCACCCACTTCTTGCAGTACCTAGATGAGCTACGCAACAACCGAGGCCAACTAGCATCATTCACAGCCCTCCTAGATCTAGTAGGGATCTTGCTAGATCTGATCAGAGCATCACGGGAAGGGAACTGGCCTCTTTACATCTCTAGAATCAACAGGATGATACCATGGTTGGTGCTTCGCACATGATAAGCAAAACTACGCTAGGTACCATCCTGGGGTCAAAAATTATATTAACCTTACAAGAAACTCAAGTTAATGGTGATAATGTTGATCAATACATATTTTCAGATAGCTGTCCATCTACTATTGCGATATGACGAGGCTGCCAGAGACACATCCACATGTTCACCAACACATGCTACAGGGAGGATTTTCTGTGCAGATGAGCGACACAAACACTTTTGGACGGATTCCGGTTTACCAAATGATTGAAGAGACGGTGAATAAGGACACTCAGACTGCTGGTAAGTTGAGTCAGGATCAACATCAACATTTGATGTTAAATCATACTGTTCCTGCACATATGCATTTACGAGCATGTTGAATACCCTTTATAAACAAAATTTGTACATATTTATTACACAGGTGGTACCAAAGGGTTCTCTCTCAACCCAGGCGCATTGACCCGCTACTACATGACTGATGTCTCAGGTCATGCCGCTGTTCATCATGATCTGACACCCTCTCGCATGAAGAAAGACGAAGAGGCTGTACAGGCTCTCGATGACCTTCTTGAAAACAACTGGACCAATCCTTTTCCAGAACAGAGCTCATCAATATCTCCACTGGTGCTGCAGCATCTCCTGATGTAACGCGTGATCTCCTGTCAGTCCAGTAGAAAGGTGAAGAAGCTCGTCAGAAATTTCAGGAAAGTCGACTGGAGATAGGCCAGAACTTCTATGAGACTTCCTAGGCTGAATCTCAAGACATTTGACAGCACAAAACGATATAAAACGAAAGTAAAAGGTAAAGAAGTTATCCTTGAAAAGTGACAACAAGTTATTCGCGCATATGATACTTGTTGCTTTATGGAGAAAAATTAGCATGAAGGAAGTTCTCAAGCATCCTCTTGGTCCCATACCATGGTTGTTAGCCAACACAGATGGTTCACCAAGGAAGACTAACAAAGCAGCTTTAGCAAGAAAACTTGAAACCAAAGCATCACCCACTGATGAAATTGAAAGTCCATCTGCATGTATCATTGACGGAATGAGTGTCATTCAAAAGATAAAAGGCGACAAGCTTACATTTGAAGAGCTGGCTGAACAAGTGCTTGTTTCTGTCCTCCGGAATTGTGCTGGCAGTGGACGCATTAATGTGGTTTTCGATGTGTATAAGCAGCTGTCCATCAAAGGATCTGAGAGGGCAATGCGAGGTTCAGAAACTGGGATACGTTTCACTAACATCATTCCTGGTCACAAAATCCTGCAATGGAGATGTTTCCTGTCCTGCAATGCCAGTAAGACGAAACTGATTAGCTTCATCATCAGCCAATGGAAGAAGTACAACATGCGAGAAAAACTGGGTGGAAAAGTCATGTATGTCATATGTGATGACCTTTGCTTCAAACTTACACGTGAAGATGTGATTCAAGAAGATGACCTGAAAACATCCCAGGAGGAAGCAGACACCAGAGTGATATTCCACGAGAAATATGCAGCCCCACATGTATCAGCGATCATCATGGTAGCTGACGATACAGACATCATTCTTCTCTGCCTAGCTTTCCACAGAGATATGGACTGCAGCGTGTATGTGAAATGTGGAACGGCTACTTGAATCAGATACATCAACATCACCAAAGTATCAGCTGCCCTGGGCCATGATAACTGTGCTTCCCTTCTTGGATTGCATTCATTCACAGGATGTGACACGGTCAGCGCGTTTAGTGGTCGAGGGAAGCTAGCAGCACTGAAACTGTTGATGACGCATGGCCACTTCCGCGACGTCTTCATCAGACTTGGAGAAGAGTGGCAGCTCACAGATGAAATTTTCAAGGTCTTGGAGAAATTTACATGTCGTCTCTACGTTAATCAATCAGAAATCTGTGATGTAAACAAGATGCGGTATGAACTGTTTAGGGTAAAGGATGGACATGTAGAATCTGAACAGCTGCCCCCCCCCCCCCCCCCCCCATGCCAGGACTGTCTGTACCTACATGCTGCAAGGGCCAACTATCAGGCTGCCATCTGACGCCGCTCACTGCAGGAAGTACCAAGTCCACTGGAGTGTAAAGGCTGGTCGCAGAGTGATGATGGAAAATTGCTCATAACCTGGATAACAGGAGCACCAGCTCCAAATGTAGTCCTGGAGTTCCTCTCTTACAAATGCAAGAAGTAAGTCCTGCAAGTTGCCATCCTGCCAGTGTATGGTGAATGGAATGCCCTGTACTCAGACCTGTATCCTGCAAGAATGTGAAAACATGAAGGACGAAGAGGTCGTCGCTCTGCACGAAGATGGATGGATAGTGACAGTGACACTCAATAAACATTAGCTAAGGCTTTGAGACTTCGTTTTTATGTAATTCTGTGTAGTCATACAGTCCCATAGAAATGGACTTTTGTTATCTAAAATAAGATGACAACGTTGTTTACCATTGTATATTTTATATCTGATAACAAGAACAGACTCAAGCGGGTATACATATATATGTTTAACAAAGTACAATGTCATTTTCATTTTGTATATACATGTTTAAATGTTAAATGACAACGAATGCATTAATGGTTGCATTATTTTATAGGTGTATACAGGGGTAACTGAAAAATATTATTAGTACTTGATTATGTGTGATGATGTTCTGCAACTTTCCTTTTTCTTCGAGTGCGTTATTGTTGCCATTTTTGTCATTAAAACATTAATAGACAATTTAAAATATTGCATTTGGTATTGTACACCTAATACAAATAGTATTGAAGCGTAGAACTTTCAAAATTTGTATATTAAAAGTAGTATATTGTTGCACAAAATATTTTGGTTGAAAATTCGGTTGACGTTTTTATGATCAGACCCCACCCTCAAACAAACAGCTCTTTCTACTGACTTTAAGCTGTGAGTCACAAATGTCCATCATGCTGCATTGTGTAGCAGAAACATATAGCTATCAGAAAATACCAAAAATGTTTGGTGCTGCCTGATGGTACAGATTGATTAAAATCAATTTTAAGGTCTAATTTTTCATAATGGCGGATATACAGCTATTTTAAGTTTGACTGAGTTTCTCGCAGATGTGTATTTTGTAGATTTTTACAAATTTGGAGCCTTGTATCTTTTTAATGCTATCATTTTAAAGTTCCCAATTAATTTCCCTGAAAATATGCTGGGAGAAGTGTCAAAAATGGTAAGCAGCAGCGGCTGCGACTCAGAAAAATGCAACAAATCACATTTTCGGCTAATTCTGTGCCTCAATTACCCTAGGTTGAGGGTAAAACCCTGGGTAAAAAACTATTGATTATTGAAGTACTACCTCTCCCCTAACATTTTAGACAGAACTAGCACCTTTCATATAAAGGGTTTGGGCACTAGGCTCTTTTAAAGCTGTAGCAAAACACATTTTGTACTAACTTACGACTACATGCCAGTGAAATACATAGTTTATGCAGCTGAAGAGTTGTGCTTTGCCGTAACACACATAATAAATGAGTCTATTGATAAAAAAGTCTTAAACAGCCCGAGTTGCAGCTGTACCTAAAGTTGACCACCCCACAAATCTATCTGACTTACGTCCTATATCAATACTACCAGCTCTGTCCAAGATATTTGAACGAGAATTCTAAAACAGATGTTAACATTTATAAACAGCGAGAAATTATGCCAAAGCACAATATCTGGGTACAGAAAAGGACACTCGACTACCACTCTACTCCTAAAACTTAAAAGTGATATTGCAACAGCTCTTAAAAAGGGTGAAATTTCTCTTTTACTGCTAGCAGACTTTTCAAAGGCTTTTGACACAATCCAGTTTTCAATAGTGTTAAAAAAGTTGGTGTACAGACGTTTCAAAATTGACGATTCAAAACCGGACGGTTCGAAACAATATTATTTTACATTTTTCAATCTTTTATTAATTTTTGGAATAATTTTGTTTTACGTTTTTTAAATTTTTATTAATTTTCAAAATAATTGTGTTTTACGTCGTTTTTTAAAATTCTATCAAAGTTTTTATAATCCGCAAATTTGAGTTACAAATCAATCAAGTGGTTTATCTTCGAACGTTATTACCTTTAGCCGGCCCTGCGACATGCATTTGAAATGTTTCCGCACGTTCATGTGACTGAGCTTGTGTGTATTTGTTCAATATAAATTTTATGATGAGCTCTCTGATATGAAAGATAATTAAATTAAATTTTAAGCATTGAAGTCCAGAGACACGATGGCGAAAAGAAACGCTCTATTATCTACTCTATGTATTTCTTATAGACCTCCAAATAAACCGTTGAAATCTATTTATTCATTTCTCTCCGGACATTTTAAAAACAGCGATAAAAAGTTAATTTATTTTGTTGGCGACTTCAACATGAATTGTTTGAATTACGCAACAGACACCAAAGTAAATTGCTTTCTACACATGTCATTCTGCTACGCCATGTGTACGCGTGCAACCACAAGAACATCTGTATATTTCGAACCATTT
Organism: Candelabrum cocksii; assembly: GCA_963930725.1. Lineage (NCBI taxonomy): Eukaryota > Metazoa > Cnidaria > Hydrozoa > Anthoathecata > Candelabridae > Candelabrum > Candelabrum cocksii. The sequence continues at coordinate 10,782,137 of OZ005667.1, read as the reverse complement.
TACAATTTCTTCTCTAAATAATAAATCTCAATATGAAACAAAAATTAGCAAAGCAGCTATGTAATGTTTATATATGTGTGCGTGAAACAGTAGCATGAATTTGTAACAATCTAAACAATGCCAAAATTCCTTAATACATATTATTTTTTTAAATAAAAACATCTCTATAGGCAAATGTTTAAAAAATCGGACTCTAACCGTAAATGAAAAATCTTTTGATATGGTTTCAAACCGTCCGGTTTCGAATCGTCAATTTCGAAACGGCCAGTTTCGAATCGACAGTTTCGAAACGTAGTGGAATCAAAAAAGTTAGCCAAATTGAGTTTTTCAAATAATTTTCTTAAACTCGTTCTATCTTACTTAAATGATCGAAAACAACTAGTGCAGATAGATGATAATATATCACGTTTATAAGATGTAATTTTTGGTGTGCCTCAGGGCTCAACACTTGGCCCCGTTCTATTCAAATTGTACGTGTCTGACCTTCAAGAAAAGACGACACATCATTCTTATTGACCGGACGTTTAAAAGACCTCAAAAATATGAAAAAGATTGCATAATCCGATCTTCAAACTTTATCAACTTTGTCGAATGAAAATGGTTTAGTCTTAAACGAACGGAAAACTAAATTTATGCTCCTATCAACATCTCAAATGTCGAAAAGAAATAAGTTAGACTCAGAAGATTTTTCCAATCTTTCAATGAACAACAAAAAGCTTAAACAAGTTTCAATGTACACAGTCTTGAGAACAACTTTCGATGAGCATCTAAATTGGGACCAACAAGTATTAGAAGTTGTTCGTAAATGTCACGGATCTTTAAACCTGTTACAAAAAGTAAAACGTTTAGCCAACTTTAAACTTCGAAAACAACTTGCTGAAACCCTTATATTAACGAAACTTGATTTCAATAACATCGTTTACCAGCCATTAAAACAAATGCAACTTAGAAAACTACAAAAGGTTTTAAAATGCACTGCCAGTTTCGTTTACAACAAGTATTGCAGTTCTGATGATGTGACGAAACTTGGGTGGTTATCTATTAATGACCGTATTGATTACAGCATGATGATCGTTTCTCACAATAGCATACATAATGGACATTATCCTGACTATTTAAAAATAAAACTGAAAACAAATGTTCGTACATTACGCAGCTCTTCTGATATACTTGTAGACTTTAATCTACGGTCGTCAGAATTTGAGAAATTAACTGCATTGTCATTCAACAAACTTCCACATGACATGTTTTTTTTAAAAAAAATTATTTGTAAGAAGATTGTCAAGGATTGTATTTCTTTTTTTTGTTATTTTCGGGATGAAGAGCTGTAACTTTTTTATGGATATGCCTGAAATATATCTTTTAATAACAATAATAACAACTTTTGCCTGCTTTCCCAAAACTGCGAAAACTACTGATTTCCAAATACTTCATTGTCCAAGGGTTGATGTCCAAATTAATTGGGAACTTTAAAATGATAGCATTAAAAAGATACAAGGCTCCAAATTTGTAAAAATCTACAAAATACACATCTGCGAGAAACTCAGTCAAACTTAAAATAGCTGTAAATCCGCCATTATGAAAAATTAGACCTTAAAATTTTGGAAAACTGCTTTGCCCATAGGATAATTCAACATAATGTAAAACTGAAGAAAATACATTTTTCAAACTATCTGGACTGCCTCAAACCATTCTAACAGACATTGACTCTTAAGTCGATGGTAGAATAAAGAATGCAAACAATTTCTCAAAATACAAACATATATGGGAAGTACCAACATGTTTCCGATAACAATGACATGCTAACAATAGCAGCTTCTACAATATTCTCTTCAACTTCGTGCTTGACAACAATTGCCCATAGCAACAACATGTAGTCAGCTTTGATAAAATCATCTTCAACACCATCTAAAACCGCAACACCCAATAAAATTAACGTAAAAACAAAATAGAAATAGAATGCTACGATAAACATTGAATAAACGATACATATACATGATATGAAGTATAAAAAGAAAGAAAAAGGTGGTTCAATCTCATCATCATCATCATCATTATTTAACGTCCATTAAATTTTATTTTTAAGCATTTTATATCAGAGCCACAACCTATAAACCTAAAAATCCAGCAACAGAGCCAAATAGCCAATTTCCGTTTTCAAATTTCCCACCTGCTTCGGCGAGAACGTTTTGCAAACACAAACAAGCTGACAACATCACTGAACTGTGTTTCTCTGTGTCCTCGACAAGTGATTTTATTTTTTCAAAGAATGGTTGCATTCCGTTGAACTTTACAATGTGTTCAATGACATTCTCTAAAAAACAAGATTATAGCCTGATAAATGCCAAGTATTCAATTAAGCCAATTATTGTTGTATTTTGAAAGTATCATTACCATTTTCCGCAGCGATGTTACATATGCACCGAATTATTTGCAAAAACACACCCTCATTGCTTTGAGGTATGAGAGAAAAGATTTTCTTTAGTATGTCTTCTCTTGTCATCACCATTCGATTTCCCTCTTAAAAAGAGATAATAAGCACAGCCTTAAAACAAATTTTTTACCTCAATGATTTACCGTTTTTCGCTAAATTTGCAATTAATTTCAATGCTGACTCAACAGATTTCTTGCTTAGCAAGGTCTTCAAACATTCCAAATCAGCTTCTTCAAGTTTGTATCTAAAAGGATCTAAAACACAAAGACATACATCACAATGCCAGTCCTAAAAAGATAGGACAACTCATACCCAAGTGCCATGATTAACTAGGTAGGTCAACACCCCAAGTTTGCCATGAGTCTGGCAAGTCGGATATGGATGTTGTCCCTATACGTGGGTTAGACGGGTTTACTAATGGTACCCCTCCATCCTACTCTATCCTGCGCCAACCCAGGCTGAATACATTTCTCAACGAGATCTTTCTTCACAACCTGGCACCATGTTATCCGTGGCCTGCCTCATTTGCCACACTTACCATCAACAACTAAATCTATACACTTCTTAACCATTACCCTTAACCTTATCATTCATTCTCTCAACATGACCAAACCATCTAAACCAACGCCTTTGCAAAGATTTTCTTACACTTTCGAGTCCATAGCATTCTCTTAACTCATTTGAAGGCTACCTATCCTTCAATGTCACATTTGACATCCATCTAATCATTCTCATGTCATTACGCTCTAGTCTATTTAGTTCAACAGTTCTAACTCCCCATGTCTCCCCACTATATACAAAAATACTCCTTACACATGCATCATACACCCTGCCTTTTGTGCGAAGAGATATCACTTTAGAAGTTAGGAAAGGTAAAAGTTCTCTAAACCTTTTCCACCCAGATCTAATTCGAGTTATACAACTTTGTTCTGCGCCTCCTCCTGTACTAATCATGTCGCCCAAATAACAAAAGCCACCCTTTGTCTCTAAAAAGTCATCACCAATTGGCACAGATTCTACTGGCTGTCCAGTTGACACCATATGCACATAGTCCACCACTGAGGTAAGTCAACCCTTTATACCACTACATTTCTCATGAACCCAATGATCACAATATTTGCAATATATTGAGTTATTACCAACACCCTTACTACATACAGAGCATGGTCATCTACCTGAAGCAATAGGTGCTGAAATGCCAACTCCACTGACCATAACTTTTGTCTTACCCATGTTAACTCTAAGCCCTTTTGACTCTATACCTTTATTTCAAGGAGCAAATTTCACAGTTAACTCTTCTTGACTTGACTTGCTTCATCCAATGCCAGTAGGCGCAGGTGAAACTAAACTAACTCTTCTAGACTATCTGAAATAAGCACAAAAACATCAGCATAAAATAATTCCCATGGACACCCTACACTAAACTCCTGAGATAAAGCCTCCAAAACCATGATAAAGAGTAACGGACTAAGAACAGATCCCTGATGAACACCAACCTTAACTCCAAATTTCTTTATAGCCTCTAAATTATGTGATCCATTCACTCTGACATGACTTCTGGCATTTTCATACATAGACATAACAACTGACACTATCCATTCATCAACTCTTAACCTTTGCATTGCCCACCAGATTACTTCACGTGGTACTCTGTCAAAAGCTTTCTTTAAATCAACAAATGCAAAATATAACTTCTTACTCTTTTGCAGATATTTCTCCTGCATATCATTAGTATTCACCCTATCCCTAATAAGTCTTGTCAACATCCTTTCTAATACTTTCATAACTTGGTCTAATTTTTTCAGCCCTCTATAATTATAAGAAGTAATTACTTCTCTCCAGAGCATCACCTTTACCTTTATAGCAGTTTTCTATAGAGCTAATTTCCCAGTCCACGGGGACTACACTTTGAGTGACGATAGCATTTACAAGTTCAGTAATGTTAATACCAACCTCACCAGATGCCTTCAGCATTTCAGACACAATACCTGATGGACCAGCAGCTTTACCATCTTTTATCTTACTAAGAGCTGATTTAACCCAATCCTTTTCTATTCTGAGAGCAGAACCCTCAATTGGACCAACTGGTGACAAAAGACTGCGGTCCCATTCAAACGCCTCATTTAGTAATTTACTATAATAACAGGCCAATTTTTTAGCACTATCATCAAAAGCTATATCTCCGATGTCATTTCTCACACACTTTTCTCCAATGATATCCTAATTTGTCTTACTCATCTGCTGTGCTATTTTAAAAACTTTGTTTTTCTGATCCTCACTACCTGGCAAATTGGGACATCTTTCTTCCTCTGGCCTTTTCTTTGCAGTATAAACTTCTAATGTTGATGTACGCTTTGCTTCTAAATATGGCTTTTCATTCCCACCTGCCTTCCATTCTTTCCATAACCTTCTTTTCTCCTTAATAGCCTTATCAACAACATCATTCCACCACCAAGTCTCTTGTCTCCTGATAGGGCCCTTAATCCATCCACATACACTATTAGAGGCACCTAATAAGTTGCCTTTCAGCTTAGACCATATACCTTCAACATCAGTCTTTATTTCTACTCACTCTTATTTTCACTCGGCAAAATTATTATATTATACTATTGAAAAACAATCAGAACTATTTAAACACACACCTGCTTCGAGAATCTCAATGCATTTCTGAACAGGACCATCATGACAATCAAAAATCACGGCCTGTTTTAAGTTTTCTTGGAATTCGTTCATTTTCTCCAAAGGTAGATAGAAACAGCACATAGAATTGTTCGGAATAACAGGGCGGGCAATCAATCTGCAGTTCAACAAAGTAGAACGATGCACCGCATAATAATTAGTTCTACTGTAGAATAAAATTTAAGTTATCATATCATCATCACCATCATTTACATTTTTCACGTCTATTTTCCATGTTAGCATGGGTTAGATGGGGTTTCAACAGATGATATTCCCCACAATTTTGTAGGTTTAATCATTTGATGATTCATTGGAACATTGCAGATGTTTTTTACAGCTGGATGCCCATCCTAACGCCAACCCCAGTAAGAGGAAAAACAATGGTGAGTTAACCCAAGCAAGATACCAACTTTGCATTTTGAATTCCGTGGCAGCAGTACATAAAGGGCATGGGTGCTTATATCCATGAGGTCAAAGACCCGTATATGGATGTAAAAAACAAGTCTCTAGGATCGGAATTGCATTTTCATCTTTCAAACTAAAGAATCATTTTTTGACAAAATATACTCGAAACCTGAAATCAAATTTGTGTGTGCAAGTTCTAAAACTTGCTCTGTTGGTCAGATCACTTTGAACAAGTGGATCGAGGAACAACTTAACTCTCAAAGATTTTCCCATATTTATCAACATGGTAATACTAATGATAAAAATGTTTATAAATAATAGGTGAAGCATTATAAACAACAAGTTACTGTAAAACTTATAGTTCGACATCACTTATTTTAAATGAGTGTGGTGTCTATTTCATACATTTTTCTTTGTTGTTTATATTGAGGATTATTATATATTATATTGAGGATTATCTTGTAGCCAAGAGGAAGGCTAAACGTGCTGTGTATGTCGCAAGAAAAGCAGCACAAGATGCCAAGTTCAGCAACCTGAGTAAAAGTGAACAAGCTTTTTCGTGAAGCTAGGAAGATGAAAGGCGAAAATCAGGACATCGTTGGTGACAAATGCATCATGGACGATGATGGTAATCTGGCGCTGGACAAGAAGGCCAAGTTAAATGCTTGGAAGTCTCATTACCAAAAGTTGCTAAATGAAGAATTCCCCTGGGACAAGGAAGGTCTTCCTGTGCAATGCCCAACAGAGAGCCCACCCATTCTCATCACAAAGGACATGGTGGTCTCTGCTCTTCACAAGATGAAGAAATGTAAAGCCCCTGGCCCATGTGGTGTTGCTATTGAGATGGTACTTGCTGGAGGTGAAAGTATCCTCGAGGCAATTGTCAATCTTGCTAACTGCATTGTGTGCGCCGGCAAAATTGGGATTGGGAGTTGTCCTACATCATCAACTGTTTCAAAGGCAAAGGCGATGCTCTTATTCGGGGAAACTAAAGTGGTGACCTCGATGTGATTATTTCACGTTATTTCTACCTTGATTAAGCCTTTAATAGTTCAAAGGCTTCGTTGTTTGAACTCTTAATTCTAAATATAAAAACACCGCGACTTTCCTTGCTCAACCTACGTTGACGTTCTCTTGATTAAAAAAAGGGTAAAGGAAGTTTCTGCCGTTCAATATATCTACAAAATGTGAACGTATAAACAAAAGATTAATGAGGTGATTGATGAGACCTGTGGGACGCTGAGTATGTGACACGTATGAGTTTATGAATGATGTAAAGCTATGGGTTGCCATGGTAAGAAAACAAGATGTAGAATGGCATGAATTGATATGTAGAGAATTGCTACAAAACTATCATGGTCTCAAACTGATAGATCAAGTCTTGAAAGTTCTCGAGAGGATCTTGGAAATCATAATCAAATCTCAATTTGCAATCGACTCCATGCAGTTTGGCTTTATGCCAGGTCGGCGCACCGTTGATGCTATCTTCATTCTCTGTCAACTGCATGAGAGATACCTAACAAAGAGGAAAAGTCTTTTCTTTGCGTTTGTGGACCTCGAGAAGGCCTTTGATTGGGTGCCAAGAACCGCTTTATGGTGGACCATGCGGAAGCTTAGAGTAGAGGAATGGGTCGTGAGAACAGTCCAAGCCATGTATGCAAACACCAAATCAGCAGTCCGTGTCAACAATCAGTACAACTCTGGGTTTGATGTCAATGTGGGTGTCCACCAAAGATCGGTATTGATCCCTCTGCTATTCATTATTGTATTGGAGGCGCTGTCCCGTGAGTTTAGAGTCAGTTGTCCGTGGGAACTCCTCTATGCGGACTACCTGGTGATTGGTGCAGAGACGCTAAAAGAGCTCTTGCTCAAGTTGGGACGCTGGAAAGCTGAATTGGAGGCTAAAGGGCTTAGGGTCAACATGGGTAAAACCAAGATTATTAGTAGTCGTCATGACGCCCCAAAGCCGGTCATCAAGAGCAGGAACCCGTGTGGAGTCTGCAGCAATGGGGTGGGTAGTAACTCCATCCTATGCACCAGCTGCAACAAATGGATCCACAAGGGTTGCACGGACATCAAAGGAAAGCTCAATGAGGACCCTAGCTTCAAATGCAAGACTTGCCTTGGTCTGGTGCCTGAGCCTACCCCTCGTGAGATCAATGAAATCATACTTCACGGGGAGACCCTAAAGTTTGCGAGTGAGTTCTGCTACCTTGGCGACATAACTGGAGAAAGAGGTGGTTGTCATGACGCCATCGCTGCAAGAATTCCGCTTGGAAGAAGTTTAGGGAATTGCTCCCAATTCTGACCTGTTGAGGCTTCATGCTCAGAAACAGAGGAGAAGCTTTTAGTTCATGTGTGAAGAAGGTCCTCCTGCATGCTAGTGAGACGTGGCCAGTCACGGCAGAGGATGCCAAGAGATTAGCCCGCTTAGATACCACTCTATGATACGCTGGATATGCGCCACAAAGCTGTCTGACCGACTCTCCCTTGATGTGATGAGAGCTAGACTCAACATCATTCCAATTGATAGCGAGCTCCGGTGGGGTAGACTTTGGTGGTATGGCCAAATCGAACGTATGTCAGAGGATGTCTGGCCAAAAAAAGTCCTTAACGTCAAGGCCGCAGGCCCCTACCCAAGAGGAAGACCCAGGAAAAGATGGAGTGACTGCATTAAGCACGACATGAAGACCCAGTAGTTAAACAGCACTTTGGCGCAGGATCACAGCAAATGGAGAACAGGCATCCGTCCAAGACTCGAACGTCCTGGGGAAAAAGATGCTGCTAAAAAAGAAGTAAAGGTGCTGTTACAAAAATGGAGATTGATGAACCAGCCAAAACTTCTCATAAAGGAGAGAAAATCAAATCGTATAGAATTAGTTTTAAACTCCAAGTTGTTGAATTTGTTGAAAATCATTCAATTAAAGCTGCCACTCAGAAATATAATGTTGGCCATCATCCTGTTCGTGATTGGACGAAAAAGGAATGAGTTACAAGAACTTTCAAGTTCAGTGAACATGAAGAATACGTCTAGGAGCTGATGGCAGGAAACCACTAAGCAAGGAAATGGAGGAAAAATTGCTAGAATGGATCATTGAACGCCACTCAAATATGCTTCATGTATCAAGAAAAATCATCAGAAAAAAGCAGTTATAATTTATGGAGATTTGAAACGTATCGATCCTTACTGTTTGAAGCAACCAACGGCTGGCTTTTTAAATTCATGAAGCAGCACAACTTGAGAAGATTATGAATCAAGTATTCATACAAACCATTTGATATTATAGCATTTGATGAAACACCTATTTGGGCAGATATGGTTTCCAATACAACAGTAGATGTTGTCGGGGAAAAAACTGTTAGTATGAAAACACAAAAATGTTGTGTAACCGTTGGGTTAGCAGCAAAAGCAGCAGAACTGAAAGAAACCCTTCATAATATTCAAGGGAGGTAAAAATGATATCGAGAAATTAAAGAAAAAGTATGGGAATAATGTGTTATAGCTTCATCGACAAAACAGATGGATCTGAAACCTCCCCCACATAGTACCATTGTGAACTGGATCCTTGATTCATGGAATCAACTGTCATCTGAAATGATCTGTAAATCGTTTGAAGTATGTGCCGTGCCTTGACATCAACCATCAAGGGAAGCGATGATAAAGATACTCATTGTTTAAAAGAACAACTTTGTCATGCTGGTCTTGAAATGTTAGCAGAACAAATTGAATTGGCCAATGGTCAAGAGGAAAATCCATTTCAAGTAAACCCAACAAAATAACGGAAGCAGCACCACAAGAATTGATAATCGATAAAGATGAAGAGGGTGAGAGTGACATTGAATTTGATTAGCTTTGTTGTTATTGCGTAATTTATTAGCTATGTTGTAATTTTGACAAATAAGCTTAATCGATCATTTACGGTACATCATGAGGGAAATGAGGGAAACACACGCTATCTTCAGAAATCGCACATTGTCTACTTTTAAGAATAAAGTTGTGTAGGTTTTGTGTTTGAATATTATTCATTAGAGTTTTTTCCCCCATTCTAGAAATAAATAAATTCGCTCAATAAATTTACGTACTTTTTTACCTTCTTTCGTTACCACACACCCCTGAAATCTCTGTCTACCTGGCTGACTATGTAGTTATTACACAAACACAATAATTTCATCAGGAAAACTAAATTCTACTTTATACATCATAACTATATATATATATATATATTTAAACCTAATGTCTGAACACATTAAAGTGCATCGCCCGTATCGAAATACGTTTGTGTTAAAAATTGAGGAGCGCGAATTACATTGTTTATACACGTGCTTTTATTATTTCCTTCGTCCGATTGGCTTATAAACTAAATTTTTAACTTTTTTTATAAACAGAACAATATAATTTTAGTAAGGATCCAATCCCACATAAAATCAATGAATGGCGGGGGGACGCATTTTCTATTTTAGAAAATAAGATTTTCGGAATATACAAGTTTAAGAATGTCGCTAGGACTTCAAGAAAACTAGAGAAGTCACAAAGCCCTAAGCTTTTAGCGTATCTTATCAAATGAGTAAAAACTATATATTACATCAGACATATTACACCTACAGACCCATAGATAGTGGGGGGCTGGGGGGGGGGGACTTCAGCCCCCAGATTTTTTCCTAACAAACATTTTTTTATGGCGTTTTTACATTCATTGAAGCAGAACAAAGAAAGTTTTTCTATACTATAATAAAACATAATATTCATGAAATCAGGAGAAGAAATCAATGTTAACTTGGATCTCCACTAGACGAAACTCTTCGCGCGAAGGACAATTTGCGACGATACATGCGCATTGCGCATTACCAAATTTTCTGTTCTTCTTCGCGCAATCACTGTCGAAAAGTAGAACCCACTTCTGCTTTCCATCGAGATGATAATAGCACGATTGTTCGTGCAAATTTTCTTGTTTGGTGTGTGAACGAGAATTCAACTAACTATCTAACAACTATATCCTTATAATTATGTCTCACAAAGAAAATATAGTATAAAGTATATTGAATTTGCAACAATGCAACAAAACGATTTTTTGACCAAAGCAACAATGGGCAGATTTTCATATTTATTTGGGTGTGTGAATTAGGAACACAAATTCTAAAACCCACTGACAACTTGAGCCGAACTCTACAGAATCGTTTGCTTTCTGCTGTTGAAGGTCAGGAAATTACTGGAACTGTAGTAAATTTGTTAACAGAAAAACGCAGCGACATTAGTTTCAAGATCTTTTAGAAAAAATTGAATGCGTTACAACAACAACTTTTGATTGATCCTCCTTCATTGCCATGAAAAGGAAAAATGCCTGCAAAATTTGCAGAAGGTCAAGAACCGCATCATCATCAAACTATGGAAAGTTTGTATCGTCAACATTTCTTTGAGGCATTTGATCATACCATCGAGAATATAAAGCAGCGTTTTGATCAACCGGATTATAAGAAATATACTGCTCTTCAATCTGTTCTGATCGAATCAGTTTCTTCTGCACCATTTGACGATGAATTTGAACAGTGCAGGAAGTATATGGTGAAAATTTGCCGTTAGACAATTGTTTTTGGATTATGTATACCGAGCCCTAAAGACGTCAAATCTTCTGACAAGTTTCCAGATCTTAAGAAAATAATGGCACTCGACAAACTGGTCCCAAAATGTGATTATGTACACATGCCATACGATTTGTATTTTCCAAGTGTGTAATTGGATCTAGGCAAACGAATCTGTATGGATTGTTACGTTTATTTTCCTAGTACGGCTGCTGTTACACGTCACACCAAAGGTGATGGATGCGCTGGAAATATACTGACAGTTAAGAAGAAGATAGCGTGAAACAAGCGGAAGAATTATTACCAGTCCTCAATATATATGAGATTCTGTCGAAGTCACCTTTTTTGGACGCGAGTGATGGTGAAGGTCAATTTTTTGGTATGTCGCACGACTTTGTCTACATCAGCCACTGAGAACAATCAAACTTTTAATTATTTAGAATTAATGAGGGTGCCAGATAGTCCCAGATCGCGGGCGTCCATGTCCAAAAATAGGGGGATGGAAGGTTTGGACGCGTGTTGGTGGGGTGTGGAGGTTAAATTTTGGGAAACGTCATAAATGTATGGCTCCTGAAAGAAATAACGATCGAATTTATTTCAAAACCGATATTTTTTAAGTTTGAAGTATGAAAATTTTGCTGCGAAATATCAGTAAAACATCCAACATTATCTTTTTCTTTCTTTGACTGAAAATTGCCCAGAAAGTCGTTTTAGACGATCTAGATGCCCATATTTTCTTCGTCCACCAACCATGGCGGTGACAATTTTTAGGCAAATTCCATATTAACAAATTTAGCCACCCACCCCCCCCCCCCCCACCCCCCAGTTTGAAAATCGTTCTTACGGGCCTGCACCAGTTCACTATATATTGTAACCGCCTCACTTGGTTATCGTAAGAAACAATTCAATCCATGTTCCAATACTCTATAGACGAATTTATATTTTTTTTTGCTGTTTAAAAAAGTATATTGTGTTTCATTGGTTATATAATTATTCCATATAAAAGCACCATCATGGTATGATATTGTACGTCGTAAAATACCGTTATTTAAAAATGGGACTTTGAGATGAACTTGAGAATGTTGGGTCGGATACTTACGACTTATCTTTGAAAATTTATTTTAGAAAACATAGGGACAACAGATTCCTTGCACACTTCGTTTTGGCATTTTGCACAATTTGACATTAATAAATTGAAAGATGTTTTATTGACATTAATATAAAATAAAAATTTGTGCTTTTGCCTCTATTTTATCTCCGTTCGTGATTGTGAGTGCACGGAAGTTTGAAATCGTTCAAATTAGCGAAATGTTCGAATTATCGAGGTTCGAATTAATCAGCATAAGACTCTCTCAAAGCAAACTCAAGGGACTTGGGAATTTTTTCGAAATAACGAAAGTTCGTATTAAGCAGCATTCGAATTAGCGGATGTACACCATCAACAACCAATTATGTTCGAAGCCATCTTGAATTTCCGTGCATGGTTCAAATATGAGTTTAGTTCGCACACAAAGATTGAAAGCAATTAAACTATTGTTCGCTTCCAGACATCCATTTTTAATTGGAGTGTGTAAACGATGCCAGCACTGCACACTATCTTACCGCAGCCTACTAATGCTCTCCATTTCGTGATTTGATTTGATCTATCAAACAACGTTTTGGTCAAACCCATAACTGTGACCTTTCTTAACATTGAGAAGTTCTTTTTAAATATGATCAACAAAAATGATTATGGCAAAATCTGAAATCCGAGGCCTTTGTGCGATGATTAAAACAATCAGTGTTGACAATTTCAATGATGAAGTTCACATTCTTCGGCCACATTTCCATCAAGTATCCTAATGTTCTATTACAGTTTATATATTTTTTTGTAAGAACCAGAAATCTGTTATATCAAATTGCCCTGTTTACTTTCTAATACGTTGACCAGGAAGGAGCACCCTGAACTGGCTTGGAGCTTTCCATGCAACCACTGATCTCGTTCCTTCGTCATATTTCTGGTGCCTTTTCATCGATATCCCGAGGCAGTAACATTTTTTTAAAAAAAATCAATATTCTTGCTAAAGACAAAAAACATCTCTTCGGTATTTCTTACATTTGTACTTTTCACGTGTATGTCAGTGATGGCGCATACTTTTCCTGACATTATCGCAGAGGGGCCGTGTCTTCGCACCAAAGTTGGGTACCCAATCTATGAACTCCCGATCTAACGAACCCGTTTGTTGTGTGTCTCCCTCGAGGGAACAGGAGTGTACTGGACAGTAGAATGTTATTCACTCAAACACGTTTTAATCAAACTCGCAGTAATCTCAAACTGTTTTCCATTCTCTTTCCTTATAGTTTCTCTTATCACTACCGATAACTGGAACAAGTGAAGAAATGAACATTCGCTTAAATTCAAGAGTTAGTCGAATGTTGTTTCATTGAAGTTTTAATGTTTGAAAATGTATTTTACAAATACATTTTGCTACTCGCGCGGGAGTAGAAATGATATATTTCGAGGTTAGATTCTGAATTGCATGACAAGAAATCTTTTCTTTGTTGGGATAATATCAAAATCATTATAATAGAACGGGTTTGGAAAGGATTATAACCAGTGTTAACCCTATTCAGGCTGGGGGGGGGGGGCCATTTGGACCATTTAAATAACTTCTTATAAAAACATGCTATGACCCTGAAATTTTCTGACTTTTCCTAAAATTTATATAGGAATATTTTGGTAAAATTTTGATTTTGAAAAATTATGCTCACATTGAGCATTCTGACATTTTTTGACATGACCAAAATCCTAAATATGAAAATTTTGTAATTTGTCTAAAACAACTTTATTTCAATAAACTTAAAATTGTTTTGTTATATATACAAGATTACTCTCTTTCAGCACTCTTTTTTGTCATTTTTCATCCGTCATCATTAGGGTAAAATTTAGTGAAAGTAAACTATACACTGTTATATATCATTCTTTCACAAATTTTTCAGAGAATTAAAATATGACGTCAGCATTTTTTCACAATAGGCTCAACTTTATGTTAAATTTATTCAAATGCTGGTACCAACTTCTAACTTGGTTATTGAATAATGTTGATGTCTTTTACATGAAATTTTCCCTATTTTGACGATGCCGATGACGCCATAACTATTACGCAATCAAATTTTTTTTTATAGTTGGTACAAATACTACAAAAAATCAAAAAATTTAGGTCCCAACATTCGCAATTGAGTTTGTCACTTCACAAGGCTTAAAAGACCTTTTTAGTGAGTTTTGATGACGTCAGCGAAAAAATAATGACGTAATTATAATTTTTGTTTGCCAGATCGATTTAATTTATAAAGTACTTACTCCCTGCCAAATTTGAAGTTAATACCATTTTTCAATCCAAAGATACATAGGGGGAACTAAATGGTCCCCCGCCATTTCAGAGCCCTTAAAAGCCCAGCCTGGATAGGGTTAATATTCCGAAATACAATCAGCCAAACTATTTGAATTGTCATAAATACGTCATCAATACGTGTTTCCAATCCGTTGTCTGCCTTCTCTGTGACTGTGACTTGAAATCGACGTCACAGTCACAGGCAATACAGAGTCGACAAAGTGAAGCAATTTATTAAGGGCTATGAACTGAACATGATGTTGGAAGATTAGCAGAGTAGAGGCTCTAAAACTAATTGACTCGTAGGTGAACGCAATAACCAGACTGTAAAAACATGCAATAAATATAGCAATATAGGTTCTTCTAACTCAACAAATCTTTCATCTACATCTTCTACCAGTCTCTCGTCTTTTGGTTCTTCGTGTTTTTGCCATGGACAAAAACTAATTGCCATTTAAGTGCGTGTTGTACTTTTCGTAGCTTAGCACTTTTGCTAAGATGAGAGCAATGGAAATAGAAAAATGTTTTTCCAAATATAATTTTTTGGAATATTACTAGTAGACGTATCTCCGAATCTGTCCCTTTTTAAATTAGATAAGACAATGTTCAACGTTTAATTCAGCGAAAAAATGATGCAAGAACCTTCAAATCCTTTACCTCCTCATGCTCAATTACAAAATATGTGACTTATCGCGACGAAACTATGTAACGGAAATGGTTTCTTTACTTTTCGTAACTTCACCTTAATTGTTAGTAAGATTATCGCGGGCACTGTGGTTTTGTATCCAAAACAACTTTTACCGTCAATAATTTCAATGATGCACTGAAAAACAGTTCTTTGATCTCGAGCTATTCCAAGAGAAATTCCAAGACAGGTGTATTACTGTATCAAAACAGAGGGTAGTCGCGTAAATGTGGCACCTGTTGCTAACCTTTACGCGATATAACTGTTGCTTCATCCACTACTTACTACAACTGCGAGAAGTTATCCGAAGTTAATAGAAACCCAACTTTACAAGAACAGTCAGAGAGGAAATATTAGAGGGCGATGACAAGAAAATAGGCATGGTGGCTGATTTGCAAACAGAGAAACTTGTTTGTTGATTTGGAGTGCAACCATGGTGAGGTTGAAGCACCAATAATTACTGGGAATTCATAGAGAGAAGGTAACGGAGATTTATAGCGGTACAAAAAAGGTCAAAGGATAGTCCGAAGATACTGTCGCGAGCCACTTTTCGGCCATAATTTCTCATTCGCAGGTTAGCTTAAAAGGATTTTGTGTAATGCTTTGTTAGTTGTTTTTGTCTGATTCTATTTTTAACGGAATTTTCCGGCATTTTTACGGTAATTCATGAATGCAAAAGACCGACGAGATGAAAACGTAACAACGGTAAACAACTTTTCGGAGTAATCTCGTTTTGCTGAAATGTTCATTTCAGAAAAGTAGCTAGCTTGAATTTAGATTAGAATTAACTTTACAATAAATTCAAAGATAAAAAAACTTGATACTATCTTCATCGTTTATTAATTAGGCACGTTTATCATTACGATTTAATGTTTTCAGTTAGCTAAATTTGATTTGTTTTCTGCCGTTTCAGACTGCACTGTGAGAGTGTTATATAATTTTTCATAAGAAATAAGAAATAACAAGGTTTGAGGGCACTGCATTCATATTTCCTGTATCTAGAGTAAATTAAAAACACTCTTCAGTTCACATTTCAATCGCCTGATTTTCTTGGGTTGGCGAAGTTGCTTGTTGTAGGCATTATCTCTAACAATATTATCGACTACCTTAAGTTTATCATCAGCAAGTTGTACTTCAAGACAAGGTCTTCCATCAATACATGTATTGCCAATACACCCTCTGCACCTAAAGTTAGGATCTTGTAGAAAATTTACATTTATTATTATATCATCATGCATTGGCTTACATTAGTGCAATGGTTCTTAAAATAAAATTTAAATAAGTCAACAAAACAATAATATATAGTTTTACAAAATAGATGAAATAGATGCTAAGTATATGTGGCTGCTAGGAGCATTTGTTTAAGTGATATTTGAGGAAAGCAATGGTGGATCATCCACTGGACGAGGACAAAAGTCATTACAACAAATAATGAAACATAGAAGTTTTTATCTCTACCTTTTAAACCTCATTTAAATGAATTTTGTAAAAAAATTAAACCAATCAAATAGCATTCTTTTAAAAATTAGGTACATATTTAAATAAAACAATTTTGAAAAGTTTGTATTTTTCAATTTTTACGTCACATTTAACTTATTGTTGTCAAATTTGGGGCTAAAAAGGAAGCATAAATCTAAATAAATTGTGTTCTATTTAACGATCAGCTCTAAGAATTATAAATTTTCAATTTTTTAGATCAAATGTAACTGAACTGCTTTTATTAAATCTAATATCTTTCCATTTTCGTCAACTATTAAACTCTTCAACATTATGCTTGTTTTTTTATTTTTTAAACCAAAATATACCCCCTTTGATTGGCAATTTCTTCACTAAACTTTGTCATTTTCACCTTTATCCTTCTCGTAGTGCCCTAGCTAATGAACTTAAAATTTGTTCATATAATACAATTTTTTATGGCAAATACTAAATTAAACACCAAAGCATCATTGAATGGAACAAATCAATTAAAAATAAAGACATTAAAAATATATTTGAAATAAAATATAAAAACAGGTGTTAAATTCTATTTTGGGCTTCAGTAAACAATTTTCTATTTTAGTCAAATTTAGCATTAGGGATATTAATCCCAGAAATCAGAAATCAATTGTTTAGTTTAATGTTATTAAATTATTAGGTGGTTTGTATTTTATGTTTTGTGTACAATATACTTTCCCAATGATATATTTTTTTCTTCATATTTTTTCATGTTACTACATTGTTCAGCTTTTACGCTATCGAGTGACACCAACCATATATTTTTTCATTGTTTCTCTATGTAGTTTTGTATTTTTATTATATGGTGAATAAACAATTTGAATTGAACCAATAAAGAAATAAAATTGGAAATTGGAAAAAATGCAATAAAAAAACAATTTAAATATTTGTGAAGATATTTTATCTTGCTCTTTTTCATATCCCTGTTCAGTCTCCACTATTTTACAAATGGCTGGTGAGGAATTTCAAGGGAGCATGTCAGCTCGACGAACCGAATCTGTTGATGCTCCCCACATAATAGCACTCATTAACGATGAAACAGAAAAGCTCTTCGGCAGAGTTAACATTATACATGTTATGTAAGTACGGCAACATTTTAAAGAGATTTTTGGTGTTTGCCGAAGTTGTTTTATTAACACTATAATGCTAATTTTAATTACCTTTGCAATTTTAGCGAAAAATCCAGTTTATCGGTTACTATAGTGGACAATAGAAACACTGTTATTGGGTTTGCGGCGTTTTTTGATCAACCTAATGTTATCACTGATGGTTCCCATTGGGTAAACTGGCTGCGTACAAACTACGATGCGCCATATTGTAATGTAATTATTTATTGTCTTTATTTATTTATTGTTTTGAATTATTTTTTGTTGATTTTAATATTTCTTAATAGCCGTTGAATTCATTATTTGACTCATATAATATGTTTGTACCATAAGAAAACCATTCGTCACTTTAGCATATGAACTCGCTGTTTCTACGTCTGTTTGTGTGTCAGCAAAAACACAATCAAAGCATCCTGAAAGAAATTGCCAGGTAGGATACCAATTCTACTCTTAGCAGAGTCTTTATTGGTATTTTCAATCGCACTGAATTTTTGAGAGCTTAAATATAAAAAAGATGATTTTAAAAGAAACTTTTTCATTTTCGTTAACATCTTTCTATGCTGTCGCCGTCTTGAGTATGTATAAAATAATATAAAAGTGTATCGTAATTGAAGTTGGGAACATAGGGAATGTGTGAAGTGTAGGTTGTGAAAAGTAGCTTTCTTTACATTCTACCATTTTAAGTATTCTTCCAATAGTTAAATTCTTAAAAATAAGGAATCAATTTTTGTAAAATATTAATTCTCCCATGTACATTTTTGATTAGACAGTTATTTGTTTTGAAATTATGATGAATATTGTTTTATAGAACTGTGTTCCATTCTGTTCCACTTCTTCATAACATCGTTCTTATGGTGCCCATAGAAACGCCTTCAAGTAAGTGCATGAAAAGGATTGTAGAATATGTTCGCAGCTAACATGAGATATATCTAGGATTGTGTTTTGGTTTGTTATTTTTCTATTTGATTTTCTATTTGTAATAGAAAGTCTTTCCTTGTTGCCATTGTTTTCCAGCTAAATTACAGAATGCATGCTTTTAGATCATATATTAGAAAGGGTGTTTTTGCCCTATAAACCCACAGATGAACAAAATGCTAGTTTTAAAGCTATGGTTTGTCACCGACATGATCATTGTCCAGTGCTTCATATAAGAATTGCTAGGTATGTTTAACCAATAATTAGAATCTGTAAAATTGTTTTCTTCTTATCGATGTATCAGCTATATATCTTCTTCTTCTTTTACATTTTTTCACATCTATTTTCCATGCTAGCATGGGTTAGACAAATATATTCAATTTCTGCACAATTCTAAATAGATATAATTCTGCACTGAAATTTTTGTGTTCTAAAATTTAGATGTAAATCTAAGATGTATGTATAGATGTATGTCTAATACAGTCTGTCATTTTTACCTGAAACTCAGGTTGTTTTAATTTTTTTACATGATTTGGCGTTCATGAATGGAATTTTGTATCCCTGTTTGTTTAACAGAATTGAAGACCATGATGATTTGATGCCGATACTTGAGAAGCACGACACACATTTAACACAAGTGTATGGTTAGTTCATGATAGATACACTTATTTCTTAGATTGAACAAACTCTATACTTTCCACACGAATGAAATTGCCAATTTGAAACTAGCCCTTTCGAAATTGATGATTCAAAGATGAGCATATTTAATGGAAAATGAAAGATAAAGAATCTTTTAGTTAATTACTTTTAAACATCTCTCTAGACAAAATTAAAAGATATTCGGATTCTAATCGTTAATAAAAAATCTAATCGGTTTCGAATCGTCAGTTTCGAAACATTCGTACACCTTTCCATATTGGGTAGTTTTCTAAATATATTATTTTTTTCAGGAGAGTACTTTCTAGCCGATCTTATTGAAGGACAAGACAATGAAAACAAATGTTTTGCAGCAGAGGTATTTTTCAATGTTTAACAATAGAACTACTAGTCCATGAAGAATGATTGAAACATGAAAAATAATTTATCTCTCATGCATTTTAAGTGTAAATTAACTGCATTAACTACAGGTTGATAGCACTGCTGTTGGATTGCTGAGTGTAACATCACATGTGGACTTAACAATGTTGTCGCAAAACTTTGAGTTGGAAATCTTTGATGGTTTCACGAAAAATATCAAACAGAAAAGTGACGGTGAGTCATGAAAATAAAATGTTATTTTTATAAATACTATAATTTGTTAGATTAGATTATTGCTTATTGTTGTTATTATTGCTTGATTATCCTTTCTAGGTATCGCAGATGAGTCTAAACGGTAATAAACTATTTTATTTTCAACTCACAAATATGACAACCAGTTTCGACAAATTTAGAGAGGAAGTTACGAAGAATAAAGTAAGTACTTAAAACCTTATTTAAAGATAGTTGGGGTTTGAAAGTATGACTAACGTCTAAAATGTGAGGTTGCTAAAACCAAATAGATTTTTTGTTTTTTATTATGGATTTGTTTTTGTGTGAAATGTAAATTTAATGAATGATGTTAATCTAAAACGTTAATTAACATATAAATAATTATATATAATTTATTAAAAATAATAGAAATAAAAATAATTGTTGATTCGATTAGATCAATAAGTTAAATGTTTATCAATAAAAAATATTGTAATTTTGAATAATTAATAATTGTCTTTTACGCATAATTAATACACAGAAACAGTTAAGTGCATTTGTTATTTTTGCCCCGACTACGATACATTTTGAAACGTCAATTAGACATTGATAAAGAGACCGTTTGATTTAAGAGGAATTAACAAATACTCTGCATATTTTACTTTCGGCCATGTTTTGAATGAACGAATATCACCTGGATCATTTCACAAACAAAGTATATTTTGGAAATTTCTTTCAGTAGAAATCTATTTGTTTGTCTAGTGGAAGCTTAATTTGATATAACGTCATCCACAATTTTTATTACTCCCTACAATTGCTCTCATCGTAAATGTGTTCTTTTATATATATAAGAGAAAAAAATAATTTAAAAGCAATAATTTAAGCAATTATAAATCTTTTGTTCAGGTTTTAAATGAAGAAAATGTTTTTTGTATCCAACTCATGTGCATTGACGGAAAGTACGAATCAAGGTTAGGAAACTAAAAATCACTAATTATTCTTGCATAATAATCAGCGATTATTGCGAAACAGTTTGAATCACATGGTTTTTGTTTATAGATCCATCGACTTTCTAGTAAAGATTTTCAAGATGTACCCGGTGAGAATTGAGATTCAAAAACCTTTCCTCATTTAACGTCTTCTGTTACTTTCAGGAGAAAGAATACCTATTCATAATGGTACCTCACATGGTTCAGGAATTCCCCCTGCTGCACTCATTCACGGTGTTGTTGTGTTCGGTTTACCGTTGCGTCAGATATTTGTATTTATTCTTTTGCAGAGAGTGGCACCAAAGAACACAAGCGTTATTTCTCAGGAGCTGTACTTGTACAACCGGAACGCACTCCACAGGTGCTCACAAATATTAAATCTTATTTTAGATTGTATTTAAACAGACTTACTTCATCCGACAATTTTCACCTTTTCTAGATTCCCATATTTTAAGTTGGTTGTAGAATTTTTTCTCCCCGACTATCAAACACTCAACAATATTTAATCCACCTGTAGTTAAAACGCATTAATTAAAATGCTTTAATTCATTTATCTTTCAAAGAAAACTGTGAGTAATACTCTCAGTGATTCTGAAGTAGAAAAAGTCTGTGGTTTAGAGCAATAACTATTCGGGCATGCATCTCAAAGGATGTTGAAAGAATCAACGATCTGACTGAGCAAATCCATGGCTGTAAACAACTGATGAGGTGCGTTGAATTCACGAAAAACTTAATTGTTCTCAAACATTGAATCTAAATTGTAAATATTTTTTATTTAAGTCAAGGTATGTTTTGTCGTAGGTTTTTCTTTCTGAAAGCTAATATTTCTTTTATATCTAAAACACATTTCAAGTATGATTTACAGGCGTTTAAAACTGTGCATTCACTTATTAGATCTGTTCTTTGTTATTGGTTTTTAGGGATGTCGCACAATATAAGGACTACAATAAAGATGCGGTGAGATTCTCTTTTTCGTCTTGTGAGTAAGTGTTATTGGGTTTGTGTGCAGAACGGTGCAAGGTTGTACATTTATGTTGCTGAGGTGAACAGCCAGGTGGTGGGTGTGTGCGTCCTACGGCAAGAGCAGGTAAACATTATTCATATAATATGTAACTAACGCAGAATCGGCACGTGATCGGTAATAAACATTATTTTTATAATATATATTATTTTTATTATTTGGAGTGACACTTGCCTTAATAGTTCCACCTAACATGACACCTATTGAAAAGTGGGCACCCTTGTTTATACCCGTTACTAACATTGTTCTGCCACTGCCACTATGTATTATTACTTACTGCTATTTAAGAAAAGCATCATGTGCACTATGTATCGAATAAAACTGCAACAAAACACAGTATCTAGATGTTCCTGTTACAACTGTATATATAATATTATTTTTCAATTAGGTGAAATCAAATTAATAAGTAGATCAACCAATAGATTCACTATTTGACATTTATTGACTTGGCTTTATGAAGGAAATTGATTACCTTCGTTCCTGTTACAACATCGAAGACTTTGTTTACTTCCAACTGCACGAGCACACAGAACATGCAAGACTACACCATTTTCTTTTAAATCCAATATTTCAACATCTTTCAAAGTACTTTATCAAGGTACGCACTACTGTTTTGATGTTTTACTTCAAGTTGAATGATGTTTTGTTGTTTTGTAGGAGGTTTTGCATTTATCAAAAAAAACATGTTTGTACTATCCAATCTTTAAAGAAACTGTGGATGTCGTAAGTTCCATCTCTCTCTCTCTCTCTTTCTCTCTCTCTCTCTCTTAATTCTAATAAACCTATTAAATAAGGAGACAGGAAGCTTAATTCATTGCACTTGTTAATGAAACTTTAAAATGCTTTTCACAAAATTGTTTACGTATTATATAATCTTTACTGGTATGAATATTAAACTTCAAATAAATACCTCAAAATGAACAAGTAAATTTGTTTCTTTGATGTGGCAACTTTTACCCATCACGAGAACAAGAATTTTGAAATGATTGGTAAATTTGATTATAAGAATGATTTTTAGTTGGATTACAGTCTCTTGACGTGCGTCAAAGAGTTTGTCCCTGTCGGGTAAGCCGTTTATGTACATTTGTATGTTTGTAACAAAAGTCGTGTCCTAGTGTGAGGAGACAGATTGTTTACCCAACAAACAATGAAAATGGGAACATGCCACTTGAAAAACACTCTTCCGAAAAGGTAACAGTTTTGTAAAGAAGTTGACCTTTCTTTGTTATTGCTATTTCCTATCCTTTAGAGATACATGTTTAATTGCAAAGAACGAATATGCTAGTATATTTTTTTTAAGTTTAAAATCGTTTCCATAAAAAGTTTTTCCAAGTTTTCATTTTATGAATTCCTATAATGATATTCCTTGTTATTCCTTATGATATTTTTGTTTCCAGGATATCTTTGCATTGTATCACTTCAACACCAAACTTACCTACGAGCCCAAGGTTCTACCATCTTTATTTCAAATAATGAAAACCCACCCTTTGAGCTTCTGCATTTAGGTTGTTGTTAACGCTCGCATTGTTTTGGTTGGAAGTTCAAATGTCGGCCTGTCCATGTTGCACTCCCTCATGCTGAGGTCAATGTTGTTTTATCATGTTTTTGTTTGTTATATTTTAAGGATAGCAATTAAAATGTTACTGGGGTTGGTTTCAATAAACCATCAGATAATTAATCCTACGCAATTGTAGAGAGTGTCATCTTGGATGATGATGATGATATTTAAATGTTAATTCAATTAATTAAAATTATATTTTACTAACTATATACTACTGTATTTACTTGCAGATTTTATTTGATTGGATTTGTGATCCTGTGTACTTTTCATTGGTGATTTTCTTTTTCGTTTCAGTCCTCATTTGTGCTTTAATAACGTCACGTTGGTCTCCAATAGCAATGTGTTTGATGCTAATGAAGAGTTGATGTCAACCTTTTTACCGAGGAGGTTCAATTAAAAGATTTAATAACATATTGCTTTTGTAATACGTGCTTTAAAAGTGTTGACTATGTTTGAATGCTACGCTATTTTTATTGTTGCTGGTTTTCTTCATCTTTTGAACCTTCCCTTTTCCAGGGACGATTGTCTGACTGACTCACGTGAAATCTTAGCGTTGCGTGTTTGGGTGAATTTCGTTCATGGGAAGATGACAAAGATTGACCGGTGAATTTGTCATTCTATTTTTAGAATTAATTTAACTACCCTCACTGCGGTTTCGATTATTTTCGTTAAAATGTTGGCTTTAAAAACGTTATGAATTGGATTTCTACTTTAGATTTTTGGGAAATCTAAATTCAAACCCTTTTACTCTTCTTAGCTGTGATCTGTTAGTAATGAGACAAATTTATATCAATGCCACTTATTAAACATCCAACTTTTGTTGTATACTCAATAATAAAACACATTACAAAAGATAAATACATTCTTTAATGCCCAGAGATAAGCAGATTGTGTACATCGACGGTTCTCGCATGCTTCCTTACGACCAACTTGTCCTTTGTACTGGAGAGGTGTTCTCTCCAGCGCGACCTACTGGAGTTGACGTGAAGAAGTTGCTTACCACCGATGAAGCCTTACAACACCAGGTTTCCGATTGATTTATCATAACAGTGATATAAAATAATGCTCAAGTATTTCTTCTTTGGTGTCTATTTAATGATAGTCAATAATGTTATTGTACGAAGAACCCTTTTAAAAACATGGAAAAGCCTTTAAAGATTCACTTAGTATCACACTACTTTAATGATATTATCTTTTCACAGGAATGTTTTAAACAAAGTTGTAATAATTCATTAGTTCATGATAACCGTGCGATTAACATACTTACATTTAGAACATTTGTACAAGTATCCCAGCTAACATGTGCGCAATGAATTCCTACGAAGATTGCCTACAAGTAAAGGAATGGACAGCATCTTCGTTTGACTACGGTAGCTTTCCAAATGGGTTTCACTTCAACAGCTGATTATTGAATTTCGTTTTCAGAATGTGCTGTAGTGTACGGGTGCACATTGGAGGCGTACACATGCGTGCATGGACTGTTGAAGCTGGGTGTCCAGGCAACCACTATACACCACGTAATGCCGCCTTCTATCGCACCAATCTTCCAGAATGAGGAAATAAATGACATCCTATGCAAAATACTTGAAGATCTAGGTCTAGTTTGTTTCCTTATGTGTTTTCCTCGTTTTTTATCTCTAATATTTTTTTTCTCCAGGCATCAAAAGTTATTCTGGCTACACTTTGGCACAATACATGGTTGACGAAAATAATAAGCTCAATGCGGCATCTTTTACCTCTGACAGCAAACCCCTCATTCTTCCTTGCACGGTTTGTTAATAAAATAAAATATTGTTTGCAAAAAAGAGCGAATTAAGGTTATGTTTTTTTCAGTTTTTCGATGAGAATTTTTTATTACATTTTCCTTTGGTTTTTATAGATTTTCATTTCTTGTCATGAGAAAAATGTGGATTATGATAGCTTCAAAGGTACTCTTTATTATGTAATGATTTGTATTTTAAAATTATTTTTTGTTTCAAGATTTTAAGCACTTTTGCCTTGTTTACATGCTCGTCTGGTTGCCATAATGCCAATCTCGTTTCTCTGCTTTGTTTCATATTTAATCAAGTATATTGATGCGCTTCTTGTGAGGGCTAGATCATTCATTTCAGCCATCAACGACAGCTGTTTAGTGTTTGACGGCAGACTAGTAATTAATAGCAACTTTCTTACAAACGACCCCAACATTTACGCCGGCGGCTCTCTTACCAAGTACGCCAGGAGGTACTGCTGCGAAACGTCCACGAACACCCACCGCAACTCCAAACAGGTGGGGCAACAACTAGCCGGGCGCCTCCTACAGTTGTTTGACCCCACCTACGGAATGGTGGAGCGGGACCAACACGTCATCCCAAAATGCACCCAACCTAAAAGTGTCATCTGTTCTCTGCCAGGTATACATATGCACTAAGACAGGCCATTTACTTCGCGTCTGGTTTCAAGTGTTTATTATTTCGAATTTCTTCTCCCCTCTATATGTGCCGCATTTCTTTAGGAGACCTCACATATTTTCGTATTTGGAAGTCGTCTTCGCAAAGCCACGTCCTACCGTTAAATTCCGAAGGCGTAATACTTTACTTTTAGGCTATTACTAGATTGAATTGATATACCATATTTATTAATTTATTTTATTTATACGAATATTTATAAAGGGTAACCATTCAAAAATAAGTATCCTGTTTTCTGTTCTCCAATGGGTCCTGTTTCTTACAAATACCTTCCTATAAATAACCTCACCCCTTTAATTCATGTCACTTAAGGATTTGATGAACAAATTTCCAGTCATTCCGGACATTCACTTGGTGTTTGTATCCCAAGTTGATGCTCTGTTCATTATGTATTAGGTAATACCTGGTGTTTGATATTTTACATGTCGTAGGGCGAAAATCTTGTTACTGGGGCAACATCGCTCGACCAATCAAATGGCTTCTTTAAACTACATATCAACAAACAGAAATTCATCGACGAAATCGTTTGCCTATCCAAAAAGGTATCAATACAATAGAAACATTTCCGTATTGAAGCCAACCTGTCCGATATAATTTTTCGCCACGATATTGCGCACTGCAGTTTTGGTTGTTGTTTTGTGTAAGGGTTACTTGAAAACAATTAAAACTTTAAGTTTATATGAGTAATCAATTTTTACATTTATTTTATAAACAAATTGGTATTAAACATTTAATAGTTCAGCAATATCCTCGTAATTAAGGTTTTTCCAACATACTTTTCGAATGTACCATCAAACAATATTTCGTGCCGATTAGCATGATGCTGTGTTAGAAACGCATGGAAAAAAGTAGATATAAGAGGGAAAAGAGTGAATAGAGATGACTTGTACGCTACTTGAAGTTTCATGTTTTCAATTTCTTGGGGATGAAATATTTCGTAATCATGCATTGGTTAAATGGTATAATGGTAGAAATCCCATGGAATGATATGAAGGAAATTGCTTAATCATTCCATTTGCTTCAATTTGACATGTGTTTATTCTCATGGCTGAATTTTGAAACCAGCTCTGTCGTTTTGTTTCGTAGTTCCTCGTAATTTGGGTGACTGTCGGTTTCGTATTTTTCATGTAGGCATACCGGATATGTTGGAATAGGCTGGCGCTTTATTATTAGCCAGGAGATTGTGGCTTCGTTGTATGACTACTAACTCGCCATTCATGTTGAGCTAAAATGTGCTCGCATTTTAATGTGGTTTTGTGTGACGAGATTCTTCCGTTAATTTCCCCTTCTTTTCGTTCATTTGACGAAGTGAAATTCTTATATTTAATCCCTTAGTCGGCAATTTTTTTCGAAGAAACAGGTAGCAGTAGTGTATTTGTTTTTCTTCGAGAGATAATACTTCAGGATTATTATGTTTTCTATGCAACTGACTTACGATGGAGTTTTCGTTGCGTAATTTATGGAGTTTGTTGGTACATGGATAATGTCTTTCGATGAGGTTTAGGAAAGTCACATTTCGTTTTCACATTTATATTTTCCATTATACCTGAAGAGTACTATATTTCGCGGGTACACATTTTCGCGGTTAAATTAATTAAATACCCGCGAAATATTCTCGAAGACAGCGTTCGCGAAAATTAATTCTCGCGAAAAAAATCTGGAAAAGCTAGATTCGATACAATTTTTATCTTTGAGTTTGGAAGACAAAGAAACACAATGTAAATAGGAAATAACTGATCTTTTTGTATTACTAAATGGCTAATCAAGTACAATAATTTCGCTGGCGTCATTCTTCTTTGATATGTTTTGGAACATGTCACGAATGTCCCTTGTTGTGACTTCTGTCTTTTTTATTCTGTTGTCAAACTTTTTTCTGCAGTTGTTCCACTCGCTTTTCTTCGCCATTACACACCGAAAGAAAAATCCTAATAATTTCTTTGCTTTTTTTGTAAACTTCTTCCAGCAGCTTTACATACCGTTGTAAGAGAAGGTGGTTGACTACACTTCCACTCGTAGCTATTGTCACCTCACAAGGAACCTCTAGACCATCTTGTACAAGATGGCTTCTTTGATAATGTCGGCCAGTGATCTTCAAGGAAATACTTGCCCCTCCATGTCCATGGTGAATTTTGTAATTTGGCTGATTTTTCTCAACAAGCGAAAAGGAATGTGGTCTGAATATCAACCTTATGTAACACTTATTAATGACTTTTTGTAAACGCAAGCTTTTGTGGGATTCGCGAAAATTAATACCCGCGAAATATTTTATAAACGTTCATTCACGAAAATTAATACCCGCGGAATGCATTTTTTTTCGACTCGCGAAAATTTAAACCCGCAAAAATAAGTACTCTTTAGGTACATTAACATCCAAAAACTTTGGCGGAAATAATTTCGAACACTTTTTCCGAATTTTGGCAGAACAAATTTCGGACAGATTTAAAACGTACTGGGGGACGTACAGCTTTAAATATCCATCGATTCCTTGTTTTTGTGATAAAATGTGTGACACTTAAAAGACACAAAAATGTGTGTTCGATTTTTTATATTGATTTTCCATAGTAATTACAGCAAAAAAAGTATTGTTCTAAGGTAGGGTTAGGTTAGGATTATACATATTGTTGTTTTGAGTCGTGGGCCGTAATTCTATAACATCTGTCATTTTTGTGTTTATGTAGCATGGAGCCACTTTATTATGCACAAATCATGATTTCACGTCTTTATATGACTTTTGAATATTGCGTTTTATTTAAAGCTACTAATAGTTGAAGATGCTACCTCTTCCTCTTAAAGCCCTATTAAACCTAAAAATGTGTAATCTCACGCAAATAAATTTAAAGTGAAAGATGTTGCGAGAACTATTGCGTAATATTAGCGATTTCATGAACTCTCGTGAACACGTGTTGTAGTGATGACGTAACTTATCTTGTATTGCAGAATATTGAAACGAGCAACTTCCTTCGTCTCCATGGTTTCCACGAGCGCTATTTGAACAACCTCGTTCAGAGATTCAAAGCTAATCTCATCCCCGACCTCTACGAGTAAGTATGACGGCAGACTCCGTATGTTTTATGTGTTTTTTTTTAAAAAAAAATGTTCAGTCTCTAAGTACTGCTTCATTTTACCTCTTGTCTTTCATTCTTTACATATACACGTTGTTTTTTTATAAGAAACCAGTCTATAAGAAACCGTAGGCTCAGATTTGCCAAAAATTAAGAAACTCTTAAGAAACTTAGGCAGGCTGAAACTTCTAGAGTTAATAAACTTTTGGCAACAATGAAAAATATTTTTTTATGCAACAGTTCAGCCTTAATTATTCTAACGGAAAAATTGATCGTGACAAAATTTGGAAGAATTTTTTTTTGTTTACATTGCGTTGATCGAACGTGTAACAATCAACACAGAAAAAATTAAATTAATTTAAAGGTAAAATTTAAGAAATAAAATAGAGAAAATTTGAAGAAACACGAAGCTCAGCCCATTGCTTAAGTTTCTTATAAAAAAAACAATTATTTCAGATTTTTGGAATATTCCTTTTGTGTTTATATATAAATATTTAAGCACAAATAAATATGTTAAAAATAAGTTCTCAATGTCGTTCAAGAACTCAGTTACTGTTGGTATTTTTACAGGTACTTTCGAGAGACGTGGTGCATGGCCATCTATCACGATCGTTTCGTGGACTTCAGAAGTGAGATACGTGATTTGTTCGCCAACAGCAAGGTATGGCGTATCAATAATATCATTTGATTGTAATGTATTGAAGGTTTTTTACTCAAAGTTTTGATTATCTTTTTTGATTTTCTTTATCGAAATTTACCAGCAAACCATTTTATATGAATATATGTAATATGCTTAGCGTTACCAATATCATGTAATTTGACTTTGCTTCTCCAGGATCTAAACGTGCCATCTTTGGAGGAGAAGACAAAAAGATTAGTGCAAGAGGGTCTATCTGTAAGAAACATTTTCTTTTAATCGCTGCAAAATACCATGGTGGTGGTTGCTTTTTAAGACGCGCGACGATCATATTAAAGATGCTTTTGTGGGCGAAGGGCTACAAAGGGATATCCAAGAGCGCCTCATATGTTACCTGGATTACAACCAATACCACCTACCTATGTATGCAAGACCCGGGATGATGTAACAGTTTACGAACGTTCAATGTTTTTGTTATCGCAGCTATGTATATTAGAATATCTTTGACCGTTGATCATTTTGTAGTGTATTTTGTTGATCCGTTAAATAATCGAGACACTCCACTAATTGATCCGATGCAATAATTCTAAAACTGTTTATAACATATGAAGAGGTTCTTCAGACGTAGTGGTATCGTCAACTTTTGTTAAAGAAATTTGAAATGTTCATGGAAAGGGTGATGAGAAATGCCTTTTAAATCAATTGAACACCAAAAATAAGCGTACATATTGAAAAACTGTTTGCTAAAACAACAGAAGGAGAGGCGAATGGTTCCCTAGACAACTAAAAGCGATTTACAATTGCAAGAGGGAAGAGGAAATAAAGAAAAAGTCATGAAATCGACCGGTGTTTTACTTCTTTCAAAATTTCCCATATTCGTCAAGGAAATAGAAATTTTATAAAAGAGCTTATGACGTCACGAAACGACGTAAAAAACCGCGTCTGCAAATTGAGCGCTGAAATTCTTCTTGATTGGCTATTAAGAATGAGCTTTCTAAATTTTTATCGGTTACAGAAAATATTATGGTTAAATAACATGAGAGGGTTTCTTCTTGAGGTAGGAAGATTCCATTATCAGTATTTTACAAGGACAATTTAACCTTTTGTAAAGGACATTTTTGTAGTTATTTCTAACAATTAAACAGCGAGATGCAATTCACGACGAGAAGACTTTGTCTTCGAAGTACGTATTTCTATAGAAACGAAGACAAAGTAGAGTCTAGCTCAACACAGCGAAAGAACATTACACACAATTTGTTTTAACTTTTCTTTTATGCTGCCATTTTCCCCCGATAAATAATGATACCCGTGTTGTTTATTTATAGAAATTTCTTGTTGAAAGAATATTGGGCCAGGGTTATGAAACAATTCCACTACCATTTTTTTTGAACAGGAAGACTTTTACATTACCATGAGCAGGATAGCAGTCATTAAGGAATTTGAACACGATGAATGTGATGGCGAGTTTTTAAATATTATATTTAAAAGAAATATATACCGACAAAGATGTCGCTGTATTGTCGTCTGGAATAAAAAAAATGCGTCTATTTTTCTTAAAAGTCGATGGAACTACCTACAACAACAAAACTATTTTGATGCACAAATTATATTCTTGTTACTAATTCAAACAAGAAAATGTAAACCATCTCCTGTTATTAGTCACAGAATCAAGATTGATCGAGCGAGGCGTTTAAAAGTTCATTGCACTTTTGTATTGTGAAAATGTTGAATTCCAAAAATTCCAAATAAATTTTTTTAAAGAATTAAGAAATATAATAGATTAATAGGGAATATTCATTGCGAATGTTAAATCTTCGCCAAAAAAAATGCTTCTTGATTTGATGCCCGCATAGTGACGTCACATGTTGTTAAAAGTCTGGATTTATTTGGTAAGTCAAAAATATGTCATCTGAAGATTCTGGTGCGAAGGCTTTAGCAGAAGAAGAAGATGCTACTGAATTGCAGTTTCCTAAGGGTATAGCGGATAGTATAGTTAAATGTAGCTTTTATTAAAATATCATCTGCAACCTGAATTAGATAATTATTAAAAGTTAGCTCTTATGTGATTTTCCAGCCTCATCTTATAAGTAGTATTACAACTTAACTGCGTTATAAACATCACGGCTGATATCACAGTGCTGTCACTACAGATTTCTGACTTGCATTGTTTCCTGGGCTATTCCATGGTTTTTAGATCAAATCTATTCCATTTTGAAATTATTGAAATGAAATTGCGTGATTTAAGTCAGTATAAATCTGCTGACAATATTCATCCACAATTTTCAAATCAGTTAGCAAAGGATTTATCCATTCCGCTATTTCTAATATATATTTAATAAATCCTTTTCAAAAGGTTATGTTCCTCAAATTTTGCGAGATGCGATTGTTGTTCCGTTGTTCAAGAAGGGTGCAAAGAATCCTGTTGAAAATTATAGACCTATTATTAAAGATTAGGTTTTTTCATTTTTACTCTCGAACAATTTAATAACTATTAGTGAACACAAGTTTGTACCTAAGAAATCTTGCATGAAAAATTTACTGTTAACTGTTGATAAATGGACTTCAACTATTGAGAATAAATCTAGTTGCGATACAAACAATATATTTTGATTTTACAAAAGCTTTTGACTCAGTATCTCACATTAAACTAAATTGAAAATATATGGTTTTGAAGGTCTTGTGACTAACTGGATAAAATCATTTCTTACCAACCGCAGACAATGTGTTTGTAAAGCCTTGTCCAGTATATTGACATCTTTTCTGTTTGTGTTATACATAAACGATTTACCAGACAATATTGTCTCGATGTCACTTTTATTTGCTGATGATACCAAGATTTTCAACAGCTTCAAAATGACATTAACAAACTTTTGAATTGGTCGATCAAGTGGCTTTTTAATAAAATGAAATGAACACTTACCACTCACTTATTTTTAAATATTTGTTGCATTTTGAGCTCAATCCTGAAAAAGTGAGCAATTTGAAAACTTTAATTTGACACAAAGAAGAGCTAGATAGCTAAAAAGAGTAATAAACACTTCTTCAAACAAGTCAGCCTGCCATTTTGTAATAATCATAGTCAGTAATTAACACTGACAAACTACCATCGTCCCATTCAAGCTCTTTGTTAAGTAACTTTTCATTAATAACTCTTCCAAGCTATTCCTCCTCTATGCTAGCCAAGACACCCTCATCATTACATACACACTTTTCACCTACAACATCCTGATTAGTCATCTTCAATTGCTTTGCTATCGAAAAAACTTTGTTACTATGGTCTACCCTTCTCAACACTTCTGCTACATACACTGTTTTACGAGCATAACACTTCGCTACTAAGTAATTAAGTGGTTCTTCTTTTCAAAGTCTCCTTTTTTCCTTTATACACTGATCAACCTCATCATTCCACCATCGGTGGTTTCTAGAAAACTATTCCTTGGAATACAACAGGAATACAACTGACCGGCATTGACCATCACAGTCCAAATGCTGGACTTTTGCACTGAATTGGCTTGGTACATGGTCTTTCCTCAACTTCCAGACCTTCCAATGGGGCCAGAACCTTTTCTTGACTTCCTTATCACTTTTCACAACAATATCACAGACCAGCAACCTATGGTGGGAAACACACTCTTCACATCCTTATTCTCTGACTTTCTAACCAAAAAATAGTCTTATGTGTGTGTCTGGCAATCACCTGCATTATACGTTATCAACCTAGTACTCTGTCTTTTACTGAACAATGCGTTGCAAACCACCATTTCTGTGGCTGTTCCAAACTCAAGTAATCTTGCCCCTTCTTCATTTCTACTCTTAAAACATAGCCTTTGTGCACACCTCCATAGAATTCAGATGAATTCCCAACACGGCCATTAAAGTCAACACTTACTGTGACTGCCATCATAAAACTTGTTCTTATCTTCCTTGCTGAGACAACACGGGTGCATAAACTGACATAGAAGCGACAATCCTATTACCTATCTTAGTCACCGTAATACGATCATTGACACACTTTACATCAATTACTTCTACCCACTTCTCTGCTATAAAACCTACACCAAAAACATTTATGCTCGTCGACGTTCATTTCAAATATTGATTAAGCTTCTTTCTATTGTTTTCTAAGCAATATCATTGTGTTTTTTAAAAATTCAATCTCTCTTGCAGAATTTGAGACGGCCGAAACTCTTTTGAACTCCGAAGTTTACATGTTGCTGGAGCATCGCAAAGCTCAGAATGAATGTGTGGACGATGAGCAGGAAATGAACGATGTTTTTTTGAAGACGCTAAGTTATACCCAACGTTTCAGTAGGTTTAAAAACCGAGAAACCATTGCACAGGTTCGAGGGTAAGTTCATGTTTTGGTTTGGTTAGTTGTATATGTAAGGGGGCTTGCCATGCATTAACAGTACAAGAAAACGGTGACTATCCTGTTTTTGTTCTCCGTTGTTAGCACTTTGAGCTTTATTTGTGTATTAGGTCTCATTATATACTGCTACGTTTGTCTTAGTTGTAGGCTGCTCTTGTGGTTATTTCTGTTAACTTGATCCTTTTGTTGTGGCGTAACTTTCATAAACTGATTAGTTTTATTTACTAAATAAGTTTCACATGTAAGCTATATAGATTTATTTGATTGTTGACTTCTTAAACAATGTATAATATATATATTAATATATTTATTTTTTAGCCTTCTTTCTAAGAAAAAGCTTCATAAATACGAGCTGGCATGCATCGCAAACCTATGTCCAGATACAGCTGAAGAAGCGAAAACGCTGATACCAAGGTCACCATTTCTACTACGAAGTGTTTTTTTGTTATTCTTGTTTGCTATGGATCTTGTAATATTTTCTTCTTGCCCCCAAAACACTTTTTTCTTACAAAACTGCAAGAAAACATTGAGTAAAATTCTCTGGTCTTTCCTTTGGAAACCAATGCAGTGCCGTATCAAACAATGACTATAATGGACCATGTTATGTTATGCTATGTTAAGCGGAGAATGCCTCCTTTCCTTTTATAATCCCCAGACCGGAAGTTGTACATATTTTGTATAAGAACCCATATTGCATAATAATCGGCAAAGTTGACACTTAATTACATTCACCATTGCAATTGAAAATAAAACATGTAATATTTTGTAGCTCTTTACTCGCAAGTGGCATTTTAGGCCTTGTTTTGAGCAATCTTCAATAAAAAAAATAAAATAATATAAAAAAAATAAAATAAAATTGATGAATAAATCTATAAACTTATATAAAAATTGTGAGGAACTTTGTCAAACATGATCGCATTGTTGAGGAGCAAACCTGAAGTTTGGAACACCTACTAGAATGTAATAGGTCATTTTCCCTTTTGTTAAAATGTGTTGTGTACGCTCTTACGCTGACCGGTTTGCCTCCGTGGTGGAGGTCTGGAAACGACTATACATTACTATTACTAAATCTGTTTATTCGAACTCCACCCCGTGTAATTTGGGTGGCATACATTAGGGTGGTCCAACAAAACCTTTTTTTGAAAATGTTTATGTCTCACCCTATAATATTGTTACACATGATGAGGAAATAATATGTGTGAAATTTCAAGAAGATTGATTGATATTTAGATGGTGCTACCGTGTTTTGAAGTTTCACCATATATATTGGTGATATTATATATATTGCTTGTTGATTCAACAAGCAATACTAATATTACTGATCATGATGATGATAATTAATTCCATCAACAGCAATGATAATCATGAGGACAGCATAGATTCTCTATTAAGTCCTTCAGCTTGTGAAAGTGTTTACAATGAAGAAAATGAAAGGGAAAACCAGTATGGTGGGAACCAATCAAAACAATTAAATCGAAATCGTTCAGCAGTACCCAACTTGGTAGATAACAAACGAAAACATTTGGAGAGAAATCTATCAGCTGCCCAGAGAGACAAAATTTTGATGAATGAAATAAAAGTGGATACAGAATTTCGAAAAGAAATGTTAAAAGTTACGAAAGAGTCTAATGAGACATTTTCTAATTCTATCCAACAAATCAGCCAGTCCATGTCAGATTTAACCAGAAGTCTTGTTTCATCCGTAACTACAGTCGCGCTCTCATGTAGAGACTTTTTATTTGTGACATGTGATGGAACAAGACGGAAAGTATCTCGCGCTTAGACGGTAATTTGGTGCCTTTCAGTTCAGCTGAACATTGTCCGATTAGCCAGATATCTGTAGAGCACCTGGTCATCTGAAACAGTAAAGATAGCATGACTATTATTAAACTATCCAAACATAAACAATTAAACATTACATTTACAAACATTCATCAAATATTATGTGTTATGAATTGACACAATTTGAAATTAAAACATGTTTTTGTACTGAAATCGGTTGTAGCCAATATTAATTGTTATACTTTGGACTATTTACGGATATTAATAAAAAATTCTTCTAAATATATTATGACAAATATGTATGACTTGCTTTATTTTATTAAACTATTATAATTGGTTACCATGTTGTTAAACAATCACGTGCAGAACTGTATTTTGATCAACAAATTTAGCCAAGCCCCAAAAATTCTCTGTCCGCGAAAGAAAATCCGCGCGAAAACTCAAAAAATTCTCCGTCCGCGAAATTAAATCCGCGTGAAAAATCTAAATTCGGTCGTCCGCGAAAACTACGAAAACCTACGCCCGCAAAAATTAATCCGCGCGAAAATTAATCCACTTTTAAGGTAGTACGAGGTGTGACAAAAAAGTAACGGGACTGTATCAGCCACGCTCTTGGCCCAATGACAATCGGCAAACCGCTTGTTTCACTGTGCGTTGCAATATTTTAGCTCCAGATGACACCGTTACAGAATATGTTTAACCGTATTGCGTATATATATGGTGAAACTTCAAAACACGGTAGCACCATCTAAATATCAATCAATCTTCTTGAAATTTCACACATATTTTTTCCTCATCATGTGTAACAATATTATAGGGCGAGACATAAACATTTTCAAAAAAAGGTTTTGTTGGACCACCCTAGCATACATACTCCCCGGGTGTCTGGGTCTGGGTCCTAAGGGGTATAGCTTTCGAAGAAGAAATGTCGTAAAATTTTCAGAATTTTCATTGTGCAATATGACGGTCCCACTTTACACGTGTATATACAGGTTTTTGTTTTGCAGTTTGGAAGGAAGATTCGACGGCGAAGATCTACAACAGATTCTCGATGAAATCAAAACGCATCGCAGTTTTCAGTACTGATCGGAGTCTCGTGGGTGTGTCTTTTGGACGTGATGTTGACCATCAAGTCGTTGATCGCCCCTTTTAACAAACGTCGTTATCATTCTGGGGACAGGTTGAAAAAACTGCTTTTGTACAATTATATACTATAAATAGTTTATGTTACAAACTGTTATCGATGTGTGTATTGTCATAATAAGAACAATAATAAAAAAATACGAGGAGATTGGAAAAATATTTAGTTACATAAAAATGGCTAAAACCTAAAGTAAGAATTGCTCTTGACACTGACGTTGTTAACTCTTCCCGTATCGACTGTGGCAGTTCATTGTAGATTTTTGCACCCATGAACTTGAACGAGCGTTTATCAACTTCAAGGCTAACTTTAATAACAGACACTGGCCACTCGTTCGTTTTCCGTGTTTGTTTGTATCAAAATAGTTTTTGTACGGTGTGCACACCTCCAAAACACAAACTTTCTTTTTCATTGCGCTATCTAATGATGGCACACGAAAATGGTGACTAATCAACGTAGAAGCGCGGTTTTCGGTCGGCCTCAGTATCAAGTATTGCCAGTAATTTAGCCATTACTAACTACCATTACCGGGTTAGTTTGTGGCTTTTTCTGTCAAGAAAAAGCACTTTTTGCAAGAAGTCCGATCCTAACAGATGCTTTTTTTATACTTTTTTCGTCAAATTGTTGTTCAGTGCAAGAGAAAAGTAGTTATACCGTAGGGTCGGATGAATAACCGATTCTCGGTAATACACAAACGGTTTCTGGATAAATCCTAACAGCATTGCTTCGGTCGAACCTATATTTGTATTAATGACTAGTTCGCAACCTGCACGGTATTTCGTGATCTTCATAACTTCAGCAGCCAGACAATCTTCGATGTTACGTATGTCATTAATAAACAACCGTATCATCCAGCATACGCAAATTGTAACATCACATGCAAAACATACCTTAAGGGAAGAAATTTTTGCGGGTAGAAAATGTTGCGAAAAAAATTTTTGCGGGTAGAAAATGTTGCGAAAAAAATTTTTGCGGAATTTATTTTTGCGATTTTGTCTTTTTTCGCAAAAATAAGTTCCAAAAAAACCGAAGAAAATTCGTTCATCCGCAAGAATAAATTCTGCAAAATTGTAAACAAATCTTGATTCGCAAAAACAAATTTCTTAAATTTGTTAAGCAAACTGTTTATTACGGAAACCTCAATCTTAGAGCGAGAAAACGACTGCAAAGGGGAATTTTACACCAGGAAAGAAGGAAACTATGCAATTCAATTTTCTTAAATACTTTTTCCTCCAATTTAGATCTATACATCTAGTCTAAAATAATGCTGGCATTGTCGGAGCACTTAAAAAAGGTGCTGATGGCCTCGAACCACTAGATCCCTTCGCTTCGATTGATCCATTAGATACATCAACCATCCGTGAGCTTTTTGACCAAAGCTTACCTACCAGTGACTCAGATAAAAACTTCGTATCACCTAGACAAGATGACGATGATTCTGATGACGATTTAGAGGACATTGATGACTCTGATGGTCAACCAGTGAGAAATATTTTTGAAGTTTTACACGATGAATTATAATACATATATGTATCGAAGAATATTGCAAATTAAAAAATTCATTGTTTTTTCATTTGTCTTCCATATCTCTTTCAATTACTGAACCAAATGTAGGATCCGCAAAAACGTGCAATTTGTGGTACCTTCATCCGCAAAAATTTCTCCCCGTTAAAATTTCTTCCCTTAAGGTAAGTGAAATAAATGATTATTTTGGGATAATTACAACGCTGCACAGCCTTTTCAAAGAAAGTATTGTCTTGCGGTCGTATGATACCACTGAAAGGTATCATCGAAACGGGTTGGTCAGGACGTTTTCATAGCACAGCCCACGTCAACAAGAACTGTGAAAAAATTGTACATGCGTTGCAGATTGCATCTAAAAAGAAAAAATTGAAATGTGAAGGCAGAGCTCTCACAACTGGACTTTTGTCTCAGATGTGCAGGGGTTATGAGGAAAATTTATTGTTTGATTTCATAAACTGTATGCTAATGAAACCTATCGACATTGCCGTCAAAACGTTCGAATCTTCTAGTGAAAACTTCACTACACCATTCGAAGTTGTAACTGAAGTAAAAATTAACAACTTATAGTCCAGGAGCTGGTGACGGATTTTTCACCCCCATTTTCCTCAGAAGGTTTGGCCCATTTACGCTGTTATATAGTTTCCTTACTTTAAATTTCTGTTTGTCAGCTGCTCTAAAATGGGTGGGTTGGGGCCCAGGACCCATTGGAAAATGGCCCAAAATTACTTTATATCATCCCATATTCCTCATGGATATAATTGGTGCACGACTTTATGCGATTACAAAAATGAAAAACTTACTAAAATTTCCGGGGGATTGATCAAGTCAGACCCCCCCCCCCCCCCCCTCCTCAAAGTACAGCCATTAGACATTATTTCACCCCATAAGCCTCAGACTTAATTTTTATACCAGTTAATATACAACTTATGTGGATCATAAAAAACTTAAAACTGACATTGTAAGCCGGGGGAAAATCATAATCCGACCTAAATCTGTGAATTAAAACCCACACCACCACAAAAGTGGTTCTCAGAAAATTTATTTTCACCCCACAATCTTCATGGCTAAAACTTGGCCTAATTGATTCCAAGTCATTTTATTGATTTAGTGGTCACTGAACCGATTCCAAGCGAGAATGACCAACGCCCGACCGTACAAAGAGTGTTTGTAGTACTGTATGGCGAAGTCAAACGGAGGTTTTCAACAGAAAACATTGCACTATGAGGGGCTATCTCCGTATTATCGCCTCAGCTAGGTTGTTGGATTAGTCCGCTCAAAACCCGTGCAGCGCAACTTTTATAATGAGGGAAATCTGTCAGCGAAGGATTTGGAAGATGGATGTCGGATCTTCACACAAGTCTTTAAGAACAGGGAGATTGACCACAATATGCAAATGAAGATAATTTTTTAAGATCTTTTTAACACATAGAGCGTTTTGATCAAAGAAAGTCACGAGGTTATGGACATTTTAGGCCGTAGTCGTTTTATTCTGATTTTGAGTATGAAAATTATTTCGATTCTTTTGATGTAATAAAAATGTAAAGTTATATATTGGTTTAGATTTTTTTTGACAGTTTATTTTTAAAAGATTTCAAGATGTTTATTTTCAACTTAAAACTATCGAGTCCATTTGCTACTTTAAGTGAAAGTTGCCTGAAATTTCGTTCCAGCTACCGGGCTTGTGCTGTTTTTTAGCAGGAGCGAACTTTGATTCTTTTAAAAATAGAGCAAGTCTGCTGAAGCCAATATTTATGTTAAACAAATAACTTTTTATTTACTTACAACGTCATTACAATGTCTACAAATTTTAAAACTGGAAAGGTGTAGGCAACTCTGTCATGACCATGTTTGGGATGTGTATAGCGTGAATAATCTATTTTGGGAAATAAAACAAAACATGATTTAACTAAACATTTCATAAAGCTATTTAGATGTCCATTTCTGAGAAAAGTAATATTGCTTATCACCAAAGAATTGTCTGCGATTACATAAGGAATTCGAGGAAATCTTAGCGACATGTAATCGGCTATTATCATAGGGAAGGTTGCAAATTTTGTAATGTATTAATGCTGTTTTACTGTATGGGTATTGTTCCGTTTTATTTCTGTGCAATGCTAAAGAGCCACAGGAGGAGGGGCGCAAAAGGGCCGCATGGTAACACCTTAACTAAAACGTAATTAATAAAGAATAACAGTATGTAACAAGGGGAAAAGGTTTTACAAACATATATGTCAGTATACACTGTGATTTACACATTTACACAAGTATGTCAATTTTGCCGATTTATATATTTGTTTTTACACCAGGATAAAAACACTTCAACTTTATTAAAAATTGCTATCAACATCAAAATTCGTTAAAAATAATATACGAAATAAGTCAAAATAGAATGAGCATGCAATATGTAAAACAAATTATTTTATTAAAGTTGTTGAAAAGCTGTTTAAATTCGAGAAGGTTGTTTAAATTAAGCGTATACTCAATGACAGTTTTTGTTATGTAACGTATGTGCCCATGAATAAGAAGCTGTGTGAATTGTAGTTTGACGCGTGGAACTCCAAGTTATTATTGTTTTTACATAGAAATCATATGATTTTGAAAATTTCAGCAAGTTTGTTTGGCAAGACATTTTTTAACTATCAGACAGGCATTCTTATAAATTGTCCTTTCTGTAGATGATATGGTATGTATTCTTGTGGAGTCGTCCTTGGTAAATAATTAGTACTGCTCTCTTCTCAATTGGTCGCAAGGTAACTAAGTTACGTTCTGAGTAGTTGTGAACTGTAAATTTAACAAAGAGTTGGTCGTTAGCAGTGGTAATATCATCGCCATATTTTATTACAGGCGTCTGCGCGCCAAGGCCAAGGTAAATTGCTTTTCTGTTTAGCGTAACACGCGCGCATGAGAAAAAACATTCCGCATTTAACATATTTTCAACAAATGTCCGCATTTATTAATTTTTCCTGCTCATGCAATATTTTGCCAAACCACTCATATCAAGAGTATACGAAGCACAGCTGAAACAAATATTTGATCGACAGAAGCCATGTATTTCTCAACTTGCCCCGTTCAAATCGATCTTGGAAACATTGGATGTATACGTTCCAATTGTTGTTAATAATATGGTGAGGTTTGATTATCAGCAATCGATGTATAATCTTATGAAGCCGGTTCGAGAAATTGATTTTCCCAAGATCAGCGGTGATTATGCCTTCAACCTTTTATGGAAAAGTAAGAATGGTGACTGTGTGTATATTGGTATTTCATTTGTAGTTTATATTATATTTGTTCTTCCGGAGTACACCGGCGATAATGCGATCGTACCTGTGCGTGTAACCGTCACCACTTGCCATGTATCCTTGAGGAGCCGCGCAGTAGCGGTATCTTCCAAACTCTGTGATGAAAGTTAGAAGATGACGATCCTCCTGCCTGACGGGAACGGAGTGGTATCCCACCACACGTCTTGGACACCTATTAGGTTTCCGAACCTTGATTGCACGATGACACCATGTTGTTGGGGTGTTTGGCTCCAACTTCTCAATGACTCCCAGTGAGACGTCTGCATCTAGCTGTCTTTTGATCTCCCCTTGCCAGTGAATAGGGATAGGGGTCGGAGTTTGAACAACTGAAGGCGGTCCATCTGGGTCAATGCGAATACTGATCGGAGGACCAGACATCATGGGAAGAGTCTGATGTGGGCACTTGTTGAATGTGGATGCTGCGGCGTATCTATCAAGAAGCCAATCTTTCACTTTATCGACATTTTCATCAACTGCATCAAAAGGTAATATATTGCGGCGGGTTAGCAGGTTGAGGAGCATGCAGATATGGAATCAGTCAAGTCCTTTTGTGTAGCATTCTTCACTCTGCGCATCAAGAGAGGGCTAAAGCAACCGTTTTTTGGCCAGGGATCACTGACGCTATTCAAAAACGTTGCGAACAGTGTGCTACATGCTGGCGTATTGCTCCGAGTCAACAACACCACGCTCCTGCTGAACCTTTCGTACCAACCTCCCCATTCCAAGCAATTGCGACTGATTATTGCAAACAGGGGGGATACCACTATTTAATCACAGTCGATCGCTTCAGCAACTGGCCCGAAGTCTCGTTGGTCAAGCCACGATCATCCACTGCACGAGCTTCTGGACTCATTCGTGCGCTTAAACGAAACTTTGCGACATTCGAAGTCCCTGAACAGCTAAGCAGTGACGGTGGTCCAGAATTCGTCTCAAAAGAAACCAACACTTTTCTTCAACGCTGGTGTGTCGCCCATCGATTATCTTCTATCTACAATCCAAGATCGAACGGTTGCGCTGAAGTGGCTGTCAAATCAATGAAACGGCTGCTTTTAGATAACATTTAAACTGAATAATGAAACTGATACTGAATCCTTCACCCGCGCCATCTTACAATTCAGATCCTCATAACGGACTCATAATCTCCTGCGGAAGTGTTCTTTGGACGACCTGTCACAGATACATACTCAAACATTCCTAGTCACTGAGTATGTAAGCTCAAACATGCGCAAATATGCTTTTATTGTTCAATATGTTAATAAATGTTTGAGCTAGAACGAAAGAAAAAGAACAAATATAATATAAACTACAAATGGAAATACCAATATACATTCGATATATGTTCCACAGTGACGAAAGATGCAATGAAGAAAATACCAATATCGTCGTGTCCTTGCGTGAAAAACAGAAGCTGTATCATAGTCGAGCGACGAGAAGAACAGTTCGAAACACATTGTACAGGATTGGCATAAAGTAGTCACAGTAAGCTGAGTACTTGCTTCGCACTCTTCTTGGTGATGCGACGGCCCCAAATGATGAAAATCGAAAGCATATCTTGCAGCGCCTGAATCAGTATGTTAGTTTGAGTGAGGATGTAATCTGTGATTTACGAGAAAACAATGGACGCATCCCCAAATATGATAAATTCTGGGAAATTGTTGACACTTACATCCAAGATAAGACGGC
This sequence comes from Candelabrum cocksii, assembly GCA_963930725.1. Lineage (NCBI taxonomy): Eukaryota > Metazoa > Cnidaria > Hydrozoa > Anthoathecata > Candelabridae > Candelabrum > Candelabrum cocksii. The sequence goes on along the minus strand of OZ005667.1, from coordinate 10,738,729 downwards.
AGTTAATGATCGCAGACATTGTTCAGAAATAAATGAGGAAGTTGTTGTATCAATGGCAATTGCTACAAGTTATGCAGATATGTATCGACAGTGTGCAAAGATTGAATCAGAGAAGAACCCTCCGGTTGAAGTTCCATATGAAAAATAGTTTTTGCTTCAGTTTTGGCCCTCTTCTAAGACACTATCTACTATGACATCATACACAGGTCGATTCAAAGTCAAACGGATGGTTCAAGCCCGTCTTCTAGACAAGAATAATCCAGATTCCCATTGCAAATGCTGTGTACTCTTTTATGAAAGAAAGAGCGGTGAAAAACGCAGAATTCACTATAATTGGTTAGCGTTGACGCCAAGTTTAAGATCAGTGTCGGGGAACCTGACTTTCCGATTGCTGCCGTTAGTCGTGGAAAGCTGTTATTGACGGAAAAAATCAAACTGTTAAAGTGGGTGATCCTGATGGCACTTTGATTCATACAATTCCAAACTTGAGCGATAACGATGGTGATGTGGAATGCAACAAACAATCGGTCGGTGCGTGGTATACTGGAAACGTCTTCTACAGTGTTAAAGATACGGTCACCGAAGGTAGTTTGGCAAAGAGAGGAGTTACAAGTCAAGCACTTGAATCACATTTTCAGAGCGCAATTCCATGCATGTATTTGTATACTGGTGGAGCGGGAGATCGTAAAAATATGAACTTTAAAGTACACAAGGCTTTGAAGTCGTTATTTTTAAAGCATGATCTCGATGAAGTCGTTGCAGCAAGACCAGCAGCAGGATACTCTTATAGAAATCCGATTGAGAGATACCACTATAGCACAAATCTTGGAATTCAATCCTTTGGTATGATAAGGACAAGACAAGATCCTGATTTTGAACGTTTGATGAAAAAATGTGACGGAAATGCCGACGTTGAAAACAATGTGAAATGAACGAAACCTTTAAAATAGGATCTTTGGAATGAAATCGCGAATCAAGAGAACTTATCGAAAATGTCCTTGAACACTTATCTTTAAAAGACATTCCCTTCACCATCCTTCCAGACGAGGAAGATTTAGAACGCGTGCACAATCAAATTGATGAAAGATTTGCAGGCATGAATACGTTTGCTGAGAGCAAAAACATCCCAAATATGCCCGAGTTCTATGAAAAACATTGTGTGTTCACGCACATACTTCGTTCAAATCAAAAAATGCAACGACGAAGATTGCAAGTTCCATAAACGGTTTCGCGGCAACACAGAAAAATCGATATTTTTCCAGACCCAGTTCCTCACCAGGTTGATGGTGTACTTCATTATCAACCTGGCAGGATGCAGAGGAGAAGTTTCTTCCTTCAACCCTTGAAGACGTCGAGAAAGGACCCCACATTCCTTTTTTCCTCCAACGGTCAGATAGCAAAGAATGTTGGATTTGTTGTTAAATGTGAAGAGTGTAATAAATCCCGCTTGTTATATTCAAAACACAAACTGAAAGCTGATGATACAAAAAGTGCAAAGAAAATGTTGTCAAAGGTTTCATATATATGTGGCTCAGTGCTGTCCGAATATCTAGGGACAGGAAATGACTAAGATGAGAAATATCTGAAAACGATTTTTGTAAGGGAAAATAATTCATACTCTAGCAAAATCGAACTACCGCACTACACTGTTGACGTCTTCCCGAAGATATGTAGTTACTGTGGGACACCTGGCACTAGTCGAACCTTGGGGAACTCAGAAATAATAATAAATCACGCATTTAGCATTTAGATTTTGGCTTTGTTACGCTAAACAGAAAATTAATTTACCATGGCCTAAATGTGGAACACAAGCGGTGCGTTTTAGGCAATTTGTGTACCTACGCAAATATTGCCCCGAGATATTGGCACCCACTAAAATTGCCTGGACTCCAGACGCTGTAGGAGGACCCAGAACACAGGACTCTATAGAAGAACCCAAATTGAAAGTGAATGAATCATCACAAAGGTGAGTAATAATGTGGACTTCTTCCTTTTTTAACACATTAATAAATTTCCTGACATGCTGAAATTTGATTTGGGGAAATTTTTTCGCATCAGCATTAAAATAATTTCGAATTTCTTGACACAATGTGAGAAAACTATTAACCACGTCATTTGGTAGGACAAAAGTTAGAGCACAAATCATTCTCAGATGCAAAGGAAAAATGTGGTCGGTATTGTATTGTACTTGAAAACCTAAATTCTGGATGTGTTTCCACACGTTCGAACATAAATGTTTAAAGCAACCTTTTATTTCAATTTGAGGTCGGGTGTTGAAAACAGCGTTAATTGCAGATTTTCAAAATCGACTTGTCTGGACCATTTCCATTTATCATGTTAAAAATCTCGCGGAAAAACCTTGTGTACTTGTCCGTCTTGTTAGGGAAAAGTGCAAACATACATGAAAAATACGGCCACTTTGTTCTGCATGAAGGTTCCATCAGCAAACCAATGATCAGAGATCGAAAGAAACTGAATAGCCTGTTGCGATGAAAGTATCAATATCCTTTCCGGATCTCCAACGCCACTGTCATGCAATAAAAATTGGGAAAGAGCAGATATTGCGGCGAGATTCATTGGCTGATGTGATATATTTCGTTCTTGGCGTGCAGCTCGTATATTCCTATAAATATATATTCCTGCACAGCTGCACTTTCTGTTACTCCGCCAAGTTCCGCAGCTAAAATCAGACGACTTGGATCGTTTGATGCTTCCGCCCTTCGTTTGATTCCTACTTTAACTTTTGGAACTTCGCAACTTACTTGTGGTGGAGCATGCGGGTGCTCATTAATTTGTTCGACAAATTTATTTGTGATTGTTAATCTTACTTTGACTTTGACCCTTTCTTCTATCAACGCATACACATGATGTTAAGTCATGACTTAATGAATGAATTTGCAAGGTTTATTTGGAATACATAAATGAAACCGTTTTTCAACAATTTCCGGCACCCTTTTCGGTTGTTGTGAACGTCATTTCTAATTATATTTAACTGATGCACACGTCTATATAAAGGTTCCTGCATTCAGCCAGACACGTGCTAGACAAATCAATTGTTTTATTTTGACACAATTATTTGCCTTTTTCTTCTTTTTGTACATGATTTTTTATACCATTCGCTTTCCTCTTTCTTTTATGTGCCTTCATGAAAACGAATTTGTTGGTGGCATGGCTTAGCTACTTACTTAAGCTTAATTCACATGCATGTAAAATATTTCACGTTAACGAATTCTGCGGAGATGTCAGGGATAGATGATAAAAATAAAAATTAATTTGGTTGAAAACAATAAACCTCGAGTGGCTTGTAGCCTGGGATCCGTATTGTCTTATGTCGGATTAGATTTAAACACAGACTAGACATTTCCAACATTTTCATTCCTCAGAAAATTTCCGTTAATGGAAACCAGTCTTAAGGAATCAATTCACGTTAATTTTTTTCTGTTAAAAGGAGTATTTCACTATTTTCACTGTTACGTTTTTAATTTTTAACATCTCGTTATGGAAACATCATCTCCGTCATTTTTAGTACAGTCTGTTCTATATTGACAACTCTTGTGTGTAAATTGCAGCAGATACTTGAAATGCGCAAATACACTTGGAAGTATGTCAATACTTGGTTGAAAAATGTACTTGAAATTTTCTTAAAATAGGAATCAATGATAGCCTATAAACACTTGAAAATACTTGAATTTTAAAACTTGTTGCAGGACTGTAACTGGATGATATAATTCTTGCGTATGGTTGCTGTGATTGGCAATCAAACTGAAATTAATTGAACCAGATCACTGTCCGCAATGTTGATATTGCAGTCGTTTTTACATACTTTTGGCACTGTTTTTTTTTTAATTCTTTTTTGCGTTATTTGATTTTAAGCTAATATTAACATTAGCATGTTTAGGAATACTTCGAAAAGCTTATCATGAATACTTGAAACTAATGTTTGAAACAACAACGTTCTTGAAAGCATACTTGAATTTTCACTTCAAAGTCTGTTGGTCACCCTTACTTAAAAAAATACGCATTAATAGTAGTAGTTGTACTTTGTAGTTTGCAGGGACAAAAACAGCATCTGAAATGTGTGAGGGGCATGACAAAAAAGGGGCACATGACCACGCCCATAATTTGAATTAGGATAAAAAGTGTCGTTTTCTATTTTTCCCCGTCTTTTAAATAAAAGCATTCAAATTTATACGTGTTTTCTAGTGAAATATGTCACGTTTCCTGGCTGGAAACCTAGGGTAGGTAGGTTCATGCAGATAATTCCCGGTTCCTACGTCATTGTTTGTTTGTGCACGTTCCTGTTCGTTTCCACTAATAATATTTTCACAGACAGTATTCCTTTTAATAGACAGACAGATTACTATGTTTACAGATAGTATTGTCTATTTCCGACAAATGAATGAAGTAAACCTACATTTGCACACTTAGGTTGTTCGTTTATTATTCTAGATGTGTTATAATACTATTTAGATCTATAGAATCAATGAAGCATAACCTCGTTTCGCTAATATATGCTTCTTGTTTGAAACTTTGAAAGACTTCAGGTTACTCACATTTGGCTTTTTAAAAGTATTTCTGGTGGAAAGATCCTCTAGACAAGATAAAATTCTGATTTCTCTTTTTTCTGCTTGAAACGGATTCATAATTACAAGCTGTATTTCTCATAGTCCTAAGAGTTTTCAAATATTCTAAGCAACGTATTATTTCCTATTAAAAAAATCTGCTTTGCGAAGACTTATAATGAACAAATATCATCGATTTATCTTTCACATTATACATTCAACTTTGTTTTCATATAATTTTGGTTGAAATAAACAAAGGTGTAAGCAGCACTAAGGTTGAAACGCGAATAAACGTGTATTTGAAACTATTTTAACTTGCGAGAGTTTTATAAGAAACTAAGCAAAAGCCCTAGTAGTTGTAGTTTCTAAATTTTGAGCAGTGGTGCAAATGAACCACCCTTTCAAGCCAAGTCAAGTCAAAAACTTGAAATTGTGTTTTTTCAATGTTATAAGTGTATGTTTCACTCACGTTTTTATTCTACACACGTAACTGACAATGAACTATCTGCTTGCAGATCACGATAGAAAGCAGTAGAACCAAGAAAAAATAGCTAGCTAGGAACAGTATTGCATGTTCTTATACGTACGACGTAGCTAGCTATTACAGTATTAGCTACTTCTTGATCGCGTTGCAATTATAATTTGAGGGATATTCCCTTGTATTGAGAGGGATTCACCTAGGAAGTGGTCAAAGACACACCAAAAAGGACGTGGCCAAAAACATTTCGCGCGCGCCTGTTGTAGCGTTCGCGGTCCAACATTAGGTACTCCCCTTTATTATTTTCTGCATCCGCCCCAGTTGAGGGAGGTTAAGTATCAAAATTTTCTTAAATAGTTTCTTAAATCATAAAATTGGTTGGTTGGTCTTAGCTAAAAATTGGTTGCTTATAACTCGTTCTTGAGATATGTGAAGTGGTTTGTTTTGTGTTCCTGTGAACTGAGCAACGAGATGACGTCTCCCTTTTGTGAAAAGAAAGACAAACAATTTCACTTGACTACCTCAAACCTTAACTACGTAAGGGTGTGTTGCATCGGGAAGGAAATCAGCCAATAAAAAAAACATTGTTGAAAAACACTCAATTATTACACATTCAATAATAGCTTTTTTACATGCACTAAAGTCTGTGTTTACACAAACGGTTTGACACTTACATACAAGGTATCAAGGTCAATAAGATTTACACTCACAATAGAAGGACAAATTGGCTCTTACTATTTTTTTTAAAAAAAAAACAATAAAAAACCAAAATATTAGCATGTATCGAGAATATCAGAAATACAAAGAAATAAATCTTTCGTAAATGAAAACGAAAATGGTAACAAATTCAATCAAAGTGTGATATGGTGTAGAATGACCTTAAGGGTTAAAGCTCTTCAACACAATCAAATAAAAAATATTTAGAAATACATGAAATAAAAACAGCAATAAAAACGTTTAGAATGCATATTTAAAAAGTAATGTACATTAAAAAGAAATTAAAAAACATGTTGAGTTAATCAGTGATATCACCAGTGACAATACTTATGGTGCGAATCCCCAAAGCGAACGGACCTTCAACAAAATCTGGACTTTCCTTCCCATCAACAGTGATTCGACTGATCATCACTCCCATGCAATCCACCTTCTCCGTGTCCACTTTCCCTGGACCCGTAAGAATGTGACCAAACATGTTCGGCCAGAAGCTGAGAATATCCAAGTAAAACAACTGAAAATCATCGTTGGGCTCCACAACAAATTCTGATTGCCAGTTGAAAGATTTCAAGTGGGATTCATTTGCCAACTGAAACTTGTATCTAGATTAGAGATCAGACATGAATTACATATAACAAATATCCAACCATATATATAGATGATAAGATACTACCTTTTGTTTGTTGCCTCTAGATTTCTCGCTTCAATGATGATTCCTTTCATACCACATAAGCTTTGAGTCAGGACTGTTTTGTCAGTAGGTACGATACGAACACTGGCAAATCCACCGCGGTTATATCGCGATAATGTTCCATTGAACTTCAATATCTGTTCACCCTGAACGCAAAAAAAACTCTCACAAATTGTGAGTCTCAACAACAATGACACACAAAACAATGGTCGCGAATGAAGAAATAAATTGTCAAAATTCTCACCTGCTTAAGCTCGGCAAAAGAATTGCTGCGGCCATTCATAATTTGATCATTCATGATGTGGAGAATGTACTGTTGCAGAGAGTCATTCTCTTGTCGAAAATCAAGCAATATATGACTTCTCTTTTGCATCTCAGGGGTGATGCCTTCAGTAGACTAAGAAACAACAAAAGAATAAGGAAATTTTTGAGCTGTTGATTGTTCCTACCATTCCAGAATCTTGACTCTGATAGACATCAGGGAGTCTGATTTCACTGTAGAGAAGCTCAAGACCTTGACGAGCTTTGCCAATGCATTCATCGATGTCCCTGCAGTTTTGCAACTCAGCCATAGTTTGGTCAATGGTTAGTCTACCGCTGGCTGACAATAGGTGCTTTGCTTCTTCATTCCCTTGAATGTTCTTCAGTGCAGAAACATATTTTTCCAGGCCACCTAGTTTATTACCAGAAGAAATAACCATAGAACCATCAGTAATGGCCTCTTTGACAAACAAATTCCATTCCGAGGGGTTATTGCTTTTTACGCTGTTGTAGTTATCAATGCAAGCATCATAGACAGAATCAAGGGTACGCCGCAAAAGCCAAGTACGGTTAATACACTCTGGTGTCTGTTCTGCCTCTTTTGTAGCCTTTTCCAAAATACCAATATGGTTGGTTGAAAACTCTGATCGCATATTATCACACAACACCGAATTGATTGTTTTCAGGTACAACCTGTATGCATTTTCGTACGCCCCTCGCTGCGTAAGAGTCGAGCCCAGTGTCTGCACAGCTCGAATTTTTGTCATAATCGTCAACAATGGGCGACTGGCAACGTAATCGCTGGGATTGTTCCTACAGCAGATAAAAGTTTGAAAAATCTACATTCAAAAATAAAGATTGAAAGAAATAAACATGAAATAATTTGAAAATGTGCGCACAAGACAAAATTTATTCCACAATTAACACACACACACATTATATATACTTTTCATAATTTATAAAGATTGTATATATATATTCAGTTTTATCGGGGAAATTTAAAATTTTTTGAAAATACATACATCATTTGGACCATCATTTTGAAGATGCAGTTTGTAGATTCAATCTTCTAACCTATATATATGTAATAAGTTTAAAATATCAGAACTGCAAATAACAAAATTGTAAATATGCAGTTTCTATTTTCAGAGTAAAAAGTGACAAAAATAAACATTTGTTATTGTTAATATACTTAAGTACTATAACATTATATATTATTAAGATATATATTAAGAAAACATAATATTAAATACTTTTTTAATTTAAATCGTTTAGGGAGTTGAAGTTAACATTTTTAGACATGCATCCCCTCAAGAAAACACAAAACTTCAGCAAAGTAACAATTTTTTAAAAAAGTACTTATTTAAGGTGAAACGGAAACATGACAGAATCATTTTAAAGAATTAAATATATATGTTATATATATATATACACAATTACTATCTAGCAGAATTGCTAATTAAATTAGTTATTTTAAAGGACAACAAACAGCAAATGCTTATTTCCCCTTGTAATATGAAAGACATAATATACCGCAGTAAACTGTTGTGACTACCACAAAATGAATTTATTATAAAAGCTTTCAGATAACTCCATTACAACGGTAGCGTTACAAAGTAGAATGAAATAAATAAAAATCCAAAACAAATGACAGTATTATATCTGCGGGAGATAATGCAGACCACAAAGTAAGGTTAAGCCAATGATATATATAATAACTAGATGCCGGACTCCCGCATATTTCCATGGGAATAAGTGAAGCCGAAAATGATTTGTTTACATTCTAATCCGCCATTAATGTATCGGGCAAAAAGCAGCGCATCGTAGTAGGAATCAGCTTAAAACAGATTATTTTCATAAGAACTCTCCTTATAAATTACTCCAAAAACATAGTAAATGTAGCTAGGAAATTAAAAACACAACACGGTAGCTGGAGACATCTTATTACCGACGATTTCTGTAAAAATAAAGATTCCATTAATTATTTTACATAATATATAGCTATGAAATAACATTATATATACTTATAAACTAAAAAACCACAACAAATACTGAAAATATGAACTAATGAACAGATCTCAGAATTAACTTTGACTCATTTCATAGTTCTTTGCTAAGTTGAACCTCGTTTTTCTTACATATATATATTTATATACTGTATATACACACATATAATACCTCATAAAAGAAAACAAACAGTTGGTCATAAACCTTTAAACAGCAAAAGTTTGTTGGTCTGTTGCCTGAGCCCAATTTTCGATTTTCTCAAAACTTTAATAGTATAATCTTGGGCATACCTTTATTATATATATATATATATCATTGGGTTAAGCTGTCTGTATTATATTCATCTCGCATCGTGCAGCACACCACGCCAAAATTTGGTTAGCAATTTATAACATAGACCAAAAGTACAAACATTATTGAAAAATAAATATGCTAATTATGCGAAATCGGTCCATCAGTAAATATAGCTAGCTTATAGCTTATTACCGTAGTACCTCTAATTTAGTGCGCCCTCTAATTAGTGCGGATAGGCTATTTTTCAAAAAATGAACAATATCTTTTCCTCTATTTATTAGTGTGGGTAAGTGTTAGGGAATTTTCGATTCTCTTCTAATTTAGTGCGGTAATGGTCAAAATTTCACGCAATTATAGTGCGGATTGAGATAAAAATGAAATTAGACTTTTAATATATAATATATTTTTACCGTTAGATTTTTAAGCTTTAAAATTGTGTTTTACAGGAAAATATTTCAAATAATTCGAATTCTGTTGGGTAAAATTTCTTTCGCGAAATAAGGAAAAGGTCGTTTAGAAAAACTATTACTATTGTATGTATAAGACAGGCCCACATCTATTTCTATATTGATTTGATACTGTCCACATAAAAATGAATAACAACGATCTATGCATAATTAGCATATTTATTTTTCAATAATGTTTGTACTTTTGGTTTATGTTATAAATTGCTAACCACCAAAATTTATGAATTTATGAAATTTACGACTGTTGGTGTTTTGCGCATGCGTATCCTACAGCGTGTGAGAAGTCACTGAAATACAGTTAAGTCGAATTGTTTTACAAACCCCTCCCTAATACTTACTTATAGAAATTGCTCGATAACTCGAACATTCGTTAACTCGAACCATTTTCGTGGTCCCGTTGGTGGTTTGATTTAACGGACATTCGCAACCAATAATTTCGGCAACTTTGTGTAGGAATTTGGCAATAAATATTACACTTACTCTTTCAAATAGAGTCCTAACCTATATTTTTCTCTTTCGGTCCTGTAACGTTTTAACTGAATTCCAAAATAAAACTTTGTGTTCGTGAGCCGAAATCGGCTTTGACAAAATACCGAGAACGGAATAAATAAAAACATCGCCCGCCATTATTTTAGGCGGTATTCTTTATTCATATTTGATTTACTCGTTTTTCTGCCAAAATGTCAATTTACCGCTAATTCGAACATGCAAGGAGCCAGAAGTTATAGACCGGTAGTCTAATTGAAAAAAAAACATTGTTTGCGGGAAAATTTTTTTAGAAAGCTGAAACTTGGCCCAAAGTTTCCTTATGGTATGAAGATCACAGGAAAAAAATGTCCCATTATTCCCAATGGGAGAACCCTCTTTTTCAGATTTTTTTTCAAAATGGCGCATGTGCAAATTTTTTTGTATTCGAATATAGACATATTATATACCATTTTATAGCATTTATTATGCTGAACAACATTTTATATCACACTAAGATCTAAAAATGTAAAATGAGCTTGCTATTTGTTTTGGGGGAAAATTCAAGAATCCGTTTTGGTCAAACTTGTATGTTCGAATACCTAAAAGTATACAATGGGTTTCGTATAAACAATAACAAATAAAAACTAGTCATACCAATGATAACAAAATAGCAAGAAATACAACAAAACAAGTCCAACATACAATAACTTCCTCTCGGTTTTCCCTTCAAATATCCAAGAGTCCAATGTTTTGTTGTCTGTTTATGAAAGGTGCGCCATCTTTATTTACAAAAACAATACTTTTCCATCCGTGCGCCTGCGCGTTTGCGTGCAAGATAAACTGTAGTTTACGGACAGAAAGGAAACAGGATTTGCGAAAAATCGGCGGCCGAAAAACGTAGTTTGTTACACTCCGGCCCCGCATACAAAGTTCAAGCATGCTGCTCTTCTACCGGTATGAGAACTATGAGTCGCTGGACCGGTCTTTCGATGTTCGTGTATTGTTTTCCAGTGTACGTTTTTCCGTCAGGGTTGTTTTTGTACGATACGACGACACGACGTATTCTGCCATTATCACTTGGGATAACACTCGTAACGACTCCCATCTTCCACTCACCCCTGACTGTGTTGGCGTCTTGTATGAGTACTACGTCATTCACGCATACATTTCTTTTTTCGACATGCCATTTCTTTTGAATCACAAGTGAAGGAAATACGTCTCGAGACCATCGCTTCCAAAAGGACTCCACTACTGATTGTATAAAGTCCAGTCGATACCGCTGACTAGCTCTTTCCTGAAACACTCCCTGAGGAATCACATTTGAAGAGCGCCCCAATAGAAGATCGTTGGGGCAGAGGAAGGAATTGATTGATAATCTGAGCTGCCTCAAACATGACAGTTTGTAGTTCGCTAAAACTTAAAACTTGATTTCTAACTGTGACAGTAAGGACGCGTTTGGTTGTCTTGATCAAAGACTCGACAGCGCCGTTGTACCAGGGTGCGTCAGCTGGTGAGAAAATCCATTCCGTTTGGAAATTTATCCCGTAGCGAGAAAGAGTATCCCAGTCAAAACCTTAAACGGTGGTTTTTAGTTGTAGATTTGCTGCCACAAGTTGTGTGCCATTGTCGCTGAATATCTTCCTTGGCCAACCTCTAAGTGAAGCGAATCTTCTGAGAACTTGAAGAAAGGCGTCAGTTGAATAATCTTTACTAACATCAATGTAGACTGCTCTAGCAACGAGGCATGTCAGAATGACACCAAAGCATTTTCCTAAAGTCCGCTTCTGAACTTCTCCTTTAATTTCGAATGGTCCAAAGATGTCAACCCCAACTGTCAAAAACGGCGGCGACGGTTTAAGTCGTTCGGAAGGAAGAGGCGCCATAACTTGTGTCGCAAGTTGTTTCAATTTCCTTCGACATGTAACACACTTTGAGACGATTGATTTTACAAGAGTTCGAATTCCGATAATCCAGTAAGTTGACCTTATTTTAGCGATCGTTGAAGATATTCCTGGGTGACCTGCTTTAGTGTATTTCTGTAGTGCAATCAGGTAGCTTAACCTATGTTTGTTTGGCAATAGTATAAATCCATCTTTGTTCCACGTATCGATCAACCATTTCTCTGCCCTTCCACCGACTACGATGATTTCATTTTTGATTTGTGGTCGAAGCTGGATAAACTTCTCGTCTTTTAGGTCCTTCATCATCGAGGATTGAACGGCTTTGATCCAAAAGTCGACTGCATTTTGTCTACTCTGTACGGTTACCTTGCAAGTGCGTTCAATTTCTTCTCCATCTCTTCTGCGGTATTTGTCGTATATTTTTAGTATTCTCGCTGTTACATTGATAAGTTTTTCAAAGTCACCATATCTCTCGAGATCGAATCGGTTATAAAGGTTTTCTTTTGCTGCAATTACTGCATTCACGACAGCTGACTTGTTTCTTTCAGGTAGATCGATAATGTTAGTACTCCTTGTGATTGGCCAGTTTTCTTCTTCTTCTTTTAGGAATTCTGGTCTAAGCTGCCATGTGCTGTGTTGATTTATTTCTGCTGGCGTTCTCCCTCTGGTAATCCAATTGGCGATGTTGTCTTTTCCCCTTATCCAGTACCAGTCTTCAGGCTTTGTAGTTTCGTGAATCTCTCCAATGCGGTTTGCAGCAAATGTGTTATAACCGTAACTTGATTTTTCGATCATAGCCTTTACGATTTCGCTGTCAACGATTTGAAAGACTTTTCCAAACCTCAAGCGCGTCTCACTTTTAATGAAGCGTCGTAACCTCGTGTTCAGCACGGCTCCCACCAATTCAAGACGAACAATATCGATTATCTTTAGCGATGCAATTCGATTCTTCGCAGCCATCAAACGAACTTGGTATGATCCGTCGTTTAGTTTCCAACGAATGTATGCTGCTGCTCCATACGCTTCCTTTGATGCGTCAGAAAAGATTAAGAGGTACGGTTCTTCTGTTGATGCATTTTCGGGTTGCATAGATCTTGGAAACGATATGTCTTTAAGCATCCCGATATCACAAAGAAATGCTTTCCATTCGACGTGAAGCACTTCAGGGATGGCGTCATCCCAGTCGATTTCCTTTTCTGCAGACCAGATCTTTCTTATAAGTATCTTTACCTTTACGGTAAAGGGTGAAAGTAGTCCGAGTGGGTCGTATATACCATTCACCTTCGCAAGTATCTCCCTCTTTGTTGTTTTCATCTTGTCATCGAGATCTTGTACCTTCTTCGAAGTCCCAGTGAAAATGATTTCATCAGAATGCGTGTGCCATTCCATACCCAGAACTTTCTCAATTTCATCGTTTTGATCTGTGCTTATTGATAACCCGTCTTTTTTGAAGTTTTCACCGGAGACAAACCATTCTTTGATTCGGAAGCCTCCGTCGAGTAATATTTCATCTATCTCCTTCATTCTTGTGACAGCTTCTTTCTTTGTTGCAACGCTTTCGGGTATATCATCCATGTAACTGTTTGTGATGATTGTGTCACTTGCCAGCGGCATAGTATCCTTGTGCATCTCTGCTGTTTTCTTCAGTGCGATTATGGCTATAGATGCAGATGGCCGATCTCCCATATTTACAGCTTTCATTGCGTAAGTTGATGGTGCTTCGTTTTCTTTCATGTTTCTCCACAGGTATAAATGTGTCATCTGATCCTTTATTGGGATGTCGATTGAGTGAAACATTTTTTATATGTCGCCAATAAACGCCACACTGTTTTCTCGAAATCGTAGAAGTATACCAAGCAGGTTGTTTAGCATGTCTGGGCCTTTGGCGTAGTACTCGTTTAGAACATGACCATTGTAGTTAGCACTGCTGTTGAAGACAATTCTACACGGTGTACTCTTTGACTCAGGCTTTAGCACAGCATGGTGTGAGATGTAATGTATTGGTCCTTTGTAGTTTTGAAGCTCACTTTCTAGTACTTTACGGCTGACATTTCGTTCGACCATATCCTGAATCTGACGATTGTATGTCTCAGCTAACTTCAGATTCTTCTTAAGGCGCTTTTCCAGTCCTCGCAGTCTTGCATAAGCTGCACTTTTGTTGTCAGGAAGTTCATTAGGATCTTTGATCCAAGGGTAGGCTGCCTCCCATTTTTTCTCTTCGATGTTGTATTTCAAGTTTTCCTCGATAAGTTTATATTCTTGTTTTTCTTTTAGTGTCATGTTCTTTCCTCCTGGGTGACATTGTCCACATTTGCACGATCCACACATTGGCTTGCACTCTACTCTTAGTTTTTCCATTTTGTAGAAGTTATCGACTCTTGTTGACGAATGGAGGACCGTTGCATCGTGAATAAGCTTGCAGGTACTTTCTTGGATGACCGGATGGGATCCACCAATAATTTGTCCAAATTTGTTTGCCAGTAGCAGCAAGTTTTTAACGGCAAAAATGCGTACTGGATGTAGCGATGCGTAGTTGAAGCCTATCAGGCAATGAATCTTTTGATTTCTTGGTCAATCAACTTTATTCTTCAGGCCGAGTACGTTATGAATGTGTTCCAAATTCACTTCTTTGATATCTGTCGAGATGCTATCGAGTGCAAAGACTTCAATAACGGTAAGATCTCCACCAGGCTGTTCAAGATATAGCTTGTATCGTTTTGATTCGATTGTGGTTCTTTCTCCCCCGACCTTAACTATTTGTAGTATTACGCGTTTTCCAGTTAACTTCATTTTTTCGTCTTTTCGAACGTCATAAAGGACATTGTGCTACCGCTGTCCCAAAGGAGATTGATGACATTCTTCGTGCCGTACTGTGAGCCAGCTTGTACCTTTTGCAACTGCAGAAGTGTGTTAGAACTACCAGCAGCGTAGGCGTTACCATGTAGAGCAATACCGGCTATATGACAGGCATGAAGCAGACGATTGTGCTTTAAAGTGCAACCATCTTGTCGGCAGGTGAAACTTCGTTTACAGTTTTCCACCTGATGGTTGTTCTCGAGGCACGAGATGTAAGCCTTGTTTTTCTTGACAAGTTCTGCCTTTTCTTCTGCAGATTTACCTTGGAACAGTCTGCACTTCCAAATCGGATGTTCAACAGCGCTTGTGTGTTCCATCCAACATGTGGATCTTTTCGATGTGTATGTATGGTTGGACAAACCTGTAGATATTTCATTTTCTACAGCTCGCATTCCGGAATGTCTGTATTCAATATGTTCACGGATTTTTAGTAGTAAATCCAACAGGTGGGTGAATTAGTCGGCATTAATTTTTTCTCGTTCGTCTCCAGTGACAATTTTCAACCACTCTTCTGTGATACAGGTGAGAGCTTCTCCTCAATCATGGAAACTATCGTCGAGTTTTTTATCTCTGCTTCCATGTTTAACCTTTTTAAATCACGATGAGCCTTTTCTAACATGTTTATCATGTTTACAGTGCTGTTGTGGTCGACGGTTATGCGAATGCTTTTGATCTGCGACATAATTGCTTCTACTTGCTTGCCGGAATCACCGTATTTCTTGTCCAGCCGGTCCCAAATTTCATTAATGTCCTCGAGATCGTCGACATCCCCTTTCACTTTTTCGCCAAGAAAGAATTTCAAGGCATAGCTTTGGTGTTCTTCGGCATACATATTTTGAAAGTATTTTGTAAAGTCACTTTTAAACTTCGGGTAATTGCGGATTGTTCCGTTGAATTCTTTAACCTTTAGTGGGTCCGCTTTAATGTATTTCCTTGCCTTTGAATTTGATGTGCACTGAGTTACAGTCTCGGGTTGACCGACGATAAGTCTCATTTCGTTCAGAAGCTTGTTATATTCTTCCAATATTTCGACGATCCATTTTGCTTCATCAGTAATATTTGCCGCCGGTGTCTTCATATATTCTTTAATATAGTCATCGTGGTAATTTTGGCAAACTTTCATAGTTTCCTCCAGGTCGTTTTTCGCCTCTTTGATTGTACTACTGAGATTAATATTTTCAGCGCTGTTTAACAGTGTACGAATTTGTGCCATTAATTTATCCAATTTGGTCTTCTCTAGGTCTCGCACATTCTTTTTAACCCGTATGAGACTTTCTTCGCAATGTTTATCCATTTGCTCTTCTATTTTGCAATATTGGTCGTTGAGATCTCCTAACCATGTTTCTTCAGTCCCCAAGTCATCTCCCTTGATATTGACATACTCGTCGTGTTTTTCTTGTAGATCTTCTCATGCTGCCGAAAATTCATTGAATCTTCTTTGAACTGTTTTTTCGGGGGCGTTAGAATCGAGCGATTTCTTTAAATTGTTTTTTACCCGCGTAAATTTAGCTTTAGCGGCAGTTCTGGCTTTTCTTGCGGATTCTTCGCTCATTGCCGTGCAGACGGACCGCGGCGTCAAGCCTAGTTTGTTTCCGTGAATTCTAGACTAGTTATAGTCTGTTTCCCGCAAAAAAGGCGACTTTGGAACTGTCTTTCGCCGTTGTTTATTTTGATTCTTTGCCAATTCCAGGTACAAAGTATCTTTTCAAGAAACGTAGTTTCCCCTTGTCTTTAACCACTTTAGGGTGTAAAATAGGTTCTTTTCAGCGTAAGAGAGATATTTTATGCGTTCAAAGTTGTGCTGTTGCGTTCGGTTGAGTGTTTTACGTGTTTTGCTTCCAAGGCTTCCAGATTTGTTTTTCATGTAGAGAAGTGTCTCTGTTCGAGTTCAAGGTTTCATCTCTCGCTGAATTGCAGTGTTGTACTGCACGATATGTTTGTAGATTGTATTCGAATGTTTTGGGGAAAAATTCAAGAATCCGTTTTGGTCAAACTTGTATGTTCGAATACCTAAAAGTATACAATGGGTTTCGTATAAACAATAACAAATAAAAACTAGTCATACCAATGATAATAAAATAGCAAGAAATACAACAAAACAAGTCCAACATACAATAACTTCCTCTCGGTTTTCCCTTCAAATATCCAAGAGTTCAATGTTTTGTTGTCTGTTTATGAAAGGTGCGCCATCTTTATTTAGAAAAACAATACTTTTCCATCCGTGCGCCTGCGCGTTTGCGTGCAAGATGAACTGTAGTTTACGGACGGAAAGGAAACAGGATTTGCGGCGGCCGAGAAACGTAGTTTGTTACACTATTTAACAAATAAATGGTCAATAATGTGAGTTTTCGTCAAAGAAAATTCACTAGAATGGAGTTTTTTTCGTTTTTATTAAGAACAAAACTGCGTAATTTTGTTTGGGTAGTTCCTTTTTATTTTATTTTGATTCAAAAATCAGAAAAGCAGTCAAATATGTTTCTGTGTTCATCGTCGTAATCTTGCGTAATGTTGTTAAGATATGTAAATAAGAAATCCAAGAATACTTTAATTTTTTTATAATCTATCAGAATTACTCATATTTTTTGTTGAAGAAAACTTGAAACTTGAAAATTTGGTAGAATATGTCCCACATGGAATCTTTGAAAATGGCTATTTCGCGCAAAAATTAGTGTACATTTTAAAATAATTTTTTTCTGAGTAGAGAATGCGTCCATATCTCCCTAAGGCATGTAAAAGTTATTAGGCCATATGGAAAGCTTTAAAGCACGGTTCCATGTATAATCCTACTTTGCAAATAGGACGTTCTCGGCAACGTTTCTGCGAGCATGTTTTGGCAAATTGTTGGCCTTGTTTTCTCTCATTAGCTGGAACGCTGCTCCTTTCCACGATCTTTCCCTCGGATAAACAATAGGGAGATTAAGAAACAAATCTACAACGGGAACGGCAACGGTGAAAATCGAAAACTAGACGTCTTGTGTTCCGGTTGACGTTTTCTTATAAAATAGTTAAGTTACAAAAACGACAACAACAAAAGAATTCTTGTTTGTTTATTTTTATACAAAAAACAAAATGTTATAGAAAGATGAAAAATAACGTTTTTTATTGTTCTATTACAATTAAAATCGCACGCAGAATGTAATTAATTCATCAGATGTAACAACAAACGTAAATTGTAATAGAAAACACAAACATTATTATTGTGGCTTCAAATAAATAAATCGACAAATTAGATAAATAAAACAAATTAATCAAAAATCTCACCAATTTTTTTCAACCATTGTATTTTCAAATCACACGTTTTAACAAAACGGCAATTTTTATGATTTGAAATTGTCGCAGCCTGTAAAAAACATGAACGTTGGGGTTTCCACTAAAAACGCATGCGCAGTTAGATTGTTTGCATCACGCGCGTTGCAGTCGCCGTCTCAGGTTTTATTTCTTAATCTCCTTAATCTGTTAGGCGACAACTCCGTAATGCGACGAGTGAAAGCTAAGAAATCCATTTTTTCATCAGGATTGACTAACTTGAATGCAGCACTTTTGAGTACATCAATAGTATTTATGTAATGTGGCCAGTACCATTTTTTACCATTTATCATCGATATACAAGGAAATTTTCTTTATGTTATCTTGTTACACTTAAATCAGTCGTTTATAAGTGACAATTCTATGTTCATTATCAAAAAGATCTTATCAATATTGTCACCTGACGAAAAAAGATTTGTGTCATCAGCGAATAAAATTGCGAAAGTGTTTTTAGAGACATTTGAAATATCGTTGATGTATAATAAGAATAGTAACGGTCCTAAAATAGAACCCTGAGGAACACCGCATAATACTGTTAGTTTGTTTGTTTGTTTATTATTGTAGCTGACGAATTGTTTTCTTTCTTGAAGATAATTCCTAATTATCCATGGATACCGTAGTATTTCAATTTACACAGAAGAATTTCGTGATCCACAGTATCGAAGGCCTTCGATAAGTCTACAAACACACCCAAAGTGAAACGTTTTCTGTCAAAGTTTAATAAAATATCTTCCGATAACTGTAGAACTGCATGTTCAACACTTACACGCTTTTGAAACCTAAATTGATTTTCGTTTAGCAAATTGTTGGTAGATAGGTGTTCATACAGGCGGTTGTAAATTATTCTCTCGAGTATTTTAGAAAATACAGGAAGAATGGATATAGGTCTATAATTCTGTGGGGATGATATATTTTTAGATTTATAAATAGGGATAACCTTTGCAATTTTTAATTCGGTGGGAAATATTCCAGTTGCTAGACTCAGTTGAAAGATATAGAAAAGGGGATCAAGTATTTCGTAGAACACATTTTTAACAACTTTAGGTAAGACATCATCGTGACCTGCTGCCTTATTCACTTTTAAAGAATTGAATGCAGTCAAAACTCCTCTATAGTTAACTTTTTTTTACAATCAATATATTTATTACATGTATCAAGAAAGTCTGTAACTACGGAATTTTTATTAGTAGATATTTCTGATGCAAGAGATGGACCAATATTTGTGAAGAAAGTGTTAAGGGAAGACGCTATTTCATCATCATCAAAGATCTCCTCACCGTCAACAACCATACGGTTTGGAAACTTTGAAACAAGATCACGTTTTCCAATAACTCCTTAATCACATTCCACGTTTTTTTTGCTGTCGTGTTTGCTCAAATCAAGCAGCTTTGAATTATTTTTTCTTTTTGTCATTTTCTTTAAGCTTTCAAATAAATTTTTATAATTCTTATGTTTAATTTTGTTAGAAAAGGTTCGATGCTTTAAGAATTTGTTGTACAATCGTTGTTTTTTCTTTGATGACTTTATTAAGCCCTTGGTCATCCATAGGTTTAAAAGACTTTTTGTTTTTACGTGATATTCAGTGAGGGGGAACAACTTGTTATACTCTGTAAGAAAGAGGTCTATAAATATATTATACGACGTGCTTGGATTATTTGACGAATAAACATTTTCCCAGTTTACTGTTTTCAAAGATTCCTTAAACAAGACTATGTTATCGTAACAGATGTTCCTTTTGAAAACTTTTGTTTTTCTGGCTTTTTTTTTTTTCTTTATTACTTAAGTTGATTGCACAGTAAACCGCAAAATGGTCAGAAACGTCACATTTAATTACACCAGAGTTTATTTTCGGAATAATATTAGTGTTGCAAAATATGTTGTCTATCAAAGTGGCAGATGCTCTTGTTACCCGCGTGGGGCGATTAATAGTTGGCGACATTGCATTTTGAATGAAGGTGTTTAGGAATGTGGTAGTAATTGCGTCGTTACGTAGGATATTAAGGTTAAAGTCGCCAAGAAGGAAAATGTTGCTGGAGGCGATTTTTTGCGTGAAAATGTTATCGATGAATGAAAGAAAGGGTTTTAGAGATTGACTGGGTGATCTGTAGACCGAACATATAAAAATGTTTTTACGAGCCGGGAAAATAACTTCTAAAGTGTAAAATTCGAAGAACACATTGCTTTGTGATATATCGTACCGGATTTTATAAGATAATTTGTTAAGGATAAACACACATATACCTCCCCCAGATTTGTGTTTTCTTGGAAAAGAGAGAAGTGTATAATCCTTTAGATAAAATTTTGAGTCATTTGAAGTGTCAGTATTGCACCAAGCCTCGGTCAAACACATTACGCTAAACTTATGATGGCAATTTGATAACAATTCTTTGAAATTTTCAAAATTTTTATAGATGGATCTAATGTTTAAGTGTAAGATCGCGAATTGCGAGCTTAAATTTGGTATAGAATGAACTTCATGATAATTACAACTTATATGTTCATTCACTGAGTTCAGCTCGTTACAGTTTATGAAGAAATTAAAAGATTTTTGCTGGTTAAATTTCAACGTTTCAAAACTAGTGGTTTCCATTTTTAAAAAAGAAAATATACTTTTGCTGTAATTAAATAAGTCATGTCTATTTATTAGCTTGACTTACTTCTTTCTTGTTTAACCAATTTGGCGGAGGTTTCGTGATCAGCTTGTTGTAACGCACAACCGCAAAATGACCACCGTCGCGTAATCTTTTCTTGGTGATTTCTAGTTTGCTCCGCTTCTGTGTTGTTTCAGAAAAGTCTTGGTTTATAAAGATTTTAGTCTTCGATCCAAGTCGCTCTTCTCTCGCTTTCTTGATAATTTTCTCTCTCGTTTCTCTAATTTTCTATTTCGCTATTATTGTTCTAGGCCGCCCGTCACTCCGATTTTCCAGATTTCCCACTCAATGCGCTCGTCCAATGGCAAACTCGTCAAACTTTATGTTAAGCTTATTTTGTAGAACATTCTTAACTTTCATTTCGCTCTTCTCCCAAGATTCATTTTTATTTTCAACAATTCCGTCAAACCTTAAATTGTTTCATCTGCTTCTGTCTTCTAAATACGTTATTTTTTGTTTAAGATCTTTCACTTGTGCTTGCGGATCGTATAATTCTGTGATCTTGTGTTTAACTTGTCTTGAACAAGTCTCTTCTATGAAGTTTATCGATTCTTTTAGCTCCCGTACGTCCTTGACTACTTCCTCTATTTTTTTGTCTTGTCTATCGACTATCATGTTGATAAAATCCATCATTGTACTTTGGTTAACTTAATAATTTCCTTGATTTGCTCGATGTTGAATAAATTTTTGTTCGTCATTGCAACAAAACACGCCCGCTCTCGTTAACGTTCGAAATTCGAAAAAAAAAAGAAAAAAAAAAGAAAAGAAGAACCTTTGAGATTTACCACAGTTTACAGGCGCCGGCGTAACTGAGAATTTTGTTACTGTATACGAACAAAAGGCTATTATTAGTTTATCAAAATTTGGATGATTTCTGTCCAGTGTCACATATCATTTGTGACAATTTTCTGGCATTCAGTTATAATGTCAACATGACGTCATCAAGTACTGCAAATATATTTCACACATTTCTGCACAATTTATGGTATAAACCAGCCCGTTTACACATGCACAATGTATGGTGGTCATTATTCACATAACGCGAATGTAATATGTTATATGGCGAAGTGTCACATCAGAAATGATTTCTTATAACACACATCATTTCTTAGAAACTTATAACCATGAATTTTATATTTTTTATTGAAAATTTAAACTTACTGCCATTTGTCATTTCTGTTTGAAACAAAAATAAAAAAATTGCTCAAATTTGGGGCATTGTGGGACCAAAAATGGGTCAATATGAAAAAATCAAATTTTGAAAATTTTTTCACAAATCGTATATATATTTAGAAGTGTATGACCATATAAAAACAAAAACCAGCAAATTTCGTTGAAAATAATGGTTGAAATAGCACCTAGATATGTATACTCGACTAATATGGGTTAAAGAAACATTTTTAAACGTATTTTATGAAAGCGAGAGGTTTTCAGGAGAAACAAGTAAGGAATAAGAAAACAGACACACAATTGTGGCCATCTTTTGTTTTGTTACTACGCGTTATTTTTTCTTTCAAACTCAAAAAACAATACTACGTTATATATCATCGAGTATATCAAAAATGTTGCTAAGACCACCGTCAACTGCCACCCATTCACCATCAGCATCAGTATCCTCGCATACCTTGGGGATACAAAGAACGGATCAAAACCACTACGTTTACAGGGATGACAGCATCTCTTCTCCTTCGTCACTTAGTGGTTCTGCTTCGTCACTCATATTTTAGTTTTGTGTATATATTCATGAAAACTCATCTTCTAATGTTGCAGGTTTACAATTAAATTCTTTTGAAATGACATTGCCATCTAGGCAAGGTCTTGCATTGTGTAACAAGGCACATGTTAGAAAGATCGAGTCTAAAGACTATTAAAGTACTTAAAATCACTCAGCTATTTCATTTCCTTGCACTTCGCTTTAGTGGAGCCTAAATGCCACTTCCTCAACCCGTTTACCATTGCTTTTCTAAAAGTATAAAGATAAAGCAATTTATGATAAAGAACTCCCCCCCCCCCCCCCCCCTCCCTTCCGGGTGGTACTTGGCTCCACAACCACCTGGTCTATTATTATCAATATTATTATAATAGATATAATGTATAGACAAAATATGAATGCCTTTTGAAGTTTCCTCAAGTCCAAGAACAAATTAATACTCACACCATTAAAGACAGTAATAAGTATTGTAAAATGCGCAATAGTTTTAAGGTGTGACGAGAAACATTACTTTCAACGAAAGATGGTAACAATCTCCAATGATTGATTCCAGAATTCATATGTCAATGCAATCGGGCGGTAGTTGGATGGGTCGGAGCGTCCAAGAGAAATCGCTGTTGCTAAAATCTTTTTAAAAGGAACTGATAACGGTTTGCAGAGTTCGAACGACCCCCTATAGAAAGCACGCGGGTGAATTCCAACTGGGCCTGTGGACTCACTAGCGTTAACTTACTTCAAAAACGTTTTCTGGCGATAAGTCTACATCATCCGATATATCTGGATACAATTTATTTGTTTCGAAAGCAATATTCGAGGAACAAACTCCTTTGTTAAAGACTATAGCAAGATAATTATTCAACAAGCTTGCTTTGGTAGTACCACATTTCTGTCCAAAGCTTATTGCTCAATCAATACTGAACAATACTACGAAAAACTTGATCGAAACGCTTGTTTGAAGTGAGCAGCTTAATCTAGAAACCTTTTGCTGGTTTCGTTATGATTTTAATTCTTGGTAATAAAATAAAATTTCTAAACGCCTGTCGTTTGTGCCCCAATCCAATTCCTTAAAGTTGTCTGTCATATTTGCAACGACAGTCTTCCTCTAATATATATATATATATATATATTTAAATTGTGTCTTTCGAACTGCTCCTAACTTAAATACTATCCATATTATACCCATAAATTATTTAATAAGGTTATTTTCGTAACCAGCACAATAAAGTGAAAGTTGAAAACATTTTTTTTCTTTTTATATTTTTGTCATTTTTTAATAGAACTTTTAAATCTCCAAGCGATAGTTACATAGTTAGAATTTATTATTCGTTGAAAACACGAGCAATGTCCAATAACACAGCTAGTTAGAGATAAAACTGTACAATAAAGCTGTATAACAAATACAATTATTTAATAGTACCTAACTTTTCTGAATTTTCCACCGCTCGTAGTGCTTAGACTTTAGTTTATAACGACTTGTTTTGTCTTTGTTTCTGCATCAGAAGCAAAGACAAAACAGGGCGTTTTAAATGTGCATTAATAAAACATTCTCACGCGATCAGTTTGCAATAGAAATTGAGGATTTTGTTTAATGTTTCATCGAACAGCGGTGTAATTAACTTCCTCAATTCGAAAACCTATAGTTAAATTCCAATGTTGGAAAACATATTGGGAAAATCACCAGAGTTTAAAATATGACGTATTTTACGCGTTTTTTTCTTTTTAAGCAACTCCTTCTTAACGCTATGCCAAAATGAACAAAATATTAATCAACACTGACGCCGACCTATAAGCCTTATTTAAAAAACCTGTAATTGTCCTTCATGTGTGAAACCTAAAAGCGATTTGAGACATGGAAATTTTGAATACAAAATAACAATAAAACCCGCAAATACGGTGGGATAATTTTAGTTTTGTTGAAAGATTCAGTTACCTGGGCATAGAATAAATCGTAAGAAACTTTCGATTAAACATTAAACATTTCCCGTATTCATACGACAGAAACGACAGATATGTTTTAAAATGGCGCACAACAATTTATTTAACATCGAGCAAATCAAAGAAATTGTGAACATAAACAAAAGTACAATTGTTGCGGGCGTGCGAATTTCTAAGAGGATTTATTGTGCGATTCTTTCATGAGGGCGGTTTAATGAAAATGGGAGAGTAGGTCGTGAGAGTGGTATTCGGTACTGATAAGTACCAATCAAAAACACAGTATTAAGGTTATACTGCAATCGGGGAAGAAACCTTCCACATATCTCACATTGCGTGGAAAATCTGATGCTGGTTTTAAATATAAGCATTGCTTAGTGTAACATGAAGTCCTTTTGTGTGTGTTTTCTTGTTTTTTTAGAAGGAAAGAGGAATGAACAAAAGAGAAGTCGGTAACAGAAAGGGGAAAAAGAAATAACGAGAGAGAACAAGAACGTAAAGAAGATGACAAAAAGACGTGAAGCGAAGATTCGAAAAGTCAAGACACGAATTTGGGACGTAAAAACATAAACCTTGCACATAAAGTTTATTGCAAAGACAGTAGGATAATATACAGCCATAAATTTGTAATATTTTATTGTGCTTACTGGAAATAGTAAAGCGATAATAATAATAACAATAAATAATAAATTTTACAAATACGAAAATAAATAAAAAATCAGCTTCTTGTTGCTTACATGTTGTCATGGTGTTAAATAATCCTGGCGAATTTTGAAAGCCATTTGAAATATAATTTAATCAAACTGCAATTTACATTATTTAAAGCAACAATTCAACGTTAAAACGCTTGTTTAGTAAATGAAAGCCAACTAATAAACATTTGGAATTTTTGCTGGTAAACTATATATAGCGGTAGACTTGCATAAGCATCGAATTATTACATGTTTTTACCTCTTGAAAGGTTCTCCTTGCTTTAAAGATTAATGAACCAATGTCAGTCATGTAGCTACCTAAAATGAGTCACTTAAATAAAAGGTAAACTAAAATCTTAAAATCTTAATTAACTTTTCATATTTTTACTTGATATTCCAATGTGTCTGATGAGTTCTCTATGACTTGGTGAACTTCCTTCAATTGCAAGATTTATAATCATAAATTGATATACACATCATTCTGAACCTGATAAAACATGTCATCCATTAATCAAATACAATCAAGACAAATTGACCAAGACAGCAATGGAATAATTAGAAAGATAATGTTTTTAGTTTCTATTTTTTAACTATATATTACTATGGAATGGAATTCCATTTTAATGAACTGGGCCAAAAGTTTTTTCATGAAGTTAAGGCACTGTATTGTCTGAGTTTTGGTAGATATTACAAAGAAGAATTGCCAATATATAAATATATAAATATAATGATAGTTAATGAATAGCGATTCAAATGTGCTTGATGCTACAATAATAACATGGTGTTACATATAGTGTAATACTGTACCATGTTAAAAATTATGTACAAAATTTTCTTGCTATTTGTCAAGTGAAATGATATCAAAAGTGCTCAACTTCTTCTGAAATGCAGACTGATCCAGGCAGAGCGACAATCCGCTCAATTAATTTGGAAATCACTATTTACCCTTTTTTGTTTAATTTTGAACTAGCACAGATTTTGTATCAGTATTTTGATGAAAATATTTTAAATCCCCAAATATATACTTTCCTTATTAAAAGAAATTGTAAATATCTCTAAACATCTAAATTTCAGGCTAAGTGCAGAGAAAATTAATTCTTATAACAAAATTGAAATCAATCTTGGTTGATCGTAGTCATAATATCTCATTAAAACTCTCTCGCTCTAATGGAATGTTGGCTAAGGTCAGGCACTATGTATCCTTTGATACCCTATTAAACATCTATCATGCCATCTTTAAATTCACATAAAACTTCTCTTCACAGAATCTCTTCTCTTCAACGAAAAGCTCTCCGTTTAATCTTCTTTCAACTTCCTCAATGTAGCACTAACATCTTGTTTAAACTCTCTAACATACTCCCTTTTCATGATCTAGTTCACAGTCTTAATTGTTTATTAGTATGGGAGCATCAACATTCTAGACTACCCCCTGTGTTTGATAACATATTTATGAAAAGAGACCATCATAATCTACGGTCAGTTGAAACAACCTCTGAACAACAACCTCTTCGTACCACTGGATAAACCATAACCTTTACCAATCTAAAAGTAAATTTTCAAAACCCCTTCTTAATTAAAAAGACAAAAATTCGTGATATATATATCCTTTTTATTTTATTTAATATAGTAGTTTATCTCTTGTGCATATACACAGTTTTATATGACTCATATTTATCATTCCTATTTTTTCTTGCCAAATCCATCCACTCAAGCATTTTTATCAGGCAATTATTTGGTAATTTAGGCTTTTTGATCGTACTTTGTAGTTTTACTTTTGAGTTAACTTATCAATAAGGTCGTTGTGTATTTTGTAGTGTTTCACTATTTGGGCAATTCCACAAAAAGGTCAACCTCAACATTAAAATTTGAATTGCATTAAAAGCTAGGTTATTTGGTATCATTAGAAAGCTCAGGGCTTCTAGTTTAAGGATTTATACTCAAAAGCTCTTAAATGAATGTTCCTGAGATTTTCTAGGGTCTGAAGTGCAAGGTGTTAAGTCTAGCGAAAATAGGCTATAATTCGGTTGTTTGCTTTCTGACCTCATAACTTTTGGGAAAATTGCTTCTAATTTACCATTATGGTTTCTTTCAACCAGTAACAAGCTTAAACTATTCAATTGTTGAAGTCACAATAAGGCTGCTAGGTCAGACCTTTCAGTGCTAAAACCCAGGATATTCGCTTCCTGTACGTCCATCACAAAATTGTTGTAAAATGTTTCATAATTATCTAACAAAAGTAAGCAAATTAATTTCACTCTGGATTATAAATAAGCTTTATACAAGGGACAAATATATCCAACAAAAAAATTTGCAACTTGGCCTAGGAGATGAGAAAGTGTGTGACAGACGTACACTTTTTTTGTACGTCCATCACGTACATCCTTCACAAATATCATTACATGACTAGCGACTAGTTCTGAGGGGGAAAAATTTTGATAATGCAAAATTTCTTATGGAAAAGGTGCTGTAGATGGGATAGGAGGAACATTGAAGCGATCTGTATGGAGAGTTGTACGAGCTGGTACGAAATCCCCTATTGATGCTGCATCCTATGCAAGAATTGCTACTCAAAGAAACCCAAATATCAATGTTGTGTATATCTCTTCTGAAGAGATAAAGTTACAATTGGACAAAAAATCAGCTTTATGGAACACTGCCCTTGCAATTCCTAACACACAGTTGCATTGTATTAGACCAAACAATGTCACACAACTAGAAGTATTAATCATCTCCTCTGATGAATCGTTCTCCTTGGTTAACATCTTTAAGGTACCTGAGGATACTGAAAGTGAATCTGGGGAATCGCAGTTGAATCCGATAAGTGATAGTCCAAACTCAGACATTCAAATAGATATTGGTGATGATTGGGTAGTCCATTATCAAGGGTCAAACTTCCCTGGTGAAGTAACTGCTATATACGGGCTAGATTTCCAAGTCAATGTCATGCATAAAAGTGGAAATGTATTTTGGAAATGGCCGTTGAAAGAGGACACAATTTTATATCAGATGCAGAGTGTTATAAAAAAAATTGGGACCACTAGAAGTCGCAGGAATGCGTGGCAAATTTACTTTTAGGGATTTGTAGTACTTTTTAGTTAAGTGGTATATACATGTATTATATCTTTTGTTATGATTTTGAAATTAACCCTGACATTTTAAACTTAAATCTTAAAGTTTTTTCATCCTTTTTACTTACATTTTGCAAAGTTACGTCCGTCACAAAATTTTTGTTTGTCCGTCACAGACTTTGAGAAGCTCTAGATACTGTTTCAGATGATTCTTTTTCAAAATTCAATTTGGGGATGATAGATTAGTTTATTGTACACAGAAACATCTAAAATATATGACATTAACCTTTTTAAATTCACAGGTTTTAAGATTGTTGTAACACAAGGTCAATTTTTTCAAATTCTCTGTGTGCGTCTGTCACAGCACTTTAGCAGCCATTTTGACAGGTTTCTCCCATATAATTTACTAAATGTCAATATCACACACAATTACAGCTTTAGTACTTATTTTGTAGCTATTTGTTTTTGAGAAATATCAAACATTTTTCATTTTAAACAAATTTGAAGTGTCTGAAGTGTACGTCCGTCACAATGGAACTGCCCATTTGCAAAGTTCCTGTGCTATTTGTTATTGTACACAAATATTTACTCAAATTTGTTAAAAGCACAAAATATAATGAACTTTATTTACTTTTCTTGAAAATTATAATAACCTATTAGCGAAATTATTTTGAATTATTATTTGTTCAAATTACATCATATACGATAATGAAACACACACATACACAATTAAAAGATGTTGTACAGTGGGAAATATTGATTAGATATATGCAATTTATTATTTTTGACTTTGGTTTTGAGAATTTTGAGTATGAATCAATAAAACTAGTTTGAAAATGGTAGTGAATTGATTTTGCAGAAAAAAAAGAAAGTAGTGTACCAGTGAAAGATATTTGATTTAAATTCATACTAAGTTTTTGAAATTGTTTATGTATCTACAAAAGAAAGGAATGTTTCAATTCAATTGTCACGTTTTACCAATAATGCAAAATTTTAAATAAATGCTTTGTCCGAAACATAGCTGGAACATATCGGTATCAAATATGACTTGAATTAAATTTATAGAACAAATTCACAATGAATGTTATGTTAAAAATATTACAATTATTTATATATAATGACTGTTTTAAAATATATACCTCTTATCACAAACTATGCCTATTTTCAGTAACTCTCGGGGGAGATCTGACCCAGCGAAGGAGGTGAGGCGGCTCGAAGTAAGGTTTATTAGCGTGAAAAATAACACAGAATAACTGCTTGTTATTATCAATTTAATTGTTTAGACTAAAGTCAAAACACAAACATGGCACATAAGTTCCGACAGCAAAAAACTTGTATCAGGTTAGAAAATAAATTACTAATTTTTTTTGTATTTTTAATGAATATTTGTGTATCTTGGATTAGATTACACATTGCCTCAGAACTTCCCGCTAGTAGCAGCAAGAAGTGAGAAAGCAAGGACTTTGCCAAACAACGCTGATTCCTTGCCGTACAGGAATAGGAACAAAGATGATTTCAGACACATGCTTGTCAACACAATCATGTACGTCTAAAGGTTTTGCAAAAACGAATAGGAAATCTTTGTAATATAATGGAGCACTGACCTGTACATTTATTCCCATAATATTTAGAATAGCAAGAAAAAAAGAAGATCCTTGCAAAGCTGCATTAATTCAAATTAAATTATATGCTTCTATTTTTCAAAGTGTCAAAATACAAATATGAGTCAATGATGATTCTTGATGATTTTACTCAAATGAAAAACTAAATTTTTTTCTCAGACTTAATTTAACAGACGTTATTCTATGACATTTAGCTGAAACCGAGATATTAGGTTTAGCTTTAAAAATTACATTTTCAGATGCAACAACCCTGACGATTCAAACCATGCATCTGATTCATGTAGAGATGTTAGCAAGAGAAATCAAGCAGTTAGCACCGAAAAGGACATATTAGTGAGAACTAGACCACTTCCTTGATTTAGAAAGAAAGCTGTGCTGTTACTGCTTGATTATAACAATCAATACAAAACATTATGCATGTTCAACCATTCTTTCAGCGATACTACTACTACATCCAGAATGGCATTGATACAACTAATGTTGCGCCAATGGAAGATGGATGGATCGACCATGTGCTCTCACTGGTACCGCAATCTTGGAAGGTATTGCGGCTATTACTAGCCGGGTCACCCGGCATTGTCTATGTTTTAAAAGAATTATAAATTATTATTTAATTTGATTTTCGATAACAAAGTTTAATTTACCCTATATGACACTCCTTTAATTGAAAATTTCGGAATGTAAAGACTATCCTCACCCCTCCCCACTTCCAATTTTATACCCACTGTGTCATTCCCTTGGGGTCTGTGATCAGAAATGGGTTCGTTGGAGGTCTACGTTCAATGGTTTGGCCTTGAAATAGGAACATACATATTTATCTCCTTTATATATATATATATATATATATATAGATATATTCGAAGGGCCAACAATTGAGACATTCGGCTGATTTGGGGGAACAAATTCCCCACAACTCTCCCCCTTTGGCGCTCCTTCCATTTTAGACATTTCAATAATATGAACATTTGGGTGATAGGAAGAAAGTTTTTCTTGTGTAGTTGTTTAGGTTATTGGCATTTGACTGTACAATAAAACGTTTAAATGTAGGAGATATTTTTTAGAAAAACCTTACAGAATGCATCGAAGATTTGTGTGATGAAATCAGGGACGATTATCTACTTAGTGTGAAAAAGGCTATTGGTATGTTTAAATGACAGACTTGAAATTCATTCTTTCTTACTAATGATCTCTTGATACTTTCTTTACAAGTCAAGACCATTTATTATTGTACCACTCAAGTAAACAAATATCTAACACTTTTAAATTGACGAAAGGTTTTAGAAAGTTTTTTTGCTCTTACCCTTCTTATATTTCTAAAATATAAATTTTAAGATCATTTTGTTGTTGTTGAATTGGATATATATAAATGCAAAATTTTGAATTTTTACGCTCTAAAAATCGAACGATGAACAGAAAACTACCTGAATCTACAACTGAAATTTACCAGAAATCTTACTTTAATTTTTCTTCAGTTGATTTTGTGTTTCGAGACCCGCGCCAAAAAGAGGATACATCTACAGACTATTTTCATCTAACGCATCGAATTGAGTATCTCTTACTACTCTCTTATATTATCATTTGGTCTTATTATCTGAAGCAATTTATAATGTTGTAATATTTGTAGTTTAACTCATCAACTTACAGTTTTTAACACTTACATGAATTGATATTGTGTGCAACTTTCAAAGAAATCGCAATAATAAACTATGGCTTTTAAATACATTGAACTCTTTTTTCAGAATATCAAAGCTGAGCTCAATATGCAGAAAAACGATTCTGATATCTCGTGCATATCTTCAACAGCATTTGCATCTTACCAACCTCGCCATGAGCGCCACCCTTAACTTGTGGCATAGGAAATACGGGTACTTGCCTTTCTAGATGGAAACAAGTTGAAACAACAAAGGGGTTTAGCTCCCCTTAAACATATTAAGCCCCGCTTAATAACTATGTTTTTCTCCAACTGTACTATAATAATAAGAGTCACAAAGTTTTGCGAAATATTTGATTTGTAACTAATCTTAATTAATCATTTAGTTTCTTGGTAGTGATTTCATTATGTTTCAGTTCGCTACGCCTTATTAATGTGGGAAAGATGACAGAAAGAAAAGAAGCTATGGACCTTGGCCACTTCCAAAGCACGATGATGAGAGATATTGAAGCCGGGAAGGACTGCCTACTTAAAAAGTAATTGCCATTTTAAGAGTTCTTTGATTTTAAAACCCTTTTGAAAGTAATGTTTTATTTAAAGAGAACCATTAATCTAAAAAATAGCTGAATAAAAAATGATGGACATCAGGTTTTAACTTTGCAACATTTGTGAATTTGGTTTAAAATCTAGTGAAGACCAAAATGAAATTTGTTGTGTGTGTGCACACCTTTATACACAGATTGAAATATAGTAAATAACATTATTACCAATAGCATAATTTTCTAATATTCTTTAACAACTTAAGGTGGTTTCCCGAAGTGCAAAATTTATTCTACGAGGCGAATCAACGCAAGATTTTACCAAATGTCAACCAATTCTCTAAACTCAAACACTTCTTTAACACTGCCGCAATTTTAATGACCAACCAGTTGCGTTGCCTAGCGATGGTTTCATTGCAGGAGTACACTGAGTTTCTTTCACCTTGTCCGCACATGTTCCAAGGGTTTGCCCATACTGGTTTCATTATTCGCTTGGTTCTTATAGATGATCAAATCAAATTTGAACCAGATTTCAATGACTTTGAAGTTATATTTCTGAACTTTTTTGACTTGATGGTGAAAGCCGTAATGGTTGTGCCATGTGTAGAAAGTAAACTCTATTCAGAGTGGGTGGGTGAGAGATGTTTCCTGAAACCCAACATTGCTCCAGAGATTTTAGATCAATTTAAAACAACTATTCAAGCGTTGATAGTTGAGCAAAAAGAAGGACCTATAGGGCGGACAAAATCTTACGGAAAATATGAGAACTTAATCTCAAGAGAAGCTGATGTCGCCGTGGCAACATATATTGACGAGGAACATAGTTTTGATGATTACATTGGCGAAGTCCGAAAATATAACGCACTGATTGAGGATATTACTTACGGTTCTGATAAGGTAAAATACTTTTGTTTTCATGAGGATTGTTCAGTGCTTAGTATGATCATATGGACTGCCGGTTTAAATGATATTTTCTGACATGCTAATATTATTTAGTGGAACAGTTTTTGTAGTATTTCCAAACAAAGTGTAACATCTATGATTTTTATTAGATTGTCAAAACTGGCATGTTTGAGGTGCATGCTCACGAATTAGAGCAAAGTCTCTTAAAACGTGCCAGAACCTTGCGCTCGAAACTTCTCTTGAAAATGTCGCAAATGTACCAGGCAGAAAATAAAAGTCTGTGCAACGAGTACGAATCCATCGCAGAGAAAGCATTAACATCTCCGTTGAGCACGTCACATTTGATGGAATTACGAGAGTATGTGAATCATGTTGAGAACGAGACGATACATGTTCTTGAAAGTCGACTTATTGAAGCACAAGAGAGGCTTACGTTTCTGATGGATTTTACAACACTATCACCTGCGGACATGCGACAGAACAGCAACATCTTTCAGTGGCACAAACGTTTGCCGGACATTTTTATTGATCATCGTAAGATCATTAGCGACAACTGCCTTCAGTATGAGAATGCTTTAAAAATGAAAAGAGAGCATTTCATTGAAGATTTAGAAAGTTACTCCAAGCAAGTGGGAGAGCTGGTTTTGTTTGGCGATATGGCGGACATCCATCGTTACTTAAGAAAAGGACAAGCATTGAAGGCAAAGCTGAGAAATGCAGAAGAAAAGGTTTGTTTATAGATACGTACATACATACATGTGTTTCTTTACATGTAACAGTTGAGTTTTTGAGCATAATTTATTGTGTAATGCAAGCCTAACTCCAATCAGCTGGTTGTCTCATTGCGCAATTTTGTTGGTGTCTAAAGTCTTGATTTCAACAAACAAATACGCAAACTTTTTTATTTAATATAAACTAGAAAAATGTATAATTGTTTTTGGTGCAACAGTAAAGTCACAAACAGGAATACTTCCTTTACAGAATAGGTTTTATTTTTATTTTATTTGGAATGGTAATACATTTCCAGCAAATTCATGATATGTCAAATATGATTTGTTTTCGTAGATTGCTGAAATTAATGAAGAAGAAGAGGCATTTGAGTGGGACACCACCACTTACCCACTTTGTCAGCAAGTCAATAATAAATTGGAGCCTTACTTAAGACTATATGAAACAACGGTAAAATTCCAAGATCAGCACAAGGATTGGTTGGAAGGTCCACTGGGCAAGTTTGATCCCGATTTTATTGTCCAAGAAATCAATGATACATGGCGTGCCCTGTATAAGTTAGAGAAACAGTTCAAAGATGTGCCACTTGTGCAGAGAATTGCTGTAAAGGTGTGTCCCAACTATTGCATACGATATTGTCTTCTTAAGGATATCATTATAAGTGGCTATGCTCATGGGTCCATCACCAACCCCTTTATCGTGTTCTTTCTTTCAAAAACTGTACCCCTTATGACAGTCTCGAAAACCTAAGGGAGTATGTATGCCAAGGTTACAAACAGACAAACAAACGTTGATAAATTATTGATATTACCAAAATCTTTTTAGATGAAAAACAAAGTAGACTCATTTAAAGACAACATTCCATTAATCCAACTGCTATTCAACCCGGGTTTGCGTGACCGTCATTGGGAGTCCATGTCGGAAATCATTGGCTACTCCATACAACCAGACAAGAATACTAATCTACTGAAATTTGTCAAAATGAATTTGAAACCGCACATAAGCAAGTTTGAGACTATTTGCGAGGCGGCGAGTAAGGAGTTCTCATTGGAGAAGACCCTTGAAAGAATGATCAAAGAATGGGATGTGGTAAGCAATTATGATATGCATGTGAAACCTCTCCAAATTTGAAGTGCACTTAACTATTAGTTGAAATTGAAAAACAAGATTCATGTTTTGGAGATTTTCAGTGTTGCTTTAACGAAGGATAATAATATGTGTTGATGGTGATTATTAAAACGTTGTGGTGTTTATCTTGTATGCGAGACTGCAGTCCACATAGCTTGAAAATGAGATCTTACATCTTAGAAATTGTTACGTGGAAATCATTTCAAAAAAGAACTTCCTTTTGTGGTTTATTTCAGAATGAAAATGTTTTTGCAATTATTTCCTTTTTGTAGATGGCATTCACTGTTGTGGCATATCGCGAAACAGGCACCCATATCTTGTCTTCGGTAGAAGAAATACAAAACTTGTTAGATGACCAAATTGTGAAAACTCAGACAATGAGGGGGTCACCTTTTATCAAACCATTTGAAACAGAAATCAAGTATGTGTTATTATTGTTGGAGTTCTTGTAAAAGTAATGGTGCATTTTAATTGGCCATTGATGCACATGTTAGGGTTCTTGTTTTTTATTTAGTGTGCTTTGTGATTTCCAGGGTTGAATACAGAGTTCATTTAGGGATATAGGTTCTCTGAAAATAAAACCCCCTCCCGACGGTGAAGCTCTTAAACAAAGGATTTTGATTACCCTAGAAAGCTAAAACCACTTTCTCTGCACCTTGTTTGCTGTTTTTTTGCACCAAGCCCTCCAAAAGATAACCATTGTTTTTATTCTCTGGTAAAAATCTTCCTTACTTGAAATTTGAAAATGTAGGATTTTATTTGTGAATGTTTTGTGCAATTGAAATTAAAGTTATTTTGACTGTCATGCGGAAACCTTGCTGTGGAATGTTAAGTATAGCTTTGAATCTAAGGAATTTATCCTTGAAATATTAGGTGGATTTATTTGGCTTCCTTCGGGCCACAGGTATTACAAGTGGTCTGGATTCGGCCCTGAATTCTCATATTACTTTTTGATGAATCTAATAATATAATAATAACTGATATTTTTAAAACGAATGTTATTTTATTTCCGAAAAGTACTATTTTTCTTTAAAAATCATTATTTGCACACACCTGACAATCATGTGAATCAATTCTTTTTACTCAATCTTGTTTTGTTTCTGTAAAGGAAATGGGAAGAGAAGTTGATATTGATTCAAGAAATCTTGGACGAATGGTTGAAAGTGCAAGCCACTTGGTTGTACCTCG
This sequence comes from Candelabrum cocksii, assembly GCA_963930725.1. Classification (NCBI taxonomy): domain Eukaryota; kingdom Metazoa; phylum Cnidaria; class Hydrozoa; order Anthoathecata; family Candelabridae; genus Candelabrum; species Candelabrum cocksii. The sequence continues at coordinate 10,702,910 of OZ005667.1, read as the reverse complement.
AACCCATCTTCAGTTCTCCAGATATCATGGCCCAAATGCCAGAGGAGGGAAAGTAAGGACATTTTATTTAGCATTCTGTTGCACTGCCATATATTAAAAAGCAAAAACAATGTCTCCTATTTATTGTTAATATCATCTATTGTTTCTTTCATAGACGTTTCACTACAGTCGATAAAAACTGGAGAAATCTCATGTTACAAGTCCTCAAGGTATTCTCTTTGCTATACATTACAGAAGGTTGATATCGCACCACAAAATGCTAAAACCTGTTATAGCATTTAGAAATATGTTAAAGATGAGATAAGATAAATCTGGTATCATTGATAATATTAATATTAGTACTGTACCTATGTTGGTCATGTATCATCTTCGACCATGGACATAAGCACTCATGCCCTTTATGCATAGCTGCTACGGAGTTTAACGTATTAAAAGTTGGTATCTTACGTGGGTTAACTCACCACTGTTTTCCCTCTTACTGGGGTTGGCGTTAGGAAGGGCATCCACCTGTAAAATCATCTGATCCAATAAATCATCAAATGATTAAACCTGCACAATTGTGGGATATATTATATGTTGAAAACCCGGTCCAAGCCATGCTTGCCAGGTTTGAATTCTCTATCAGAAATAGCGTTGCCTGTCTCATGTTGTTATGGAATAACAAATGAACGTTGCTATTAAAGTATGACATTGCTCTGGAAGACAACTTTGCAATTTAACAAATATTCTAATTGTGCTTGTCATTTTGCAATTTAAAAGTGGAAAATTCACACATTGTATACAGTGGTAATGTGATATTTTTAAGCTGAATGATATGCAAAAATTATTATTGAAATCCACATGTTACTGAAGTATGAAGCTTATCCATGAATTTTTAGAAATATTTACTTTCTCAAAAACAAGTTCTTTAAAACTCACATTCTTATAAACAGCATTTCTTGTTCCATTTAAAATCTCTTCTAGAACAACTTTATGCATATGTTTTCTTTTCACCTCAGGATGAACATGTGATGATTGTGGCTGATATCGAGAATATATTGCATGACTTGAAAAAGTCAAATGGCCTGCTTGAGTTGATATTAAAGGTGACTAAGATTGCAACTAATTTTGGTGACTGTCAATCTTTGTGCATAAGGTATAATTTTAACCAATTCCAAGCAATTGTTGATCAGTTTAGCGTAACTAAAATTCAATATTCATTTCATTATATACCGAAGTTAAAATGAAAAATGAAATTTTTTTTTCTATTTCAGGGTCTCAATGATTATCTTGAGAAAAAGCGATTATACTTTCCAAGATTTTTCTTCTTGTCCAACGACGAACTGTTAGAAATACTCTCTGAAACAAAAGATCCTACAAGGTATTTACGAATCCTCTCACACCAATAATGATGCTCATTCGTGGAAATCTGTACGAGTTATATTGCAATTGATCAAACTTATTCCTAGTGCAAATCTGCGAATGAAGTATAGTAAAGATTCGTTAGCATTACAAGAGATTTTGCTTTTCCTATTCTTGCATTATAACATTTGTGTTTATCATGACAGAGTGCAGCCACACTTAAAGAAATGTTTCGAGGGTGTGGCATCACTGATTTTTACTGACGAGCTTGACATCACCCACATGAAGAGTTCAGAAGGGGAAGTCGTACCACTGAAGACCGCTATATCGACAGCAAAGGCTAGTGGGCAAGTGGAGATATGGTTGCTTCAGTTACAAAACCTCATGTTTGAAAGCTTAAGAGAGGTATTATTATCAGCATAGTTTAGTTCTTGTCTTTCTTCTTCGTAAAATTAGGGAATGCTATAAGAAATTTGTTGTGTTTTGCGGTTGAATGCATTCTTTCTGTGTTATAAGTGTTTCAAATTCTATATATAGTAAGTGTCAACGAATGTGAATTGACCGTGACTTGCAAGACTATCGCAGTACATGAAAATGTCTTTCAAAAATAGATTTACATTTAAAATCGGTCTGTTTTAGGTTGTTCTTCAAGCACTGAATGATTACACCAAAGTAGAAAGGACAAGTTGGGTGAGAAACTGGCCCGGTCAAGCTGTCTTGGCAGTGACGCAATTTTACTGGACAGCCGACATGCATGTGTCAATTTCTAAAGGGAAACAGGTGGATTTACTATATAATTTTTGAAGGAATGAAATTTTAACACTCTACTTTGCATATTCGATATTACAAATTAACAGTCATTTATCATGAATCTGGTTTTACATCTGACTACACGATTTTATTTTTTTTTAAATTTGAAAAATTGTTAAGCAACTTCAGATCCGTACAATTGTGAGCTTAAGCAATTCTCAAATTTTTTACTATACAGAACAGTACATTTAAAAAATCAAAACACAAAAAGAAATGAACAAAACTCATGAATAAAACTGCAACAACTTTTTTTCTTTACATCATTTGACAAACGTGTTTCTCATTACAGTACAGTATTGTGTAATATGTTACGCAATACACATTTGTTGAGTTCAAAACTATGCCTTTGTATTTTCACTTTTTCTTATACAAACACTGAAAACTTAATCGAAGAAAATTAAGCAACCATTAAGCAACTTCAGATCCAAACATTGGCTAAAAAATAAGCAACTTAAAAGCTGGCCAAAATCCTAAATTGCTTATAAAAAAAAATTGTGTATATCTGCATTTGAGGTTCTCCAAGCTTACTTAGAGCAAAACAACAAACAGATTGATAGAATTGTTGCCCTCGTACGCGGCAAACTTTCCAAACAGAACCGAGCGACACTGGAAGCATTGGTGGTGTTGGATGTTCATGCACGAGATGTTCTTGTCGAACTCGCTGATGATGATATCAAAGATGAGAATGACTTCAAATGGCTCGCACAGTTGAGATATTATTGGGAGGTAGGTGAAAGTAGACTACGATCGCATGCATTCAACTGTTGTATTTGTGTTACGTTTGATCTCTAGCTTAAAACTTGAAACACACAGTGTATACTGTTAAATCAGTTTACAGTCAAGACAATACTTTGTCTGCCCGGTTTAGGAAGAGAACATGGTAACAAGAATGATTAGCGCCCAATTGGTTTACGGCTATGAATATCTTGGGAATTCAGGTCGACTTGTCATAACTCCTCTGACAGACCGTTGCTACAGGTGAGCTATAGCATGAGTTCATGGAGCGTGACGTTTCATTTTGAACCATTCCTTGTTGTATTTATACAAATTTACTCTATGTAAAATGATTTGTGACCACTGTAATGTGACGTGCTATATTTCTAACACTCTACAAGGCTTTTATTAAATTTATCTTTACTTATTATAACCCTTGATGGACTTTGAACTCTATAATTCTACACTTTTCAAAGGTCCTTTAACCTAAGGAACTGGTTGAACCAACACTTCAGACTTACTTCAGACAGACTTTAAAGGATCTCTTGACTTCAGAAATTTCAGAAGACTCATTGCATTAATGTCGAGAGCTATTTTATGCTATATATATTTTTATTTCTTCAAGGACTTTATTTGGTGCGCTGCAACTTCACTTGGGAGGGGCACCTGAAGGACCGGCCGGAACAGGGAAAACCGAAACAACCAAGGATCTTGCGAAAGCTGTCGCCAAGCAATGTGTTGTATTTAATTGTTCAGATGGTTTAGATTTCATTGCGCTTGGAAAATTCTTCAAGGTCAATTTTAATGTTTTAGCCTTCAAATATGTGTTATTTAGTTTTACAGATTGAGGAAAAAGATTTGAAAATTTACGCAGTTTTAAATTGTTATGAAAAACATCAGCTTCTTTACAGGGTTTAGCATCGTGTGGTGCGTGGTCATGCTTTGATGAGTTCAATCGCATTGATTTAGAAGTGCTGTCTGTAGTTGCCCAACAAATACTTACCATTCAGTTAGGTGAGACAGTGATATGAGATTTGTAAACTAGATTTGCTTTGTGGATTAAGCGTCCTTCTTCTCAGGATATGAAGTATTAAGTTGGATAGTTGTGGTCATAGTGAGTTTTAAACAGTAGATTTATACTTGAGCTGTGTGGACAATGCAGATATTTAGTGAGAATGTGCTGATATTTAGTGAGAATGTGCTGGTATTTGTTTTCTCGTGGGAATATAACATACTAATAATTTTTTTCTAATTTAATAAGTGTTTCTTTTTTATTTTCCTTAAATATGTATTAATCAATGTTAAATAAAACACTTGTTACCAACATTAGGGTTAATTTTTTTTAATGTTAAATAATGCATTCATTTTTTTAGCAAACAGTTAACCTTAAAACGTTCATACAAAAAATGTTTTTATAATGATTACTTGTTTAACCTGTGCTTGTGGGTATGTGGGTCATGTGACATCTATAAGCTTTCACAGAGTTTAAAGTACAATTTGGTATCTTGTGTGGGTTAACTCACCACTGGTTTCCCTCTCGCTGGATTTACAGGTATTAATTCTGGCAACGACACATTGCTGTTTGAGGGAACAGAGATTCACCTAGACCCAAGCTGTGCTGTGTTTATTACAATGAATCCAGGCTATGCTGGCAGATCAGATCTTCCTGATAATCTAAAGGTAAAGTGTATTGATTGTTAAATATCTTTACTAACTACTGCTCCCTCAAAATATGACGACATTGCAGAAAACGGTCGCGCATCTTTGCAAGAGTGCAAGAGTCGAAAATTTTTTTGTTATTTTCAGATTCCATAATATATTGCAATGTCATGTGCGTAAACAAAATTTTAAAATGGTAGCATGTGCATGTGTTTTTACTTATTTTCAAATCGCGAAAGTTGGCTCATTTTTTAGTTTCTTTTCGGCTATAATTTATATTTATATTTGTTTAAAACTGCAGTAAAAAAGCTTTGTCATGTCGAAATACCATATATAGTGCTGCTCGTGAACATATAACGAAAATGCATTTATAAAAGATTGTAGTTTAAAAAAAATGCGAGCCAAGAAAAACTTTATTACGCTAAAAAGAATCTTTTAAATACTTACATAATACCGTGTTTTCCAAATACTGGTCACACGCAAAACAAGCAAATAAAACCAATAAAAAAAGATAAAGATTGCCAAGATGCGGACTTTGTCACATTTAACTCATATTTGATAAACACTGTATTTTGTAAACTTTATGAAGAATGAAGATGAATCTTGAGGATTTTCTTTTTAGTCATTGTTTCGAAGTGTTGCTATGATGGTCCCTGACTACGCACTCATCTCTGAAATATCATTGTACTCGTTTGGGTTTGTCACGGTATGCATCCATTTTAAAAGTTTGTTTTCTAACTAACCCCAATAACTTGGCAATATTATAATCATTTGGTTCATCTATGTATAGTTATGTGTATTAGTGTTTACTATATTTCAGTGTTTTTCTTTATGTTGTTGAGAAACCATTTATATGGATGTATAAAACCGTTTCAAAAACAGAAATATTAAACTAAAGGTAGACTGTCTCAGAGTCTTTCAAAGCTGCCGTTTTGCCCTGGCACCATTTCCAAGACCAAATCCAAACAATTTTTATGTCCACCAAACAATGCAAGAATTAATCTTGCATAAGAATGTATCTTTCTTGTCAGGCTCGTCCACTAGCAGTGAAGATTGTGACAACATACACGTTGTGTTCCGAACAGTTGAGTTCACAATCACACTACGATTACGGTATGCGAGCTGTTAAGTCTGTGTTAACAGCAGCTGGAAACCTAAAAGTGAGACACTATATATTGTTGAAATCTCGTCTTTCTATAATCTAGAATGTCACTTTGTCCTCTTAATATTCTTTTCTATTTGATGACTCAATATTTGATCTTTTGGGCTTGAGATAAAAAGTTGTGCCACATATTAACTCTCAATTTTCCGATTACATATATTGCAGAATTACCAATTTATTTGCTGTATATATTATGAAATCATTTGTTTTTAGTTGAAGTTCCCAGATGAAAACGAGGACATTTTGGTGCTTCGATCAATCATTGGCGTAAATCTTCCAAAGTTCTTGGCACAAGATCTCCCACTGTTTAAGGTAGAGTTTAGTAATTACTAATGTGTTATATTGCTATGCATTTTCTTGTGTTTCCTTTGATGATTGGTCTTGTGTAGTTAATATAAACAATTCCAATCTTTATTGTAAGGCTTAAGAGCATGAACATGGACATGGAGCATGGTTTTCTAACATCTTGGTAACTCTAGGATACATCTATGATCACATATTTATTGTTTTAGGGAATTACGTCTGATTTGTTTCCCGGAATTACACTACCTGAACCTGACTATAAGATCTTGGAACGTGCCATAAAAACCAATGCAGCCCTAATGAACCTACAGCCAACAGAGTTTACTCTCAGCAAAATCTTGCAGGTTTCCGTAACCAGTTTTGTATAGGCCTTATCTTCCTTTCATCTTCCCTTATGTTATTTTTATTTAAATTGACACAAAGTAACATCAATGATTATTTTACTGAAAAGAATTACTCTCCAATAAACCTCCTCACAAACACACACCGTAAAAAATATTTGCTTGAACAAAAATTGGGTTTTACATGGGATAAATCATCGTTTGAGCTTGACTTCCCATCTTTTTCAACTTACACCTGTACCAGAATGCGATTTTATTAGTTGACTGTATTTGTAATACCTAGTCATGGTAAAAGTGTAGGACTTTAAATGCTCAGTTTTAGTGAGAAGAAGTTAAAACTTGTGCAATATATATACTCTTCACAATATCAAAAATAGAGAATAACCAGTAAAAAACTGAAATTCAAATTTTGCAACAAAAAGACAAACATTTTTTATAAACAGGAATTTTTAAACAGGATTATATATAGGATTGTGAGTCTATCTTCAATTGTCTGGAAACTGGAACAGACACACATATAGATATATACTTGACTCATTTATATAAATATATAGGTTATAGCTTGTTTAAGAAATGCTATGTATAGCTGCTACAATATGTTTCTCAAACAGGTCTACGAGATGATGATTGTTCGCCATGGCTTCATGTTGGTTGGTGAATCATTTGGTGGGAAAACAAAATCATACCAAGTTCTTGCAAGAGCCCTCACCGACATCAAAGAACAGGTAAGTGTTCTTCTTTCCTCAATGAACCCTAAACATTCTTCTTTTTCACTTTTCAGAGTTTAATGGACGAAAACAAAGTTCAAATATGTGTGATTAACCCAAAAGCCATCACTATGGGTCAACTCTATGGGCAGTTTGATGCGGTCTCACATGAGTGGTCAGACGGCATACTTGCAGTGAACTACAGAATGTTTGCTTCTTCAGAGGTTAGCACCTCCATGTTTGACATTTTCTCTTCCAACTAAGCTTTAAATAAATGCCTTTATATAAATTATTGTTATTAATATTAACAATTTTGCAAACGAAGCTGTAAATGTTTCAAATCAAAACAATAAAATTGCGGACTAGTTAACATGTCACTCTAATTTGTGTAATTTGTTTTATTGCCTAAATATATCACAGTTTTTACTTTTCAATGATTCTACGAATAAATGGAAGTTTGAAGTATCATTTGTCTATTTAAGGGATATTTATACATTTTGAATGTTAATAATTGAATGTTATGTCAATATAACAAAATGAAATTTGGTACTTATGAGTATGAGTAATTTACGAGTAAAATTTTGTGTTGTATATGAGTAGAGTGGATTTCTTTAACACTCCAGACACCTGATCGTAAGTGGCTGATATTTGATGGGCCGGTAGACGCAGTATGGATTGAGAACATGAATACCGTACTGGACGACAACAGAAAACTTTGTTTGAACAGTGGTGAAATTATACAGTTGGCACCAACCACAAATTTGATCTTTGAACCAATGGATTTGGAAGTAGCTTCTCCAGCCACTGTAAGACGATTGTATAAATTGCGGAAATACACTTGTATTTACTTGTAGATACAAATCAAAGGGCCTTCTTGATTTCGAGCTTGTTGTAGAAGAGAAATACAATATGTCGGATTGAATACAACAAAAAGCCGCTAATTGGCTGAACAATTCACAAATTATTTATAAATTCAATGACGATCATTGTCGTCACGAATTTCTATTTGTCTGTTGGCACAACTGATGAAACATACTTTGAGAATAGTCGGTGTATTTTAATGGTTTTTCGTTCCTTTGATATGTAAACTGGGAAAAATGTAACTGTTTCTAGACGACACAAACATTACTTTTGCAGGTCAGTCGATGTGGTATGATATATATGGAGCCACACATGCTTGGTTGGCGACCACTGCTTCTCTCTTGGCTCAACACTCTACCCGAAACAATTTCATTGGAAATGAAAGAGTTGATTACTGAAAATTTTGATCGCATTGTGCCGCCGTTGCTGGATTTCATTAGAAAGGGTGGTGTTAGGGTGAGCACATAAAATTATGAAATTTAGTGGCATCATTGTTTTAAATTGTTCTTCTTTTTTGTATCATTATACGGTGCAAAAAGCTAAAGGATATTTGAAGACATTGTTTTACTTTTAGTTGGGTAAATTTGAGATAAAGGGTAATTTCCTCTAAAAGTAGTAGCTTAACAGTTGAACCTTTTGATATGAGTTCACTTGACAGATTATTCAATACAATGGGTTGGATCAGCTTTTAGATCATTTAATACAATGAGTTGGATCAGGTCAAGCGCTAAGAAAAAGGGGATAGACACCCTCATTTACGCCTGTTACTAACATTAGGGTTAATTCAACAACTTTGCTTATCATCGTGCATTCTGGTATTCCAGGAGCACTCTCCAACAAGCAATGCTAACCTGGTCAACTCTTGCATGAACCTTATGGACTGTCACATTGATGAGTTCAAAAACAAAGAAACATTCAAGAAGCTCAACAAAAGGGAAGTGTCCTCTTGGATTGAAGTAAGGCTTGTTTTTCTTCAAGTACGGTAATGTGTTAATTTTCAATTTTATTTGAAGAATAATTTCTTCCAGATAAAGTCTAGCTTTCAATTAGTTTGTTTTTCCACGTGGATGTATTGAATTTTTAGGGTATTTTCCTGTTTTCTTGTGTGTGGTCATTTGGTGGATCAGTGGATAACAATGGTCAAGAACAATTCAACCTGCTATTCCGGGAACTCATAAATGTATTTCAAGTTGTCTTCGGTTGTTTTCTCTATGACAAATCAAAGATAAAACCTGATTTCAACAACTTTAGTTTGTTGTGCTGTAATGTTCTAGTTTTTTGTGCTAATATGCATGTATATAATACTCAAAATTTCAAGTTGAGAAAGTCAAGTTCAAGACTATTATTGTATGTACATTGGAAAGGCCGCGAACATAAATATTTACGTGTAATGTGCTTGTTTTTTTAATATATTTAGACTGGATGCATAGTTTGTTATGTTCTGTTACTTCTAGGGACCACTATCTGTGGATAGCCAAAGGAAGTTTGACATCATTAAGCCCGTTTACGGCCCATCAAGACCTTACTTGTGCCCATTCCCATCAAAAGGAAGCGTTTATGACTATCAGTTTGTAAAGGAGGTTTTTAATGACAGGCTTCTGTTAATCTGTTAAATCTGATGTTGTTTTCATGCAGGACATGGGTGTTTGGCAATTGTGGACCGATGATATAAAAGACAACGCGCCGATTGGAAAGGTGCAAACGTTATTTTATGTTGTTTTCTTATTGAAGTTGTTTTGTTAAATATGTTGATGTTTTCAACCCTTTCTCTTGTTTCACATTTCAGCATATTTTTCTTTGTTTTGTGAATGTAATTATTGAAGTAAATTGGCACGCAAGAATATAATATATATTATATTTATATAATTATAATAAATAAATTAGTGTGTAGTTCCTACGTTTCTTAGGATGCGCCATTTAGCAGCATTATTGTGCCAACCATTGATACGGTTCGTTACACATACCTCATTGAAAAGCTTGTCACCCATAACAAGAGCGTGTTAGTTGTTGGACCAACTGGCACTGGCAAAAGTGTTTATATTTCTGTAAGTGTATACAACATAACAAATTGTTTCTCGCTAAGAAATAATATAGATGGTTATTAGAAAGGCCAGGATAGCTCAGTTGGTAGAGTGCTTTTTTTGGTGGTTGTGAGTTCATATCCCCTGATCTGTGCCTCAGTAAACATTGGGTGTTGATGGTAGGAGTGGCGCCCACCACAACAGTTACACTCAATGTCTGGTGTAAATAAAAATGGAATAGTTGTTTACATCCGTTACTAACATTTCATTTGTTCTACTACTTTTACATATAAATGAAATACACCAAATCAAATCCTTCTTTGCATCACTTTTATCATTATATGCGTTATTTATTATCAACAATGCTTTAGTTTTCAACAAACTAAAGACAAACAAATTCAAACACAGGACTCTTTTCTTGTCAATTACAGATACTCAATAAGTGGTTCACAAACTCCTTAACCATTTGGTTAACTCAATTAATAAAATCTGAAGAACTAGAATGAAGAATTTACTGATTCACTTCATGTCTTTTCACACAGGACTTCCTGTTAAAGAAAGTTGACGAGCGTTACAAGCCTCTCATCATCAACTTTTCGGCGCAAACGTCAGCAAAAAAAACTCAAGACATTATTATGTCGAAGCTGGATAAGCGTAGAAAAGGATTGTACGGTCCACCCATGGGAAAGAAGACTGTAAGGATCGCCTTGATCATCATGATGTGATACTGAAATCCATGTATAATCATCATTTGCTGTTTCCTTTACAGATTGTTTTTGTTGATGATTTAAACATGCCAGCGCGTGAAACTTATGGTGCTCAGCCGCCCATTGAGCTGTTACGACAATGGCTTGACCATTGGCAATGGTTGGTATAACATAACTAACTAACTTAATCACAGGAACATCATTTTCATACAGGTACGATCTAAAGGACACCTCTCCAATAAATCTGATTGACATACAAATTATGGCGGCCATGGGGCCACCAGGCGGCGGCAGGAACCCGATAACGCCCCGTTTTCTGCGTCACTTCAACACCATTACAATCAACGAGTTTGGAGAAGATCAGATGGTCAGGATATTTGGGCACATTATGAATTGGCACCTCACAACTAAGTATTTCCTAATCTTTTGCATTCGTTTTTATAAACTAAAGTCTACTAAATATATTCTTTAGTTTCATGTACCTATTTGAAATCGTGTGTTTAAACAAACAAATATTCTTTTATATTAATTTAAATTGCATAATTCATTTTTAAATATTTATTGTATTATAATTCTTCTTATGGCTGTTAAAAATAAATAGATAATACAGATAAATAAAATAATTTTATAAAAGCAGGCAACATTGAAAGCAAGGGGTATAGAGATATGTACACTTTCTATAATATTATTGCTACATACATACAAAATCTTCTCCGGTTGCAGCGAATTTGATTCGGATTACTTGCCTCTTGGGGACCTTCTGGTGAAAGCCACCGCCGACATATACGTCAGCTCTACGCTTCACTTGCTGCCCACACCCGCGAAATCTCATTACTTGTTCAACCTGCGAGACTTTGGTCGCGTCATTCAGGGCATCCTGCTATCAAACCCGAAATATGTTACAAGTAAAGATGCTATGAAGCGGTTGTGGGCGCACGAGGTATACGTTTTTCTATTAAATATCAGTATCCAAGAAGACTCATCACATCATTTTTCTAATCTTTCATGTCAGGTTCAAATGTTTTTTGTAAAAATTGATCCTGGTTGTAAGACTTTTTAAATTTTCGTTATAATCAGTAAAGGTTGCAAAATGTTGCATATTTTAACAGCGCTCTCACTTTTCTATTGACTACTATTGTTTTCGTAAATGTTCGATTGCAGGTTTATCGGGTGTTCTTCGATCGTTTGGTTAGTGAGGACGATCGTGTGTGGTTCGCGGATAACGTTGCCAACATCATGGAAGCAACCCTCAAGTCTGACCTTGACGGTCTCTTCTGCGATGATGAAGATGCGTTAAAGGATGACTACCAGAAGCTTCACGATCTCATGTTTTGCGAGTTCGTTGACATAAAAACCGAACCGCGTCCCTACCTGGAAGTCACTGACGCAGAGGAGTTGAAGAAGACCGTGGAGTATTTCATGGACGAGTACAACAGCATGAGTAAGAAACCAATGAGTCTGGTTCTATTCAGGTGAGAGAATTAGCGACCTGTTTGACATTTGTGGAAAATCTCCTTCAGTTCTTTACAACTGTCCAGAGAAGCGTTATATGGACTAGTACATATTTTTAGATTTGCTATTGAGCACGTGTCTCGTATCTCGCGCGTACTGAAGCAACCGCGTGGCCATTGTTTACTCGTGGGAGTTGGTGGGAGCGGCCGACAAAGTTTAACGCGACTCGCATCTTTTATGGCTGATTACGAGTTGCATCAGGTGAAAATTTGTACCACAATGTGTGAGAAAGTTTCAAAAACCTTTGTATGGTCGCAGTTCCTGAATTTCTTTAAATAATAAGGCTATGCCATAATAAGAGTCTAGAGAGAATTTTGTTCTAAAAAACCTTTTTCGGGTATGCGGGTCATGTAACATCTTTGACCTCATGGATATAAGCACCCATGCCCTTTATGCACTGCTGCCACAGAGTTTAAAATGCTTAAAAGTTGGTAACTTGCGTGGGTTAACTCACCACTGTCTTCCTCTCACTGGGGTTGGCGTTGGAAAGGGAATCCAGCTGTAAAAACATTTGCTCCAATGAATCATCAAATGATTAAACCTACAAAATTGTGGGGAATATTATCTGTTGAAATCCCGTCTAACCCATGCTAGCATGGAAAATAGACGTGTAAAATGTAAATGATGATGATGATGATGTACATTTTCTCAGGTGGAGATCGGTCGTGGTTACAGTAGCGTCGAGTGGCGTGACGACTTGAAAGTCATTTTGCGTAAAACTGTGGAAGGCGACGTGCCGGGGGTCTTTCTGTTTACCGATACGCAAATCAAAGAGGAGTCCTTTCTGGAAGACATCAATAACCTGCTGAACGCCGGAGAGGTTCCAAACCTGTTCCCGCTGGATGAGAAGCAGGAGTTGTGCGAGAAGATGAGAGTTATTGATAAGTAAAGACGCTGCTTGTTGTTTTTCTGTCTACTGTTAAACCGATGATTTGTTCAGATATCCTTATATATTTTCATTTGTTTCTATACATTATTTAGCTTAAAATATTTACAGATGTTACAGAGAGATTTGTAAAACTATAAAACTTTATGAGATTTTTCGTTGCAGGAGACGCGAGAGGAGCCTTCAAACGGATGGTTCACCAATGGCCTTGTTTAACATGTTCATAGAGCGGACAAAAGAGTTGTTACATATCGTTCTTGCTATGAGTCCTATAGGAGAAGCGTTTCGCAATCGGTTGCGGAAATTTCCGTCGCTTATCAATTGCTGCACAATCGACTGGTTCCAGGTATATTTGTATTTGGTGTCGATTTTTTACTGCTTTTAGCATTATTTCCATGAAGCTGAAGTAAGTCAATAAGCAGGTTTTCCCTTGATTTAAACATCTTATTTATGTTTGCGCGACTGAAGGAATGGCCTGAAGACGCCTTGACAGTGGTGGCCGAACGATTTCTTTCCGATGTCAACCTCTCGCCCGCTGTGATCAACGGCTGTGTGACAATGTGCAAGAACTTCCACGTGACCACCAGGAACCTATCACAGCGCTTCCTTGACATGCTCAACAGGCACAATTACGTCACGCCTACGTCATACTTGGAGCTCATCAGCACTTATAAAAACCTGCTCAAAAAGCAACAAGAGTATAGTCGCGTCGTCTTCTAAAACCGCTTTGTAATCCGTGTTGTTTCAGGTACGTGATGAAACAGAAGACTCGATACGAAGTTGGTTTGGAGAAACTCGCGTCTGCCGCTTCACAGGCGAGTCCATGTTTGTGTGCGCGCGTGTGCGATAAATGACTGGTCTTTCTTTAGGTGTCCACGATGCAAATAGAGCTGAGAGATTTGCAACCGAAACTTGTGATCGCGCAAAAGAAAGTCGATGAAGTGATGAAAGTGATTGAGGTGGATTCGGTGGAAGTCGCCAAAACAGAAAAGGTGATGTTAACATAACGTGAAGAATAGTGACTTCCAATGCGATCGGTTTTAGATCGTGAAAGCGGACGAAGCACATGCGAATGAACAAGCCAGCGCCGCGAAGCTGATCAAAGACGAATGCGATCGTGAGCTGGGCGAAGCTATTCCCATACTGGAGGCCGCCCTGTCCGCTCTTAACACGTTGACGCCTCAAGATATCACGGTCGTAAAGACTATGAAAAATCCACCTGCCGGCGTCAAAATTGTCATGGAGGCCATTTGTACTATTAAGGGCATTAAGCCAGAACGAATTCCCGACCCTGCCACTGGTATGTATCGCATGCGGTTGCATCCAATTTTCATTTTGTTGCTCTGAATTCCAGGTAAACGTGTGGAGGATTTTTGGGGACCCTCGAGAAAACTTTTGGGCGATATGAAGTTCTTGGAATCCTTGAAAACCTTCGATAAGGTAGGATAGGTTTGGTGGTTAGCAGTAGTTAATGGGTAGTTTTTAGGATAATATACCGCCCGCTTACATCAAAGCCGTGAGGGATAAGTACATCACCGACCCCGAATTTGTCCCAGAGAAGATTCGTGCTGCTTCCACTGCTGCTGAGGGTCTCTGCAAATGGGTGGTGGCAATAGAGGCCTACGATAGGTACTGACGACGATAGGTTGGCATATAGTTTACCTGTTAACCGTTACAGGGTAGCGAAGGTTGTGGCACCGAAAAAGATAGCTCTCAAGGCGGCCGAAATGGACCTCGCAACAGCAATGGCTGTATGAAGTGTTTGTACGAGAGAATGCCGTGTTTAACTGTGTGTTGTGGTTCAGAGTTTAGAGAAGAAACGTGCAAGTTTAAAGGAAGTACAAGACAAGCTGAAGAAACTGGAAGAGAAGTTCGATCACAACACAGCAATGAAGGAAGACTTAGAGAAACAGGTACGTTGCGATGGAAGTATTTGATGAGTTTGTTTGTATAGGATACACGCTCGTGTAGGTGGATATGTGCAGTAAAAAGTTGGACAGAGCCGAAAAGTTGATTGGCGGACTTGGCGGCGAGAAAGATCGTTGGAATATAAGCGCGTGTGATTTGGCCAAGGTTTACAAGAATCTATCGGGTGATGTTCTCATATCATCAGGTGTGGTGGCTTACCTTGGCGCGTTCACCTCAAACTACAGACAAGTAAGGTGTTTACTAATGGTCGTCGCAACGAGCATCGTGTCTTTTGTGTAGGAACAAGCGGAAGAATGGACGAAAACATGCAAGAAAACGGGCGTACCGTGTTCAGATAGTGTATCGTTGACAGCCTGTCTTGGCGATCCTGTCAAAATAAGAGATTGGAATATCAGTGGCCTGCCAACAGATAACTTCTCCATTGAGAATGGAATTATTATTAGGTATTTTGATCGTTGGGGCATAGTAAGGTGGCTCATTGGTCATGGTTTCGGCCGGTGTCGTTTAACAACGCGCAGTACAATGATGATGATGATGATGATGGTCATGGTTTTCTTTAGTAATTCCAATCGCTGGCCATTGTTGATTGATCCTCAGGGGCAGGCGAACAGATGGATCAAGAACATGGAAAATAACAAGCTGCAAGTGATAAAACTCTCTGATCCTGACTATATACGCACACTGGAGAACTCCATTCAATTCGGTAACCCTGTAAGTGACAGTCGCTTGGTTGCGCGGTAGTTTCTCTCTCCCTCTTGTGTAGGTTTTGCTGGAAAACGTCGGTGAAGAGTTGGACGCTGTATTGGAGCCGCTTCTGCTCAAACAAATATTTAAGCAAGGCGGTTCTATGTGCATACGACTGGGCGATAGCACCATTGAATACTCAAAAGACTTCATGTGAGATTTGACGGAGACCCCATGATCGCGGATGAATACGTTTCTTTTAGGTTGTACATCACAACGAAACTGCGTAACCCTCACTACCAGCCTGAGACGGCCGTCAAAGTGACTCTCCTTAACTTCATGATCACGCCGGAGGGATTGGAAGACCAGCTGCTCGGTATTGTGGTCGCCCGCGAAAGACCGGATTTGGAGGAAGAGAAGAACTCCTTGATACTACAGAGTGCCGAGAACAAAAGGTGTTTGTTGTTTCTTTGGGGTGGAATATTTCTACGTTGATTTTCATCTGTTAGGAACCTGAAGGAGATCGAGGATAAGATCTTGGAGGTGCTGTCGTCATCTGAAGGGAACATTCTTGAAGATGAGACGGCCATTCAGATTCTATCTTCATCTAAGGTTCTATCAAACGAGATCGCAGAAAAACAGGTTAGTTGTCGTTGACGCTGATGGAAAAACAATACCAAGACGCAGTTTTGCAAAATTAATCCTGTTGTTTGATAAATAATTACAAGTTATTTTTATTTAAATATGTTTAGAGATCTTTTTATCGATTTATATTTGCATGAAAACATTTTACAGAAAATTGCGGAAGAAACGGAGAAGAAGATTGACTCTGCTCGCCTTGGCTACAAGCCGGTGGCTATCCATTCCACCAACCTGTTCTTCACCATTGCCGACCTGGCGAACATCGATCCCATGTACCAGTACTCTCTCTCCTGGTTCATCAACCTGTTCATCAACTCAATTGACTTTTCACCGCAGTCGGAAGTGCTGGCGACGAGGCTGAAAACACTGGAAGATCACTTTACTTACTCGCTCTATTGCTGCATATGTCGATCGTTGTTCGAGAAGGACAAGGTAGGCGCTTAATTTTGAGTAAGGTTCGAGTTAATTCCGTTGTGCAGTTGCTCTTTTCCATGCTGCTTTGTATCAACCTACTGAAACACAAGAACCTGGTGGACGAGAATGAGTGGAACTTCTTACTTACTGGCGGCGTTGGTCTCGATAACCCACACAAAAACCCGTGCGATTGGCTGCCGAAGCAATCGTGGGACGAGTTGTGTCGTCTGCAAGACCTCCCGATGTTCGTCAACATTCACACTTCGGTGCGGCAGTACTTGAGCGGTTGGAAGAAGATTTACGACAGTAATGTAAGAACACCTACACAGTGTAAGGGTAAAGTTTGAATCTGGTGTCGGGTTGTAGGAACCACAAACAGAACCTCTTCCTGGAGGTTGGCAAGAGAAGCTGCAACTTTTTCAAAAGATGATCGTTCTCCGATGCTTTCGACCTGACAAAGTAACTTTTTCGTCGTTGAAACAATTAAACGCTTGTTTAATTGACCATTCTTTAGATTGTACCCGCCATACAAAACTTCGTCACCAAAGAAATGGGCAAGAAATACATCGAACCCCCGGCTTTCGACCTAGCGAAATCCTTCGAAGATTCAAACTGCGTGACGCCTGTGATCTTTGTGCTTTCGCCTGGCTCCGATCCTACCTCGGCACTTCTCAAATTTGCCGATGATCAGGTATCACACTCTTGTAAAAAGCATTTGCGACGTTCGTAATGTGCTCTTTCTTACAGGGTTTCAGCGGTCCAAAGCTAAGCTCGCTTTCTCTCGGTCAAGGTCAAGGTCCAATTGCAATGAAAATGATTGATAATGGCGTAAAGGAAGGCACCTGGGTGTTGTTGCAAAACTGTCATTTGGCCATTTCCTGGATGCCCACACTTGAGAAGATTTGCGAGGTTTGTCAATGTTCCCTTCCTACCTTCTCATTTACATTTACAATCTTTAGGAGCTTAACATCGACAAGACGCACCCGGATTTTCGTTTGTGGTTGACAAGTTACCCGTCGGATCGATTTCCCGTTTCCATTCTACAAAATGGCGTCAAATTGACCAACGAACCTCCCAAGGGATTGCGCGCGAACATCATCAGGTCATACCTAAGTGATCCGATCTGCGATCCAGAGTTTTTTACCGGCTGCAAACATATGGTAACCGGTAGCAACGCCAATTATTAAATCACCGAGTGATTGATTGTTGTTTAGTTTGAATTCAAGAAGCTTTTGTTTGGATTGTGTTTCTTTCACGGTTTGGTTCAAGAGCGAAGGAAGTTCGGGCCTTTAGGCTGGAACATACCTTACGAATTCAACGAAACGGATTTGCGGATAAGCGTTCGACAGCTGAACATGTTTCTGAACGATTACGATGTAAAAATTAATGCTCGAGCTTCAATGTGAACTCTTGAGATTCCCTCTCTTACAGGAAGTCCAGTACGACGCGCTGAAATATTTGACAGGCGAGTGCAACTACGGCGGTCGGGTTACCGATAACAAGGACCGCCGTACGCTGATAACCATCTTGAATTCGATTTACACGCCCGACATCATGAATAACACGTTCAGGTTTTCCGAGAGTGGGATATACTATCCGCCAACTAGTGGAGAGGTTTGTAGCTATTGGGAATATATTCACTCTTCTTTCTACTCCGTTTTCACCCTTCATTGCGATTTATTTGTTTGTTTTTTAACGAGGCTTACAGAACGCTCGTTAAGCATTATCATGAAGACCTCGACCCGGAGTTTTAGTGTATTTAATTGCTCCCATTTGTGCTACGGTTATTTTTGATGAAATACGGCGTTGTTTATTTATAACCGTTCACTAAACAACTTTGTGATAGCATGGTCTCGAAAACCTTTCGGTTAAGAGCCGAACGCCATTACCATTGCGCTATCACCGGATAAATTCATACTTTCATGGCTTTTAGTACGACTCATACATCGACTACATCAAAGGACTTCCTTTGAACCCCCAACCGGAAGTGTTCGGACTGCATGCTAATGCCGACATCACGAAAGACCAGCAAGAAACGAAATTGCTATTCGACAGCATACTCCTGACAAAGGTTTGTTAATCTTCCATATCATTCAGAAATCCTTCAAAGATACCAGATAATTTACAGAACAAAACACAGTTATCAGTGAGGGAAATCTACATCGATATCTCATTCTGTATATAGATCTTGGTAATTTATTTATATTCGGGCTCTTGTTTCTGTCGCATTGTTCGTTGTGTTATTTTCTCTCCCAAGTTTAAAATATAGCACAATCTTTCCTTTGAATCTACGCTGATGAAGACGATCACGTGATTTCTCTTTCTCCACCTTTCTTTTATTAGGCGCGTAGTTCATCCGCCGGCGGAAATTCTAACGACGAAGTTGTTGCCGATGTTGCCGCCGACATTCTCAACAAATTGCCGGAAAATTTCGACACCGCTGTAGCATTGAGGAAATACCCTACTGTATATAACCAGGTGCGTTGATGTTTCCGAGGAAGTCTTTCTTCTGTCTTCTAGTCATTTCTTAGCTATCTGTTTTCTGTATTTTACATTCACGTCTGCATTATGAATGTCACTTGACTAGCTCCAGCGTTTTAATCCTTCTACATTGTATAATGAACAGAGCATGAACACTGTGCTGGTGCAAGAAATGGTTCGTTTCAACAACCTCACTTCTGTGTTGCGAACGAGTCTCAAGGATTTACAAAAGGCTATAAAAGTACGTTTGATCGGCTACAAAATCTGTGTGATAGGAGTTGCATCTGCAACTTTCTTGCGCCCATCTTTATCAATTGTTGATTTTAATCTAGGGTTTAGCGGTGATGTCATCAAGCCTAGAGGAAGTGTATAACAGCATACTGGACGGTCGTATACCGGTGCTGTGGCGCGGAAAGTCCTACCCGTCACTGAAACCGCTTGGAAGTTACGTCAACGACTTGTTGAGGAGGTTGAACTTTCTACAGGAGTGGTACGATAACGGCCCTCCCAGTACCTTCTGGTTGCCCGGCTTTTTTTTCACCCAAGCATTTTTAACAGGTAAGTCCTCGCTCCACTATTACGCTGGGTGACTAAACGCGTAAACCACTCGTGTAGGCTCGCAACAAAATTTCGCGCGAAAATACAAAATCCCAATCGACCTGTTAGAGTTTGACTACCTCATGCTTCAAGAGAAGAGTTTCACTCGCCCACCCGAAGATGGTGAGTGGCATTGTTGTGTCTTGGACACATTTTCACAACCGCGTCCACTTCAGGTGTCTATGTTAACGGTCTATTCGTGGAAGGCGCAAGCTGGGATAACACCAACATGGTTATTAGTGAATCTCAACCGAAGAAACTCTACGATAACATGTGCACAGTATGACTGCCTGTTTATTGACTGCCTGTTTGCTGAGTGATTATACTTAATTTGTTCAGTCACAGCGTTGCGTTTTCTGCGTTTAGATCTGGTTAAAGCCTTGCAAAAAGGGACAACAAGTTAAGCGCTTGTATTACGAGTGCCCTGTTTACAAAACTGCGGAGCGTCGTGGTACACTCTCTACTACCGGACACTCGACCAATTACGTCATGGAGATGAGGGTTCCTACAAGTACGGACCCCGCGCATTGGATCAAAAGAGGGGTGGCCCTGTTGTGCCAGTTAAGCACCTGAATGTTACCTTCGTTTTTTAAGTTATGTAGATCGTTATTGTAAATAAAAGTTCCCGGACACGAAAATACACGCGCGCTTGATGCAAAGGTTTTGTTGAAAATTTCTTCAGAAATGACGATGGGCGTATCGCAATTCATTTTCTCTACTGAACGAGCTTTCGGCAACCACGGGGAATTATACGCTC
Organism: Candelabrum cocksii; assembly: GCA_963930725.1. Classification (NCBI taxonomy): domain Eukaryota; kingdom Metazoa; phylum Cnidaria; class Hydrozoa; order Anthoathecata; family Candelabridae; genus Candelabrum; species Candelabrum cocksii. The sequence goes on along the minus strand of OZ005667.1, from coordinate 10,682,382 downwards.
AATAAATAAACTAAAACATTGTCACACTTGAATGCGTTCGTTTTGCGCAATGTGAGGTCCCAGGGGCGTGCAGGAAAAGCGGTAAACAAAAATGGCAACTCTTTTACACTAGCTACTCTTTCTTGTTGCGATCGAGCATAGTGGCAACATTTTCAAGGCGCATGGTTTAGAAAGAAGGGTTATGGGATGAACATCAGAATCTTTATGATCGCATGGAATCTACTACTTCTCGCCTTGCTTCGTAAGTGATTCTTCTTGCTTTGCAACTAACCATTGTTATATCGTTTACAGAACCCTACTAAAGCAGGTTGAATAAAATTATGATACGAAATTATTGTAGCTTGTTAGCAAAGACGGTATACGATTATGTACGTTCAACCCTCTAGCATGAATAATGCTAAGCGGACAGGGATATATTCGTCGACTTCATATATAAAGAGAACATATTGTTAAAGGAAAACGTAGTCATCGCATGGTTTTCACATAATGAATACGCCGTTAACCATAGTTCTATTTCACAAGATCCTGATATTTCACCACACTCTGGAAGAGTTTTCCCACAAACTACTTTTCACGTGGTAAAAAAAATTGTTCTTTTAGTCAATCGGCTTACACAAGTGAATAAATTAAACACCTTATTTATCGAGAATATTAAACGTCCTCAAAAAAGTAACCAGAGTGCTCACTTCTGAAAAGTAACCATTAAGTGACATGATGTAAATTACAAATAAACATGCTGGACACAAAATCACATCTTCTGTAATGAGCTGCTATTTGTGAAACTCGAATATTTTTAAGTACGGTGAAGTCTGTTCGGTGTAAAAGTAACGTTAGGCTAATCAGAGTCAGAAATAAGAACTGCAAACACGGATAGTAAAGTATGTCACTGAGCCGTCTTATTAGCATGTCGGAGTCCAAAGTGAAAGGGCGGATATGCACTAAATTTCAACAAATGAATGAAAATACAAAAAGGGCGCGTGAAGCTGTTGGATGCAAACTAGCTGATGGGTATGATAAGCAACTGGTCCTGCGTGCAACGATAAAGGAATGGATAATGTACGCACTAACTTTGATCGAAACAAACGAATGGCAAAGGTGTTGAATTGGTATAACAAATGACTGAAATCAAATGATAGTGTGTAAAGAATATCACACAAATCAAGTTGCAAAGGTTGTGAGAAAATGACATCGAGATGACTTCGACAAAGACAGAAAATGTTTTAGTGCTATTTCTGACAAAAACAACATGATTAAACAATGGTGGTCAGTAGGATTTAAAGCTAACAGTGTCGTAAAACTTGATCGTTATAGTGTCGTGTTTGTGTTGATGTTTTAGAATTCAGGGTTTCCAAATTCCCAAAATAATTCATTTCAAAATTTTCCCCTTCATGAATTTTTGGTAGTGTTGCTACGTACTACATAGCGCTGTATTAAAAGTTTCAAAAACTTCTAACGAAAAAATTCGTTCCTGACAAAATCTAATGAATATGCGAAAATGTACAGTGACTACTACAAACACATTTAGCGATGACTCAGCTATTCTTTAATTAGGAAATAAAACTTGCACGTAAATATTAAGGAAATTCCTGCGTCAGCAAAAACATTTGAAATCATGAGAACTTTGGAGGAGATGATGATAAATCAATGAGTGTTGACCGGCGAAAGTGACCTTTCCGCGAGTTATTGATAAGTATAAAACATTTTTTGAAAAGCACTGCCCACATTCCCCAAAGTTCAAGGAATAATGAATGTTGATAGGCTTTATTTTCCGAAATAAACCGAATAATTATCTGTGCGAAATATTGAATACTTACTTTAAGGTCAGAAACTTTCGCGGTTTTGCGTTTTTTGGCCTTTTCCGCGAAAGTTAATTCCGCGAAATTTTTCAAAATTCGTCATCCGCAAAAGTTTATTCCCGCGAAATGTTTCAAAATTCGTCATCCGCAAAAGTTTATTCCCGCGAAATGCTTCAAAATTCGTAAACAGTAAGTACTCAATATTTGACTTTACATGGACTCTCTTAATAAATCAAAAACATAACACAGTATAGGTATGTATGATAACAAAAGTAAGTATAACAACAGAATTAGTCACTACTATTAGTCATCAATTTCATCGTCAAATTCGTCTAACACTTCAAAAATATTGCGTTCATCAAATTCTTTATTGACAGAGGGGCAACTATTAAAGTCACCCTAACAAGTGAACATTACAGGAGATCACCATTAGTTCAGGGTGGTATGGAGAGTGCATATAAAGTGATAGCATCTATCCCCGGTACTTGTATCAACCTCCTCCTCGTGGAAAGATACAAAAAAATGACAGAGGACACATACACATAGCCTAAAAATGAAGATATCTTGGTCTCTTATCTAAATATCCAAGACGAAGAAGAAAATGACAACTTAAGTAACATTCGCCAAAGCAAAAAGAAAAAAATAGTAATCAAAAAGAAAGAAATGGAGACTAAAGTTTCTGACCTTTAAGTATCATGGGTTTGTACGAGTTTGAAATAATTTTTTTATTTAGTTATTTTGATGTTCCAGAGTATAGCATATAGCATTTCTAATAATTTGCAGAACAGTGTTTTTATGAAATAGAAGAAGAGCAGAACGTTCCGTATAATACTAGCGAAATTAAAAACACGTGGTTCAAGAATCTTACAATAATAAAAACTTTCTATTGAAATGCTAATAGATACTGTTAAATGAACCTTCAGACGAATTATATAAAATTAAACTTCTTAATATCTAATCTGCAGGCTTTCTTTTTTTTCTTCTGCCAAAGAGAAAAATGTGCTCTTTTTAAGGGCTTGCTCCAGTTACCTACCAATATGTGTTATTATATATAGACGGGATTCAAACTCGCAACCTTTCGCTTGAAAGTCCAGCGGCTTAACCACCAGACCACGGCAGCTCTATAATTTAATGTATATATATCTGTAAATCCATAATAATACATTTGTTGTTGAAATCCTTTTTCTCTTTCTGTAGTCCTTAACAATTTCTTGCATATTTAAGTTCAAGTAAATATTTTCTTTTTCATAACTACTAATTTTCTTCTTTATATTAGAATGTAGCACAAAAATATGATTAAATGATAATTAAAGTAATAACATGAATATAGATACGTGTTTGATTTCAAATAAAAGAAAAGTTCAGTTAATGAAAAAGTGGAATCTCGTAGAAGGTCAAATCGACTTTATCATCGAGAACCAATTTGAGCTTTAGGATTAAGAGTCGTTGAACTATAAATTAATAAACTAAAAATATATATATAATAAAATAACGCAAATACTTGGAGGTCAAATTAAATAACAATTATTTAAATTATATTAAGTAGAAACAATTAAATTCAAAAATCTATCAAATATATTTTAAAGCAAAAAAAGTGACAATTTTATTTCGTTTATTCTTAAAAATAATTATAAATATCTTCTAATTTTAATAAAATGTATTTTGTCTTTTAAAAGCAGAAAGAGAAAGAGAATCTTCCAAATTTTGAATACTCCAAATGATCTTGTATTATTTAGATTTGGTTTAAGAGTATAAATTTGATCAAATATATTGGGAACTAAATTATAATTACATTTGCACATGAAATTGACTATCTGAAATATATTTATTTCGTAAACATGCATTGCTTCGATATCATTGAAAAGAGGCTTTGTGTGAGTAAACTTGTCTTTAAAGTAGATGACACGAATCGCATGTTTTTGTGTTTTAAAAATCGATTTTAAATTGCTTTTATGTGTACTTGCCCACGCTAAGTTTGCATAATTTAGATGGCTGTGTATAAAAGAAAAATAAAGTTGTTTTAATAATTTTTTCTTTTAAATATTTCTAGTTTTGTATAATATTCCTACACTTTTAGATATCTTGTTATTTATTAAGTTAATATGGTGTTCCCAAGACAGATTTTCATCAACTAACACTCCTAAAAAATTAATAGATTGTGTTTTTTCTAATGTTTTACTGTTGATGTGGAGATTAGGTAGGAGATTAGATATTCATTCCACTCTTTTTGTACGTGCTTCATTTCAGGGTTTTTTCTGAAAGAATTGAAGTTATATATATATATGTTATGTAATCAATTCTTCAGGTTATGTGTCTTCAAATGGTTTATGTGAGCAGCAGATGCAAAGCGGTTTTCAGCTGTTGAAACTAGGTTCCACTACTTCAAAAGACAGTTGTTTTCAGCGATGTTGTAATGCTATAGACTGTCAACTATCGATCGTCGGCAAAACCACTTGCTTTGGAATTATTTGCCCTCACAAAAGTCTATGTACGGCCATATCTGAACAACTTTCAGATTTTCAAGGTCATCGGGTTGATAAAAGATCGTTAGATAGTGAACAAGATTTTATACCACCAAGTATGCATTTTAATGCTCGATAATTTTGTTTGCTTGTAATTAGTTAAGGTAGGAATTGTGATATGTTTTGCAATAAAATACAGAATAATTAAAAATATAGTAAATATTTATCTTTGTATTCTTTTTTATTTTTTTGTTTTGTTTAAAGATATTACATCTGCAAAAGAGGAATTAATTTACAAACGATCTTCTGATAATGACGACGATGATGATGACGATGATGATGATAATGATGACGATGACGATGACATTGAGGAGGGCGGCCATGATAAGAAAACATGCCAACCATCTCATTATAAACATTCAAAGATTCCAAAGCGCAAAAAGGGTTATAAGTATCGTCAACTTAGTGGAAAGATCAAATCATTAACAGAATGCAGTAAAAAGTGTTGCAAAATAGACGACTGTGTTTTGGCATTTACAGTTTCAACGAATTGTTTTGCTGTAATTTGCGCAGATGACAAGAACAGCTGCCATTCGAAAGAAGACAAGCTACCATTTATGAGTGTATTCTTCTCGCTGGTTTCACTAAAACCAAGTAATATTTTCAAATAATAAATATATAAATATTTTTTTATATGAGATTTTTAATTACCTTGTTATATTATATAGAGAAAAAGCCCCACAAAGTTGTCAAAAAGCCGAAGAAAAAGGTCTCGCAAAAAAACCAGAAAAAAACCTTCCACTTACCGGATACAAATTCTGATGGGGGTAGACCAATGGATAATTTTGATGATTGGCAAAACCTACCAGTGCATGAAGACTTCCCCTCAAAACAAAACTATTTCCATGAAGACAATGGTGAAACTGACAGAGAGAAGTATATCAACAAAGTCCGTACAAATATTGATGATGAGTTTCAAGATGACATTCGCATGTTGAATCAGGCGAAGTCAAATGCAAACAAAATGCCGATTGATGACGAAAGAATGAGCCATTACAATCAAGCACAAGAAACCATTCAAGATCCATATTTTCCACGTGTACAGTATCACGGTAGAGACGATTTTGATAACAGATTTGATATTGAAGGTTATTCTCACAGGAATGATGATTCAGTTAACCAGTGGAGAGAAGTCAAATTACAGGACTACCTTTCTCATTTCAATGGCACGTCGCCAACATCTTCAATCTTGAGGTATCCACCGAGAGATTTTACTCAAAGCACTGATAACATTAACAAGCACATAAGTACTAAAACATCCCAGTCATCTTTTCCACCATATGAGAAACCAACGGAGGAGCAGTTAATTCTGCGTAAGATTGCTAAACTGGAGGAAAAACTGGAAAGAAAGTTGACAACGAACACAACCAATAGACCTTCTGAACATGCAGTCGAAAAAAACACTAATTATGGTAAAATGGACAGTGGTAAAGGAACTAATATGACGAAAATAAATAAATCACATAGCGGACATAATAAAAAGACTAAAGAAAAGTCAAAGAAGATGGAACACGTTCGACCGAAATTAGAGGGATTTGAATTTCGACACAAATTGGGTCATGAGGAGTATTTCAGTGAGTCTCTATCTGGTTCTGGTTCTGGAGATTCAAGTTCACCTGAAACCAAAACAGAAAAGAAAAAGAGTTTGGTAAAAAAGGTGTCCAAAAAACACAAGAACTGTTCAGGAGGAAAATGTGAAAAGAAGAAAACATCAAAGACAAGTGCTAAGCCGAATAAAAAAAAGTCAAGTAAATATCGAAAACAGAAACATTTGTTGTCAAAACCAAATGTACATGTTCTTCATGATGATATTATTGATGAAAAAGGTGAGCTTTCTGGTGATAGTTCAGGCGATCACCACAATCTTATGATACTGGAAAAAATCAAATTCAAACCTTCAGAAAGCGTAACCAACACCACGAATTCGAAAGAAAATATTACGATGGTTGTTGATCTTTCACCAACTGTATTTAAAAATTATACAACAGCTAATGCAAGCAAGCGGCAAAAAATTCCCAATTCACATAAAACAAGAAAAAAGAAGAGTAAAAAATCGAAAAAATCTCACAAATTGAAAAAGAAAAGCCAGAAAGATAGGATTCTACAGGAATTTGAGAATTTTCGCAGGTTATACGAGGAAAAGAAGCATAAAGTTAAAAACCGCCATAAACTTATTGCACAATTGGAAGCTCAGATATTGGAAAGTGGGGATGGCTCTGGAGAAGGCATTGACAAAAAACTAACAAAACATAAATCAAAGAAGTCATCAAAACACATAGCAAATACAACTCCTCCGCCAATCTCAACCCCTTCCAGACAAGTTGCTAAATCTACACCCAAACCTCCAACAACAACTTTGAAGAACACACTATCAACCACAGTGAAATACACGCAACCTTCCACAACAACAAAAACAACACGTACAACAACAACAGCAAAACCTCAAACATCAACAGCGAACCCATTTCTTACAACAAAACCAATTCATGGTACAACAACAAAGGCTAAGAGCAACAAAAAACATACCACTCTAAGTAAAACTGAAACTGAAAAACATCAGCAAAAAGGTGTTTTGCCTATGGAAAAGACTACTCAAAAATCTCCTAAAAAGAAGGTCAACAAAACTTCACATCTTCCATTAAAGTCCGAACAATCAGAGCATCCTGATCATGAAAATCGTCCATGGAAAGAGATGCCAACAGAAAAAACTCCATTAAAGGTGCCAACCTTAAACATAGAAGTTTCAGATGAAGCTGATACAACCGTGGGTCCAGTCACCCATAAAAAAGTTGATTCGCAGGCGAAAAAGAAGATGACTAATTCTCAACACACCACATTAGCCCCACACATCAAGAAACCAAAATTGAATTTGAAAGGCAGTACTCAAAAACACGTTCCGGTATTGCCCAATGATCTGAAAATGAAAGCAAACACTACAGCAAAAAAGAAACCAAATGCAAAGGTTGTGAAAAATCCACATACCGTGCCACCGATACCTGCCAAGGAACGTTTACCGCCAACAAAAGATTCGTTGAAAGATCAAGATAAATTATCACCCACTACCCAAACAACATTAAAACCTCACAGAACAGACACACACAGACCTCACATGACGATACCTTTTCATATCCCAACCAAACGTCCTCAAACTACAAATCCGGTGCTGCGGCAAAGCAATAAGTTGAAAAACATTTTGGGTGATTTGCAAAATCCTTCCAATGTAAACAGCACTAAAGCAGAAGATGAAATGCCTGATAGGGTTGGCTCGTTTGTACTAGACTCCGTTAACACACACCATCCAACGCAGCCCTTAGCTACAGTCAAGAAACCCGTTCTTCTAAACAACATACAGAAAAAGAATTTTATTCAAAACAATTTATTGAATCAAACAAAGAATCACTTCCCGGAAAAAATAAACACTATTCACCACAACGATGTGCTAGATAAGATAAAAATGGCAGATGTGCTTCAAAATAAAATCTCAGGAAATGGTTTTCTGAGAGACCACCCCATGAAATCTGGTCTTGCAGGTAGCAATCAACCAAAACATCCCGAGCAAACTCCGCGGAAACAGTTTGTTGGACCTAAATCATTACAACAACCACCAAAAAATCTTGTAATGAAACCAGAGAATCTCGGACCATTTAAATCATATTTTAACAAACAAAAATCTGCCCAAATTCCTCAGCCACTCAAACAAAAACCTGCCCAAATTCCACAGCCACTCAAACAAAAGTCTGCCCAAATTCCACAGCCACCCAAACAAAAATCCCAAATTCCACAGCCACTCAAACAAAAACCTGCCCAAATTCCACAGCCACCCAAACTAAAACCTGCCCAAATTTCACAGCCACCGAAACAAAAACCCCAAATTTCACAGCCACCAAAACAAAAACCCCAAATTTCACAGCCACCCAATCCTCATGAAATAAAAACGAATATTCAACCGTTGGGACGGCAAAAATTGTTGCCTATGAACCGTCCAGTACAACTAAATCCAAAGCAAATCCAGACAACTAGACCACCTTTAAATGCTCCCAAAGAAGAAGTGATTTCCACAAAGCAGCCCAACCTATCACCATCCCACAAAGTCAGTAGCGAAGTAGCGAAACATTCTAAACCGATAAAAACAAAGTCTGCGAATCCAAACATCAAAGAAAAGACTGACAAGAATCCAGAAGCGGACAAAAATAAAACAAAACCTCTCAAGAAAGAAAATTCATTTGATCACACCAAACCCCAGATAACAACCCCAACAAAGCCCCAATTGTTGAATAAACCGAAAAAAGTAGAAAAGTTCAACATAAAAGCGGAATTGAAGAAAACATTTGAATCGTTAAGAGAACCCAGCACACTGAAAACAATCCTCAAGAAACCCGATGTCATTTTAACCACTACTAATGCACCAACAAAAAGAAAAACAACCACAAACGCTCAAAACTCTGGAAAAGGCAAACCAATAGCTGTGTTGAATGATTTTTTCAATAAACATGAAACAATGAAACCGGCTAACTTGGGAACTAATCACACAGGTGGATATTTTTGCTTGAATGTCTGTATTTGAGAGGTTTTAGTTTTTTGCTCTTTAGATGAGACAATTCATAAGAAGCCAACGAATAGTTTTAAATTAAAAACACAGACATCAAAGACAATGGATGGTAAGTTGAATTGAGTTTATGTTGTTGTAAAATAATTATAATCAAAAAGCGATAAAGCACAAAACATTGCAGGATTTTAATTGTGGTAGTCCAAAGTTATTGGATGATATTACAAGGCTTCTTCTTCTTCTTTTACATTTTTTCACGTCTATTTTCCATGCTAGCATGGGTTAGACAAAGCATGGTATATATATAGAGGAAAAATAAATATATGTATACAAATAAATTTGCAATGAAATAAATATATCAAATATAGACATGCAGAAATGTGTTTTTGTGTTTTGCTTAGGTTTACCTACGAACTGCAACATTTTGAAAGATGTGCGCAATATGGTGTTGACGAATGTTAAGGAGACTTCCATCGAAAAAGTACCTGACATCACAAACGCCCATGCGTGTGTGGAGAACTGCTGTAAACATCAGATGTGCGCAGTGTCGTTGTTTACTAAAGGGGTATAACAATGCGGTTAAATGTTTTCTGTTGTGCTTATGGAGCAGGTTTTCTCTGTAGGTTTGTAAAAGGGTTCAATGTGACGGTCGGTCCTGTCACTCCCTATCCCCCGCAAACGAAGACGTTCACTTGGTGTTTATTCAAAGGAACACGACACAGTTCTGCGTGAAACAAAGTTACGTTGGTGTGCCGTGGGAAGAGACGATGGCCGGGTCAGCGGCAGTTCGAGAATGCCCACGCGACGCCATTGGTATGTGTTTCTCAGTGTTTGTTATGCAGATGCTTGAACGTTGAAATGTTCAGGTAAGGCGTTGAGGAAATGCGACGCTCGCGCTCACTGGGGTACGCCCGACTTCAGCGGATGCATTTCAACCGAATACTCTTCCCTGCATCGAAAGGTGATTTTGTAACGAGAAACGTCCCCGATGATTAGACATTTCTCTCGTTTCAGATGAAAGGACTGGGTTACACCAGTAGTGCGCGTTCCTTAGTAAGAGAGCTCGATGACGTCACAACCCAGTCCATCGATAACTCCCTGATATTTGGAGGTGACCTTTTAAAGACCACAGAGATCATGGATGGCATATCACAATTTCTCACCAACACTGGAGTGGAGTCCTTTGATCATACTGATCTGCGGGTTAATTAAATCCCTCATTTTCAAAGTTTCGTTAGAATAAAGTCAACAGAAGCTCTATGCTTTTGTTTTTTCTCTCATGCCGAGCGTTTATGGATACCGTTAGGCTAAAATACAACCGTTTGTTGCTAGTTTTGAAAGGAAATATGTAATGCTCACTCGTTTTGTTTAGAGTTTTACGAGATCGCTTAGCAACCTATTGGACGAGACGAACAAGCAAGAATGGAACAACTTACAAGATGTATGTTTTATGTTTGTAATATCCATATAAAAATGAAATTCTATCTAGGATATCATTGGGCCTACGAAGTTAATGCAGTCGCTTGACAACATTGGGCTTTACAGCGCCAAGAAACTCCCGTATGCCTCAGAGATGAAGCCTGTAATTACGAGAAGTGTCCGTAAGTCTGTTTAAAACATGAGTATGATCGAGCGAAGTGACCCATCCTTCTCTCCGCAGTGTTGTCTGTTGGCAAGAGATCGCCTAACCAGTTGCAGAAATACATGTTTCCTAACTACACTACGCCTGGCGTTAAAGGATGGACTAACAGAAGAGATCTGTTGACTATTCCTCACCAAACATTCAGCGCTGGGCAAAACACTCTGGTTGCAAGCGTGGCCTTCAAAACTCTTGGTTTTTTGTTACCTCACCGATGGAACAAGAAAAGGTATATTTCTGTTATCCAGCTTTTCGCACGTGAACAACATGTTTTATGTTCGCTTTAGGCACGTGACATTTACCGATGGCTTTACGATTAACAGCAATGTGATATCTACTAGTTTAACGCCGAAACCCGTGGGTACAATTAACCCTCCGGTGGTCATCGTTTTCCAAAATTTAAAGGTAGTGCCGTCACTCGGTTATTAACGTGGAAATATAAAAAGTGTGTTTTTTATAGGAAATACCTGCTTCCGAGAGCAAATGCGTCTACTGGGATTTTGGCTCCAGGTACGATTGTTTACTGTTTACGTGTAGAGATTCCTATGATAATTGCTGTATTGTAGAGACAATGGAGGTAGTTGGTCTACCGAGGGCTGCACACTGCTATCGAGTAATCGAAGCACAAGCGTATGCGCCTGCAATCACCTCACCCACTTTGCAGTACTCGCACACACAGCCGACCAAAAGGTAAACTACACTTTTATGAATTGCTGTTGTTTATTCCCGCCCTTTTCAGGTTTCAGCGAAAGAGCTTGGGAAGGAACACAGGATGGCGTTCGTGTGGATAAGCATTCCTTTCAGTTTGGTGATGCTTTTAGGCGCCCTCTACTCCTGTTTCGCATGGTAGGTACCTACTTTGTTTGTTTTTCCTTCGGTCTTGTAAAACCCGTTGTTTTTTATCTTAGGACTAAAGCACCTCGAAGAAGACATGTTGGTAGGGACATGTTGGTGTTGTCATTTTTTCCCAGTTGTTTTTTTACCCATTTCTTCGACTTTACGGCAGCATTTTCAATCTATGTTTTTTTAGTTATTATGGACAAGAAGCCTGTACTTCCAAAGGAGGAAGCTGTTGTTACGCAAACGGTGTCGGAACGTTACCCTGGTTCCCCTAACAGGTACCTATACGCCGCAAACGTCACACCCAGTCCATCTGAACTGGAGTGGGAGCATGGATGGGAACTGATGGATGTGGTAGAGAGGAAACACGTACAAAAGAACCCTTCAAGTGAAGGAACTTCGTTGTTCCATTGGAAGTACCAGGACGACTTCGAGTGGTCGAAAGATCGAATCAAGTGCGTGGCAAGACTTGAGCACAACCCTTCGTCTTCGGTAAGAAACATTTTCTGTCTTACGCAAATCTTTACGAGTTTCTGTTTGCAGGATTATGAAAGCATGATGAGCAGCAGCATGGAACAAAACACAAAAGGTTTCATTGAGAAGTTCTCTCCGGTGGCTGTGTCATCGCCTCGCTCCTACGAAGAGCTCCTTCAGAAGAAGGCCGGCCGTCTTCTAGCCACGACCAACTACCTCAAGATCTCCTTTGATCACGACGATAACATACCTGTTGTCCGTCCCGCGTGCAAGAAACATCTCACCATGTTGAAGATCGACTACAGCGTCATCGATGTGTTTGTTGACGCCAAACTTTCTTGTGCTGTGCGCGGGAAGGAGATCATAGCTTCGTTCAACCCGCAGACATCCCGCGTTATTGAAGATCTCTTCGCCCGCAAAGAACACGCGTCTTTACAACTCACGTCCAATACCGCAAACGACGTCACTTCCCCCACGAGTAGGCTTAAAACGAAAACACACGTGCAAAACGCGTCCATTCAAAAGAAAATTTTTGATCCATTCGCCAGCAACGTTAGAAGGCTGCAGAAAGAAATTCTCGTCAAAGAGAGGAAACAAACTCTAGTTCGTTCTCAGACGTTTCACATGAAAAGCTACATAGCTCTGCGGCAACAGTGTCGTGCTAACGAAGTCACGAAAGTGAAAAAAGTGGAGTCGATCAGACGTTACGTCAGTCACCCGAAAGCTCTGAAAAGGTTAACAGACATGCGCAAAGAAATAAAAATAATGCGTAGTTCTGTGACGGTACCACGTGATCCATTGCCCACCAATCATCACAAGAGACTTTCCAGTGTCACTAAGAGGCCACGTGTTCCTGTTAAAACGTCTCCTAATCTCTACACGCACCATTCTTCTTTGAAGACCACGGTAAGTTATACATATCAATGCTTTAGTCTCTGTGTAAGATCTCTTCTCTTGGACAGCCGAAAGGTAGAACGAATGAGAACAAAGAAGATTCTCATGAGAAAAGGTATGGTTGTTTCTTGAAACAATAAATCATGTTCATTTGTGCTTGATTGTTCCAGGGTGTTTGGCGGACATCTTAGCAAATGGCATCGACAGCCTCTTTCGTGAATATCTCCAGTGTCTCTACCGTATTCATTCGTTCGTGTGTGTGTCCATTATCTCCGCTACTCACAAGTTACTTTTTATTGTTATTATTTAACGCTGAATCAGCATTACGTCATGTTGTATATAGATGTTGTACATAACGATGATTTGATAACAACTTATAGCATCAATTTTTACATGAGTGTCTGTTTACTTTAAAGGCTCGATTAATTATTTAATATAGCACTTTGTAAAGGGTCTTAATCATGTAATAAGTAGTTGCCATTTTCGAGAGGTTCGATAGTATTCATTTCAGGTCGATTTTAGTGTGAAAAACTTCAGCTGTTCTCAAATTGATTCGATCCTAGTTTCATGTTTGTTGTGCGCCAATTGTAACAGGGTATCACTTCTCTCTCCGTACATTTTATCCGGACCTAAAATATTTATAGAACTCTTTGTATGATGATCACAAAATGTGACATGTCTACAAACCACCACGTAAGGATTGTTAACTAGCGGACAAGAGACTGTGTTCTCGAGTCACAGAAAACAAAAGGAAAAAAATTAAAGCTATGGCTGAGGAATATTCTATCATATTTTAGGATGATAAAAGCAGTTCCCTCTTCACCATAGATGGAAGCTCTCTATAGCGGACGCTGTCGGGGCTAAGGAAGGAGTTCATTAAGCAGAGGTTTGACCTTTCAAGGCTGAAAACTGGAGAACGATTATCCCTCCAATATCAATAGGTACCCCTGGAGTTTTTCTGGGGATAAGGTCCATAAAGTAAACAATTACGCTCTTTAACGTATAGTTTGGTATGATTCCCACGGCCATGCTCGTCAACTGTATCTAAAGAAGACTTAGAGAATGATGTGGAACACTGTTTAAAGTACTTCAATTGAAACTATGTTAAGCTGAATAGTATTTTTAAAATGATAGGTTTATGAATGTTCGCTTATAAGAAAGTTTTTATAAGGGAAATATTCGCGCTAAGTTACCGCTAAGCAGATGTTTAAGATGTCTAAGAACGACTCCAATATATATATATATATATATATATCATTATTTCGTATTTTTAGCATGACAATTTTTGTGTTAATCTTTGATATAATATTTTGTTAACCACAATGTATAGCCATTCATATCTTTCGAAACGTCATGCATAAATCATATATATATAAAATAGTATAATATAAGTAAGATCATGCAGGGTGTAAGTGTGACGTTGTTTTGACTCCAAAATAAGGAACAGTACATTTGTTAAAAGACATTCCCTCATGACTAAGATGTCAATATCATTTTGCAATTGATAATGAGAGATGGCATTAGATAAATGATAATAGATTTTGCTGTCGTCAGCAAATAGCGCAGCGATAGTACAAATTATGTCGGGAATATTAATTGCCGTTGATTATGAAAAGGAGAACATGTAGGATCTCTCTACATATCATCTCATATCATTTTACATTTAGTTTTCCTACCATGGCAACCCATACCATTACATCATTCACAAACTCATACGTGTCATATACTCAGCGTCCCACAGGTCTCATTATCACCTCATTAACCTTTTGTTTATATTTTGAACGACAAAAACTTCTTCTTTCCTTTTTGTAAAGAGAACGCCAATGTGGATAGAGCGAAGTAGCGAGAAAAGTTACGAAGTTTTTATTTCTTGAATTAATGGTAAAACCCGTGAAGTCTTGAACTATCAGAAACATATTGCCAACAAGATTTGGTTCACTACAACGCGTTGTCTTCGGCGAGAAAGAAAGTTTATAATCTAGAGGTTCTTCCTGCAAAACTCAGAATGCTTTAATCCAGCCAAGTAAATGTTATCAACAGGAATACCATTATCTAGGGATCGGGTCCATGAATTCAATCCAGTTATTAATTGGTAACAGATAGTGGCCAGCGTGGAAACCGTGTTGATATAAAGACAAGAGATAAAGTATCAGGAATTATAGATTACGTGCTTACTGTGATGTCGCATATATTTTGTCCTGTAGTTTTCCTTCTTTGTCTTTATGAAATTCAATAACGAACTAGAAAACTTCTTGCGGTGGCAACATTATAATCAAAAAAAAAATCTCGTCCGCATAGCATAGAAGGGGGCGTTTTATTTTAGGGACCTTTTATTTTATTTTCAAGGGGGGAGCTTAATAGAGGGAGGCGTTTAATAAATAAATTCATTTTTTTAAGGGGCGTTTATTTGAGGGGGGCGTTTATTCGATGCATAAAGCTTGGTTTCCAATAAAGAAAAGTTGTCGTGCGATTGTTGTCGCGCAACATGTGTCGTGCGATGCACTATTTCCATTACAAAAGTATTTGTATCTATTTTTTACTCTTTCTTTCTCTTGAACTATTTGCGATAAAATCGGAATCGGATATGAAAAGAAAAAGGTTTTATCGTTTGCTTCAATGTCAGTTGGCTTTATGCAGTACCTCACTTGCACTTAGAAAAAAGAATAAAAGAAAACACAAATATTGGTTATTTATATCGTCACGATAGTCGCACAACAGTCACAGGAATAGAATTTTCTCTATCTCTACGATACTTATGGTACGACGTTGTACTGATCTTGCAATATGATATTTGTTGTGCGATTGATGTTCCATAAGGTCGTGCAATGGTTGTGCGTATCGCACGATAATTTTTTTTTATTGGAAACCAAGCTTTTTGTAATGGAAACTAGTGCATCGCACGACACATGTTGCGCGACAACAATCGCACGAAAATTTTTCTTTATTCGAAACCAAGCTTTACGTTATCTGATTTTATCGAACTGATAATAAAATATTCATGTTATTTTACACGAATATAAACACAACTTTTTACCCGCCAAATAGTCGATAACGTTTGTTTTGGTAAAAAGAAACAAACAAGACAATCAATTTAGCTTTTTTGGTAGAAAAGGCATATCTCTAACTTTTCAAACTGTGTTAAGGCCAATGCGTGGTAGAGACTGTATGCCTTCCATGATATGTTATAGTAGGTGGTACCTGTATTGTTAGTGTACGGCACTTTCGATTTATGTACTTTTTGTGTTAATAATAGATTTGTGTTTTCTCGTTTGTTAATTCCTTTGTTCACAGTTGCACTCTCTATTTCTCTTTTACTTCCCTAGGGTATTCTGTTTTTTAGTTTGTGCATTTCTCGCTCGTTTTGCATTCAGTTCACACATACTAGCGTTTGTAGACTTGCGTTAAGTGTCGCTTTTGTTTGCGTATTAGAAATTTGAAATGTGAGCTAGCTAAGTATGTTTTTATGTATATAATAAACTTCCCTTTTGAGCCAGGGCAATGGAGATCATGCCTGAGGAGGTATAAGAGTATCTCTCTTCAATTATTTTTGAAGATAGAAGCTCTGCTGAAAGTATTAATAATTTCTTTTTGGAATCTTGGATTCACTTGCTTATTTTGTGATTACGTTCGATACTTTGTGCACCAAATGAGAGACACTTTATTAAGTTAAATTCATGTCTCTTATTTCTTGTGTGTGTTTTAGTGATGTGTCAGTATGTGCACAAGACGTAGCTTCATTAACCTTTTTTATTTAGATTATGCATGTGACCCTTGTGCCTTTTGTTTCTGTTCTCCTGGCCTCTCGGATCAGTTATTTCATCCCAGTTATTGTTTAGTCGATTGGATACTATTAGTTTTTCGACTGATCAGAGATATGTTAAATTTTGTATTTTCATATGCACAGGTGTATAATCTGGTTTATATGGCAGGGAGCATATATGTGGTACTTGATAGCTGATAGTCTATATGTGGTTTAATGTCACTCACATTTGACGGTCATGTGTCTGAATAATGTCAGACATTTTCTATATTCAGCTTATTTATTCCCTCTGAACACCTTTATTTGTGAGCTGAATAACCTTTATTTTGCCTAATGTTATTTGCTACCGGCAGTTATTTGCAGGGATGGATTTAGAAAATTACGCAAAATTAAAATGTCCCTGTCAAAACACAAGACAACTTTTTAATTTATTATATATTATTATTACATGCGATGGAGAGAACGTTTAGGAATTTTGCGGCCCTTCTCCTACATAAATATTTGTAGAGGGATATATTCTTTTTAAAAACAACTCCAAAAACAGAGAGAGCAAAAAAACTTTCAATCCAACTATGGCAATTGCTTATTTTCCAAAAGCTGTATTGTTTTTATTTATTTATAATATATTTTGTTTCTTGAAGTTATTTTTGCGTCTTTTTTAAGTTATAATTTTTTTTTTAATTGAAATAAATAGATAAATCTTCACGAGTCTCATTTTTTGATTTTTTGAACCTTTTTTCGTTTCTGCCCAAGTCAGTCATTTTGTATGTATATCCAGTCATTTGGTATCCTGTCTCTAATGGTTTATTAGGAGACTGGGTAGAATTCAACTATATCATTTAGACGACGGAAACTCAATGTATTTTAAAAAAGCAGTTAGCAAAAATACAACCAATACATTCCAAATACAAATAACACCATGATTTGTTGTAATGCTGTCAGTTGTCCCTTAGAGCTTTCCACTTTGTTTAGTTTTTATAATTACCCACATTACCTAATATCAGTAGAGATACGATGCAAGGAATGGACTCATTGATGCAGGTCCGGAAAGTCTTTAACTCTGCTCAGGACGGTGTTGTTGTGTCGAAGCTATGTAAGCAGTTGTATGACATGAAACCAAAGTTAACGGAAGATGAGTTCTGGCATGCCTTTCACGACCATCTGCAGAAGGCCATGATTTATTATCGAAGCGAAATCAATGTGGAGAGAGTTATCGAGTTATGTGCTGAGTTTGCCACATATCCTTCACAGTTAAAAACAAAGGTTTCGTTCTTGTTATTTATATCATGAATGATGTGAAATCAATGTTTTCGCGCAGGAAAGTGACACTTTTGACGCCGAGAATTCCATGGTGGAAACCATGGACAGCTTCCTGTTGCGGTTCTTTCAGTTTCTCATTGACAACCACAATTCACGTTCGAAAGCGGTTCGTTATCGTTGCTGCCAGTTGATCACAAAGATATTTACAAAAATGAGTGATTCTGAAACAATTGGTATCCATTAACATTTACTTTTAGTTAGTCAATATTCCATCTAATTTTTGAGGTGTGGATGTGGCATCTTTTAAAGGTGTAATCTTCATTTTGGTTTGTAGTAAGTTAGAATATTAACTGCTTTACTGTACGTGTTCTACAAAAAGAAGATGTCCAACAGAAAGGTTATAGATGAAATAAACTTACAGAGAGTCATTTAAAATGAATTTTACGGGAATGATTTTATCTTTGCTTTAATAGATGAAGATTTGAGCGACAGTTTATACGAGTGTATGATGATTCGGATGAAAGATAAATTCGCGCAGATTCGCGTCCAAGCTGTTTTGGCTCTCGTTCGTCTTCAAGATCCGGGGGATGAGGGATGCCCTGTGATTGACGCATTTCTTACTGCCATGGATACAGATGCTAATGCAGAAGTGCGAAAAACGATAATATCAAACATAGCTCTGTCAAGGAAAATATTACCGTACCTCGTAGGTGAGTGGTGTTAAATGCTTTGCAAGAAAGTACTACAGTACCGTTTTAATCATGTTATATTTGAGCAGTGAAGCTTTGTTTTTCGTACAAATTTATGAAATATTTCTGTAAATGTGGCATTGATGGATTGGGAGTATCCATTTTAAGGAGTTGATAAATAGTTAATAATCATAAATATTTATTCCACTTAGCTCGATCTCGGGACTGCAAAGATGCAAATCGCAAAGCGACCTTCATGGTGTTAAGTGAAAAGGTGTCTGTGAGGGCGTTAACTATCGCGCAACGTATCAGCTTACTGTCTCAAGGTTTAAAGGATCGTTCGCCCGTTGTAAAGCAATCTTGCGTTCAGCTGCTAAAGCAATGGCTAACGTTTTACAAGCAAGACATGGTCAAATTGCTTTCTTGCTTAGATATTGAAAGCAATCTAGATTGTTCTCGTTTGGCACTGGAGGCTTTATTTAAAGGTAACCACTGCACAATGGTTTTGCCATAAATTTTCTGCTGAATCTGTATTTTCTATGTAGTTTTTTGATACATTTTCTTAAGAAGAAGTGTGAGTACATATCGATATATAATGTTCTGAAACAAATAGCAAGTCTGGTTTCTAATTAGGTGAATCTGTTGGAGCATTGAAAAACCACTACAAAACACTCTTCCCACAATCCGAGGGTAACAGCTTACCGCCTGTTGGCACGCTATCACCAGAACTTGTTTATTTGTGGTACATGGTGTGCAAACACTTATCTGAGCTTGGTGGTGGGGATGGTGAAGTGGTGTTGCAACAGTTGCTGCCTGAGTTGTCTGTATATTCTGACTTCATACGAACGTGAGACCTCATTGCAAACCTGTATTGTTTTAACTGATCTAACTAACTACTTTAAGGGGAGAAACTTTCGCGGGGAGAAACATATAAACTTTCGCGAATGCAGTCTATCCGCAAGTTTCGCGAGTATAAATTTTCGCTAAGTGGCCATCCAATGACAACAATGTCTTAAGATTTAAAACTCTCGACGGTTTATTCGCCGACGAATAAGCAATACAAATTTTTTTTGGTGATTTTGCAAGGATAAACTTTCGCGATTGCAAAATATTGGAAAATTTCGTGAGGATAAACTTTCGCGAATGCAAAATATTGGAAAATTTCGCGAGGATAAACTTTCGCGAATGCAAAATATTGGAAAATTTCGCGAGGATAAACTTTCGCGAATGCAAAATATTGGAAAATTTTAATTAAATTTATTAAAATTATTTATTTAAATAAATAAATATAAATAAATTGGCAAAAATTTGTGAAAGTTACTCCCCGCGAGAGTTTCTCTCCTTATAAAGTAGTGTTAGGTTGCATCAGCACCACTGGATTTATCATAGTCATTAAACTTCTGTAGTTACACGGAAAGGAACTTCATTGATTCGGCGCTATTGGCTGCATTCGACGGGATGGAGGAGCAACAGGAATTTATTCTCGAGCATCTACTCAACATCGCCTCTTTCATGGATTTCTCTGACGAGGTCGGCCGCAATCATCTGCAGGAGCTGATATTTGACCTTCTTTCCATAGAGTACATCCCTCTTTCCTCGGTCAACGTCATCGTGAAGCTGTACAGGAAGATGGAGGGCAACGAAGAGAGATTCATCAGCAAACTAGTGGAGATTATCGCCGACATCAAACAACCCATGAAGCAAGTCGTCACCACCGCCATGAAGGAGACGCGGCGGAGAATCGAGTTGCAGGTGGCCAGAGTTAAAATGAATTTGATAGAATGCACGGGCAATATGGAGTCAGCCATAAAAGAGCAGAATTTCGAACAAGCCGCGATGTTGAAATGTCAAGTTGCCGAATTAGAGCAACAGAAAAGTCAACTCTTGGTCGAGTTGGACGAAGACGAATTACCGATGAAACGTGTTGAAAAGGTACCCCAAATACAAAATTATAGAATTGGAGCTTGAAATTTCATTTGCCTTTTTGTTCCAAAGTTGACTGAAGTTTTGATTTTGCAGGACGATCCCGAAACAATAATACGATGTCTGACGGTCGCTTCCAGCATGATGCAACATCTCAAGAAAACCGAACTATGCCCCACTCTCATCTCGTTAAACGCTGATTTAGTGAGCTGCCGCCAGCTAATGTAACGTAACAGTGTTCTTATGGAAGTTAGTTTTTCCTTTCAGACACTGAAAGGGATACCAAACGAAGATCCGTCCGTCCGCAGCGAAGCTGTGAAATGTTTAGGTCTGATCATGCTCCTAAGTAAACAGTACGCGGTGGACAACCTGTTGATTCTCGTCAACGTGCTTCGAGTGGATAAAGAGTCGCTACAAATCATGGCCGCTCAAGTTCTCTTCGATGTGTTCATGGTGTACGACCTGCGTATTTTCGACGTTCAAGAAGAGGAGGAGAGTGTCACAAGCGAGACAAAAGAGCAAGGCAACACGGCGGCTAGCGTGTTGAAGTTACTTGTCGCCATGCTTGATAGCGAGGTAAGTTATAGAGTTCGCGTCGTGTCGCCTGCTATTGCGGATGGTGTTTAGTGCGAGGATTTAAGGTCGGTGGTTGTTGAGGGAATGGCGAAGTTGCTGTTGACGGGGAGGTTGTCGAGTTGTCGGATACTCGCCCGGCTCATTCTCCTTTGGTACAATCCCGTCACAGAGGGTAACGTCAAGTTGAGACACTGCCTCGCCGTTTTCTTTCAGAACTTTGCATTCGCCAAAAGGTATGTGATTTTATTGTTGTCGACTTTGATTGCTGAAGGAGAGACGCGTGCTTTATGCAGAGAGAATCAAGCAATCATGGAAGAAACGTTCATGCCGGTCTTCAAAACACTCGTCAATTCTCCGTCAACGTCACCACTGAGTCAAGTCAACGTCACCAACGTCACTGATCTACTCGTACATCTGACGGATGTTAAGAATTGCGCGCGACCTGGAGACACGGTAAGATGTTTGCTTCTCGTAAGTGAAAGTAGAATCGGACACCGCTCTGTTAATTGCTAATGAGAGTAAAGAGGTTACAACGCAATCAAATATAAATTTCATAAATTCTTCGGTTTTTTATATCAAAAGGTTTTGAATTTTTTTGTGAGAAAAACAGATTTCGTTTTCGTGAAATGTTGGCAGAACGGTATATGTTAAATTCAAAACAATAAATTTCCGGGGAGAAGTTCCCTCACGTGTACGCTCTTTACACGTTTACGCACAGGACTCGCACGTACACGACTCGCTAGCGTTGAATATCGCGAACGAGATCATGGAAGATCCGGACGCCGCGCACGTGAAATTATTGGCAAAAATCCTGAATCAGTTAAACATCTGTCGAAGGAACACAATGGCGATCAACGATCTTAGGGAGATCTCTCTCAATATAATCGATGTAAGTGAACGTTTTAACCTATCCTATTACTAAAATCCAACGGATGTCGTTTAGCTGTTCGAAAAGAACTCGCTAATAAAAAGAATGGTTGAGCGGTTTTATCTGAAGTTGCAAGCGAACTCTCCAGGTAGGTGGGTATAGGTGTAGGAATATGTGTGTATTGTGGTTGTTCGCTCGTTAGATGTATCACAAGATGCTGCTCCTTCCGTGGCTTGTGATGAAACAGCATCACAGCCAGAATCCGACCAAGCATCCGAATGTACGGAAGCTTGATTGATGTGTCATTTTCTTCTTCACTACTGTCTTCTTGCATATAGCTTCTTTAACTTTCGCCGCCGGCAAACACAAACTGTCTTCGTCGGCTGAAAAGAGCGAACAAAAGAAAGTGAAACTCCAACTCAGGTATTTCCTTTTAGTCCGTTGTTAATGGAAACATTGGCGCATCCAATGATTTTCTTACGTAGTAGGTTTCAAAGTCCTGCTGACGTCATTTGTGAACAATGCCTCGGATAAAAAACTGCGTTATACATAAATACAGTGGACTCTCTACTGATAATGATAGAAATAGGGAGTTAGCTTTTATGAGAGTTTATTACCAAATTTCCACCGAAATTGTTCGACTTAAGGAGAGATTCGAGTTATAGAGAGTCCACTGACAGTACACGCTCGATAAGTGGAACTTCCATAAAATCGAAAAAAAAGTTCCACTTATCGAATTTTTATTTTACTTATCGAATATTTCAGCTTTCTTTTTTGACCAGTGTGAAATTGTGTTTTTTGCAACACCATATTTCTATGCTATAGCTACACAGCTTTGGCCTGCATCAATTTCTTTTAAAGCCTTGGATTTGTTTACAAGAGTTAAGCAGGCAAGCTTTTGTTTAGAAGACTGCACCGCTGATGTGACCACTGATATAGTTTTCATGTTTTCATTACTTGATAGCAATCAAATGTTTCGCAAGAATATTCGAATAAAGATTGTATCGATTAAAATGATTCGAACGTTCTTAAGATGGTTTTTTGGAAAAGTTCCACTTATGTGAATAAATATTGTTCACTGGACCAATAAAATGGGTCTACTTATTGAAAGTTCCACTTATCGACTATCGAGGGTTCCACTTATCCGACTAAAACAAGAGGGACTTGTTGAAGCAAAACCAAGGGACCTGAAAAATTGGTTCCACTTAATGAGAGTTCCACTTATCCGAGGTTCCACTTAGCGAGCGTATACTGTATATATATAGAGAGAAAAATACGTCTTAATTTTAGTTGAGCGAAAATAATCTTCAGTTTTGTTTTCTCAACGAAATATTCTTCCTTTTCAGTGGTGAAAGTTCAAACGACGAAGATTTAATCTCCAGTTGAAATCCCAAGTTACTTCAAGAAACCATTGTTCTGTTTTTACAACAATAGTAATATCTTAAGTTGTATATGAATGTGATATTCAGAAGAAATGAGAATATCAGAAGTTCAATGGAAATCACTTCATCAAACATAAAATTTCTACTAATGGTAAAAAAAACTCGCCACATGTCAACGCTTATACTCGCGCTAACACGAACCTCTGCTAAAGCTAGGTTTTCGTGAATTGTTTACACCGTCGAATATTTATGTTATCTTGAAGGTGATTCGTTGAAAACTCTTTGCTTCAGCGATTTCAAAAATTCCTCTACGTAATCTGTTTTCGACATTCGGCCGCGCGAATGCACGGTAAACGTAGAAGCAGAACAGCAAGACTCAAAGTTTAGCAGTGCAGTTAAACACAGTGCACACAATCTGGAACAACAAAACTCATACTCTCCCCTGCCTAAATGTAGGGGAGGGTAGAATAGCTGGGATGGGTGGAGACAAACGGAAAACATCCATATATTGGGAGGGGTAGAGAAATCTTTAAATTACCGTAGATTGGGAGAGGTGGAGGTAATACATAATTTGAGTTGAAAATTTTGTTCCATGTGCATAGGGCTTTAAGACTATTTGATCGAATGCCTGAAATCAAGTCGAACGTTTCATTAAGACTTATTGATGTTTTTATGAATTGATTTTGATACGGAAACGTATTTGAACTTTTTGAATAGACTGACAGACAAACTTATTATCAAACGATTGATTTATCCTTTTTTCATAATTGTCTTAAATTTCCATAGTTTGGGAGGGGTGTCAATTGTTTAGGGAGACTTTTAAAGAAAAAAATATTGTTTGGGAGGGTCATAATTGAAGTTGAGGAGATTTTTTCTTAAAATCGGAGATATAACCTTCCCTCTAACGCACAATATTCATCTTTTTTTTTTTATGTGTTGTTGCGCATCGTCGGATTTGCTTTGCACAATGATTGGATAAAAATTAATCGAAGAAACATAGTGTTGGCATGGTGATTGGAGACCAATCGTGATTTTGAATATCTCCGAGCAAGACGACGATTTAAGAGAGAATTAGTGGAGTGAGTTACTCATTGTTTTCTAGTGTCCCCTTTACATTGTGCTGCCCACAAAATAAAATAATTTACAAGAATAATATATGCGCACAAAATAATAGACAATATCGACAATGAAACATGATGGCAAAAAATAAAATTAAGAATTATTTCGGCGCCTTTTTCTTCTTACTAAAAAGCGAGCCACTTTTTCTCTTCTCTTTCTTCGATAAACTTTGCGCGGCCACCACTGACGTCATCTCCTCAGACGTCTCCAACGCGCTCTGTCGGATGTTTTGTATCCATAGCGACATGACGTCAGCAGAGGCAGTGTGAATTAAGTATTCTGCGCCGTTAGCCACTTTCAAACGTAATGTGTGCTTACGTTTATGGTAATTTGACGCCACCTCCACCTGGCAGTTGACGAGCGCGATCGATGAAACCTAGTGTGGAAACAGTACAAGTTAACACACTTTCAATATTGTGTTACTCCTTAAATGGAAAGAATCGCTAATGTCTGACTTATAAATATCAACGGAAAGAACTCGTTTAAGAGCATGCGCAGAACCTCTGTTTCGCTCTTCTCATCGGTGTACAGACGCAACTCGCAGTCGTCCTTCAACACTGCAAAGAAATCTTTCCACGACCTAACCAAGTAAAAATAGTCGGTAAAATTACTTCGCAATAGCGAACAAAAAAAGACATACTTGTGTGGTGATTTCTTAGTCTGGGGGGACTCCTTTGTCGCTTTTAGGGTCACACTTCCAGACATCTTTGCTGTTGGCCCTAACGCAGCGGACTTTAGTACATATACGCAAATTTATTAAAAGAAATACCTTCGATTTTGGGCGTTTCATCTTCGGATAGTATGGGAGACAGCGGAACCTTAAAAGAAGAATGTAACATAATGTCAATAAATTTCAGGGTACTAGTTTAGAAGAAGTCTATTCCAGTACAAGACTGCGTATTCTATGAAGCACTTCAACAAGGCATCATACTAAAATGCCTTTTATTTCGTAATATAACACCTAGTTCGTGGATATTATCACTTACATTCACAGCAGCAACTGGAGTCTCAACTTCTACTAATGATGCACTTTCCTTTGCTTTCGTCAATTCTTCTCTTGCCACGTTACTTTCCAGTATAGCGGCAAGATTCCTCTCGTTCTCTAAATGTCGTTCAATAAAAATGACAAGACGAGAAACAAAACGCGACACGCAGCAAAACACAGACCAAAAAACGCGATACGCAACAAAACACGGACCAGAAAACGTGATACGCAGCAAAACACAGACCAAGAAAACGCGATACCCAGCAAAACACAGACCAAGAAAACGCGATACGCAGCAAAACACAGATGAGAAAACGCGATACGCAGCAAAACACAGACCAGAAAACGCGATACGCAGCAAAACACGGACCAAGAAAACGGGATACGCAGCAAAACACGGACCAAGAAAACGCAATACGCAGCAAAACACGGACCAAGAAAACGCGATACGCAGCAAAACACGGACCAAGAAAACGTGATACGCAGCAAAACACGGACTAAGAAAACGCGATACGCAGCAAAGCACGGACCAAGAAAACGCGATACGCAGCAAAACACGGACCAAGAAAACGCGATACGCAGCAAAACACAGACCAAGAAAACGCAATACGCAGCAAACACAGACCAGAAAACGCAATACGCAGCAAAACACGGACCAGAAAACGCGATATCACAACGAAATAATCACAACGCTAAACCTCGTTTTTCCTTCTCCTCCTTCTCTTTCTTAGCTTTATCAAGTTGCTTCTGACGAGCATTCCGCAGTTCAAAGGTGGTTAACTTCTCGAGAGTTTCAAAGCGATCGGACTGTTTGTTGAGCAGTCGTTCGAAGTTAGTGTGTTTCTCAATCAGACGCATCACTTCATCATATGATCCAGCCTGTAACACACTATAGTTTGACTGGCGACCAGGCTAAACTCGCATAACTAATTGAGTGCTTTTTTACACATTTTGTATTAATCGTGCGTATTGTTACATCAGTCGTTGTTCTCAAAATAACGGCTTACGTCCTTTCCCTGTATAAAATGATGGTTCTGTGCAACCCACTCATCGGCCAAATGAGCTTCGCGCGCAAACTGCATCACCTCCAAAACTAGTAACGAATAACACAAAAGCAATGCTTCACGCTTGCACATATTTGATCACAATGATGTATTACTTAGTTGCAGTTCTTCCCAGTGCATGCTCCATTCGTTCAACAGAGATTCTTTGTTAGCCTGCAAACCGTCCAACTTCTCTTGGATGTCGATCGACGCGTAGTGTTTTTTCGCGAGTAATTTTTGCGCGTCCTCGCTTACTTGGGCAAACTTCGGTTCTTTTGTATCCATCTCTGACTTTCGAGTTTGATGGTCTCCCATGAGGTGCTCGCACGTTGAGATGTCACTGAAACATCACAAGGGATTGAGAAAGGCTATCAAACGCCTGCTCATAGATTAACACACATACATGGGGCTCTCATCCGATTGTATTTGCATTCGCATGTCTTCCAGCCACTGCATGAGGTCTTCGACGGACATCAAGTAGCGCTGGTACTCGTCCGAATGTTGGAGGTTCGCAGCTCGCTGTTCGACCTTCGCCATCAGCTCCCTCCACGCCTGAACCACCTCCTCCTCTTTGTTCGACAGCACCGTTTGTTCGTCACCTGCGTACAACTCCTTCAGTGCGCCAGCCACCTGTTTGATGTTCTCCACTTGAACGCTGAGCGGCTGCAGGTCTACTTCGTACGCCTTATGGTACCTCTGCAGAGTGTACACGGACTGCTGGTCTCTTCCCAAATCATCAGTGAGGTGCTTCTCTTTCTCTTCGATCATGTTCAGCGTCTCTTTAGCTTCGTGGAAGAAACAATGGTACTTGTAGCCAGCGTCCAAAAGCTTTCAACAAAAGAGAAAGTTACTGATTACCAGCCCCAAGATCATTAATCACCGTACCTCTTTTCTTGTTTTCAAGAGTTCTAGGAAGTTCTCCCAGCATTCGTTAAGCATTTCCTTCCACTCAGAGATAAGCAGAGAGTCTGTGTGCCCCGTACCGATCAGCTGATCAGCCAAGGCATTCACGTCCGTGACGCGTTTCCCACCGATCGCCTTCGTGTCCCGCGTGAAACGCAAAAACCGTTCAATCAACATCTGCGTGTGATCGAAGTCTTCGCCGATATCCTGCGAACAAGCCACCAGCTCCTTGTCCATGATCCACGACTTTAGATCCTGTACATCGCAATGGAACTGAAACAGTTTCAGGTTCTCGTCCAACTTCTCTTGCTTCTCGTCTGCCAACTCCTTCAGTCGGTCGTAGAGTTGCAAAAGACCATCTTGTGTGCGCAGCAACTGCGAACTGCAGATGAGAGACACTATTACATTTTATCAATGAACATCAATATGATGACGTCATCAATGTGTTAAAAGCGATAAAACACCGAACAGATTTTATGAAAAAAATATTTTCACATAAAATTCCTTGTTACTCAGATATTAATATAGATATAAATATTACACAGTAATATTTGAAATTGAAGGCATTTTGAAACTTTTATTCATCCAATAGATGAAACCAAAAGGAATACCTGTCCGGGTGATTGTTCTTCGAGAGCTCTTGCACGACGTTGTTCAAATTCGAAATGACGACCTCGTAGCCTTCCACAGCATTGCGCGTACCTAGATGCTTCTTCAGCATTTTCTCGACCTGTTCCACATCCTTGACTCGCTCATCCGCCAATAAAAACAACTCGCGCTCGCTCATCCAAGATTCAGCTTCGTACGCATCGAACAAATACTAAGAGTAATCGAGTAAAATTCAATTTTCACATTTATTGTAATTCTAAATATCATATCTCACCTTCATAAAATAAAAGCAGCACAAGTTATTCCGAGAAATTCGAAAAAGAGTATCCCAGGAATTACATGGGAATTTTTTTATCAAACCCTCAAATAGAATACAATTATCTTTCGCGAGTTTTCTTTGTTAGAAACCTACTTATTTTCGTCCATGACGTGATAGGAAAACAGTGCACTCACTTGTTTCGCCTGCAGAGACTTATCGAGCGTTTCTTGAAAGATATCGGAAGTGTCCTTCAATTTGTTCCATTTATCTTCCAGCTGGTCGTGCAGATCCTGCACTTGTTCGGACTTCGGGTGACTTTCGTTGACCATAGTGCAGCCCCTGTTGAGCAACTCACCGACAATTGTTTCATAGCTGACAATCTCCATACAAAGAACCTAAGCAGGACACCAATGATACGTACGTTTAACAAATAAACCAGACCGCTTACCGAATGTCGTTTCTTTGCCTGCAACACCTCGCTTAACGTTTCGCCGAAGTTTTCTGTCAATAGCAACGGTTCTTTTTCCTCAATCCACAACTAGAAAAAAAAGGTCATTAGATGAGGTCCCTCACTAAGCACACACCATACCAGAGTATCATCAACGTCTCTCTTGTATTGATAGAACGACAATGATTCGTTGATTTTCTCTCGCTTGTCGGCAAGTGGTTGCTCAAGTGGCATGAATCTATAAACGAAAACTCTCTGTAAAACGACAACTCTCGCAAACGACAATTCTCGGTAAAACGACAACTCTCGGAACGAAAACTCTCGGTGGAATTCCTTAACACAGTTTGTGTGCATTTATTTTATTTCTTTTTATTTGTTGGTCTACTCTGAACCACTGAACCAGTAAATCGCATATTAAGTCGATTTGTCGATAACCACACTTACCTCTCCTCCATAATGACGCGTTCAGCAACGACCACCTCCTCGTCAACTTTATCGGGGTTTACACTGAGCTCCACCATGCGTTGTTTCTTTGACGCGATCATCGTTTCAATTTGCTGGAATTTTTTTTTAAAAGAAATACATTGCACGATTGACAACAAAAAACAAAGGTACTGCTACTAATAAAAGAAACACTACTAGCTACTATTACTAATGTTTTATAAATATGATAGGATGTGAACATTATGAATTCCTATAGTGAGCCAATGGTGTTCGATGTACCTTATGCTTTGAATGCTGGTTACGTGCCGTCACAATGTCGTCGCACGGCTCATCGTCATTGATTTGATTGTGCATCTCGTTGACCCAAGTGTCCAGGTTTTCCAGTTCCTTGTTGAAATCCTGCTGGCGGTTTGCCTCGCTGAGACAGTCTTTCTTCTCTTTCGATTTCTGTAGGAACAAAAATCTCCATTGCATCATCAAACACTAAGTGCCTCTTTAACACGTTTTACTCAGACATCGCAATCAATCTTTATATCTTTATATAAATATATCCTGTAATTCCTTAATATTATTTGACTACATTCTCTTCTTAAAAATATTTCCACCAAATATATTTTATTAGGTACCAGGTTTAATTCCGTCCACTTGCTGTCAATCTTCTCTAGTCTCTCCTCGACTTCAGGACGAGATTCCGGATTGCTTGAGATAATATCCTCTCCGCTCTAAAAATCAACAAGTATCTTTCAGAGACATTAGAAATATGAAGCATATATACTAGGGTGGTCCATATTTTTCAACTTTCGAAAGTTCATGCTCTCACCCCACCAATGTGTTAGGATAAATAAAAAAAAAAATTGGGAAAAATTTTATCAATATTGATCAATATTTAGAGGTCGCTCAAGACCTTTGAAGTTTTACCCATTCTAAGCATATTCGGGATTTTGTGCATATTATGATACTTTGTACTAGCATGTATCATCGTTTAATATTTCATGTTTATGACTGCAATGGACTTATTTGAACATATAATATATGTTCATTGTTGACCACATGTGGTTTTTCATTGTGGTGGTTTTATGAGTGTGGTGGTTTTACCTGCAACTGCTGAAGAATATTGATTCCAATGGGAATTCCATATTATCCATGCAAATGTACAATACTGATTTGCTGATCTCATCTGTTGATTCTGGTATTTCCCAATTATATGATGCTGTGAGCAATTTTCACAGGAAGTCCCATTTTAGTTGTGATACCATTGTCTTTCAAAGCAAGAACACAAACAATGGCTGCAGCAACACGAAGCAAATCCGCGTTATGGTTGCTCGGATCAGAAGAGACTGAAATAACTGGAACAAAGTTACCCTCCAAGAAGCAGGTTTTATGTGTGTTGTTATATCATCATAAAACATTGAAAAAAACTCTTCATGAAAGTGCAACAGCTGTGATCAAAGAGGTCTTGGTATTCTGGGACAAGGCCAGGATTCCCGTACGTCACCAACATCATGCCATAAAACAACTGGAAACACTTCACGACAAATGGCAGAAGCTGAAGAAAAATATCAACAGAACTTCTGAGACTCAACAGTCCAATGTGCAGGCCTTCGCAGAGCAGTTGGGAGACCTGTTTGATATTGCACATCAAGATGCCCTCATTCTTGTGAAAAACCCTGAAGATAGAGCATTTCTTCCAGCCCAGAGAGAAAAAGGACGCCGAGGATGTATGGGCTCAGCTGATATGACACTTACCTCACAAGAAACAAGAAGAACACAAAGGCAAAATGAAGAATACAACAGGCTACAACAGGCACAACGAGAGGAGGCATTGATGGATGAAACAGCGGCATTGACAGCTTCGGAAGATAGTACTGAGGATGATAATATTGCAGATGATGATTCTGTGAAATATGCTATGCGGCCTGTGTCTGTGAACGATCAACAGGAAGGAGTCCAAGAACCTTCCACTTCCAAAACCACAAACAGAGCTCGAAAAAATATTGTTAGCCCTGAACTGGCTGCTACGTTGGACAGAACAAAGGTTTCTGATCGAAATGCAACATTTGTGCTAGCTGCGACGGCCAGAAGCCTTGGAAATAACATTCAGGATTTCACCATCAGCAGATCATCTATCCGCAGGGCTCGTCTTAGCCTCCGACAGGACATATCCAAGCATTTGAAGGACAACTTTGACCCTAAAACACCACTGACTGTTCATTGGGATGGAAAACTGTTGCAGGATCTCACAGGAAAGGAACTTGTAGATCGTTTACCAGTGCTTGTATCTGGACTTGGCACCAACCAACTCCTTGGTGTTCCAAAATTGGTCTCTGGAACCGGTGAGGCACAAGCAACAGCCGTGGATCAGCTGCTGGAGGATTGGGGTCTGAAACATCTGGTGAGAGCCTTATGTTTTGACACAACAGCAACCAACACTGGTCACATCAATGGTGCATGTGCATTACTGGAGTCAAAATTGGATCGCAGTCTTTTACACTTTGCCTGTCGACATCACATATTGGAACTAGTTCTTGAATGTGCGTTCACCACCTGTATGGGTCCAACCTCTGGTCCTGATGTTCAGATCTTCAAAAGGTTTCAGAAGCACTGGAAATACATCGACAGAGCAAACTTCAAATCAGCCATGACAACTGATCGTGATGTTATCACAGACATCAAAGACGATACCATTGACTTTGCCATCAAACAGCTTGAATCCTTTCAGCCGAGAGACGACTACAGAGAACTTCTGGAACTTGTCATCATCTTCCTTGGTGGTAATCCTCCGCGAGGCATCCATTTTATGGCACCAGGAGCTATTCATCATGCTCGCTGGATGGCCAAGGCATTATATGCTCTCAAGATCTTCCTATTTCGTGACCAATTCAAACTGACTGCTTATGAAACTAGAGGAATTCGTGACGTCTGTGTGTTCATCGTCAGACTATATGTCAGAGCTTGGTTCACTGCTCCTGACGCTGTCTCTGCTCCTTACAATGATCTACGGTTTCTGCAAAGTCTGAAAAGGTATGAAGACATTCATTCAGCAATTTCCAAGGCTGCAGTGAACAAGTTTTCAGGGCACCTTTGGTACTTGAGTGAGGAGCTGGTAGCGTTAGCCCTTTTCGACCCAGCAGTTCCAGCTGACACAAAACGAGCCATGGTGCAAGCCATTGTTGGAGCGGAAGGAGTGGTCGGCTCATCAAAAGGCCCAAAACGCATAAAAGTCGCCATCAAGTCAATCAAACAAGCATCTCTTGCACAGTTTGTGACCAAAAACACCCTAAACTTCTTCAGATGCTTGGATCTAGCCACAGATTTTCTCCAGGCTGACCCTGACACGTGGGACTCCCGAGACGACTATAAGATGGCATGTTCGATCACACACAGCTTGAAGGTCGTCAATGATTCGGCTGAAAGGGGTGTTGCACTCATTGAGCAGTACAACTCCCTGTTGACCAAAGATGAGGAACAGAAACAATACCTACTGCAAGTTGTCCAGGACCATCGGAGCAGATTCCCTGATGCTAGGAAAAGCATGCTAGCTATGAGTGATTAGTTACTTTTCATGTCACTGTATGTTAATATGATGCTACGGAACTATAACGTTCAACATTGACTCATACATTTAAGACAAGTGTTTCATTTGTTTAGCATTTGTTTCATATTCTGATGCAGAATAGGAATACTTGTCCTAAGTGCAAGTGAAAATAGTTAAATCACTTGAACTGAACTTATTGATGAGACTATGCTATAGTTCTGATCTCAACATTCTGTCTTGACAATCGAGCATTAACAAGTTTGTTTCTTTATTTCCATGATGTAATTTATTTGTATTCTTGTGTTTACCACTCTCTAATACTGACTAACAGTTCCTTATTATTAAAAAAAAATGGTTGCATTTAATTGTGTTTTATGTTCGTAAACGGTACAATTTCCGCACAAATTAGCGATTCTGGGAATATTCAAAGGCCTTGAGCAACCTCTAAATTTGGTTGGAAAAATTCAAAATTTTGCACAGTGTGTTTTTATTGATATCCTAACACATTTAGAGGGTGAGAGTTGAACATTTCCAAAAAAAGGTTTTTGACCTCCAAATATGGACCACCCTAATATATACCCTTAAAAAGTATACATCATGGTGTTTCTGTCACAAATAAGTCCATAACCGAAATCCAACAGAAAATAAAAAGAGCACATTATTAGCAGAAAAGAGTATAAATATATCAGATTTGTAAACGTATCACTCAAAATTAAGCCAGGCGTTTCAACAAGAAGAACACACCTCTCTCAAAACATCAATTTTTATTTTGTTGGCATTCAGTTCAGCTTCGAAGACAGCATGACCGGCCAACTTGCTTCGAACATTTGTGAGGTCTTTGTACGAGTCATCGGCGATCGATTGA
Source organism: Candelabrum cocksii (assembly GCA_963930725.1). Classification (NCBI taxonomy): domain Eukaryota; kingdom Metazoa; phylum Cnidaria; class Hydrozoa; order Anthoathecata; family Candelabridae; genus Candelabrum; species Candelabrum cocksii. Next base: position 10,649,003 of record OZ005667.1, on the reverse strand, counting down.
CTTCGTTCATCCATCCAATCAATGACCTGGGACACAGCGACTGAATAAACGAGGAGCATTCGATCGCTAGTGACGCCTTACCTCATTCGAATCGTCAATGAACTGTTTCAGTTTCAGCTCTTGTAGCAATTTCATTTGAAGGTCGTTAGCCTGGTTGCGATTTAAAACACGTCTAAATCAACAAAACGTAAATGAGGTGAAGGAGGGAGTATATCATGCTCATTAAGCTCCTGTAAACACTGCAAACAGAGAAAAAAAGTTGCCTAGTATTACTAGCAAAGCAACTATAACACATCAAATTTTATATTAGCACTGACAAAACGTGAATCGAAGTCCATTATATAATTATAAGTTATATTTTTGAACAAAATTTCCTATCTTCTTCATAACACCATTCGAAACACCGTGATTAGACCCCACCTATCATCGATGTTCTTTGACTTTTCTTTCACTCGATCGGCTGCGTAGTGCTGTTTGCTGCACAGTTGCTCAGCGAAGCTCACAATATGATTCATTTTCTCATCCTGGGAGTCCATCTTCTTGATGAACTCAGCCAAATTTGTTATGGCTTCCTGCACCGAGTCAGTAGTGGGCTGGAAAACACGAGTAACTGAGTAAACAAGTAAGCAAGCAACTGAAAAATTCTTGACAAAAGTTTTAGATCTAATACCTGACCTCTCTACAAAGTCATTCAAACTCACACAAATCAATATCAAACAAACGTGTTGGAAAACTTGTTATCATGCTCTGTTTCTTAGATATGTACTTCAGTAATTGAAAGGTCTTCATGCAGTTTGCTAGAACTTACGTGTGTTTGTTGTTTGGAAAGGTAGAGCTCCTGTTGGCGCAGTATAGCTTCGCATTGTTTCGAATCTCTCAAATACAACTGCAATATAAAACAACATGGAATTTGAATCGATTCACCATCGAAAAGCAAAATAATTCAAAAGATCGTCATTAAAGACCTGGTAGTTCATGCATTGTTCTAAAAATTTGTTTCGTTTCTCCCACAGTGTGTGAAGCTCATTCCAATCAGCAGTCAAATCTTTGAGTTGTTGAGACAGGGATTGCATTTGACAGTCGTTCTCGTTGATGAACTTCTGACCATCGCTAATGATCTGGTTGTACTCATCTGCGTGTAGTTGAATCACCGACTAAGAGAAAGAAAGACAAGGAGTTTAGAATAAAGAGTTACTAAAAAGGATCTAAAACAAAAAAGTCCTTTAAAAACATCTTTTTAACGATTGTTTCAAGTAGGCAGAACTGATATAGTAAAATAAGTTCAAATATAGGAGGTTGGAAAGCTTTGCAAGCCAGGACTTAAGATTCATGGCGATCGTACCTTCACTTCTGAATGGTCATCTAACATCGATTCCACTTCCATCAAACTTTGTGGAATGTCTTCCGAAGAACATTTCTCTGAGGTCTTATTCAACCACGCGAGGAAGTCATCGAAGGAAATTATAAAGCGCTTCAGTTCACCTTTCTCCGCCAGAGAGTCATTTTTTTCTTTCACCTGTAAAAACCATAATCTTATATAAAACACATGTTTTTTTAAAGGTGAAGGCCTACTGATTTCGAGAGTTTTTCCCAGAGCGTTTGCATATGATCGAATCTGGCTTGAATGTTGACCGCTTCCTCGGGGTACGCACGCGACAACTCAACAGCACGTGCGTGAAGGTTTTGCATCTAAATTTGCGCAGTTCAAATAACCGCCATTATTAACACTAAGGACAACTTTACCAGGGATGGTAGGTTAGCGATGTCATACTCGATTGTGTGTAAATGGCGTTGGAGGGCGATTAGACTCGATAAATCACTACCCGAATCGTCAAGAGTGGCTAACAGACCAGATTTCTCAGATATAACGCCCTAAGTGCACACGCAAACATCATGACTGTATACAGCACATCTTTCATATCTGCATACCTGCGTTTCTGTGATCTCGCTGTACAACTCTTGAATTTGTACACATGCTGACAACTCCTTTTTCTTCTCATTGGCTTTCAATTGCAAATTATCCCAACTAAAACATTAGAGTTGTTTAATGAACAGAAAAAGCTTCAAAACTAAATATTACTAACCTTGTAGTCAACTCTTTCACTCTATCGGCAACCAACTGAGAGAATTCCGGTTCATCGTGAAATTTCTTTTGAATATTGTTCACACTGTCCATCTTCTGACTGTGAGTATTCAGTTCCTGCACAACAATAGTGTGTGAGGGCAGTGGAACAACTTAAGTGCTTTTATTGAGTTTTCTACATACAAAATAATGGAGCGTTTACTGTGTTTACTACGATATTACCTTTTCCAAGGTTTCAAACTGATGCTGTATAGTCCGACACCTTTCCAAATCAAAACTGCGGTCAACAATTAGGTACGTTGACAGCTGTGAATTCTTTTCATTGATCCACGAGCGAATGAGATCAGCTTCGCTGTACATCTGGAATAGCTCCAGCTGTTTCAAGAGTTTCGATTTGCGTTCGGAACACTTGGCAGTGAGCAGATCATAACGACTTTTTACGCTAGACAAACGAGAGATAATTTCCATACAGATCACTAATGGAAATAATATATTTTTGAAATAACAATATCATTTCTAAAAGATTTTTTTCAGCTTTAGAAGTAGAGGAAAATATATTATACCTGCTTTCAATTGCTTTAACTTCATCTAGATCTTTGTCCTGAAGTAGAACAAAAAAATGCAACCAAACACAAACGCAAACCACAGAAACAACGTAATATATACATATAAAGTCTTACATTTAAATCTCCCAAGTTTTTTTCTTCAACCAAAGAATCCAAAGCTACACCAAGCGCTTTGACTTCTCCTTCAAGTTTCTGAAACAAGAACGATAGAAAAACGATCAAGACCCTTCGTTCACAACTCTGTGCTGTCGAGGTTTACAAATGCATTAATGGGATAGGACCTGAACTTAAAACTTCATTCCAGAGAATAGCCCATGGATACAACACACGTGGAAACAACAAAAAACTGAAATTGCTTAAAGTTAAGACAGAAAATGGTCGGAAAACGTTCGAATTTGTTGGCTCAAAGGTGTTCAACCAACTCCCAACATGAATTGCTGATGAGACATCGCTTATTAATTTTGAAAGAAAAATAAGAGATCTTGATTTCTAAGTTTTTCTGAGTTTGCTTTGGCCTCATCTGAATATCTTGCCTATTTTCCTTCATTTATAAATGTATTTAGTTTGGTACTAATCTTTTTTACCTTTTTACTTCTCTTCTCTATGCTAGCCTCCAAATTGTAACCTTCTTTTCCAGTGATTTTAAAAGTTTTTGTATATATATCTTAGGATTTTTATTTTTTATTTTACAACAGGTCCTCTTGTAATAGCAACATTTTATTCATTTGTTGGTTAGAATCAACCTGTATAAATAAAGTTTTAATAATAATAATAATCACATTTATATCAACGTCTCTATAGATTGGTTCCCAGGGCTTTGTGCAAATAAATGACCACTCTGGCAACATTTCAGTTACAATTGAGTGTGTCCTTGATAGATAAGCAATATGAAAAGAAGCTTGTTATATGTTTGGATGAAGGTTTATTATTCCATTGCTGCCATGTTAAAGTGCAGTAAACCTATCCTACACATACCAGGTAAGTTACATTTGATATAATGTTGTTTCACAAGATATTAAAATTAGTGGCAATAGTTAGGTAGTTATTATTGTTGCATTATTAAAAAAACTAAACTTCAATTTTTTATAAAAGAAAACAGAATTAGTTAATTATGTTCTGTTTTGCTAGTTACTTAGTGATTTTCTCTTCTTTTTTATTTCTTGATGCAACCCTGACAAATCTTTAATCCAGAAACATGAACAAATTCTTGAATAAGTTAATTTAACAAGAAGCAAACTGAGTACTTTCACATGCGTGTGTGCGCATCCAAATAATTAAACCCTTTTACGTGGAATATCACCTCACAGTTGCGCAATAACTCCTCAACAGACTGTTCGTCATTGCCCAAATCATCGCTAGACAACGGTGCTTCTAATTCCTTCATGTCCGCATCAATCTCATTGCAATCAATCAGATACTGGAAACACAAAATACATAGCGGTTACATGTTTATAGTATTCTTTGAAAAAAGGTGCAGTTGTCAAAAAACTTTGGAATGATAGAAGTTTAGTTTTTTTGGGTCTGTCTATGATGAAACATTCAACAAAGTTATCAATGGAAATACATACTTGATGGAAATTAATCTTTTCTTCCAGTTTCTTCCTTCGATGCTCAGAGACAGACATCACGGAATCCCATTTTGACTTCAGCGTATCAGAAAGTTTATCGATCTGCTCTCCGATGTTCTCCTTGAAATCATCTTTTGATGGGTTTTTCTGCAGTAACTCCTCAGTCTCCAATTTCTTGGCCACAAGTTCTTGCTCCAAACTCTAAACAAATCAAGCAAGCATACTTTTGATTCAGCAAGAAAAAACTGAATTAAACAAGTGCTGGTCGCAGGTGCGCTGCAATCTTGGCTCTCTCATCATCCATCTGAAAGAGTGCTTGCACAAATTGCTTTCAATGTTTCGTTACCTTGTGCTGGAGTAAGAGCAACGTTGTGGTGTAGAGGTCATGGCCGTATTCTGTTGATGAAACCACATACTCTTTCTCGCTCAACCAAATATCTTCCTCCTCCAGGTTTTGGTAGAACGTGTGCATCTCCAGTGAATCTACCAGATGTTGCTTTCGTTCGCTGGACATCTTCTGCAGCTCTTCGTACTTGACCGTCACCTCTGATTGGTTTTCTTTTACGGTCTCCTTGTCAACCATATAGCCTGTCAATACAAGACAAACAGGTTTTCATAAGTGACAATTTTTTTTTCACGCATAAAATATTAGAACAGTTTTTCTCCTCTGATGCTTCTTAACTCCAGAACACATACCATCATCTTGAGACGTGGGCGACTGCAAGAAGACGTCGGAAGATTCCACCAATCGCTTCACTTTATCGCACTGAGTGTTTATGTCAGACTCAATCAGGTCATGTTTATGCAGCAAATCTTTAACATCAGCCAGATGTTTGCCATAATCGCTAGACACGAGACCGGTCTGCAATAATGAATTAATAATCAACAAATTTGCAACGAATTGACGTAGAACCATCGTAATATCACATAAAACTATACATGTTTCCTAATACTAGAATACTCCTACTTAGAAGAACTGAGACCTTATGTTTAAAAGTGACTTTCGAGTTCTATGCTACATATATAGAATATATACGTAGTAATACATAGTAACTCTCACCATTAAGTCTTCCATCCACTCTAAAACATAGATCATTTCTTGAAACAGTTTGTGCAGCTGAAGGTGTCTATTGAGTCTTGAGCTTCTCTGTGTCAGTAAGTGCATCAGCTCAGTCCATAATTCTTTGATGGTTACAATCCAAGATTCAATGTGGGGTGTCTGATGATAATTTTGTTTGCACAATTCGTCGGCAAGGTTTTGCAAACTGACTATCCGTGCTTCATAAGCCTTTGAGAAAAGAAGGCAAATTGATATTAATTATATTTCCTCAATTTCAAGTAATGTGAGGTCGATTCATGGACTCATAACAACCGTAACCAATCAAAACATATCTTCTATTCAAGCTTCTATTTAATTCTTTGCCCTACTATAGCCAACTATGAGGGTGATGATGATGATGATGACTAGAAACCTGCTACTGGCGAAAGTTTAGATTTTTGTTGAAAAAAAGTGTTTTCAATGATGTCATTGTATACTTAAGTAAACTTCCATATTCTCCATTAGAAAAATAATCAGAAAGATTACATTCAGAAAAAAAACATTAACAACTAACAAAACAAACCTTCACATCAGTTTCGATGGTCGCATGTTTCTTCAATGATGCCTCGACAGCAAACAAGTCTTCGCCAAAGTTATCTGTTTTTAGCAGTTTACAATTGTCTTTAAGCCAGGAGCTTCGTAGATTGGCTTTCCGCATGAATTTGCTAGCCAGCTGCTCCAACTGTTGTTGATGGATAAGCTCTTCTCGCAAAATGACTTCCTTCTCATTCTCGGCCTTCTCCAACTCACTCCATGCAGCGTTGATATCACCGATCATCAACCCCTCAGATGGGTAGTACATCTTCTGATGATTCAACCGCAACTGGCTGGTAATCTCAAACATTTGCACCTCCAAGTTGCCTTTCTCAACATATCTGAAGCAAAGACAATTTTCACATACAGTGATAGCAAAGTCATTTTTTTGGTTATCTACGCACATGGTAATGTTCACTTTACATATCAACAATTACATATTTAGTTTCAAATGTTTGTACTTGGGAGGTTTTTCTTGTGTACGGTACAAGTTGAAGACAGTGAGTTGTTTCTGGACAGACTGCAATGAGTTTCCAAGTGTACGATCTTTCAATTTAACAATCTGCGTCTGTATCCATTCCATTAATGCTGAACTTAAAACCTCGTACTCTTTCACCAGCTTCTCGTTGTCCAGTGCTTGCTTCACAACCTACAACAACATTAACTGGGTCAACTATAAAACTTAGGCATATAAAGAGTATACTAGAAACACATATCAAATATATTCCTTAAACAAATTGAAACACTATGTCGAGGAACGATTTCATTTTGCGATTTCCTATTCCAACCAAACTGACACAAAGTTTTCAAAAGTGATAAGCAAACTTGCATATGATTCACTTTTATTTGCTATAAAAAAGGAGTCAATTTCAATGCAACTTTCAAAGATAAGTTGTAATGTTAAACATCTAGACAGAGTGAATAAACATTCTTTTATCATCTCGACCCTGTTAGCTCACGTTTTGAATACGACTTCCGGACACCTCTACTTGCTTCATTTTTGAGAAGTATTGATAGTAAGTCGCAACATATGTCATGATGGATTTCTCGTCGGGGTAGTCAACACAAACATCTGGAAATTAAAAACAACATTCGTCGTGAAGTGGATGACAATCATGTTTTTGTATAAATGTCCTCAATTGTGTAACCGAGTTGTGATTTTAAACTAATGTCACTGTACTATTTTGTCCTGAATTGTCAGTTCCACTAATACCTACAGAAATGTCATCTTTTCTGCTATAAGCATGAGCAAGACAGAATCCATAATCTGTTTTTAATTATGCTTTCTTTTAAAAGCACATTTTTCTATCATTAATTAAGGAATATTTCAAGTATTTTCTAAACACTTTTGAAGCATGTTACATATTGCTAACCATGAGTGCTCAATGGCAAGTCACAGTTTACAACTTATCATTAGATTATGTTTATCACCACAATCATAGTGTCAATCACCTGGAGCATCTAATAGAGGGAAGACACCTAAATGCTGCTCTGCGGTATCAAACGCAACATTCAAGTTTGTGATGGGTTCTTCTTTAACCAACCTATCCATGTCAACTAGGTCCGGCCTGTGTAAAAAAATTTGAATGAAAATGAATAAATTCAACCACAACAAGGATTTAACATTTAATATATCATTTAATTTTACGAATTATTCACATTATTTGACATTTATCCCATATTTAATATTTAAAAAATGAAAAATGGAATAAAAATAATTTTTATTGGACAATGGAATCCTTCTCACCTGTGTTTATGAATAATAGCATTGAAAGCCAATCCATCTCGCCAGCTCGTTGTGAAATTCGAAATGTTCACATTTTTGTAACTGCCAAAAAATTACGCAACTTTGATTTGAGTATTACTTAAAAATGGCCAGGAGTAGTAGTGTGCCGTATTTTAACAACAGTCATTTTCTTTGGCAATCTTCAAGACATTGTTACTTAAGGAAGCTGGTGTCGAATTTGTAGATTATTTTGTGATGTTAGGCAACATTTTTGTTTTTGATCTGTCGCAAAAAAATTGAAAGTAGATTACAAGTAGCAAATTCGAGACAGCCGCAAAAACGTATGAGATTACTTTGGAAACTGGCAGTATATGATATGAAACATGTATTACCCTTGTGTCTTTGACTGGCACCATAGGAGAAGAGCGTCTTTAGCAGAACGTTGTTCAGTGGAATCGGACTCGATCATTATGTCCTGAATCTGAAAAGTAGAAACTCTAATAATATTGCTTTCTTGGGTGTTATAATACCGGAAGATTTTTTTGGTAATTAATTTAATTTAAACTTTGAAAAATGATTTAATATTCTGAAGATTAGATTAGATTACATTCTTTGTAATTTTGAGTATTTATATTTTTATTTTTTTTGAATATTTTTATTTATTTATTTATTTATACAAAATGGTATTATTATCAAACAGATATAATAGTTTCTTGGGATAATTCTTAGAATACAACGTAAAAATACAATATAATGCACTAGATATATGTTTTATGAATCTTACTTGGAATCGCAGGATTATAGTCCAGACGAGGCCAAGAGTTATTTTCGGATTTCCATCGACAATATCATGATTACCAACATTCGTGAGTGGCACCTGAAGACAATAGTGTTTTTCAAACATTTTGTTTGTACTTTTCGATGAAAAGAAATATTAGAACAAAATCAAAACCAAATATAAAAAACAACAAATATCAAAATCTAAGTTTTGTTGGTTCAGGTTAAAGGTAGGTTACAAGAAGTGTTATGCTGTATGGGTGTGAAACTTGGGCTGTGAAGCAGGAAGACCTTGATCATCTGGAAAGAAATGGCATGAGAATGGTTAGGTGTAATATCAGCCTGAGCGACAGAAAACGTCCCGATGAGCTAACAAGTAGGCTAGGTATTCATGGCATCAAAGATGATATTCAGATCAGGAGGTTGAGTTGGTTGGGCTACTTGGAAAAAATGGAGAAGGATAATTGGGTAAGATAGTGTAGAGACTTTATGTTCCTGGTGCAAAACCCTGAGGTAGACCAAGAAAGACATGGCAAGAGGTAATAAGGACAGATATGCTACAGAGAAATTTGGTATTAGATCTAACACAGTCTAGTCAGATTGGAAGACAGTCATTAATATACCTGCTAGCATGGAAAACAGACGTTAAGCTGATAGTTAGATATGTTTGACATAAAAAAAAATGTTTTTGGTAGCCCACTGATTGTACGGTAATATGTAACAAATTGACATGAATACCATTAGAACTAAAGTTCAAAAATCTAAACGCTAAATCAGCTTTTCCATGCTTGCATGGGTTGGACGGTTTCAAAAGATGATTTTCTCCAATTATGGAGGTTTAATCATCTGATGGTTTATTGGTGCAGATGTTTCTATGGCTGGATGCCCTTCCTAACGCCAACCCCAGAAAGAGGAAAACAATGGCGAGTTAACCCACACAAGGTACCAACTTGTATTTAAAACTCCGTGGCAGCAGTGCATCAGGGGCATGGATGCTTATGTCCATGAGGTCAAAGATGTTACATGACCCATAAAATACTATAAAATTATTAGATATATATATTACATAATATTACTCTTTTTTATGATAAATAAATAAACTTGTTGCTAAGAAATTTAAAGCCTTCAGACTGTGCTTAGTGTAGTGAGTTCAATCCACAAACCCAAACTGGGCTGGTTCAAATCCCACTTCCGGCATATCTTTATTTCAGTACCCGCGGTACTGTGAGAAAATTGTAATTTATGCAACTGAAAGACAAAAATTCCAGAAAAATTTAATTTTTAAAAATTATATTAAAAGCTATAATAAATATAGCATATTTTTAATTTTTTTTTTATTATTAATTTTAAAAACAAAACCGGTAAATTATGACACTAAATCAGTGCCTTTATCAGTATTAAAAAATCAGTTTTAACCCATCTCAGGTGTTCATATGTCAGGCTGTCCCTGGATAATGGAAACAATCAGCTAAATCAGCCTTCGACATTTCAGAGTGTCAGCCCTCATAAAATTAGCGAATTTTCGCGACATCATTGTTTTTGCCAGCTAACACAATTCATATGACGGTGTTTTTACCTATTAGATTTATGAAAGACAAGCTTTATTATTTAATGTGGCAGAGTTAGGAATAACTTCCCTGAAATTATCATTTACTAAACGTATTATGCTAAAATGTCTTTGCTGAAGGTTTTGATGAAACAACACTGAGCACCTAGAAGATTGCATCTTTTGTGTAAAAATCAAACTAAAGATACTATGTGAATAGATTGAATAATCACATTATATTTCAGTACAAAAGCAATCATTCTTACAAATGTTTTGAGAAAAAGTTTTTTTCGAGACACCACAAGGAGTCTTAGAAACATTGTTCATAATACGCAGAGAGGTAATAGAGAGAGTTAATCGATGAGGGTTAATTTCTGTGCCTTTTTGTTTACAAGAATAGCACAGAATACACCTTTACTCCATGATAGACTTTGAAAATAAATGTTTGAGGCCTTTTGCCTGAGTTGTTATTTCCTGAGCATCAACATTGTAAATTTCTGGTATATTTATAGGAGCACTGGCGATCGAAAGCTCTTTCCGTCACATGAAAATCGGCTTAGATCATTAAACCTATATCAAGTAGCGATATGAATGAAGTACATACCAAAAGAAAAGATTTATAAGAAAATTAATTACGAGGTATGTGAGTGCTTTCGGAATACAAGGCGTGTTCAAATAAACAAAGCATTGTATTATTTTAACAGTAAACAACAATATTTTTGCTGTCGGAAAGCTCAGAGGGGAATGATCATATTGATTGTAAGATGTACACATGTAGGATAAGAGCCATTCACAACTTGTGTTAGTTTAAAAAACAACCTGCAAATGGCTACCATTTCCAGTAGTTACATTCGGAAAGCTGCAGTACCAGATACAAATACTAATATGAGGCCAGCCTCATTTCCAACTTACGTCTTTTTTTTTAAGGAAAACTAATCCATGCTCTACATTTTCCAAGAAATGAATCCTCATTCGTCCTTTACTTGGGCGTGGCTAGAAAACAATAGGACCATAAAACTAATAATTCTTTGTATTATTAGACTGAAAAAATGAGGCTGAATTGTCCATGATCATGTTTGTACAACATGTGTTAAACAAGATTAAACCAACCAGATTCTATAACAGAAATTTCTTTTCAAACTTAAAAGCTTCATAACTTTTGTGCTTACTCACCAGTTTTTGTCCAGACAAAATTTCTAAGAGCAAAATCAATTGACGGCCATCTTGTAAATCATGGTACAACTCATTAATGTGGGCGTTAACCTTCTGTAAATGCGAATTGACCCATTTTGTGAACGTCTTCTTTTGCACGGTTTCTCTCTCATCTAAGTGCAAGAAATATTAAAAATAGTATGACAAAATTAAATAAAAAATATATTGATATTTAAATCACATCACAAAAATGACAAATTCAAATGTCTTCTAAAACATATACCTCTTAGAGCAGAGATTTTTGATTTCTCAAACAACCTTGAAGATGATTGATTTGCCTCCATCCACATATCACTTCCACGCTCAAAATATCTGCCATCGTGGTAAGGCACATCCTGAAGGACCTCCACCATACTTTCCTGGTCCAATTTTAATTTCTAAAATTACATAAAATAAAAGTTGGAAAAAAGTTTGAACACATAAATATAACCCATGATTTGGGCGAGTGCAATATATTCACTATCACAGAAGAGTGTCATACCATTAAAAACACTGTTTTTGGTTGAGCCGCCCTTTCTTGCAATCACATGAACAACAATAAAATTTTATTCAATAAAACTCAGGTTTGGATAGGGAACAGATGCTTGATAAAAAACTCATAAATTATTGAAACACAAACAATAACCTTTTATTAACCAAACAAACAATGAAGAGTTGGGAATCCCTATCAGAAAACACAGCCACAGACAGTGAAAATTAGAAGCGTAAAATAAAGATTTTACATATATTCATGAAAATTTTCTAAAAGTCAAAATATTTGCTTACTTCTCTGTTTTAATAATAAACTTTAATAAATTAAATTAACAGTCATCATCATCATCATCTTTTTAAAGTCGCTTTTCCATGCTTGCATGGGTTGGACGGTTTCAAAAGATGATTTTAACAAATTTTGGAGGTTTAATCATCTGATAGTTTATTGATGCAGTAGTAAAACAATATAATATTATAGTGTCTAAGGAGAGTAAAAAGCTCAGAATACACTTGTCACAAAAACCATAACCCATGCAACAAAAGCCAGTGATTTCTAAGTATATACAAAGATGAGGTTTATTCTATTGACGCAAATATTATTAACATTCTACAATCATAATTGTAAGTAAGTAATTATATTAAATATATACAATATTACACTTTTATAATCATTATCCTTCTTGTATCTTTTACCATTCTTGAAATATAAAATCAATTGGTACAACGAATGCTTATTTATGTAAATGTGTATTTATGCAAATAATTCATTAAAGTTTGGCTTTATTCTTGCCTCCAATCTGAGGTACAAGGTCTCAATCAAGCCTCAGGGTTTATTTATCAAAATGACTGCTTGCCTTTTTCCTGATTGGTCATTTCAAATTATGTCTCAGATGTACTTTGTCCTCTGGATGTCACACAAGTCCAACAACTTATATACCAGGCGCAGGCAATGCACAAGTCAAAAAGGTTAAAAGGGCAACTCAAAAACGCTATTATATATATAAACATTGATTTCTGTTTTCAGAAAATCTTCTTTGATAACATAGTCATAGACTGTCTGGCTAAAAATTTCTTGAGGCAGAGTGTGCCAATAAAGGTGAAGTGAACTTCTTTAACATACAGAAAAATTCTAGAAAGTGATAAAAGAGAAGTTCAAATTTCAAAACACTGTGCAAAATTTCATGCACTGTGCAAAACTAAATGTTTTGCTGTATTACAAAATCAAATGAGCTTAACGTCTTAAAAATACAAGACAAATGTAGATAGCAAGCTAGAATTAAACAAATCTAAACTCATTACATAATATTATTGCATTGGCTTTTTATGAAAATAGATTACTGTAGTAGCTAGCTAGTGATTCATGGATTCATGCAAATATCTTACACAATGATATGGCTTTTAAATTTAATTAGCACAGCAATATTGGTGCGCGGTATGTAATATCCAGTCGTCATTCGTGCAACTTGTTGCAATAATGTTGATACCGTTCATTTCAGGTAATTTATACTAGCTACTAACCAAATCGCTTATCTTTTTATTAAAACCACACTCTTGAAAAATAAACAACTTTGTTTGTTTCAGATTTAAAAACCTCTTACTGCTTCTTTTTGTTGACTCACTACATTTGTTTTGTTGAGGTGGAGAAGAGACAACAATCACATTGTCGTATAACTACAATAGTTGCGTTATTGTATGTTTATCTCCCTTTGTATTCTAATTAAAGTTTGCCAGAAGTATAAATGAATGGTTTGCCTTTATTATTGGTATTTATAAAATATTACTAGACCATCAATTAACAAAAAATTAATCAAACTCGATCTTAAATTAGAACATTAATATTTTTAGAGCAGCAACATCAACAAGTATTGTCTGGATGGAGAATGGAGACTGACATTCTATTGATATCTTTGACTAACTGGACCATAACATTTACAATAACTTTATCAAAAAAGTTATCCGCTCTCAACAGCTATCTCGAGTATTCATTGTCTCGAATACTTGCCTCCCACTTCCGTGTCAGAAATTCAAAAAAATATGTTTTTTAAAAGAATACATAATGAACTTGAAGGCGTCATAATTCTAACTTTTTAATATTTTTGAAAAAATACACTCCTCGATGTCTGGTGTTATTTATTTTATCAATCAAACAACGATGTAAGATTCCTAAACAAATATAATCATAATAGGAATAAGTCTGCGTGTAAATAAGTAAACTATAACATATTTGAGGCGAACGTCAACTATGAAATACTGCAACGTTAACAAAATACACATTAGTCAAGAACAAGCGGTCCTAATTAGTCCCTAGTGCCAGATAGCTCTTCAATTTTTGGTAAGAAATTCAAAGAAAAGAAAATGCGAAAGAAATCCCACTATAACCTTCAATATTTTCTTGTGTCAAAAAATAACAACTGCATACAAATAAAATTGAAATATTGAAATTTCAAGTTACAGTCCACTCTCGATATCTCAAACTCTCGGGAAAAGGTTTGAAATAGAATAGAAGAATCAAGCTTCTTAACCCATTTTGTAAAAAGGTCTCCAGTCATTCCGATATATGCAAGGGAGTTGTACGATATGTTAAAAAATTGTTGGGTCTTTGATTTACCGAAAACAAACATTGGTAATTTTCTCCAGTTGCACTTCCTGCTGACATGCCTGTTAATCTGACTTTACTACCTGAAATATTGTTTGAGATACCGAAAATTTCGTGATATCGAAAGGATTTTGGCCCATCAAGCCAGTGTGTAATGCCCAAAGGACCGGGGAAATAGTCGAATTTCTGTTCGAATGTTTTGATTTTTTGTAAATACACGTCTTTTGTATGAAGTTTGATCATATTTTCTTGTGACTATGGTTTGATGAACTGCGTCAGATTTACAAAATTTGGAGTTGATTTGTGGAAAGCCTCAGCGACGCGGTCGTGTGTTTGACTTGACAATCTACATATCTATCTAACACGAAACAATAAAAAAGTGAACACGTTTTCAGCAACTGTCACTTGTTTATGTATGATCGTAAAACTTAGGAAAAGAAAAAAAAGAATCAAAGAAAACTCGATCATTCTTTTTTATTTTTTACCTCAATTTTTCAAAAATTCCGATTTCTCACTTTAATTCGAAATTTCATCCTTTAAACCTGAAAATTCGAATAAGAGTGGCTTTCTACTATCCGAATCTCTCTATAATTCGAACAAAATCCCTCCCCTTGGGATTCGAATTAGAGAGAGTCAATTGTATTTAATCAGAACAAATATTGACGAATTTTAATCGAGAATCTTTTTTTAAAATTCGTCAATAACTGCCGCAACGTCTATTTCACCTTCTTGGTGAATATACATAGAGGTTCCAAGTGGCCCTTCGCATACGAATTTATGACGTATTAAGCTCTAGATTTAACGGAAATCCTCCAATCTGTGTGGGATGGCGCAAAGAAATAAATCAGTTTATCGCATGTCTCTCATTTACGTAGTTCATTTCCATTGTTGAGCGAAATTGCAATGACGGCGTTGACTGTTCCGCATAACAATGTAGCTAGATGTAAGATTTTTCAACCATTCGTAAAAATAGACCGAATTTCGTTCAAAACTTGATTTTGTAAATCCCTCTACTCAATAAAGTTGATAAAAATGCGATAAGCTTAAAAGTTGATCACCTTGCTGTAGATGGCCACCATCTCTGAGACTGAGAGTCATTGCCGCGTGAGTGCAAATCTGATTGCAAAGAATGATGTTATTAGGCCTCCTTAAATCCCGATGTGAGCTTCTCTAAATTTGGAACCTCTGTATGAACAGTTCATGAAATTTTTAGTAACACACACAGGTTTGGATAGCTTTCTAGCTTTTTAACCGCTTTGGCTACAGAGTCGACATCCGCTGCTTCAACGGTTGCCGAACGCCATCTTATACGCTGAACGATGATGGTCATGCCGCAGAATATGGCCCAAGTGTTTCCAGCGTTGTTTGAGGATGTAATCCAATGTGGGTTTTGCAGTTTTTTGATGGATTGAGCTCTGCGTGATCTGTGATAACATTTTCGGATTTACACCATTGCGATAACATTTTTGAATTGACATCACTAATCTTTTTCTTTGTCGGGTTTGTGAACAGCCAAGCACAGCAACCTTATGCCATGGTGGAGACAAATTCGAGTGTTAATAGCCAGATTTGCACTTGCCTTTATTCACAATCTTTCCCAGGCTATGTTAATTCTGTGCTTAATTGTGACTCCAGTATCTCTGTCTGATGCGATCTTTGCACGCAAATATACAAAACTGTCATACACTTTCGAGTTCCTCCTGCCGATCTGAACTTTCGGGAGTTGCTCTATCCCTGCTCTGTTAGGTCTCCGAGCAACTTCCCGCTTTTTGCACTATCTACCCTGGTGGACTGCAAGACCGTGTTTGGACAGGTAGTTCATGTTGCATTTATGGCAGATAAATTTGAATTTTAGTTCAGTTGGCTGATTGATGATCTTGTTGTTGCCTGGAGAACCAAAGATGTTGGCCTCATTTGTGCTGGACATCTTCGGCTGTCGCATAATGTCTTGGAACTTCGTTTTTGGAACTGAGATTGTCATTCCTGCCTCAGATTTGGCATGAAGGTTGGCTCCTTGCAGGAGGTGATCGACTATCAGTATGTGGACAAGCAATGTACCCATCCTACGGACGTTAACAATAATATGATAATTGAGGAATTTTGTATGTATGTATAAACTTGTCAAAAAAGATTCTTTGGCTAAAAACCATCCCAGGGGCATCACAATCATACCCTGAAAATTTGGTTCCAATCGGTCCAGTCGTTTGGGCATGGTTGGCAGACAACAAACAAACAAACATACTCAGGTTTTCCTCCATTATAGTAGGATGGTGATATTATAGCGACAACCTCTACCCTTACGGAATCCTGCCTGCATATCAGGTAGATTGGGTGTGATGAATGGAAGCATGCGAGCAAGGAACGGCATAGCGAATATTTTATAAGCATGGTTGAGAAGGCCTAGAACTTCATAATTTTTACGACCAACCTTTCATTTCTTTTTATAATCATACCAGTTGAATTTGCCCTTGCAAATGATACTCCACTATAAAAATAAAGAAAAAGTCTAGTTTTCTAGCGGTGAAAATCAAAACCTTTAAGGTATTTTACTTTAGAATTTAAGTCGGTCAACCGAATGTTGATATGCAAAAATTTATGGTAGCGAGAGTTCCTGAAAACGTAGTGGATCCTACAAGCAAGTTTCAATTTCCCCTCAAATGTTAAGGTTAGGCCACAATACAAAAAAATGGCGGGGGAAAAGTTTCGTTTGTGTAATCGTTGGGGAAATACGGGAAAGTACCGACATCTGTTCAAAATAGGCATTCTTGTCGTAAAGAACAACCTAGAAACATTTAGAAACGTAAAGAATATATAGTAGAACCTTCTAGATTAATTCATATTTTATAAGCATAGTAAATTTAGAGTCAGAAGTTCAGTTGGAGCAGTTAATGTAACTTTGTACCGAGGTACCATCTTTCTATGTTGCTAACGATCAGGATGATGGTGCATAATTTTCATAAGCAATTAAGGGAAAATTTAATGATTAACTAAAGAAAACGAACATTTTCCAACAAATTTTTATTATAAATGGTGTCTGGACAATCGTCTCATGGACATTTGCCCCCCGGGTAATTCCCCCCATACTACTAATGTTTTAATTTCATTATTACTATTTACCATTTCCTCAAAAATAACATGAGTGGACAGTCCTGCTGACACCTACATCCTCCTCCATCCTAAAATAACTTAAATTGGGTGGACCCACCTCATCCCCTTAATTATTTTTCTTAAATTTCTCAGACAAATAATTTAACCACATTTTAAAACAAAATGTATGTAATTTTTCAAAAAAATAGCCCTAACCCTATCCCTGTACAATGCTCGACATAAACATGGTTATGGGTTAGGGTTAGGGTTAATGGAAAATGGAGTCAAAACTTAACGTTAATGAAAACCCTAAGTTGTATGGTATTCTACGGAAATAATCGAAAGTTTGATAATTGGGAAAGTTATCAACGATTCTCAAAATCCTAGTTTTACTGCCGACATACCGTGTCCTCTGAGGGAATGGAGGGCGTCCCCCAAGATGTTGCAGTATCTAAACTCGAATAATCGCTTCTAATTTCTGTAAATACCAAGGAATTTAAAAAAATTCAGATTACAAGAAGAAATGTGACCTTGGAAGTCTCTGTGCCAACCTTCTACGCTATTGTGGTGGGTTCTTGGTAATTCGTAGGGAAAAAATACATGGAAATATTTTACCGTGTTGTCGGGCGTGTACAGTTGAAAGACCAATTTCAGGACATAATACCTTAAAAGTCCTATCTGCGTACCAGTGTTGCGAGTTTGAAGAGCTGCACACCTTGTGGCGACGCAAAAATAAAAAATTATATTTAAATCCCCTAGACGCCACTGTCAAGTGCACACGAACGAACAATAAAACGTTCAAATATGTGTATTCAAGGGTCCCAGGGGCAATTGTTCTAGTACCATTATAAATATGAACTCAGAGGTTGACAGTTTACTGTCGAGTGAGTCAGAAAATTGAAAAACATTATTTTTCGCTGAAATGTGCATATAAACCTCTGCTTACACCACTAATCTAGATCACTCATCGCACAAGAAAGGTTCTCCAACACTGGTGTTATTATTATTTTGATTATCAAGTGCCTTTATAATAATGTAACTAGCAGCTATCTAGTGCAAAAAGTATTTGAATGACTAAGTTGTAAAAATATATTTATTTTTTTTACTGAAGCCAGAGACTCTATATGGCAAAAATTCAAAAAACTAAGCCGGAAAAAGACCTTGAACTTATTCAACGTATTGGAAGTGGAACGTATGGAGAAGTTTACAAGGTTTGTAAGAATTTTTGAAAATGAAAACTGCTATTTTCAGGGATGGTTTTCTTGAATGTTTTTCCAAATTTAAAAATAATGACTTGCTTTCATAGAGTAGCATAATTCTAGTTAATTTAACTTGTTAATGTGGAAATGAACCATTTATTTTAACAATGCTGGATAAGCACCCTGACTAAAATTCAATCAAAACCGCTATATCTCTTTAGTTTTTTCTTGATATTTTCTTTTTGGAACACTGATGATGTACTTCAATATGGTACATGTTACAACAAAAATGTTTTTACATTGGTTATGTTTACTGCATTTGTATGCAAATTATTAATACCCTTGTTAACAATTCATAAATTATGCAACAAACTTCTTAAAGCCTTTACAATAACAGGTGCAGTGTATTTATTGAGTAGAAGTACAATTGAATTTTTTTACCCGTTTATAAGAAACTAGATCTAGATGCCCTCAAATATTTTAAAGAAACTGTATATAGTACTACAAAAATATTTTCTAAGAAACCTTAGTCTGGTTCTCAATAGCGTCGTAAACATGCTTACTTGAAATCGAATGTTTTAATGGGATGAGCAGACATTGTTGTCTGAATAATATAAATGTAAGGTACATGCCTTTCAAAAAGAACTAAATAAATACAGGATACACATTTTTAACATGTGTCTGTTAATGATAACTAACACTTATACTTTTATTATTTTCTTTACCTTACCTCACCTAGGTCAACAGGCAAGACCAACCAACCAACCAATTTTATGATTTAAGAAACTATTTAAGAAACTTTTGATACTTAAAAACCTCTCCCAAAATTAAGAAACTGCAACTACTAGGGCTTTTACTTAGTTTCTTATGATACAAAAATATGTGTATTTATATATTTTTATGTAAAAAACAACTTGGTTTATTAAGCTTCAGAGAATTGCATACTGGAAAAATTATTTTCATCACTAGGTTATGTTTTGAATTTTTCTTAGGCCCAATTGAGAGCCACTGGGGAACTTGCAGCTGTGAAAATTATCAATATAGAACCTGGTATTGTTTTCAAACATTGTTTTATCATATTTTTATGGATTATTTGGTATTCTTAATACTAACTTTATTTTTAACACACACATTTGTATTTGTTTGTATAATAATGTTTACAAATTTGTTTTACAGGTGATGACTTGGAAGTGATACAACAAGAGATATGTATTATGCAAGATTGCAAACATGAAAACATTGTGCAGTATTTCGGAAGTTATCTAAGGTATTATTAGTTTCTAAAGATTGGTAAAAAATATGGTAATTTATGTAACTAGCAATGAACCCTTCCAACGGACGTTAACAATAATATGATCATTGAGGAATTCTGCATGTATGTATGTTACCAATCTATGCCAATCTCCTCCCAAAAAAGTCTATATGTGGGTAGTCATGTACATATAGATAAATTAATTATACATTTAAATTGAGAAAGTATTTGTTTGGGAAACAAAGTTAGTCATAAAATATTTAATTATTATTATAAATTTTAAACCTACGCAATCAATAAGTGACATCACATCTAATTAATTTATCTGTTTGAGTGGATGGATTTGGCGGGAAAACAATAGGAATGAAAAGTCAACAAGAAGCTGAATTAAGCTGAACTACCACGAAGCTTGATGAATTATGTTTTGAATTTGATGATGTCATGCAAAAATGCTTTTGACAAATAAGAGATTTTCTAATGCTGAACAATGATTTTGTAAAACCATTATTGACCTTCCAGCAGTTATTTCCGCGTATAAATATGAATGGAACAATTATTCTATTAATTATTAAAAGACTTATTTTCCCGTCAATTTCTTTATCGATTTTGGTTCAAGTTCGACTAAGGACAATTCCACTCGCCTGACCCCCTTCCCACAAATAGTAATTTTACTTAAGTTTTCTGTTACCAGAGAGCCAATGACCTATCTGTCAAATTGCTGTCGAAAAGGAATTAGAGGATTAAATTCACGCGCTATTTTAACCCCAATATTTCCGTTCAAAATTTATTCACCCCAATTTTAATTTTTTAACAATGAGAAAATATATATATATATATGCTTCTTTTTTATGTTTTATGTGGATTTGAGATTTTAATACTAATTGCGATAGGATTACAATATACCAGGGGTATGCAACCTTTTGTTGGTGAAGGACCAAATTTGGGCAAAAGTAGAATGTGGCAAAAACCCTCCCTTACAGTTACAAATTTCAAAAATTCAGCAATATAGCAAGCCTGCTGAAACAAACATTTACGAAAAACAATTATCTTTTCATTTACTTACAACCTATTTGAATCAATGTAATGAATGGCGTGAAACTCATTAAGGATAGAATATCTACACATTTTAAAACTGGAAATAATGTATAACTCTGTAATATTTTTTTATTATTATTTGATATTTTTCATATTTGTGACATGATTAAATTAATGCTATCGGCACCAAGAGTGTACTTCCCTATTACTAAATAATTTTGGGAAATACAACGTAACAAGATCTAACTAAATATTTCATAAAGCTATTTTACTGTCTACTTCTGAGAAGGATGATTTTTCTGATCACCAAAGACCTGTCAGCCATTAGTCAGCCAATAATATAGGCTACGTGATAATATAATATACATGAGGAATTCTAAAAAATCTTAGGGACATGTCATCATCGGCCATTATTATGGAAGGTTGAAAATTCTATGCTGCATTATTATATAAAATTTTACTGTATGGAACACAAAACCAAAATACAATAATACGTTTAGTTTATGCCGTTTTATTTCTGTGCAATACCAAATAAATTTTTACTCCCCAGAGTTTCTCTTAAAAACAACTATTAAAGAGTGGTAGAAAATTTGTGGTAGAAAAAACGACAAAAAAATGTATATAATAAAATGTTTCAATGTTTGATTTTTGATAAATAACAAATCAATTAAATTCAACTACATCTAGACGAGACAAATTGTGGATTGCGATGGAATATTGCGGCGGGGGATCCTTGCAAGATATTTATAATGGTATGATTTTCTCATTATTGTGTTTGTATCTTTTGGCTAATAATTACATACCCTAAATTATTTAAAAATGATGTATTTTGTTATAAATTATGATAATTATTGGATGGGTTTATATCATTAGTTTTCTTTAGCGATATTTGTTTCCACAGTATTTATGCATTAAATAATATTGTTGCTGATTCAGATGAAATTTTGTGACACCATGTTTAGTGACAGGACCATTTACAGAATCGATGATTGGTGTAATATGTGCTGAAACGCTTAAAGTACGTTCACCTTATCCAATGTTATGATAAATAGTATTAGACTTTTTTTAAGGTAACTAGGGTCAAACCTCAGCTCTCAAATTCGCTTATATCTTCAAGATTTAAGTGTACTCCCATGATTTCTTAGCCACTTATACGGTTTATTCATTTCGTAAACTTAAAGCAATTCTCAACTTCACTGCAATATTATGAGAGCGTCTTTTCGAGAATCTTCTTAAAGTTCTCCAGTAAAACATTTTAACGTGAAATCTGTTTTTTTTTTAATTTTTACTTAAAATAAATAAAAATTATTAACTGTAATTTATTTTATATTTTTTATTTATATTGTTGCTTATTGAAAGATGGTTTAGCCTATCCTCAAAGTTGCTTAGGATTCTTCATTCCGAGGGCTAGTTGCTTACAAATGTTCACTAAAAATATAGAATAATAAAAGTTGTCAGATGAAGTTCGTAGCTGTATTGTTTATTAACCATTCAGTTATTTTTAATCAGGTTTCTTTTTTCAGGGTCTGGACTACATGCACTCATTGCACAAAATACATCGGGATATAAAGGGTGCCAATATTCTTCTAAACTTAACCGGTCACGTGAAATTAGGTAATATGAGTTGTATGCTTTGTTGTATGTAATATTTACAATATTTCCTTTTGAAAACCGATATATACAATCTCGCCAACTCTATTAGAGCACTATACTTTGTGTCGTTTGTATAAGTATAGAAGTTTGTATAAACATCTATCTAGCTTCTCAATTCAGTCGATTGTTCAGTTCAATTTATTTTTTTCTACATTAATTGTTGGCAGAATTGATGTGTGAATGATATCAAGTAGTGTCGCAATGCATTGTATTGCGTGCCCACCTTTTTCAAAAAGATTTATTTGTCTGCCTAAGGTGATATTTATTTAGATAAACATAATTATTTTAGCTGATTTTGGTGTTGGCGCGCAGATATCAAGTACACTTGGAAAAAGAAACTCTTTTATTGGCACACCTTACTGGTAATGAACTCTCACCATGATCAGTACACTTGTAACATTCTTCCAAATACCTTTATACTACAAGTTGTTTATTTATTCCAAACTCATAATTTTACAAAAACTATTTTGATAGTTGATTGAAAACACGATTTGTTTTATTATTGTTTGTGTTTATTTTTAAATCGGGTGGTTTTCAACGGTATTTTAAAAGACGCTGTTTTAGCAACAAATTCGATAGATAATGTGTAGTGAACAGCATGCCGTAATTGTACCACTTACATAATTAGAAAACCTTATTTTGTATGTTTAGGATGGCACCCGAAGTAGCTGCAGTAGAGCGGACAGGAGGCTACAATCAAGCTGTATGAAAGGAGTGTAAGGGAAATTATGTTTGTTATTAACTCAATAGTGTTTAGTGTGACGTTTGGGCTGTGGGAATCACCGCTATTGAACTTGCTGAATGTCAGCCACCACTCTTTGAGCTGCACCCAATGAGGTATCACATCATGTCAGCACGGGTGAACGTTGTAAACCTCTTTTTGCTTTCAGGGCATTGTATTTGATATCAAAAAGAAACTACTCTTCACCCGTATTAAAAGACAAAAACCTGTGGTAAATTCGATGCTACAGTTCTTTTTAATGTTTGATCTCGATGAATGCAAAATTTCAGGGGCAACATCATGAAGGATTTTATAAAACAAGCTCTCACAAAGAACCCTAAGAAACGTCCAACCGCGGAGAAACTCTTGCAAGTATGTTGTTTATAGACATTTCAAAAACATGTTATGATTTTACAGCAAAGTTTAGGCCCTATTCAATGCTACAATTTACTGTTGAATTATCTGTCGATCAAGTGTTGGAACAGTTAAGTATACGGCAGAAGTTTTTAAAAGAGAAATAATTTTGAGAGGAAAGCTGTCCAGAGATATTAATCCAACATCTGCATATAAAACTGTAAAAATGTTGTTAACTGTAAGATGTTGATAATGGAATAAGCCTAGCTTTTTTTTCTTTCGTTCCAGCATCCATTCTGCCAAGATCGATCATCCAAGACTCCATTACAAGAGTTACTAAGGAAGCATAAGGGTTTGAAGGGAAAGAAGAAAGCATATTATTTAGAACAAGATGAAGATGAAGAAGAGGTTAAGGTTAGCCTTAAAAATGCATCGTATTTTGTTTTACATAAAATAAACAATAGAAATAAATCAAATTTGTAGTACACAGACATAATTTACAACTTTAATTATAGCGTAATTATATACCTCAAAAGAACATGCCTGCTTTGCGTAACCTGTGTTACCTCTTCTCGATTATATATTTGTGTTCATTTTGATCATTCTGAGAATTTGTTTAATAAGTTACAATAAGTACTAGAATCTTTGATCTTCTGGTCTTTTAGGCGAAGTCGATCAAAAGAATACAATCTAAGAAGGATAAGCATAAGGTCGGGCAGCATATTGGTAAGTAAAGATCATTCTGGATCGATAATATTTGGAGATTGAATAAATTTGTCGTCTGTTTAGTTCAAATGCATGGTGGTCAGTTGTTTGAAACGCCAAAGGGAGAGAAGGTGTGTGTATTTCTTTCAAATATGCTTTTTATTTATATGTGTTTGTTTTGCTATTAAAATCCATCTAACCTTTGTTTCATTATTTTTTGTATATGTTTGTATTATTTTTGGATATTTATAGTTTTCGAGTTACATAGTTAAATTTAATTTTGTTTAAACCGCATCAACTGTCATCCAAAGATTGTTAGCTTGAAGGTTCATTGTACATACATATGCATCTTCTTTTAGAAGGATTGCAGTCAAAATGACAAGTGAGTGAATTCACAGACATGTTTTGGTTGACTTGAAAATTTTGATCGTAGACGCGATGATGACAGCACACTGACAAGCTCTCAGAACGATGATAACTCCACTTTGCAAGTAAAATTTTCCCTTTACCCTTACTAATTTTATTTGTTATTTTTTTGTATTTATCATTTTCTTAATTAGGCCAAACAAAACAGAGTTGGTTTACAAGGAACATAATTCAAATGTTTAGAATATCAGTACAAAATTAAATTAGGATGTTTGTTGTTAGAGGTTGTAAAATGTCACAATTCCAAATATGTTGAGCTTATTTTTATGAAACCTGAAAGGTAAATACACAGGGATCAATATTTTCGTTAAAAATTTTGAAAAATTTAAAGATTTACTTGGACTATGGTTGGTTTTTAAGGACACGTCCACAGTGAAACATGTTCCAAAAGCAACAAAGGCGAGTGAAAGAAAGGACGCCCCACCACTTCCCCCGCGTGCCCCAACTGCATCAAAACGGGTGAGCCCGTTCATATGTCATTGTTGTTTTTGTCATCTTAAGATGGCAGCTCAATATTTGAGTGTTTGGCTAGATACCATTGGTTTAAACTTTTTTTTATCCCTCTAGCCTGAGTCACAAGCTTTCGCACAAAAGTCATCTGTAAGTCATCCAACTTCATGTTCAATCAATCAATCATTAATGTAACTATTTTGTATTTTTTTAGGCGAATTGCTTTTCAAAGGTATTTAATGAATGTCCCTTGAATATAGTATGGGCGACAAGTTGGACTCATCCAGAAACAAAACGTAAGGGAAAACAAGAAAAACTTTTACATCCACAAGAAAATTTTTCTTACTTAATTTAATTATTTTAGTTTCTTTCTATAACACTTTCTATAAGCCTGAAAAACGTGGAAAATGAAAATGTTTCGATCCAACATACAGACTCCTGTGGATGAAGAATCTAAAAACAAACTATATTTCTGTGCAACCTCCTTCAAGGGGAAATGTCACGTAAAACGAGTGATGATGATGACGATGAACACTGTGTGAATAGTGGACAAGAGTTTTGTTATCTTGGCGTATTGATGAACTTCTTTTGTGCATTTTTAGATCACCACCTGTTATTTGCTGCCATTGACGAGGGCATCTATAGCTTGGATTTGGATGACCTACAAAATGTTGAAATGATACAGGTTGGTTGCAACGTTTTTTGCAAACATTGTGATTGTAATATGTTTAAATAAAAATTTTGGTAATGAACAGAGTTTAAAATGCAAAGTTGGTATCTTTGCATGGGTTAACTCACCACTGTTTTCCCTCTCACTTGGGTTGGCGTTAGGAAGGGCATCCAACTGTAAAAAACATCTGCTCCAAAATGATTAAACCTACGAAATTGTGGGGAATATCATCTGTTGAAACCCCATCTAGCATGGAAAATAGACGTGAAACAATGATGATGATGATGAATGAAATAATTGAGGAATATTTTAGTGGGAACTCAGATTAATTGTTTTGTTATTTTTAATAATTTATCATTTTTATTTTCATGATTTATTTTTTCACCTTGAAACATGTTTGTGCGGGCTATACATTTTCAATCCTACGTTTATGACATGCAATTTAGTACCACAGTATTTTATTTGCTTTCCTTTTCAGATATTCTCACGACCGTGTCAGTGGGTGTTTGTGATTAAAAACATCCTCGTTTCAATCTCTGGTCGACCGTCAAATGTTTACATGCATAATTTGGTGTCACTGCATAATCAAAGGAATATTGAACAGTTTATTTCTGTACCTAAGTACGATGATGTTGTTAGCAATTACTTATCTCATTTATTTCTAAGAGTTGAACTTTCAATGAAAATTCCTACTTGTCATTGACATCTCATTTAAATTTTTTTTGTTTCTAAAAATTAAATGTGTTTTTAGAGTTGCTATTTGTATATCTGGTGGTTAAATCATTGCTTAACTAATTGTTTATTTAATTTGAAATAATTGATATCTCTTTTTGTTTTGTTGCTTTTATTTATTCTTGGCTTTTTAATCTCCAAGATGGTGGCTCTTTCTTTTAGAGGAATTGCGTACACAACAAAGATTCCAGAGACAACAAACGCCTTGAAATGTCGCGTCGGTGAGATTCAAAACGTTTACAACCTCTTCTGAAATTGGAAATTGTTCACGCAAATAACACAATTATTGAGCTTTCTGTTCCAATGAATTAAAAAATTGTTACTTTTCACTCTTTGATAAACATTTCTACTTATTAAGATATGTCTGCTTACAACGATTGTTTAGTTCACAACCCTTACAACTACCAGATGTACTTGTACGTTGCAATGAAGGAAGTCATTCTACTTTTACAGTGGTATGAGCCCCTACAGAAGTTCATGATTGTTAAGGTGAGAGAGGAATTGCCATTGTGCATTTTGAAGTGCAAAAGTTTGCAATTCTCCACTTTGCAATCACGAAACAAAATTAAAATAAACTGTTTAGAAATGAGCACACATTTATTTGTTAACTTTACAGCTAGATGCGTTAACTGTTTGTTTAAGGTGGGCCGAGACAACAATTTGAGAAATGGCATTTTTACATTACCATATATAACCATAGGTCAGAACAGCAATACACTCAGCAGTGAAACTTTGTGCAAAGGTGGTAAAACTATAAATCATGAAAATTAATTTTTCAGGCGGTAGTGTCAACATTTCTAAGGTCTTTATTTTTGAGCTACAAGAAATATCTTAGGATACTACATAGAAGTAATGTTGTATATGACCCATGTCAAAAGACATTTGCGCAAATTCTCAAAATTTCCATAGGGGGGGACCTAAAAAAACTGTTTTTGAGGAATAAAAAATCAATTTTTAAAAATTTTGTATAGATGATGACAAAATACACCAAATTTCATGAATTTTAGGGCATCTGGAGGCAAGGTATTCGCTGCAAGGCAATTGCATACCCCCAGTTTTTAATTTTGAGAAAAACATCTTTAAAGTTTTTCATACAAACATATTAGCTAAACAGATGCTATTAATTCAAATAATTCAATTTCTTTAGCAACTGCCAAGGGCAAACTTGGGGGTAATCCTTTCTGAGAATGTTTAGGACAGATATATATATTTACTTCTTGGGAAAAAATTTTCTCAACAACATTTCTAGTTTTGCCCCACCTTAAGTAAGTTAGAAACAATACTTTTAGTTTGTGAAAGTTGTGTTTATGTGCAGAGTTTTGAGTGCCACCTCCCTGAGCCGCTTACAATGTTTGAAGCGTTGGTGGTGAAAGGAAAGGATTATCCGCAGCTCTGCGTTGGAGCATACCAAAGGTCAGTTGCAGTTGTCCACAAATTTGTTTAGAACAGCGGTAGGCAACATACTTATCAGACCCCCAGAGGCATTTTGTCAGGCCAACCACACGCAGGCTTGACTTTTTTTAGTATACAATAATAAAGTTTATTATATAATATTAATATTAATTTTTTTTGTTAAATATTGTTTGATATAAAAGTTTTTATTCGGTACAAAGATATTTTTGCGACTAAATTATTGCTCGTCTACATCCAGTTAGTAGTTAGCCATCACCATGGCAAAACGTAGGAAAGTCGATGCTGAATGCAGAGTGTTTCAGGGCTATATATATATATATTTTTTTGTTTTTTCTGGCCCTCCATAAATCAGTGATATGCAATCTGGCCCCTACCGACCAAAAGGTTGCCTACCCCTGGTTTCGAAGATAGATGTTCTTTTTTTTGTTTACACGTTTTTCAATAGTGTTTAAGTAGGGTTAGTCTTCTTGTCACACTTTATCAAATCATTGTTTTTAAAACATTTCGTGAGTGGTTTAAATATATTCCTGCCCATGTGTAACTGAATGTGATAATGTGATAATGATACTGATAATGATACTGATATGAACGGTTCGTGAATGTCTTTGTGTCATTTAGAGAAGACGGGAGTATATTATTAGATAACTTGGACCTGGAAAACAACATGACTTGGAGGTTAAACAGAGGTTAATTAATTAATTATTTTTAACTGTAATATTTATAGATTTGTAACATATATTAACATTGTCATATTGTATAGTATATATTTATGTATAAACACAAAACAAGTTCTTGAGTCATCTCTACTTTAGATTACAAAAGAATCAATGTCATGGCCTTCTCGCAGCTGGAGAAAGACGTCATTATGGTTGCGTTTGAAAGTATGTATGTTGTTGCTATGGAGCACCTAGTTGTTGCTATGGAGCACCTGTATTATACTCCCTTCTTGACTGCCCTTAGAAAAGGTTGTGTTTGTTGATATCGATGGTCAGAAAATAGTCGTGAAGAACCGGTTAACAGAGCTGAATTTCGACTATTCTATAAAATCTGTTGGTAGGAGATGATTGAAGCGATGCAAAGAATGTGTTTGTGAAATCTGTGAGTGTGTTTCAGTTTGTCTGCCCGGAAGTGTTTTGACGTTTAATGCACACGGCATCCAAGGGAAAAGTCTGGTTAACAGTCAGGTATGACGTTGGTAAAACTTTGGCTGTAATAGAGACTACAGTTCAATTGTATTGTTTTTTGTAGATTACAGCGCAGTTCCACGATACGTCAAGGAGCTACAAGCTTCTCGGATTGGACAGGTAAATGCAGTTTAGGTTCCGGAGATTTCTTCAAGGTATTGTCTTTAGGATTGTCGTCATACAAAGTCGCGTGTTGACGGAGAACCACTCGAATCTGTACATCCTCGCAAGCAGTTGATTGTTACATTGAATAATCGTTTTTATGTATTTCTTAACATGGTCTGCACTTAAGAAGCTTTCACGAAGATAGTTTTTTCAATACCGTTAAAAGATAGGCATTCATTTTTATAACTTTTCAGTATTTTGTAGTTCACTTTTATATTATTATTTTTTGATAATATATTTTTATATATGTATATCTATGACTATAAAATACTAGTTCGAATCTATCTAAACGGTTTTTCACTTTCAATGTTTTGCTTTCATTTTTACCTTTTTCTCTAGTTCCTAAATAATTTTCATTTTTTGTGATTTCTTTATTCCGTTATTTATAGAAATGTCCATAGAAACTTTTCTTGTTGTTATTTCCTGAAATAATATGTAAGAAATATTCAAACATTATTTTCTTTGGAGATAGTTACATAGAAGTTTCATAAGTTACTCTTTGTGTGTGTGTGTTCTCTAAATCTTTGTTGAACAAGAGAATGGATTTCCAGTTTCGCGACGATGGATACCCAACCAATACCTCAAAGGAACAGGTTAGAGATAATCTTTAGATATTGCCTTATTTCTCTCTCTTTCTCTGTGCATTGAAATATGTTTTTAGCAACAAGTCGAAGCATCACTACTTGATAATACCAATGAAGAAATTAGGTAAGGTTATTTCTTTCACCTCTTCCCAAATTGATCAAACTAAAACATGACAAAAATAATTGTTTTCGTAAATTTGTATTTCTGCCGATGCTAATTTAACAGCAAAAAGTGTAATAGCGACTTTTATTTTGACCGACTAATGTTGAATATGGAAAAGATTAAACATGGAAAAATATCAAACATTTAATGGTGCAAAAATTATTAATATTAATTAATAACCAATGCAAAAATTATTTCAAAAAGAACCTTGTGCCACTTCAGCAAAACTAAAGCCACACGAGTTATAAAACCTACTATATAGCCAAATCTACACATTTCTGCTAATAACCGTATTATCCCTCGCAACTTAATATTTTCTTGATTTCTCCAGATTAAAGCTTTTACGAAGGAAACATATAGCTTACCTGATGAAAGGTCTTGTTTCGTTATCCACATCCTATGAGGTTTGTGTCTACTCAGTTGACATGGGTATGTTCATTTCTTTGTGGTACTGTAGTGTTTAGATTCTAGCCGGCCGTGGCTGTGCTACTGGATACTTCACTCTCTTGAACTTCTCAACGTAGAAGTGCCGGTGGAACTTTGTCAAAGGTGCGACTCATTTCAGATAAATGCTGTGATAAACGAAAAAAAACAACCCGCCTAATAATGCTAAACATCGGAAAGGTCAATTAAGTCGTCTTGTCTCCAAATCGTTCCGTTTTCCACATGTTTGTTCCACATATATTTGTAAAATAGACGAGTGTTTGTTATAGATTTGTTTGTTTGTTGTTGTTTTTTAACGTGTCTTCCAGAATGCTCATTAAGCATTATCATAAAGACCTCGACCCGGAGTTTTAGTGTATTTAATTTCTCCCATTTGTGCTACGGGTAATTTTGATGAAATACGCCGTTTTTTATTTATAACCGCTCATTAAACAACTTTGTGATAGCATGGTCTCGAACCCAGAACCTTTCGGTTAAGAGCCGAACGCCATTACCATTGCACTATCACCGGATGATTTAAGAATGGCGTGATGTATTTGCACCTGAAATGCAACGAAATTTGCTTTATTTGACTATTGTATATTTGTGTATGGTTTCAGAGTTGCGCTGTTTCTGGACAAATGTCAAGATCACGAAACGGGAGGCTTTGCAGGTATTGTAATGCGAAAGAGATATTCTCATTCTTAACGTAGTGTGGCAGGTGGACCCGGTCAAATGGCGCACCTTGCACCAACGTACGCCGCCGTCTGCGCTCTCTGTATTTTGGGCAAGCATTGGAAAGACGCCTATGACATCATTAGCAGGTAGCACTATTTATTCTTCTTTCCTCATGTTTTTGTATAGTGTCAATCTTCAGATAAGCAAATTGAAGTTGCTTTGACAAGATTTTCTTTTAAATTTGTCTCCGATCTAGTAAGGTTTCGAGGATTTATTGCTTTTCGAAATTTCATTCCTACAGCATTCAAGAGATCTACCGTTGTCTTCTGTTGTAAGTTTCTCCCTATAACCTTAGACCAAAGTTGAGCGAGTTTCTGATGGCTCGGAGAACAGACGTTGGTTCCTATACAATGCACGATGATGGAGAGGAAGATATAAGAGGCGTGTACTGCGCTGTTGTTGTTGCTTACCTAACCAACATCACTACCAAGGAAATGTTCAAATCCACTCCTGATTGGTTGAAAAGGTAAATTTAAAGAGTAAGAATAAGTTCGCTAAAGCTAAGTGTCCACTTTTAAGGGAAAAAATTAATTCCCCGAAATAGGCGAAACGCAAATTTTTCTGTCGCTAAAAATCTTCGCAAACACCTGCTGTTAGTGTGTCCACTTAAATGGATTTATTTTTTAAAACCGTTTCTTTTACGCTTCGACCATGGATAGTGAGGATGAAATGTTATGTGCTCTTGCTTTGATACTCCCGAGGGAAAAGAAAGAAAGCATAAAATTTGGGTCCAACAAATTTACAGAGAAAGGACACAATACGGTGTTCATAGACTTTCACTCTCGATGAGATTGTCAAATAGAGAAAGTTATTTCAAGTAAGGTTGTATTATTTATTTTTATTTTGAGTAATAAAGTTTAAAAGATAGAAGTAGTTTGTTGATTTCCTCTCTGTTTTCTTGCCTTATCTTGTTGTAGGTTGACCATTTGGTACTGAAAAATCAAATTGCTTATCCCATGTTTAAGCCTAATTTTGAATTCTTGGGATAGTCCCTTTAATTCGGTGGTGACCATTTGCCCAAAAACTTCATCTTCATCTCTTTTATCGACTTGTGGTGTTGCAGTTGGATCCTTTTCTGTTAACCTCTTGGTGATTGCTTTCAATGCTTCTACGCTTACATCATCGACATTCGGTTTTTTAGCCTTTCTTTCGTTGATTCGATACTTTGACCTTGGAGGTTCTGTAGGTGTTTGGCTTTTGCCGGTTTCTTTTGCTGTACATGTTTGACCTTTGCTACTGGTATCAGGCCGGCTACTGTTAAATCTACTTTCTGCATCTCTGGTTGGTTGAATTTTCCTTTTATTGGAGGCCAATGTTGCAACAGATGTAACAGATTCAGCGTTTGAAGGACTATCATCGTCATCATCATTGTCACTGCTTTCTGCGGAGTCTTGCCCGTTCGTTAAATTATTTTGGGTATCGTCACGCAGCGAAACAAAATGATTGAGCCAACTCAGAAAGGCACACTTCTCCAACTGCTTTTCATATTTCTGAATATCTTTTGAACCTGCTCCAGATCGTTTGGCTTTCTTTAAGTTATTCCTTTTCTTGCTGTAACTTTTCTTCAGATTTTGAAAAGCGCTTTTCGATTCACCTACAAGAGGTTAGAGAATGAATGGTTATAGCCAAATATTATGAATGGTATGCTCATGGTACCCCTGAATCTACCGGGGCGAGAATCGAGTTTGTGTGAGAGTCCTTTGCGTGAGAGGGCAAGAACATGTTTTATTAAAGAGGGGGTTATCGGATATCATTAGCGGATATTTGATATTATGAGATTATTTGAAACCACAAACCATGCCAGACAAAAAGTTAGAACAATTTTAAATTGCTACATACCTGACTCATTTCCAAGCTCTTTGTCAACTTTTGCCCACGCGTTTTCGACGATCGTTCTATCCTTGTAGTGCTTGGAAGTTTTGTCATATAGACAAGGGTATTTCCGAGCACATTCCGCTAATTCCTCTTGTTCTGTTAAATCTAACAAAGCTTTCCTACCCATGCTTTCAGCTTAGATTATACACAACAACACGCTTTAAATCTCTATCTTCACTTTAGCATGATTTATTTAAACAAAAGATCTTTTGAAACTTAATTTCATTTACGTCATAGTTTGTTCGGCATTCTTTGAAGTACGAAATTTTGGCGAAGAACTTATTTTTCTGATTGAAAACGTTTTCAATTCATTTGGCAAAAAAATAGGCGATTTATTTTGGAGAATAGCAGGTGTTTATTTTTGCAAATGTGTGTCCACCAAAGCATGAAATTATTTTTTTGCGAAAATAATTTGCGAAGAACTTATTTTGCTTAAGTGGACACTTCGCTTAATAGCTATTTAAATTAGCAATTTTGGCTGTATTTAATTTAGTCAATTACTAAGAATTCTGATTTTCTTTTTTTGGTTGAATGCTTTTTCTACAGTTGTCAAACTTACGAAGGTGGCTTCGGAGGATGTCCCGGTAACTATGGCTACTTATTGCGGCTGCGTATGACGATTGTCTTTTGTTAGATGTTGAGGCGCATGGCGGTTACACGTTCTGTGGGTTTGCCGCTCTCCTCTTGCTAGGCGAAGAGAATAGTTTCGACATGAAACGACTGCTGGTGAGAGAAGGAGAAAAGTTGCACGTATCTTACACGTCTGGTGTATTTAGAAATGGGTTGCCATGCGACAGATGAAATTCGAAGGCGGTTTCCAGGTAACGGTACGTGAGGGTTTCGCGCTGTTTGTAACATTTGAGTTACGTGCAGGGTCGAACTAACAAACTAGTGGACGGTTGTTATTCATTCTGGCAGGGAGGTGTTTTCCCACTTATTCATTGCGTCATGCGTGACCATGGAGATGCACAGCTACCCGAGAACAGTTATCTATTCAACCACGGTAAACGCCACTTACGCATGCGCATGCGACACTTCTTGTCCGCCTTTAAATGGCGAAACTATTCACACATGTCATGCTTACTTATCTCTCTCTTAAGATGCACTAAAGAAGTACGTTTTGCGACATTGTCAATGTGTTCACGGTGGATTGATTGATAAACCAGGAAAGTAAGTTTACACTTGTGCCCTCTTTTCCTTCCCTGTTGTTATTGCGCGTCTTCGCCCAACACGCGTGTACACGCACTTCGTTTGGTTTCTACAGATCTCGCGACTACTACCATACATGCTACTGTTTAAGCGGCTTGTCTGTGGCCGATCATTTTACGGATACCTCTGATCCTTGCAGTCTTCTACTGGTAAAATATTGTAGTCTCGTGTGTGTGTGTTTGAGTTAGTTTTATGGTTGTAGCAACGCAATCATCCAATCTTCAACATTTGCATGGACAGTGCGTTCAACGCTTCGAGCCATTTCAACTTTGACATTTCATAAGCAGGTAACGAAAGATTCCGATTTAGTTCATCAAAGTGTTGTTCTTTTTCTTATAGAATTACATATCCTCTCCGCACTTACGTTTTATATGGAATTTAAGACATCGAGTTTATTAACTTCGGTTTTTTAGAACAACGAAGTGGAGTGGTTTCTCATAAAGGTGGATTTCCATGTAAAGCTATAGCAGTCCTCAGCGAGAAGTGTTTTGTATGAATCAATTGACGCGAAATAGATGTTTCATTTTTACCAAAAAACGGTGTGTTGGTTCCAATTTTCAAAGCAAACTGAATACTTTATACTTTGGGACCAGATTTGCCCCAATAAGGTATTAGGAGTGACAATATTCCAATTCTGGAACTTGATTTGAAATCAGTATCCTCTAACTAGTAAAGCTACCAATTTTCAAAGCAAACGGAATACTTCAAACTTTTCATGCACAAAAACGATTTTTTTTCAATATTTATTCCCTTCTGCCGTAAAGATTTTGTTTTTTTGGTGATTTTGGCATACCGTAATGCCTCGATTAAGCGCCCGGGCGCTTGTTTAATTTTCGAGGCTCTAGGGTGGATTTAAAATAGAAATACTTTTTTTCTTTCACAAAATATTTATTTCCATATCTTCGTCACCCTCTTTGTCTTCGTCGACGAGTAACATGTCTGGACTCGCGCGTCAGCAATATCACTCTCATCGGCTTGAAACGGGTTTGCTTCCTCCGTATTCATATATTCAAACTGCTCTTTCATTGTACGGCCTTCGTGACAAGGTTTACCCTTTGAAGCATGTGATGTAGTCATCTCGGCTTCCATCCGTAGCGCAAGTCACTGCACAAGAAAAAAATGAATCTCGAATCATTTCCTTCGTCAACATATCCCATGATCAATACACAGCAATGACGAACGATATAAAGTTTGCAGAAGTTTTGCTAGAAAAGCTGGAAGAAAAGAAGAAAATCATTGACATTGTGATATTTGAAAGCTTTTTAAAAAGTTTCCCTGTTATAAAGAAACGGAAGAGAAAAATAAGAATGAAAACAAGAAAAAATTGTGTTCCGTTGCCTTTCTTCTTTCCGTGCTACTGTTTTTGCCGAAAACTCGAATAGGCGCTTATTTAATAATTTAACCAAGAGGGTGGGCGCTCAATCGAGGCATTACAGTATTTGTAAACCTACCAATTTTCAAAACAAACGGAATACTTAAAATTTTTAGTGGGCAAAAACTTTTTTTTTTAATATTTATTCCCTTCTACCAGGAACAGTGATATTATTATACTAGCAATTAGACCAGAGCGCAAAATACACTGTTTTATAAGACTAACTTATAATATATCACAAGATAAAGAAATGCTGCTGGCGAAGTTCAAAGATATCACGCTAAGATAAAAGTTCTACTTTTTGAATCTTTTGATAGAGTACGATGACCCTGTTTTTGAAGCCCTGATCCCGTCTTACGAACAGGCCATTAGAGACTGTTGCCGCTCCAACGAATCCTCCCAGCTCTGGAAACAATTACGAGATGCCCGATTCAATCTATCTACCCGCTAATGAATGGACTCCAGGATCTGGCCGTGAGCAAGCTGAACGCGATGTTCTCACCACGGGGAACGACAGGAGCAAGGGACAAACTGATCCGTCTGATGTGGTGCCTCAGCGGTCAAAGAGACTCCGACATATGGGTGCCCAATCACTTCGTGCTGCTCCTTGAAGTTCAATTAAACCAAGACCGTCACCTTACCATCACGATTTCGCCTGAGTCAAGCCCGGCCGCCGAGCCCGCCACACCAAGATCACAGAAGAGAAAATACCACCCAGCCAAACCTCAACATCGAGCGCCGGTCACGTCATCCCCGCCTTCTCCACCTTCGCCGCAATCCTGTTCGCCATCGAAGTTGCCCGATGCCAATAGCCAGCCTCTCCAACACCAGCCAGTCAGCCACTCCAACACCAGCCAGCCAGCCGACGCCATCAAAACATTCGAAGAGTTACTCCTTGACCCAATCGCCAATCCCTCGGCAGCTGCAGATGATGAGATTACGTACGAAACAATCGAGTCATCATCACAGAGAGGGGGGACGAAACTAGTCGACAGTCTTGGGTACAGCTACACTGTGAAATATCGCATGGAAACAGCCTTCCACTGGAGGTGCACCGTTCGCAACAAGTCGACCAACTGCAAAGCGATGATGAAGCAATCTGGTACCTGCTATAGTCGTGGATCTAACTCCCATTGCCATCCTCCGGTTGCCGGTGCTGTAGTAAAGAAACAAGCAGTTGAAGATCTTTTCCGCCCAGCACTGGACATCGTTTTGATCGAGGAAGTACGCCCTAGCGAGCCACTAGAAGCAATGCCATCACCCCTTAACCTAGCCAGACAAGGAAACAGAAAGAGAAGAAAAAATCGTCCCGTCGAACCAGCTAACTTTGAATTCGAGATTGACGAAACGCACATTCCAGACGGGTTCATCCGACGCGACGTCAAAGTTGGAGACTTTAATATATATAATAAGCCATTTAATATTCGCCTCAGACCAGCAGCTTCTCCTGCTCAAGAACCCAAAGACTTGGTATGCTGACGCAACTTTTAAAGTTGTTAAGTCACCCTTCACGCAGCTCTTCAGCATACATGCCTTTCTACAATCGAACGGCAACATTAAGCAAGTGCCGTTGCTGTTCGCATTGATGTCGGGAGAACGGCGCCGAGACTATAAGAAGGTGTTTGCAGCTACGAAAGATATTCTTGGCACGGAAAATCTAAAGACAGTCGTCGTAGACTTCGAATGCGCAGTTTGGCGGGCCATTCCAGAGGTTTTCGGTCCCACGGTCACTATTCGTGGATGTTCATTTCACTGGGGGCAGGCTGTCTGGCGAAAAGTCCAAGAACTCGGTTTGCAACGTGCATATAATAACGACGAGAGGACAAGAAAGTTTATTCGCAAGCTCTTAGCCCTGCCGTACGTCCCCACTACGAACGTCGTAGATTTGTTTCATTTAATGAAGAGCAAGGACACCAACGGGCAATTCCGGCTGGTTTTGGGCTATATTAACAT
The DNA here is from genome assembly GCA_963930725.1 of Candelabrum cocksii. Classification (NCBI taxonomy): domain Eukaryota; kingdom Metazoa; phylum Cnidaria; class Hydrozoa; order Anthoathecata; family Candelabridae; genus Candelabrum; species Candelabrum cocksii. The sequence continues at coordinate 10,611,462 of OZ005667.1, read as the reverse complement.
CTGGGTGCGTTCGGACACGTGGGCGCCTAATACATGGAACGTCTTCTACCGTAACATCCGAACAAACAACGACGTAGAAGATTGGCATCATCGATTAAATTCGAAAGCCAACCTTAACTTTTATTTATTAATTGAACTCCTCCACACCGATGCCTCATTCGTTAATGTACAATCATCACTGTTGTCGTGTGGGACGATTCTTCGTGCGCAACAAAAGAAGTATACCGAACAAAACGCACACTAGCTCGAGCTGTGGGACCAATTTAATGCGGGAACACGCACTCCCGAGAGACTGCTGAACGCGGTTGCCAATCATGTTGTGGTGTGCCAGCTAGGGAGAATGGCAGAATGAACGAACAAAATGAACTGGGTTTCTTTTTTTCATATTTTGTCTAATTAATGTAAACAAGGCCAAATTTCTTTCCTTAAATAAAATTCCGATATATCTTACCAATCGGGACTTTTTCTTATTCTTTATTTAATTCCGCCGATCTTGGTCTAGAAACCTCAAAAACTTCATTAAACGTTAGTTTGTACAAGAAACACAACTGTCATGACCAATTCCCGCTCAAACAGTCGAGTCCTCATTTTGTAAGTAAATCGGAAATCTAGGCCGAGTTGGTCTGTAACCTTTCATATCACCGATGACTGAAGGATTTCCCAAATAATTATTGGATGAAAATTGACTGAGTTTGATACAACCCACCATTTGTAGAATAATTTCAGAAATTCAGCAGCACTTGACTTTTCTGGATAATAAGATTGAATTGCAGCAACTGTTGTTTCATCAAATATTGCCAAAGCTAATGGAACACTTTGTTTGTTGTTACCTGGGTGTAAAAACTTTCTGGCCAATTTTGGGTGCTTTTCTTAAATTAGCATAAATTACCACTTCAACACAGAATATCAAGACATTTGCAAATTTCTTCTTTCAATCTCCAGCATAATACGATCGACAGTTTACGACACAACATTTATACACCATTTTATTCGATAGCTCAACACACAACTTCTCTTCACAATAAACTTTTTCAACTGACTTTGGTGGTTAAAAATTCTTTACAATTAGACAAAAAATGCGCCCTTTTGAAATACATCAACCTACTATTTTTTTTCTGAAAATGCAAAATGTGCGGCCGTGAATATATAGTAGGCCATGACCAAACTTAAATTTATTATCTTTCAAAGGCGCTTACATTAGTGCTTTTCTCAAACCACCTTACCCTTTTATCGCCAAAAGTATAAAACATAGAAAACAACTCGACTAACCTATTTATTGTTCTTCTCTTTTTTTTTCTAAAATTTACTCGTAAAAATCTCAACGTAATATATTAGTGATCAATAAATTTTACATAAATATTTACATTTCTCTCTCTACTTTTTCTCGTCTTCGTTGTCTTCTTCTAGCTCGTCTTTATTCTCCGAATTTTCCAGTACATTTTCTCTTGGGTCGTTAGCTTCGATTCCCTCCCTGCCTTCACCTTGACTTTCTTCTGTTTCCAAAGCTTCCTTGGTCTCGCTGCTATTGCTGGTGAAGTGTGTTTCTAAAAAGAAAAAACCTCAAGAGAATCACTTAAATAGTTTTAACAAATGAGTGCAATGTATTAAAAGGCAAATGTCGGACCGTTTTCTTCGGAATTGTTGTTGCTAAGCAACGCCGTCACATTACGGGAAGGTTGACTAATGGATTCGGTATGCTGCTGAAAAACAAGAAGCTATAGTTGGCAGTAGCTTTACATTCCCAACCCTTTACATTAGTCGCGTTGGACGTCACTGTCACAGCGGCGTCTTCGCTGATGTATTTTAAGTCAGCCTCCCTAATGATGCTGGCCGCGGTAAAGTTCCTGAAGCCAGGCACTTCGTTTTTAGTCTCGAACTTGACGTCGCCGTCTTGTTTGCCGGACTCCACTTTGTTCGATGTTCCCTCATCAACGAAGTTGCTTGAAAAGCCGAAGCGATTTGCGCTTCCCGACCTGAAGTCATTGTAACGCGGGAAAGCCTCGCTGTAGTTACGCGTGATTTCGCTCGCGTTCACCGCGCCGCGATGATTCAGTTTCATTAGTTGTAAGCCGCGTTTCGAGAGAGCCACCCCTACGGATCGGTTTCGTGAAAGCCACGTGGCGTTGCTAAGAAACAGTTCGAAACGCGTACGATTTCTGAATACGTTTATCTGCAACAAAATTCAACTCATACGTTGCTTGGAAACACAATCAATAACTCACACTTTGCGATCGTTTCTGTTCAAATCTGTCGGGCATCTTCAGCGGAATTGGAATGGAATCGTTTTCATAGTCACCTGAAACCGACGCAGAGACGATAGATGCGCGATTTTGGAGGTGTTAAAATATTTAATGAACTACCATTGGAATTTAGGATTTTGACGTGATCATTGATTTTTATGGGTGAAATCGTAGTTCGTTTTTATATTCTGCTTTCACTTGATCAATCCCTTACATCAGTTTTCTTGTTTCTTGAGTCTACTCTATACTCGCACTGTGTTTAGAGCCTTAATCCTTTTAACCTTTATTCTGTCTCCGAAGATTTATTCTTTTCATTTTATTCTATTCATAACAGAACAGATTTGTATATATATATTGATATTTATATAGAACTGAAGTGTTTTTATCCTGTATAAATATTCGCAAATACATAAATAAACGTATACACACCGTTTAGTGAGGTTATATTAGCGAGACGGAGTCTGTCCACGTGACGCAACATTTCCTACAAATATACCCACGCTCTCAAATGAACAAACGAGCAAAAATCTCGATGTTACAAGCACACCAATGTATCATTCTACCTTCAAAAATACGAAATACATAAATAGAAATACAGCATAATCTCCACAATTCGAAAACCTCGACAAATTCGAACGGATTTTTCAGAGTGGAATTCCCTTTGTAATTTGAAAGTTTTTGACGTGTAAATCCATTATAGTACCGAACTCTTTGTTCGAATTTCATGATTTTTAGAAAAGTGTTTGATTGAAGTGTCTTAAATCGTGACAACAATTTCCTCATTAGAAAAAGAATAAAGTCTTTGAGGCTTTCAGTGAGAAGTGTTAGGCAAAGAGTGACACTTTCAAAAGATCGAGCAACAATAAACGTATCACTCATAATTGATTATTTTCAAGTGATGTTATATCTACTACCAAAACATAAGACATAAGCATTGAAAATCGCCCTTTGTTTTTTTTATTTCCTTCAACCGTTATTTTGATCAAAATGTTTTTCTAAATCGAACTTTTTTGAATTCGAACTTATTCCCTCCTACGAGATTCGAATTAGAGAGATTTTTTAGTATGTATGTATACACTCATCTTTTGTAACTAGCCTTTTCGCAACTTTTTCAAGATTGAAAATGTACGTTTTCACAAAAAAACTTGAACAAGAGCAGAAATGAATGTACCTTTAGCCGTTTAACCTCCTTTTGGTACTGCTGCATGCGATGGAGGTAGTCACGTGACAGCTGAGTGGCATCCTCATATTGAGACTTAACACAGATAACAGATAAGCATATTTCTCTCAGAAATGGGGAATTCTAATGCACGAACAACAATGAATTTAAGAGTCGTAATGGTCATGTAAAAAATTGCTCCAATTAAATTGTTTTTTGTTACAGAAACCCACCACTATCTTCCTTCCTTTATACAAATAAATGACAAAGACGGTGCCATACGAACGTGGCATCATGAGCTGGTGCCGTCACAACTCAACAACTTACTGTTATCGCTTGAAAAGGATTTGCTTTTTTACGGATTATTACAAAAAGCATATTTTTGTATATCTATCTTTGTCAGAAATTGTTTTTATTTAATTTATAGATAATCAATACCGTAAACGTAAACATAATCAAATATCTCACCAAAGTATTCTCATAGTATTCCTGGTTCTGCTGCGTCTGCTCTTGGAAGTAGATCTTCATGTTGAAGAGGTCCTGTATGCGAGCTGCAATGGAGAAGTGAGATTAGCAACGCGCCTATACATCTGTAAACATTTCTACTGCTATCAACACGCGCCCTCTGAAAAACTTGAAGTGTGATTTGTGCCATCAAATATGAAAGCATTAAACCACAATTTTAGGACATAAAAAGAACCCGCTTTCTTCTGATATACACCTTCATATTTAGCATTCGAAAACGAGACCGATACTAGTAGATAAGCACCACTGAGGTCGCCATCACCTTGCAGGCTTGACGATTCCCTCTCTTTTGCTTCTTTCAGTTTGTCGTAATCCATTCTCGCTTCGGCGGCAATTCTTTTGTGATCATCACTCAACCGAACGTATTGCTGCTGTAATGCGGCGTGATTCTGTTGGATCTCCTCGTGACTTGACTGCATGCGAACACACATCCATTATTACAATGATTATTATATAAATTTCCTTGGCAATATCAAAAATTGAAAACCATCACATGAGATATATACGTATTTATCAAATGTAGAAAAAAATGTTGTGTTGAAGCATCAGAGAAATACCCCTTGATAAAATCACTATAATGTTCGGGAGAAATGTTACACTTTGACGAAGACTCCCAAAGAAAAACCTTCTTTTTTGCGGGCCCGTGGACAGAATTAATCATAGAAATGAGCTCACCTTGAGCATTTTATAATCTGTGTCCAACGCATTAAATCTGTTGTGTGCTTCGTGCTAAGATATCACAAAATATGACAAAAAGAAATAAAATTCTCCAGTATTGTTGTTTATAGACCTACAAAATGCAAAACAAAATGGAACTGTGAAGCTGTTGCAAAGGTGTCTTTTATTCATTAGTAATAACAAGTAGTAACAATCTTTTTTCCGTCGTTAGACGTTAACGAGAGCGGACATGTTTTATGGTTTTGTATTTTAACACTATATACTATTAGATTGATTTATTTGTGGTGCTTGGTGAAACTGATTTGGCTGAAAAACGTACTTTTGTTGTCTTCCTTGCTTGGATTGTCAATTAACACCTGGGAATCACTTAGAGTCATACTTTCAGGAAAGATAGATTTTAAAATTAGATCTGCTTTTAATTTTATTTTTTTTGCAAAAACTTCCGCTTTTCCTACATCGACGCAATTAAAAGCTAATTACGAAACTCCTACGCATTGCTTTTTGCTACCTTTTGAGCAGATCTTAACGCCTGACTGCTAGCCACCGGGCGGAGTATTTCTACTCAAAATAAATAGCAAAATAGAACATACAAATCTGTTTTCTTGCAATAAATAAACGCTGAATAAATAATATAACGTAACTATAAATAAATAAATATAACTCATATCTTAAATATATTCAAGATAACTTCGAACTAATCAACTTTTTTCTTGTGGTGTAACTTTAATATAATTAAAAACAATGAATTTGAACGCTGAACAATTAAATAAATTTTCGAAGGGAGACCTCGTTGCCCATTGCATAAAAATGCAAGATAATTAAAATATTCAAGATAATTTCGAAAACTTTGTAAAACGATTAAAACGATGGAATGTTAACACAAGGATATATATAATTCAATTTGAATTATTTAAATAAATTTATTTATTTCCATTTTATTTTAAAATGTTTATCTACAAAGAACTTACATTTGCCTTTGAAATGTTCACTTTAAATTCCTCATTTTGCACAGATATTGCTAAAACGAAATCATTGTATAAACAAAAAACGGTAGTAGATCATATTTCCGTAACGGTCAATCGGCTGTTAAATTTAAGTGTTAACGTTAGAATTAAGTTTGCCACAATCATTTTATATTTACTGTTTCCAACCGGAGTGAGATTTACCATGTTGTGCTTCTCTGTGTTTTTCTTTTTCCCTTTTTAGTGCATCTTCTAACTTGGTTGTGTGGGTATAAACAACTGAACAACAAAATTCATTAGTTGATTATTTATTATTTATATGAAATGTTTAAACATTAATATATTTATGCATGAAACGTTTTTTTATCGTTTATGGTGATTATATTTATTAAAGAAAAATGTGGAGTTGATGATTTCAAAAGATGTTCTTTATAAAACTAGCTATTTTTCACAGGTGTAAAACATGCATATATATACTTATATATAGGAATGATTACCTTTTAATTGGTTTTTTATTTCTTGTTTATGTTGACGAAGATTTAATATCGTCTCTTCTTTTGCGTTCAACTTCTTTTGAAGCACAGAAACATTGAAGTAACAGTACAAGATAACTAAGAGTCCTGCAAATATCACAATGAATGTCATCATGCCCCCTCGTCTATGTATGTTCATTATTTTTTTAATCTAAAATTTTTTGAAAATTTAGAGCACAAATTTTTCTAATTTCTTATATTGGTGAATTTGAATGATGACTTCGACAAGTGTGTGGGTTTTAATCATTGAAGCATTTTTTGTTTACAGTTTGGATGCCAACTGCTGTAGAAGAGGAAAAATAGTATTGAGTTAATCCACACTAGATAACAACTTTTTATTTTAAACTTCTCAGCAGCTATGACTGAGGTACTTTTATTCATGCTGATGTTAGATGTTACATGACCCGCATACAAAAAAGTGTGTGAATCAACTGAATATGAAGTATTTCTAGTTGGGACAATGTCCAGGTAAAGATGAGAGACTCAAGACACTCATTTCAAGAGATATACCTTATCAATTTGACAAATGAACATGCCGAGCTTGTAAAATGAAGTCAGTCAAAGAAATGAAGAAATCAGAAAGAGGGACATTTGACTTTCGAAGCGATGGTTTATTTTTGCAAAAGGAATGACAGCTTGGTCAACATTGTAAGTAACTTTACCTCACATTTGCCCCTGAAAATTGCAAAACGTTGTGTTAAAAATGAACCTGATGTGTGTGTTACCCAACCTAAACTCATCAAAGAGTACAATGTAGGGATGGGAAGAGTGGATGTTGTGGATCGTGTTACATCTTGACTGCACTGTTATGTTTGTTGTTGTTTTGGTTGGAGTGCCGGTGGCTGAGATCGTGCATTGCATCCGGACCGGGCAGGACTGATGGCAAGAACGAAGCTGATTGGTTTGAATACCTACATATATTTAACTTACCTTTGTCTATTTATTTGGGATACAACAGATCTCCTTTTAGGTTCCTATCATCCTATGATTCGTGGAAAGAAATGGTACTGGCCGTTGATCCTAAACGCCATGTTTCTGTGTTGGGGGTTACATTGTCTCAGTTGTAACTGAGAAACCATTGAGACACTTTCAACGTGATATTACAATTTGCCTGTTACTGTAAAAGCTGCTATGAATGCATAACAATTACAGGTACAATTACAAATCTATGATTTGATGGTATTGATCACTTCAAGGTTTCAACAACCCAAGGGCTATGTAAAGTATGCCAAAAGAATACCAGATAGATATACTATTATGTGTCAAAAATGCAATGTCAGTTTACATTCCAACAAAAGTGATGGATGCTTTGACATGTATCACAATGTTAGTGTTTGAAAACTATCGATATGGCAAAAGTAACATTTATTCCTATTTTTGTACCTTCAGTATAGTACGCTCCTGCTAATTTCCATGCGCAAGACACAAAACATTTTTTTCTTGGTATAAAGCTCTTATATTATGACATTCAAAATAAGCTTCAGTTGTTATGAAGGCACTATGCTCTATAATTATATTTGGAACAGGGCTGTAGAAAGTTACAGGAAATCCTTTAAAACAAATGATAATACACCTTGCCCAAACTTACCCATGCATTCCCAAGTTGCCTGGGGTTTCCCTGACATGTCCAAATGTCCCGGCATAACATAAAATATCCACAGAATCAAATAAAGTTAAAACTTGCTCAGGAGAAAATTAAAATTTGTCAAAATATGTATTTTTATACGTAAGTCAGCAATTTATGAGAACGGTTCGTTTTCTCAAAAGGTTTCTCAAATTCTTAACATGTTGAAACTGTAATTCTAAATTAGAGTGAAAATATCCAAAATCTAAAATATCAGGGTTATAGCCAAAGATTTTCTTGCAGTGCCATTTAAAAGGTTAAATGCTAAATCTCCCATATCATTTCACACATTTTTCTCCATTAATTTCCTGATTAACATTATTGATTTGCTTAGCCAACTTCCACGTCAATCACATGATTGTCTGACTTTACCTTTTAATCAAATTTCGACGCCTTTTTTACTTCTGTATCTAGCTACTAGCTACCTACTTCGCTAAAAACAAGTTTTTTTCATTCAACACAAATCTCACACTCACACAAAAATTCAAAATCATAAAATTATTTCCATAAACGTCAACTGTTAATTTTATAGCCACGTGTGAAATAGTATACTTTTTTGTCAATATTATGAACAAAACAAGAAACATGTTTCCACTGCGGTACGCTATATACGATACGCGATATACACGACAATTCGAACCTAATACACGTATATTTTTATAGACAATCCGGCTTTCGACTTCCTAGGAAATTAAAAATTGCCTTAAATGTCATAGATAAGCTGTTTAAAGGTTATCGGTATCTCTTCTGCCCTTCAAACGAATGCAACATTCAGTGCAACATTGCGTTTGGACGTAAAACCATGCAACATTCAATCTAAGATTAGGCATTGCAGTGTCTTCGATTAGTTTTTGAGATCTCGAATATCAAAATGGAGAGTATAAAGAGAAACCGCGTGGTTGTAGCTATCACGATAAACACATTTATATTAGATGATGGGTATACGGGTCATGTAACATCTTTGACCTGATAGATATAAGCACCCATGCCCTTTATGCAATGCTGCCACAAAGTTTAAAATACAAAGTTGGTATCTTGCGTGGGTTAACTCACTACTGTTTTTCCTCTCACTGGGGTTGGCGTTAGGAAGGCCATCCAGCTGTAAAAACATCTGCAACAATGAATCATCAAATGATTAAACCTACAAAATTGTGGGGAATATCATCTGTTGAAACCCCGTCTAACCCATGCTAACATGGAAAATCAACGTAAAAAATGTAAATGATGATGATGATGAAAAACAACCTCATGAAAGAGGATTAAAACTAGAGATTAAATTTAACGAAGAGAAAAAAGACGCGTTCTCTGACAATGTAACAGGGGTGGCGCCAGGGTTTTTCCGAAGAGGGGGCTTACAGCGCCGACGGGGGGGGGGGGGGGCTAATTGCTTGACTCTAAGTTTAACACAAAACTCATTGATGATCAAATCTATTACAGATTTGGCACCTCTAAATTTAAACATAACCTGCCATGAAACTTGATATCATGATAATTGTATTAATCACAAAAAAGATCTAAAAATGTCAGTATTTTGTTAATATTGCTTTACTTCCGACGGGGGGGCTGACAAGTTCCGACGGGGGGGCTGTAGCCCCCCTAGCCCCCCACTGGTGCCACCCTTGCATTGTAAAGGAGCTATGTGTTGAAGACCCCGGCGGATTGAAAGAAATGATGCGGATGGATTAAACAAACACATTCATTTCGAATAAAAATCACTGGAAATCACAAAAATTTCGCATCAATTGATCGATACTTTCTAGGATAATTATATTTTCAAAGCTCCTTTTGCCGGCAACTAAATGCCATTGGTGAAAGATTGTTTTGCGTTTAAAATATACACAAGGGCAAGAGCCACCAACAATCGTCTCAACAAGTTTGATGGTGTACACACAGGGACGTAGCCAAAGGGGGTGCGGGGGGGGGTGCGGTGCACCCCCCCAATATTTTGTTTGTCGGCAAATTCCCAAACCCTGTCGGCAAAATGAAAATTTCCTGTTTTCTACTTTCTGTCTTCTGTTGTAATGCTGAACAAAAAGCGTCGTCATTATATGTTATCATTGGATCAATAACTTTTGATTTCTACTTTGTGTATGCTCATTACGCAATTTTCATTGACTGACGTTGACAACCAGAGTGAGTGAATCATCGTTCATTCACTCTCATTGTCGTCAACGTTGTGACGGATTTAATTGCTTGAAAAATGTAACAATTATGCGAGATTTAACAAATTCAAATTTATCATAGAATAAATCTAAAACCAAAACATTTTCACATGAAACTAATTCAAATGATGAAACAATCACATGCAGCATACATTTCAAACTATTTTATTGAGTAATCTCAATCGAACGAACACAAATGGTAGCCAGATCAAAAATACTTGACGACAGACTTGAACAGTTAATGTTAATGGCTTATGAGAGAGACGTCACCGATAATGTACGTGTTGAAAGACTAGCCACCATTTGGGCTACACTTAAGACCAGAAGAGTCTTAATATCGAACAAATAAACACACATTTCATATATCCTTTGGTCTAGTTTTTATGTATTGTTTTTGTGTTTATTGAATAAAAATATTCTTGTCGGCAAATTCGGCCTTTATGACCCTTACACCCCCCAATATTTTTCTCTAGCTCCGCCCCTGTGTACACATCCACAAAGAAAGAACAGATAATATCAGTTTGATCAGAGAGATGTTAAAATAGAATTATTATATAACTGTTTTAACATCTTTCTGATTTGATCGACGTTGGTTTTCCGAATCTCCTACTATAATGGAGGAAAAACTGAGTATGTTTGTTTGTTTGTTGTCCGCCAATCACGCCCAAACGACTGGACCGATTTGAACCAAATTTTCAGGGTATGATTGTGATGCCCCTGGGATGGTTTTTAGCCAACTTTTTTGACAAATTTTTATTTAAATATTACTAATGCGCATGTATCGTCGCAAATTGTCCTTTGCGCGAAGGGTTTCGTCTAGTAAAGATAAACGAAGACAGGTTTTAGGAAGTTTTCAAGAAACGACGTGTCACGTAAAACAAAGTCATTTTCAATAAAACGCAACATCGAGGATCTCTTGTGTATTTTCTTATTTCGGCGTATTTTTGAATGTTGCACTCAATGTTGCAAAAATATTGACATAAATTTTAATCAAAACTTCATTTATTTATTTAAAATCCATTTTAAAATTTATTTGTTACTTAGATAAAAGTTTACTCCCAGGAAAGTTGCTTTAAAAGTTAACTTATATTTGTGTTTAAGCTGACTCCAAATGTTTTTGATCTAAACAAATTACTGAATCTTTTAATAATATATATTTCCTACGGTCAAACGATTATACGAAAGTTTAATCACAACAAATGGCCAAAAATATTATTTTAAAGATTTAATTTTTTCTCTCTCTCTCTCTCTCTCTCTCTCTCCCTCTCTCCCTCTCTCCCTCTCTCTTTCTCTCCCTCTCTCCCTCTCTCCCTCTCTCCCTCCCTCTCTCTCTCTTTATATATATATATACACTCGGAATTCGGTTTATATATTTTATTTATGTACGTTGTATGCACACCACGTTAACCATTTGACACTATTATATATTTGATGTCTGTTAGCTGACAGGGTACCTCTGTGAAAAGACTTTCGAGTTCATACATGGGGAAAACACGATAATACGTCTTCTTCGAATCCTGGCTATTATTTTCACATTTTGGCAAAGTTGGCAAAAAACACTGACTTTTTCCGATCGTATTTTCTTTTCTTTACTTCAACTCTTGTGGATTGATCAGATTTTTTGGCATCGTATCCGTGTTCTAGTGACAATGTCTAAAACCATATAAACGTAATTAACATATTAAAAAATCAAAAGTTCTAATGTTACTATATTTTATTTGGTTTTTTAAAGTCAAAACAAAAGGTTCTAGAACTAACATATTCAAAAACGTCATATGTTCAAGCAAATTCTTTTAGTGGGATAAATTCACTCTTATTCACTCTTATTCACTCTTATTCACTCTTATTCACTCTTATTCACTCTTATTCACTCTTATTCACTATTATTCACTCTTATTCACTCTTATTCACTCTTATTCACTATTATTCACTATTATTCACTCTTATTCGCGGATCCAAACACCTAACGCACGTACGAATAATGAATGACAAGTCTAAAAATACCAAATATGCCCTACAGACTGATTCAAGTAGACTTCATTGAATGACCCGTTGAAACGTATCCAAGCTCCAGAAAAAGTTTTGTTGACTCGAATACTTGCCATACGCGTGATAAACAAATGAAACATGCTTCCAACAGAAATAATTTTCGCTACACCCTGAATATCTTTAACAAATGACTTGACAATTATTTGCACACGAAATTATAATTTAAAATAAATTAAACAAATTTAAAACTTCGTAACAACGTTTTCTTTTATTCTTAGATCTTATCTAATATACGTTATATATTTGTCATTTGCGGTTTTCCATATGACGTCATAAAGGCTTCGTTTTGCTAATTTTTTAGTTTCTTAAAATCACCATAAGTTGATAGGCTTTATATTTGTGACTATACAATTTTACATATAATAATAACACATTAAAGAATTAAAGATGTTTACTGTGTCTGAACTGAAAGAAATTTTACAAGAATAACAGATGATCATGACCATGAGCCTTAAGGTTTTAAAAGACGATCGAGGAGTTATTGGTATTCTTGGAAGTCCTAAAGCTTTCTTGAAATGTATGGTAGCCTGTTCAGAAGTTGCATCAATAGTTCTTTAACACAAAGATTTCTTCAAGTTGAGTGATAATCAAGCTTTAATTCAGATATTTAGGTCGGCAAATTATCTATCAATCTATTAAACGCAACAGTTTAAAACTTTTCAATAAAAAGAAAAGATGTAGTTTCAAAGTCAACTAAGAAATTGGTGACCCTTAAAAAAGACAACCCACTGTATGCGAATCTATTTGTAGTCAGTCAAGTCAGACTAGAGAAGGGGATTTCAAGGGGAGTTTTTCGAGCATGAGAATAATTCATACCCACTTGCCATATGAGAGTTTGGACACCTGTGACATACGAACAAATCAGAAATCATGAAAATCAACTTGTAGAAGAATCATACTTATTACCAGGGATTGTTCTAAATGGTGCAGCGTCAAAACTCGGTCAATACTGTACAAGAAAGTTTTTAAAATTAGGTGACAGCAACAAGAGAAGATGTAGTCTTCGATGCTTACAAACTCCAATTATTAAAGCTTACGCGAGAGAGAAAAGAGATCAAGGTAAGATTAATAGTTTTAAATTCCACTCCTGTGTCTAGAAAATGTTGACGAAAACAATTCCCATCTGTTTGCAAGGTTTCATCTAAGCTTTTGGAGAAAGTTGAGTTTGTACAACAGACAACCAAAGATCTGAAAATAAGGAATTTGACACCTATCTCATCATGTAACCACGGGAAACTTCAAAAATCTTTGTTCATGTCAAGAACCAATTAAGGAACGGTCACAAACACATCATGATTGTGACAATAGGCACTGACATTGTTGTGATTACCGTAGCCAAGTACCACGAACTTGCTTTTCTTGCAATGGTATGCATTCAATGGATGTGACATCTAGTTTTGTACGAAGGGGAAAAACGACGTGTTGAAAGATCTGGAACACATTTCTTGAAATCACTGAAACGTTTCAAACGTTTTCATCTGGTGTCTGTAATAGAAGAAGATTCCAAGAAGAACTTTTACGTTTCGTTTGCTTGATGTGTAGCGACACTCATGAGTTGCGCAGATATTTGTTTACAGGTGATCGAACGGTAGAAAACATTCATATGGATGCCCTCCTGCAATATACGAAACGAGCTATTTACACAGCCGGGTAAAAAAGTTGAATCTTGACCTTGTAGTTCTAACTGATTTAGCATCACTTTTATAGTATAGATGATCCATTAATTCCTTGTTATTTTCATTTTGTTTTATGGACTTCAAGCTATTATTACCTTAAGGTAACCTAGATTTGCGGTTGCAAAAAAGGATGCAACACTCGTGGTTCATGCGGGAAATTACTGTTGTAGAGAACTTTGAATATGCAACACACAAGAACACACTGAACACTGATTTTATTTGGAGTTTTGTCATTTTTAAGTCAATTTTCTTGTTTTATAATCTTCTATTATTGAAATTGTCGTAAAATTTGAAAAGTAATTTATTAAACATTGTTTTTATAAAGGGTTTTAGTAAAGAGACATTTAGTAACGAAACATTCAGGGGGTTTGAATAGGACAACCTGTTGACTTGCAACCTTGTGTTTTACATGGGTTTTGAGTTTGTTTTCAAATATTTTATATTATGACTAGAGATTAATGATTTCCCATGAAAAATTGTCAAAAAAACATATATTTTTAGTTTTCTAACACTTTTATCTCTTATATTTACTTGGTCACTGTAGCTTAGTGGTTAGTGCATTCAACCCACAAAATCAAACGGTGCTGGTTCGAAACCCAGCTCGGACATATTTTGATTTCTGAGTTACAGTTGAGTTATTGAGCGGAACTCATTGCGTAATGCAAGCCTAGCTCAAATGGTGCGTTGTCTGGTGAAGCGACTTCGTAGGTGCAAATGGGTGCCCTAAGTACGCCAGGACCTAAACCTTGGGATAAGAAGGGCCACTGTTACATGTGGAGAGTCCCGTAAAAACTCCATTATTATTATTATTATTATTATTTGACAAACTTTGATTACAACTAAAGAATATTTCAACATTCCAGCATACTATTTTCTATAAGTTTTGATCAGCATAAAATCACACGTCCAATGAACATTTTTTCTTGCCATCACCGCGGTTCAAAATCAGTTTCACCTTCGCTCCTCTTCGATTTTTGAATTATTTTTTTTCACCACATATTGCCGGATGCAGCACCTCGACGATCTTTGGACCTTCCGCCACCTGGCTGCCGTCTGTGTCCTTATCTTTATAACGTAGTTTCTTCTTCTTTTTTGAGACTAAAAATGAAAGAAAATGCAATAAATTTTAAACATTTCAACAAACTCATTGTTATAACAAACCTTTTTTATCCACCAGCGGTGTCACAGTTTTTTCGTTAACAACAATGGACGGTCCTTGTCATCATCTCCATCATGTTTAATATCGTCTTTATTCTTTTGCACGGGATTTTCTTTCGCAGCTAACACCTACAACAATTTCAAATACACTCAACAAATATTAAGCAGAACTGAAGAGTGTTATTAAATAACGTAGAAACGATAGATGGAGAGATTCTAACTTTAAATAAGTAAGGCATCAAGTAACCTGTGCCGCAAACCAAAAAAGCACACCGTTTATTACCAGATAAGCAGTAACCATGCAAAGTTGCAAAAAATTTTCACCATTTTGCTTAACTATACTAAATATGCAGTGAAACAAATGACAACATTGGCACCTTCTAAGCGAGAGAGGTTACTTACATGCGCTAGATCACGAGCCACGAGTAGAGTTTCTGCAAAGACCATCCCAGTTATGGTTTTCTCCAACAGAGGTTGTAAGATTTCTTGGAGAACGGTAAGCGGCAAACAAGTGTCAAGTATTACAGGGCCGATCGTTTCACCGAGGTACTTGTAAAATAGCGGAATGTCGACGACATCCGCCTCGATTAACTTATTCAAACTAAAAAACAAGTGCAATAAGCTAAATACAAGATAGAATGTCATATCATATCATATATTTGAGTTACAGGATACTCTAAGTACATTTTCGTAACTAGCTATGCATCAGGGACATGGATGCTTATGCCCATGAGGTCAAAGATGTTACATGACCCGCATACCCGCAAATGTATGAAAGTGCTAGACAGTTAAATGATAACATCATACAAATTCAAATCAGCAATACATATTGATATATTTATTATGTATTTAAGTAGAATATTTTTGGTCACGAAAACATTTGTTCAGGAAACTCAATGAGAAATATTATTGGTCACATACATATACATATGTGTTATACAGTAGAAAGTTCATGCGATCAAAATGTTGCAAGCTAAAACAATATACCCTTTATGCAGGTCTTTACCACTTAGAACATTCTCTTTAACCATGTTGCGTAGTAGCTCTCCAGCAGCAAACCTATCATCGCGTTTCTTGTCGATTACCATTAACAGTGTTTCCTCAACAAACACGTCGTGGTAATTTGCAGCATTTAGGTTTGTGAGGGTGGAACATGCTTCCTGCATTATAAACATTTCACCTTAATAAACAACAAAAATGTTGTTTACAAGATATTGGAACAACTTTCCACGGCTTTCATTCGTTATAAATACAACGCTGGAATGAGGTGAAATAATCCTTGCCAAAATGTGATAAAAGTATATTGCGAGATCACAAAAAGCATTACACACTTTGATGTCTTTTACACTAGTGTAGTCTTCTACGATTATTCTAGTATTCTTCCTTAAGGTTTCAAGGTCTATTGTTGATGGCTTCGTATCCTCTGGTGGTGTTGGCGGTGGTGTGGGTGTAAGCTTGTCTCTCGATGTTAGATCCTGGACAGCCTTCACTGCTGCAGACCTGTCGTCACGGTTTGAATGTTTTGATGAGTGTTTCATTGATCCCCAACTAAGAGCAACATTCAAATTATTTACTAATCAACGGCTAATCAAAATTTCAACAGTAAATTGAGAAAGAAAACAACAATAATAATAATAAAACAAACAAACCCCTAACATTTCTATGAGAGCGTACCTTCTGTGGTTACCATTAACCCAGGTGGTTGTCAAAGAATCTGATAATGCATCAAATCTATTGTTTTGGCATTGGGTTAGTTGAGTTGGTGTGGGCGTACTGGAACTATTGCAGCTGTTACCACCACCACTAGAACCTTTTGAACAAACCTTTTCTTAAGATCTCATTAAAGATTTGTTATTGGGATTTGCTCAGAAAATTTACTGTGGAGTGGTACAACCTGTCAGCTTTCCCTTGAAATACTTAAATGCAACAAAAACAAAATTTTCCTATCGCCTGTTAAACTGTCTTACAACTACAATGTCAACAAGAACAAATAGTTTAAAGAAACCTCCTCTTTGACGCGAAAGATCCTTATTTCTCATCTTATCCATTTGTCGCATTTTTTCTTGTTCTCGTTCCTTTTCTTCAGCTTCTTTATGGATCTGATCAATGGTTTTCGGGTTGCTGTCATCGCGCCTCGGAACCCAGCGGTTACGGCGAAGATCTATGATATCTTTAATCGCAAACTTAATGCGAGTAGAAACCTTTTTTTTATCGATAATTCTTTGTAATTGCGTGAAATATTGGTCGATTCTTGGCTAGAACGATAAATTGTCATAAGAACAAACAAGTCTAAGACACGATGGCCTTCTCCTATTATTTAAAGTTTGTTCCCACATACCTTTGCTTGCTCATGATCGAGATCTTTACCGATTGTCGACAGCAACTTACACAAGCACTCAAGCTGATCTTCAAACGATTCTTGTTTTTCACTTCTGAGCAACTTCACAACACATTCGTGCATGATGCCTTCAGATATCATCTAACAATTCAAACAATCAAGAAGTACTTCATCAGCGGTACAATAAACTCAAACAACAACAGTGTGAATAGAAATGAACTGAAGTTTCACAAACTCCATAAAGTGTGCAACAATACTACACAAAACATTCTGTACCTTTAACTTGAACAACTCGCCAATAAATCTGATATTTCCAAGCATCCGACGGCGGTTTTTTACTTCACGATTTTCTAATTCTACCTTCCAAGCTTTTGCCTCAGTTTCCTAGAGAATATGCCAGGAAAACATCAATACACTGTGGATTGTCTACATTATACTTACTGTCTCAAACTTTTTAGTTTTATCCTCTTCCAATAGTTTTTCATTGGAATTGTCTTTATCAAATTCTGTTTGGCATTTATTTAACAAAATCTTTCTAAAAGTAATGTTCTGCGACACACCACTTGAATCAGCCACAGGCAAAACAAACTAAAAAAAGTAACATTAATGTAAAGTTATTGATGGAGAGCTTACAATGTTATGTTAAAGCATGAAAACTAAAATAATAATTAGGAGATTATATATAATACTTTTACAAAGATTTATTTGTTTAAACAAGTTTTTTTGTTTTTTTAGAAAGGAAATACACAGGAGAAGCAGGGCCTATGACTCAACAGAATCCTGTGTATTGGAAATGATGTTATATAAGGTCCTACCCTATCTCAGTTCTTAACCCGGAAACATGAAACAAACCCTAGAAACTTCAGAATAAGCCACTTCACCAAGAAACAAACTGAGTGCAGTACTTCCAGGGATGTGGCAAGATTCGACCTGAGTGGGAGTCGAACCAGGGACCTCTTGATTCTGAGCGCAACGCTTACACCACTCTGCAACTGTTGCTTAAAATGTTGCAAGATATTTGATATATTTATATCTATTGTCAAATGTCAAGTTGAGAAAGAATACCCCACAAAACAAGCGTTTTAGACGGTGACCGTTCATTTCGTCGCAGATCATTTCGTCGCATTCATTTCGTCGCAGTTCATTTCGTCGTAAATCATTTCATCGCAGTTCATTTTGTCGCACTCATTTCGTCGCAGATAATTTCCTTAGGGTTATTAAATGGGTTAGGTTAGGGTTATGAAATGGGTTAGGTTAGGGTTATGAAATGGGTTAGGTTAGGTTAGGGTTATGAAATGAGTTAGGTTAGGTTAAGGTTATGAAATGGGTTAGGTTAGGGTTAGGAAATGAACTGCGACAAAATGATTTACGACAAAATGAATGCGACGAAATGAACTGCGACGAAATGATTTACGACGAAATGAACTGCGACAAAATGAATGCGACGAAATGATCTGCGACGAAATGAACGGGAACCTTTTAGACGTCTCTCTGTGTGTGTTTTATTAGTAGTCTCTCTTCATCAATTTAATAATTTTAACAAAGATTTTTTAAATCACATAACTTTATACAACTTTGCTTTTTATAAGTGTGCACTGTCAAGGAAAACTTACTGTATCTATTAATGAATATTTGGAAATCCTTTATAAAATAGAAGATTTTTTGAATGACAAAGTGAAGGAAAAGTACAAAAATGTGCAATTGGTAAACAAAACAAAATGTTATCAACCATTGTTTATCCCATTTACTCCCACTTAAAATAAACCGTTTTGATTGATTTTTTAAAATTAAAATTTTTTCATTAGAATTTGCATTTGTATATTAATGATGACATAGACATAGTTTTAACAACATAATCAGGACATAGACACACTCACCGTCTTCGTCAAATGCACACACAAATTGGCATAAGCCACACTGAACATTGGTTCGCTGACTGCTTTCTCAAATATCAAATCAATCGCAATCTCCAATTTCTTTCTTGTATCTATCACCAACTGGTTCATTTTATCGACAAGTGAAACAAATTTTTGCGGAGTGAGCTTGTTTAAAATGCTGCGTACATTTCGGGCAACCTTCTACAAAACAAAACATGTTTTGATTAATAATCTATATAGCACATATTACAGATAATAATGAATACACAAAAAGTCCCTATGCATATTTACATCCATTGCTTTTTCTTCTTCTGAAAAATCTTCAGATCTCTGAGATATTCGGACCCACGCATTATTAGATCTTGACAATTTGTCCATTTGTGGTAATTTAATGACTTTCTTTTGCTGATTAGCAGGCATATTGCCAGATGCAGGACCTCAACGATCTTTGGACCTTCCACCACCTGACTGACGACCCCCACTTGCTTTTCACATATATATAGTTCGCAATAAAATCAGTGGTCAATCAATTCAACAACGACACTAAAATCTTTTAGTACCTATTTAAAATCCGGTTCGATATTAATGTACAACTACTAAAATTCAGGTTGTCTTATATTGAAAAATGGTAGGAAATACATAACTTTGAGGCAAATTGTTTCGACAAATTCAATGATCTCCAAGAATCGCCATGTCCCACAGAAAAACAAAAAGTTTCTCAGAAGTTGTTACCATAATACGCAGTTTGTCTCTTCAAAATTTTTCTCAGAAAACAACGAAAATTCATATTTAAAATGAAAGCTCAGTTGGAATATTGTTCCAAATAATCACAGCCGGAAAAAATCCCCCATGAAAAATCAACACTGACTTCGAATAAAAAGACAATAACATCAATAGAAATGCTTTGGGAGCTATTCCTTCCTAATCTCAGCAAATTACACTTTCACTTTTATACGCCATCTTTTCAGTTTAAATCACATGACAGTTTGTTTATGTTATGACGCATTTTGATTGGTTTAAAATGAATGTACAAATGGAGGGTTGAAAATCATTCAAACTGCTCTTTCAGCATTGTACGGCCTTCGTGACAAGGTTTACCTTCTTTGAAGCATGTGATGTAGTCATCTTGGCTTCCATCCGTAGCGCAAGTCACTGCACAAGAAACAAATGAATCTCGAATCATTTCTCTCGTCAACTTATCCCATGATTTCAGAATCCACTGTACCACTTCTCTTCTCGGGGGTGCCTTCAAGTTGCCACAATCCGTCACCTCATTTAATCCTACAACAGCCTTTTAAAAAAGTTTCCCTGTTATAAAGAAATGGAAAATAAAAATAAGAATGAAAACTAGAAAAAAACTGTGTTCCGTTGCTTTTCTTCTTTCCGTGCTACTGTTTTTGCCGAAAACTTGAATAGGCCCCCGTTTTTGAAGATTGAGGGATGGGCGCTTATTCCAGGGGGGGGGGGGGGGCTTATTTAATAATTTAACCAAGAGGGTGGGTGCGGTAAGAGATTTTTTGACGCTGAACAATGATTTCGTAAAACCATTATTGACCTTCCAGCCAGTCATTTCCGCGTATAAGTATGAATGGAACAATTATTATATTAATTATTAAAAGCTTATTTTCCCGTTAATTTATTTATCAATTTTAGTTCAACTTCGACTGAGGACAATTCCATTCCCCTGAGCTCATCCCGTAATTAAAAATTTTACATAAGTTTTCCGTTTGTTTTACATCGTTGTAGATGACTCTCCATAACCTTTAACATGTAGGAATATACAGCTGATTATACAGTAAATTACTAATTACTGTGCTAGCTGAGGCCTGCATCTTTCTTTTTCAGCGCTCAAAATTACGCAAGTGTAGTGCTGTTTTCCGATTTCGCACAATATCTTACAACCGTGGATACAATGCTTTCCTTCAGTAATAATCAAGATTTTCAAAATGGGATTTTCAATTTTATTTATTTTTACTGTTTAAACAAAATGTTATCAAAACTCCTCCCTTACAGTTACAATAATAGTTTTCTTCGCTTGCCACAAAATAATTTTTAGCCTAATATTTTCATATTTATCAGTGATATGTCCCAGGCAGGCAGATACCGTGACATTTTCTAAGGGGGTCGTTTTTGGAGAATATGGACAGGGTACAGAATTGATTGGAAATATGAGACATAAATACCTATAAAACAGACATAATTTTTCGTTCTTTATGAAAAAGCTACTTGACGCAAAATAAGTGTCTCCACGCACTCCTCTCGGCTCTCCGTTCCATTAGTTTTCAACCTATTTGAAAATTGGCCTTTTAACTATGGTCAGGGTACCGTGTATAACATTTTGCGTGGATTTAATTTTTTTCTTCGAAAAATTTAGATCGAAATGAACGGCCCAAATCCCTCCGCATCTACTTTAAAAGCAGAAACTTTCGCGTTTTAGTCGAACAGCGAAATATTTGCATTTTGCGCGGACATAAACATTCGCGGAGAACCAAATCTTAATAATTTTGCGGTCATAAACTTTCGGAAGTTACTACGTTTCGATGATTAATTTAATATTTTCTTTATGTAGACGTAAAGAGATTTTCATGTTCTTTATTTAGTTTTTCATTCTCTGTGCTTGTTTTTCTTTTTATTCATTTCAATAACGCAATTAGATTAAAAACTGTTTACTCATCAATTTCCATTACATCAGGAGGAGAAGAATTCTTCTGTCGTTGTTGTTGTTGCAGCCCGGGTCGAAAAACTACAAATATCTTCACTGCCCACTGTCTTTGCCTATGTTTTGGTATTTCCTTGTACTTCTCTATAACACTCGAATTTCCAAAATAGGAACAAATGGTAGAAAATTTAAAAAAATATACATAAACTTGAATGATGATATATTGAATGATCAATATTCAAAAGTTCTGTAGATATAAACCGCGAAGGTTTCTGTCTCTAAAGTATACAATAACAAGAAGCTGAAATCGGCTGAACTACCACAAAACTTGACGATTTGATGATGTGATGTAAAAAATACTTTTGACATATTAGAGATGTTTCCATGCAGAACAATGATTTCGTAAAACCATTATTGACCTTCCAGCAATCATTTCCGCGTAAAAATATGAATGGAACAATTATTCCTGTAATAAGAGTTATTTTCTCGTCAACTTCATTAATAATTTGGTTCAACTTCGACAGAAGAATTAATAATTTTACGTAAGTTTTCCGTTAACAGACAACCTTTGTAGATGATTCACTGTTGCTTTTAAAACGTACATCTGATATTTAAAAACAAGAAAAACGACGTACATTACTAATCAATTACTTAGAACCAATATAAGAGCTAAGTCATTGGGCTAACTGCGTCATTTAGAAAGATTCGAAAAAAACTACGGCAACCGAAAAAAATATGAATTATTCCTTTGCGCAGCACATTTTACAAACATTTCTTATCGAATAATTTCCAAAGTTATTTAAACTGAAACTTTGATTCGAATGTACTTTAATAAATCTTTACAGTAAAGTTTTTATAGTGAGCTAATCGGGTATCAATTGTGAAAAATTGCAAAAAGTCAATCTACAGATAATATGAGGGACAAGAAAGCACTACATTACTTATGCGGGTTCACATCTTTCTTCTGTACCAATAAATATGAACTGACTCACATTTGTGCCTTTATACATACGTGATTGAACCCAATCAAATAAAAGACGGGGTTTTCTCCATAGGGTTTGCCACAGGTGTATCTACCCTTTATATCTTTTTTAATTTGAACTCGTAAAAATGGCTGGTGAACTCGCGAAAAATTATACGCGCAAATTTTTGAAAATTTAAGCTGTCTTAAACGCACAATTCGCGAAATTTTCTAAACTATACCTGATTTGCGAAAATAAGTACCCGCGAAATACGATTTTTTTTCACTCGCAAAAATAAAAATTAGTACTCTTTTATTTCTAAGGTATATTGAGAGAAACAATGCTTCGTAATCACAATTAAAATTGAAAATGTAGACGATATGTGGAGAGTAGGTTGTGGAAAGAATAGAACATGCGATAAAGGAACGTTTAATGTGGTAGTTAGATTTCCAATGTCTCCATGGAAACCTAGCCAAGTATTAATAATTGTTGAAAATCATACGTTACCTCCAAGACTCGGCCTCATACCGATAACTCATGTAATATGACGTCGACGCTGAAAAATTAAATCTTTGATACGAACGAAGAAGGAAGCAAGAGGAAACATGAAATGCAATCACAACGAAGGCAAAGGCAACACAAAACGCTTAAAGGTTTACGCGAAGAAATGACCGACGCCCATGGAAAGTTTGTGAAAATTCAATTTGTGTCGTGCATTATCTTGTCAGGGGATGACATGATCACCTTGCGGCACAATGAAATTCGCCACATCACAGCTGGATTATTGAAAGAAATATGTGAAGACGTAAAGACCGAAGCCGAAGTGATAGAGAAGACTGGTGAACGACTGAAGGAAAGAACAGCTAGCAATGGGAGAGAAACGCGAAATGCGACGTAAGCGTCCTCAGTCACTGGTCTCCTGGCCGACGAACACTTTTAGATATAAAGGTAAGCTACATATGCCCAGACGTACCGGGGTTTAGAATTAAAAATGGTTAAAAAAGAATTAGAAAGAGAAGAAGCGACAATATAACAAGCGAGTGCTTCAAATCGAATATGGAAAGTTTACACTTTTGATATTTGCAGCAAATGGACCAATGGCGCGTGAATGCAAAGCGTTTATAGAAATGGTAGTAGAGAAAAGTTCTATATCGGTGGAGGTAATAACAACAAAGTTACAATATATCCGTTGTTCGCGGTCGAGCTGTCGTGAAGTTGGACGATTTTGAGTTGAACGGTGCCAATACCGGGACGGATTACGTTTTATATTGCTTAACTTCTTCTTTTTTATCAGGGTAAGTATGTGTTTGTGGCTTCGAATAAATATTATTTGAGCAACAAAGTTCATGCATTAAAGTTTAGAAAAGATGTTATTTTTTACCTACTATAAACTATTCGTGGGAAAACTCGTGACAAGTTTTGTTAAATATTTCATAACCTAAAAATCAATAATTTAAAATTAATTGATTCAATGAGATAAAAACAGATGACCAAATGAATACTTGAATTCGCAATAAATCCCATATTCCACAGAAATTCCCGCGGTTTTTATTAACACGCAATAAAAAGCTTTAAAACAGAGTATAAACCGATCATTTCAGTTTGTGACGCGACTTTGTAGCGTTACGTAATTTTGAAGCAGTGATTTCTCAGAAAAAATAATTTGCAAATTGTTCTGTTTCATTAGATTATAGTCTATAGAAAAACCTAGGTTTTCGGTGACTTTCTCAATATCTCTGGTGTTCTGTTTCTCCTGCAAACTTCCGAATGCTATGGAAACATTGTAAATCTTTCATTGGTATGATTTTATTTTACATATCCATTCTTGTCTACACGGGGAAAATTTTGAAAATTTAGTCTTTAGTTACCAGAGAATGTTCTTTCAAGCATCTTTGCATCTTTTTAGGAGAAAAATCTTCTTCTTTGCGTCTCTCTCCTCGGCGCCTTTATCTTAAATATTTACATAAAATTGCCCACTGCATGAATATGGGGACATCAAATGGATTTACCAAAATTCACTTTAACAAAGTTTTCCCAGTAATATATCAGCATACCTTATTACAGAAAATTAACGCGAATCAACAAATTAAAAGGACATAATTTATTTATGCATATCTGTTGATACAATGAAAGGTACAATGAGAACGGATTTATTGGCATACAGCCGGTCTTTCTTGTTCTCTTCAAAACGCCCAGCTTTATGGAGGAAATGGAAACATTGTTTTGTTAGTACATATGGCGACTGTACTTAACATTGCACACGTAATGAGAAGAATGGATGCAGATTTCCCCTTTTCAGATATGATCCATGTGTGACATATAATTAAGGTTCCAACTTCATACAAACTTTTCTCGTTTCTAATTGATTAAGAGTTAGGTTTAGAATGCGAGTTACGCCCAAATCCAGTGACCTTTTAACTTTGATATCAATCACTGTTTGTTTTTTTAAAGCCAACAAAGATTTCAAATAAAAACGGAGGAGTTAATTTTTTGGGATTTGTTATATTTATATTCTGTGAATTACAACAACACGAAATAAATAAATAATAATAATGCGGTGTTATAATAATACTGAATGTAATTTCAGTTTTCTGGAGTTCTTTCGTTCAAAGATATCAACCACCTCATCGAGATCGGATCATTGTAATCAGGGGCAGATTTAGGAGGGTTAAAACGGTGACTGTCACCGGTTGAATTTTGCCAAAGATGCTGTCTGTAAATATTGATAGAAAAAACTTGAGCCAATAATTTAAGTTTAGTTGCAACCCCAACGAGTTATAGAAGAAATGGTAGCGTGTATTTTCAAATCCTGCGACCGTTCCCGCGATATGCGCGCGAAATTTGGCGGCCACTGATCAACAGCGGTCTTAATGAAATTGTGTTCCCCACGCAGAAGCTACGTATTTTGCGGAATAACAAAACCTGCATCGGCATTATTATATTATAATTGTGTATAACACATTTGCGGAAATTATTGGATTTCATAATTTGCGGAATAGTCGAGCTTCTCACAAAAGCGCATTCTGTAATTTGCTCAAAAATGATTTTCGGCTGTAAAAGTCACCAGTTGCCAGACCCTTTTCTGCGCTAGAATGAATGAACACCGGTGACTTTGGCAGAATTTACGGTGTTGTTCGAATTTTCTAGTTAATGGAAAGTGGACAGAATCATTAGTGTCAAATTCGAAGTAGATCGAAGATGTTGGGAAACATAGTTTCATCACAGATCTTCAGAGCCTATGCCATGAAGTTTGATCTGTCTGTCACATTAGTAAACTTATGCCTTCAGAGGACACAAGATAAGTTGTCGGGAAATCATCTTCATACATATCTACAACCTCCGTGATGGCGTTATTTCCCTCTAGTAGAGTAAGAAGAAGACGCAACAACTTTTAACCTAACTGAAAAGGTTTTAACCTTTCCTCGACATTAATTAAATTTTGATTTTGCGAGATTTTGTTTTTTTAATAATGTCTTTTTTTTCCTCAATAACTAAAAGGAACACTTTAAAAAACTGACCTATATGCTATCACGAAGTTGCTCTCTGCGAGAAAGTCACGTTTCTCACTTGTAAATGTAAAATTGAATTATTCAAATTAATTTTTATTTGGTTAAACGGAACTCCTTGTTCCGTCGGAGAGATCGTCCGATCCAGCCTACCGGGTTGTAAATTGAAATTAAAGTTTGGGAAAACAACAAAGATAATCTTTAAATATGGGCTGATAAAGTGAATTCGGTATACGGGTGACACCAAAAAGATTTTGTCTCAAATCAAAGATAACGCAGTATGTGTTTCTTCAGACAGGAAACATTGAACTTGTATTGTAGATGTTAAAGGCATATTTAGAATACAGTTGGCTCTTTCTAATTCGAATCCCAAGGGGAAAATATTTTGTTTGAATTATAGAGAGATTCGAATAGTAGAAAGTCTCTGTAATTCGAATTTTTAGGTTTAAAGGGTGAAAATTCGAACTAGAGAGAGAAATCGGAATTTTTGAAAAATTGAGAAAAATCATAAAGGTGAAAACTAAAAAAGAATAATTGAGTTTTCTTTGATAGCTACTTTTTTTCCAGGTCAAAAGCGTATAGACGGGTACCAAAGATTGTGTCACTTCCTTATTGGACGTCCCTTTCTCTAACTCCAATAAAGCTTTATACTTTGTCTCAAGCTTTCGAACTATATGGAGTCGTTTAGCCATTTTGAACGAGAAATAAGACGCAGTTCATCAAACCATAGTCACAAGAAAATATGATCAAATTTCATACAAAAGACGTGTATTTACAAAATCTCAAAACATTCGAACAGAAACGAATTTTGAAAAAAAACATTCGAAAGTGTTAACGGTTAGTTTACACTCCGAAAATTCGAATTACAGAGAGGATTTTGCCGAGGGGACCAGAAAAAGTTTTTGAATTATAGAGGTTTTCGAATTACAGAGATTCGAATAATAGAAAGTAAATTATAAGAGTTTCTTAAGGAAAATTGATGGTGACTTAGAATTCGTTCGAATTATAGAAAATTCGAATAATAGAGATTCGAATTAGAGAGAGTCGAATGTATATATTTTAACGCTTTAAAGGAGTGGAATCAAAAAGTGAATTTCGATTTCAGTATTAATTTTTATATATTTCAGAGCTGCACCAAGAAATATTCTAGAAAAACATATTGATACTGTTGATATTAATAAACTAATTAAAGTTTTAAATAAAGTTAATTAAGTTCTTATTTTTACTCAGATTGCATGCCAGTGTTGGCTTCTTTAGCATACAGAACATCAGTGTTAACGTCACGGGTTAACAACTGTTACAATAAACTTTACGAAAAGACATATACAAAAAAAAAAATTACTTGATTTTTTATTATTTTACGTGTTTTTTTATAATAAAAATGAACAATAATTCTTGTGTTGCTGCTGTTGAATGCAATATTAGTGATGACCCTTTTAGCGAAATAATTAGTTGTTTATCCATTTATCAAGAGATACAAGTTCAACAAATCTCCCTGAAGACATTGGACCAAGGTAAGCTATTTCAACGTTTTTAACGGAACATTTTCTCACTTATTTTTTAAGCAGGTTGGAAACTATTTGCATCTCTTTGCTTTGCCGGACTACGAATGCGATTAACTTATCAGTGGACTCTTTGCGCATAAACACAATGCCTTTATGACATCGCTTTCAGAAAACCAATAGGAAAGGAACGAATCACTGTTTTTAACGTGTTTAAACAATTGCGGGGATGTTGAACCACCCGCCAGTATAAGTACTAGATGTCGCAGCTGTTGTGCAAATGACTCCTGAAAATGAATTGTTTCTACCTCTTGCCAAGAAGCATTCAGCGAATGAATGAACATAGTAGCGACTACTGTGGAAAGAGTTCTATTAACCGACGAAGAAAGTACAATACAGCTTTGCAAGCATGGCATACGTTTCCTTCAGCACTATATGCTGCAATTTTGTATGACACTTTTTACGATGTCTCTACAGAAGAGCCATTCTGCTCAAAGTAAAGGAAGAAGCATCGAAAGTCCATTGTGCTCAAAGCAAAGGAAGAAGCATCCAAAGTCTACCGCCAACAAAAGACGCTGCAAGATTATACAAAGAAAGAAAGAACAAATTTCAAGATACCCTACTTTCTTAAGATTTGATTTTTGAGAGTACGTTTTCCCATACAATGTGGCGAACCTTTACGCCTTTTTTAGAATTTTTTGGAGCAGCAATTTGTAACCGAATTCAAATGGATAACAGAACAGAGTATTCAAAATCGTCACATTCACAAAAGCTTCTAAAGCTTGCCGGGAAATAGTTAAGTACAACTTTGAGAAAAATTGCACGTGAAGGGGCACATTGCAATATAATTTGTAAAGGAAGTAGACACTTAACACTTTTAACTGTTTTATTTTTGTTGACATGTTTTGGCTAAGTTAGCCATCATCAGAAAAATGCTTCGTAATCTATAATTACTAATTGAGAAAATGATTGATTTCCTCATTTTAATTAATTTCCTCGTTTTAAAGAGAACAATTAACAGACGCGTAGAAAAGGAAATAGCCAAGTACATGAGAAAACCCAAGAGAAAAAAACTCTCATTATAAACTGTCATACCCAAAAGCACATTAACAACAAAACCAACTTAACCTCCTACTACCTTACACAAGAAGAAACCCAACTCTTGACTAACCGCATATATTTTTCCCTAAAAATCTTAAAAAATCAGACATATCTTTTGAGTTCATCAACCGCCACCTCTTTCAAAATCTCAACGACTAAAAGGACAAAAACTACCTAACATCGGAATTATCACACCTGGCAAACGTTTACAATCAGAAACCATCGAAACGAACTTCACGACAACACCGCATCCTAAAACATCTGATGTCAGATATAATTATCGTCAAACCGGAAAAAGGGAACGGGATTGTTATACGCGCGAAGATTACGTCATCGCAATGAATGAATTAACAATAAAAAAAAACAAAGTTCTAAAGGTTGACAGAAGATCTAACGAAGAATAGAGAGACCTCTCTACAAAGATTTCTTTGAAAGCTGAAAAAACGGTTGGCTTGACGATACAACATACCAGAAACTATACCCAGTCGAACATCCCCCGCAAAAATGTACGGATAAATTTAAACTTGCCAATCCTCTACCTAAATTTTGCCCTATTGTCTCTTCCATTGGAACTTTTAACTACAATCATCTGACAAACATTCATGCCATTCCACTACGTTTCGAAACTGCTCGAAACAATATTAAAAGATTTTTTATTCACGATTAGAATCCAATTTTTTATTTAATTTCCCAAGAGATGTTTTTATTTAAACGTAAATAAATAAAACATTTCTTTCACTTTTCACTTAAATACATCAACTGTGGAGTTTTCCTTGATCACTTAGGCGGCCTTTACATGAGACCCGATTTGAATTCAAACCGGTTTGAGATTTCAAATCGGTTTGAAAATTCACTTCGGTCTGCGGTGACAATTTTATGACTGTTTACATGAAACAGGCGGTTTAAACATGAAAATAACTCAAACCGGTTTGGATTTCATATCGGTCTTTTTGACCGATTTGAAATGTTGGGAAAATATCATGTAAACAGTTCAAACCGATTCGAGAAATATTTAATGCATAAATCATCGACAAAATTCGAAAGCGTGCAAGCGTGCACTTATTTTCTTTCGAGTTTGGATTGTTGTGTAGAGAGTTTGGAAAAGTAATGTAGTGATGCGACATTTTCTGCATAACGCCGATCGGAAACGAGCAGCAAACAACCAACATTATAACGTCACTCTTTGACCTTCGAAGTCATTTTTATAATTAACAAAATAAATAATGTTGTCGAATATTCTCACACCAGCTACTTCACAAAATTTCACACAGACAGAAATAGTAATAATTGCGAATAATTTTTCATCTCAAACCGGTTGGAAACATTTTGGAAATTGACCCGATATGAAACTTCTATGTAAACGAAAAAAAAACTGAAACCGGTTTGAGTTCAAATCGGGTCACATGTAAAGGCCGCCTTAAGCGTAAATTAAAATGAACGCAAAATGCGTGCATGTGCAATGAGAGCTTCTATTTTATCTCTATTTGTTTTGTTTCCATGGTTATTGTTAGGGTACAGAAATTTACGTAAAAATGTTTGTTAGGGAATTTCGGCATTATTTTCATTCTTATAAATTTATACTACTGTTTCTCTTGAAACCGTTTCTCTCTTTTGCTGATTTTTGTTTCATATTTTTGTAAAATTGTAAAATGGTCCGAAATATACTATTTACAGATGTTCTTGCCGCCCTCGTTTCACGCGTAATTACACATGGCTTAGAACAATGACATGCGTAGAAAGCAATTTACTTTGGTGTCTGTTGCGTCATTCAAACAATTCACGCTGAAGTCGCCAAGAAAATAAATTGATTTTTTTTATCGCAGCTTTTAATATATCCGGAGAGAAATGAATGAATAGATTTCGACGGTTTATTTGGAGGTCTATAAGAAATAGAGTGATTATTTTCGCCATCAGCAGTTTCGAAACGTCCGTACACCCATTTCTGACCCCTTCTTTCTCCCCCGGTACCTTCCAAATTCTCGTGTAAGTACTCTTTTTTGTTCTTAAAAGATTCAAGTAACACTAACTTTTCTCAAAGGTTTTTTATCTCGTATGATTTAACAAGCCTTTTTACTAATATCCCCCTTAACGAAACCATTGCCCTAGCAATCGACTTAATTTTAAAATCTGATCCTAATATGAAAATAAACAAAAAAGATTTTTGAAAATTTTGCTTTGCGACAAATAAAACACATTTGCCAGTTCTTGCAAACATTTTTATGAGAGTTCTTTATGACTAATGAATTATCATTAAAACCTTTTTCAAACTCGCTTACATTGGTAAGTTCTTCCAACAAACCTCAAACAAAATCCAAAACCTAATTAAACGCCTCTGTGTAAAAAAGACACTAACATGAAACTAATATTTACATCGCTTAAAATTAAACAATATTTCTCTAACAAAGACCTTATCACTTTTGATATGAAGTCAATACTAGTCTACAAATTCACACGACGTGCTGGATGTGGTTCCAGCTACATCGGTGACACAACTCGTCACTTAAAAACGAGAATTGACGAACATATCAAAAGTAAAAATTCTCATGTTTTAAACACCTTTAAATCAATGAGAACTGTTTGACTTTCTTTTCTAAAAATTTATTAAATGTTATTAACACGGTCGATGACCCTTTTGAATTGGAAATAAAAGAAGTCTTGCACATCAATTAGAAAAAACCTAGTCTTAATGCTCAACTCAAACACACTTTTGTTTCTACTTCTGTATAACCTAATTATACCTCATTATACCGTCCGGCTGCCCTATTCTTTGTACAACCCACACTTCACACATTTTCCGCATCCTTTTTTAGTATAAGTACACGAGATCTGTAAAACTTTTTTAGTTCTGATAATCGCTAGGACGAAACGTATCTTCAAAAGTAAAGTATTTTCTAAACAGTATTTCAATTAAATTTTTTGTATATAATGCGACTATTAGTATTTTTCTAAGGTTTATGACCGTATATCCATTTATAGAACGAAATTCGCTGGTAACGTCCCATACTTGGCAAGAAGTCAACTACTCTTCTCGACAATTTTTTATCAGTTGAATTGCTATTTTCGGTTCTAATATGCCATATCTGTTTTGATTTATATAGTATATATAGTATCTTTTTTTAATGTTTAAGAAACTTTGACGGTTGGTGTCTGCAGATTACGTTTATAATTGAGTCAGTATTTTAAACGTTTTTTAAATGGTAAAATAAACATAACATCTCACACCACATGAGTTGATGGTATCGCGAGGCAAATTGTACAGACATTAGTTGGCTTTCGGTTTGTCTCGTTTTACCAAACAAACTCTGCCTCACACTTGTATGCCATTACGTCATAATGTCGCCATAAAATGTCGAACAATTTCGCCATTTTGAGAAGTTTTTGACTACTAATAAAATCTTTGATTATCTGTTGACTGGATTATTGTCTGGGTTCATGCTTTCATCAGGAATGTCTGTTGTCTGTTTCGTTTCAAACTTTATGCTCATTTAGAGATGCAATATATTAGTTTAAATTTTGTCAATGGATTTGTGTAAAGACCGGCTAACCCATTGGAAATCAATCAACAGGTCAGTTCTGTTTATTTGTTGACATTAATTTTAATAGTATAGCATAACATGATTTCAATTATATTAAGTTTATCAAAAACCAAACCAGTTGTTATCAAACTTCTATTTAAGTTCTCTTTTCAAATATTTCTGTTACTTTTTATTTGATCATTGTTATATCTCAATATCTAAAAGAATAACTTGTGTATGAGTGAGTTTATGCTCTATAGACTCAAAAACCACTGCACAGATTTCTTTGGAAATTGCTCTGCAGATTCGTAATAACACAGAGTAGGTTATTGCAAACAGAAATTTTTAACATTCTCAAGCCTTTCAAACAATACTAAATAAATAAATGATAGGTGGTCTGCGCGGCGCCGGCAAAGTTCAGAACTTCTAATTCATTCTTCTGTTATTGATTTCATAATTTTACAATTCAAATTACCCGGCATGGTGTGTACTATTAGCTAGTATCGAATATAATAGTGTTGAAATTTAAGTTCTTTTTACGAATTGTCACAACATTTCACCAATCAACTCTTTTTTATATAATATAATAAATTAAAGATATTAGGTAAATAATGCTTTTTTGTCATTGTGCCGGTGTTGTCGTTATAGCTTAGGTTTAAACTTCGAAATGTTCAGTTGGTTTAATATTTGTTTGAGGCATTGTATTATGTTATTGTTTCTGATGCTTACTGTATTTCAAGGGTCTGTGGGTCATTGGTTAGAACAAGTGATATGCTTTATCTTCCTTAATTTTTCGATTTTAAAGCATGTAAATATTAGTTTTAAGTCAGTATTTTCTTTACAAAGATGTTTAATCAGGATGCAATTTTGTTGAGAGTATTTACTAACCTAATGGAATTTTTTTTGCTGCCTTGTTCTTCTAGTTGAGTTGGGTTTTCTTTCAGTAGATTAAGATATTTGAATGTTGTTTTGAATTTGTTAGGACTTTAAGAGAACTTATACTTCACATGTTTCCTACATCATTCTCAACTTCAATTACGATTACACAGCATTTTTATTTTTCAGTATATAAACACAATGTACATTTGTAAACTTTCTTGACTTATCTTGTTGAAATATATCTTTTTCTTTTTGATAATGGTGAGATAGATAAGTACTTTCATTTTGAAACTGTCTTGTCACGGTTTTCATATTTTTCCCTTAAAACAATATTTATCTTGTCTTAATGGTAAAAAGATATTGTTTGTTATATAACGATATAACAAATTATGTCTCTTATACCTATACTTAACTTTTATGAAATCCATTGGAAATGTGCTTAGACTTGCTGAAGGTGTATCAATAAACATTTGGAATTTTAATAACTGTTCATTAACTGAATTGAGTCTCCGAACACATAGTAACTCAAAATATGTTGACAACCAATTGCAATTCTGAATACTAATCTAGTTGAGGGAAACAATGTTCTACATGCCATTATTGTGGCTTTTCCTTAGTACCCTTCCTGCTCAGAAATCAAATTAAGACGTTTGTTTTTTTAAAAAAAAGCCAACAACATGAAAG
Organism: Candelabrum cocksii; assembly: GCA_963930725.1. Classification (NCBI taxonomy): domain Eukaryota; kingdom Metazoa; phylum Cnidaria; class Hydrozoa; order Anthoathecata; family Candelabridae; genus Candelabrum; species Candelabrum cocksii. The sequence continues at coordinate 10,577,673 of OZ005667.1, read as the reverse complement.
TTGAAATGTTATTTGAGGATTTTATTAAAAAATAAGTTTTTTGTGACATATTTTTAAATGGGATGTTTAGCAAGTTGGCTTAATCTGTTATAACAAGTGCTATCCAGTTTCATTGCGGAATTTGTCAGGGTTGAAATTTAAAAAATCGTTTAATGGCAGAGAAAACAATTTGCCATTTACATTTATTGCAAAAATCTGATTTAACAAAATATCTTTCAAATGTAAATATTTTGCTCTCGTTAAAATTAATTTCATTAGCAAAGCAAATTCAATTCAAAAAAATACATTTTACGCATTGCGTAATAAATATACAATGCTTCAATTAAAATCAAACGCTTTATTCTGTTAAGTGTTATTTTAATAACCCTAATATGACTTCATTGTTCTGTTATGATTTTTTATCACCACAAAATTTTATGAAATGGAATTATATGTTTGAAATATTGTTTTTTTTCACAAACATATTTTTAGGTTTCAATTAAATAAAATAAATAAAACTGTCAACATGAATAAAGTCCGTAGTTTTATTTTTGATTTCAGTTTAATACTTCACCACAAGACTATCAGTATATGAGGTTTACCAAATAAATTCAATCATGTATGCGCCGAGACAGGTGCGACAACTTCAGATGCAGGACACAAGAATGGCACAGTATGCCGACGCCCAGTCCTTTATACCTAATGCAGGTGCCTATCCACAGGTAATTAGTCTTTGTTTCGCATTAGATATACAATCCCACGTGGAGATTGCACTAATTACTTCTAAAGGATATCCTAATGATTATGAATTTTTGTCACCCGCAATATAAGATAATAATCCAAGATATTAAAACCAAAAGTTATGGGATTTTCTATGTTCAGGGTCACGGTGTTCAAGCTGCCTATGGTCAATACAATATGCATCATCCCCAATATACATATGTACAGAACACGCCACCACAGCAGACCTTCCAGTTTCAACCACCCATGAACTATTCGTATGTCCATCAAGGTGATTCACGGTCAAGCATTTTGTGCAGTGAAATGTTTTCACTAACCACAGTTGTTTTTATTTTCTTTTAATTTTCTCATCGCAAAAATTATTTTTAGGTGCTAAATTTCCACAATGAGTATTGCTGTTTGTGTTTATTTTTTACAAATCATTTTATCTTTTAGTGTAGATTAAAATATTTAATGGTCCCCAATGTTACTTCCTAAAGTGATTGATTTGCTTTGTCATTATTGAATTAACAACTTTGTTTTCAGGCGCATACCAGAATAACGTTGTCCTAACCTCACACATCAATCAGAATCAGCCAGTGAGGTACAATTTCAATCAGACAACGCCGCAACAACATCTTGTGGCTCATCACCAGCCTGCTCCCGCTCCTGCTCCTGTGGCTCACAAGAAAGGAACGGCAGTAGTGATAACCGATCCTAACACGGGCAAAGATATTACAAATGACATTGCAAAACGTAAGTCAGTAAAACAACAGGTTCCTCCTAACAGCTTGGCGAGCACAACCCCGCCTTCAACAATCGTTACACAAAATGAAGAACTCAAAGCACAAACAACTGCAAAATTTGCGGCACAGGTTACTTGATGTCTTTCTTATTTAAAATTAGAATCTCTCCATCTATCGTTTCTATGTTATTTAATATCACTCTTCAGTTCTGCTTAATATTTGTTGAGTGTATTTGAAATTGTTGTAGGTGTTAGCTGCGAAAGAAAATCCCGTGCAAAAGAATAAAGACGATATTAAACATGATGGAGATGATGACAAAGGACCGTCCACTGTTGTTGACACAAAAACCGTGACACCACTGGTGGACAAAAAACCCGAAGTGAAACTCGACAAAGAGGCTGAAATTGTGGAGGAGACAGTTTCTCCGCCTGATGATGTCATAATGGAAGAGACTGTTTGTATTGAAGAGGAAGCAGTAGGTGATCCAGTAGAAACTAGTTTGGAACCCGATTCAAGTGAAACAGAGGCGTCAATGAGTATTGTACCGGAAAACGCTAATAAAAATATTGAAAATGAAAATATATGCACTGAGGCTGAAGTATTGAAGCAAGACAGTCCTCCTGATGAACCGAAAACAAATAATTTAGGTTTGTTATAACAATGAGTTTGTTGAAATGTTTAAAATTTATTGAATTTTCTTTGATTTTTAGTCTCAAAAAAGAAGAAGAAACTACGTTATAAAGATAAGGACACAGACGATAGCATGTTGAGTGCCTTTGTTGACAAACCCGATGTTCCCTTACCTAAACCTGTAGCACATTCACATATTGATGAGAATGTTATATCTGAGGTTGTTGAAGAGGTTACATGGGAAAATAAGGTGCTGACATATAAGTTACTATTTTTACTCATTGTAAATCAATAGTTTGACTTCTTACAGAGAAAACTGTAAAATAAAGATTTCTGTGTTTAGCATTTCATTTTTTTAACTTAGTGCTTTCTTTTAGGAGATTGAAAGTCATGACCTGAAAACTGACTCCATGTCTGGGGAAGTTGAAGAAATTACTGAAAGCAGCATTATTGAAGCCATTGGTAACTAGTTAGCTTTTGATGTCCATGTTTGATTAAAGTGAATGCAAGTTGTTATACCATTTTTGTTCCTTATGTTGGAATTTCAAACTTTCCTTTCAGACAGTGACACTGATAAACGTCACTACAACCGTGACTTTCTACTCAAGTTTCAATTTGCTTCTATTTGCACTTCGAAACCCTATGGTTTGCCAGACATTGAGGTTGTCCTGAATGAAGCCCATGCACCTACAAAAGCTCTAATACCCGGGCAAAAGTAAATTCAAGTTTTTATGCATTTCCTGTTACTTTTCAATTAAGGCAACCTGCAATTTAGTAGTTTACGTTAAAAAAGTCTATCTGATTTTTAATCAGCAAACAATGTTAATAATTTTGTTGGATCTAGAATTCAAACACCCAATGATTTTATCCCAAACTATATGCGACAAGCAAGTGGGGGTCGGCAGTCAGGTGGTGGAAGGTCCAAAGATCGTAGAGGTGCTGCATCTGGCAATATGCCTGCTAATCAGCAAAAGAAAGTCATTCAATTACCACAATTTGAGAAAATTGAATTGGCAAAATCCGATAACGCATGGGTCCGGCCATCTGAGAAATCTAAAGAATTTTCAGAAGAAGAAAAAGCAATGGATGTAAATATGCATAGGGACTTTTTGTGTATTCATTATTATCTGTAATATGTGCTATATAGATTATATAATTAAAACATGTTTTGTTTTGTAGGAGGTTTCCCGAAATGTACGCAGCATCTTAAACAAGCTCACTCCGCAAAAGTTTGTTTCACTTGTCGATAAAATGAACCAGTTGGTGATAGATACAAGAAAGAAATTGGAGGTTGCTATTAATTTGATATTTGAAAAAGCAGTCAGCGAACCGGTGTTCAGTGTGGCTTATGCCAATATGTGTGTGCACTTGACGAAGACGGTGAGTGCATCAATGTCATGATTATGTTGTTAAGAACTCTTTGTTGAACTTTTTGGAAATTTAAACAGCCTTATTGCAACTAGAATCTGCAAATATATAGAAATTGTCGAGTAAAACACACAATCACTCCTTTCTTCATGCAACTAAAAGTGAATGATTAATTATTGGCTTACAAAGAAGTTTCTGATAACTGTACAAAAACAGAATGGTACAAACTTCGCATCTGCGCAAAGATAGCTTTAGTATTGTTTAGTTTTCATGCTTTAACATAACATTGTAAACTCTCCCTTAGTAACTTTACATAAATGTTTCTTTTTTAGTTTGTTTTGCCTGTGGCTGATTCAAGTGGTGTGTCGCAGAACATTACTTTTAGAAAGATTTTGTTGAACAAATGCCAAACAGAATTTGATAAAGACAATTCCAATGAAAAACTATTGGAAGAAGATAAAACCAAAAAGTTTGAGACAGTAAGTATAATGTTGACAATCCACAGTGTATTGATGTTTTTTTGACATATTCTCTAGGAAACTGAGGCAAAAGCTTGGAAGGTAGAATTAGAAAATCGTGAAGTAAAAAACCGCCGTCGGATGCTTGGAAATATCAGATTTATTGGCGAGTTGTTCAAGTTAAAGGTACAGAATGTTTTGTGTAGTATTGTTGCACACTTTATGGAGTTTGTGAAACTTCAGTTCATTTCTATTCACACTGTTGTTGTTTGAGTTTATTGTACCGCTGATGAAGTACTTCTTGATTGTTTGAATTGTTAGATGATATCTGAAGGCATCATGCACGAATGTGTTGTGAAGTTGCTCAGAAGTGAAAAACAAGAATCGTTTGAAGATCAGCTTGAGTGCTTGTGTAAGTTGCTGTCGACAATCGGTAAAGATCTCGATCATGAGCAAGCGAAGGTATGTGGGAACAAACTTTAAATAATAGGAGAAGGCCATCGTGTCTTAGACTTGTTTGTTCTTATGACAATTTATCGTTCTAGCCAAGAATCGACCAATATTTCACGCAATTACAAAGAATTATCGATAAAAAAAAGGTTTCTACTCGCATTAAGTTTGCGATTAAAGATATCATAGATCTTCGCCGTAACCGCTGGGTTCCGAGGCGCGATGACAGCAACCCGAAAACCATTGATCAGATCCATAAAGAAGCTGAAGAAAAGGAACGAGAACAAGATAAAATGCGACAAATGGATAAGATGAGAAATAAGGATCTTTCGCGTCAAAGAGGAGGTTTCTTTAAACTATTTGTTCTTGTTGACATTGTAGTTGTAAGACAGTTTAACAGGCGATAGGAAAATTTTGTTTTTGTTGCATTTAAGTATTTCAAGGGAAAGCTGACAGGTTGTACCACTTCACAGTAAATTTTCTGAGCAAATCCCAGTAACAAATCTTTAATGAGATTTTAAGAAAATGTCATGTTGCATTTAATAATTACGATGAAGAATAATTGACTAGTGATTCTGTTTTGAAGGAGGTGGACGAAACAGTCCCAGCATGCGTTCAGAAGATGGTTGGATCACCCAAAAAGGCAAAAGCATACCTCAACCTCCGATAGTAGCTAGCAAGTTTACTAACTTCAAAAAGGTTTTTCTTTTAACAATAGTTTGCCAGTTTTCAATACATTCTTTTCATTCTAATTCATGTTTTTCATAGCCGACGGACACGGATGACATATCACTTGGTCCTGGACGTTCAGGTGTTTGGTCAAAAGGTTCTAGTGGTGGTGGTAACAGCCGCAATAGTTCCAGTACGCCCACACCCAATCAAATAAGCCAATGCCAAAACAATAGATATGGTGCATTATCAGATTCTTCGACAAACACCTTGGTTAATGATAACCACAGAAGGTACCCTCTCATAGAAATGTTACTGGCTTGTTGTTTTGATAACTTTTTCAGTTTACTTGTGAAATCTTTGTGTCAATCAATTTAATCATGTAAATTTTTGTTCAAGGATGATTGTACATGTTATCAATTTAGAAAAAATGTTTATAAATGTCAATTATCGGCACTGATTAGTAATTAGTTTTATATTATTCTTAGTCGATCAATGAAACACTCATCAAAATATTCAAACCGTGACGACAGGTCTGCAGCAGTGAAGGCTGTCCAGGATCTAACATCGAGAGACAAGCTAACACCCACACGACCGCCAACACCACCAGAGGATACGAAGCCAACAACAATAGACCTTGAAACCTTAAGGAAGAAAACTAGAATAATCGTAGAAGATTACACTAGTGTAAAAGACATCAAGGTGTGTAATGCTTTTTGTCATCTCGCAATATACCTTTATCACATGGCTAGGATTATTTCATCTCATTCCAGCGTTGTTTTTATAATGAATGAAAGCTGTGGAAAGTTGTTCCAATATCGATTTCTGTATTGTACAAAAAGCAAACGATTTTTGTTGTTTGTTAAGGTGAAATGTTTATAATGCAGGAAGCATGTTCCACCCTCACAAACCTAAATGCTGCAAATTACCACGACGTGTTTGTTGAGGAAACACTGTTAATTGTAATCGACAAGAAACGCGATGATAGGTTTGCTGCTGGAGAGCTACTACGCAACATGGTCAAAGAGAATGTTCTAAGTGTTAAAGACCTGCATAAAGGGTATATTGTTTTAGCTTTGCAACATTTTCATTCTGATCGCATGAACCTTGTACTGTATAACACATTGAAATTGAGTTTTGCGACCAATAATATTCTCCTTAAATACCCCATCAATATTTCAATATGTATTGCTGATTTGAATTTGTATGATATTGTTACTGATAATTTATTATCATGTCTAGCAAATTCTTTCTTGTATGTAGCTTATTGCACTTGTTTTTAGATTGAATAAGTTTATTGAGGCGGGTGAAGATTTGGTCGTCGACATTCCGTTATTTTACAAGTACCTCGGTGAAACGATCGGCCCAGTAATACTTGACAGTTGTTTGCCGCTTACCGTTCTCCAAGAAATCTTACAACCTCTGGTGGAGAAAAACAAAGCTGCAGTGGTTTTTGCAGAAACTGTACACGTGGCTCGTGATCTAGCGAATGTAAGTTAACATGACGCTGAGAAGGTGCCAATAGTTTAGTCTGCATTTTGACCTATTCTATTTTTTGCTCAGAATGACGACATCGTTCGAGAACTCTTTTTGAAAGCAAATATTGAATGGGAAAATATTTTGGGCAAAGGCACTAATATTCAGGCTTTTCTCAAGAAAAAGGTAAACTATAAAGAAAATTCCGGCGAGCAGTCTTACTTCTGTATATTGAACTATCTTCTTATCGTTGGTTCTGAACATTTCTAATAACTGTTCTTGCACTTGACTTGCGTGACTTTTTTGGACGCTGGAGAGAAACTTCAATTTCTAAAATAAGAAAGTATATATTATTTTAGAAATTTGAGTTTCTCTCCGGCGAATGAAGTCGAATAATCGAATGAAGACGAGTCGAATGTCCTTTGAATATTGCATTGAAGTTATTTTTGTAAGGTATATACTTTTATTTATACTTTTAGAGTTCGATAATCTGAGCCTCGATCATCTTCTTGACAGCCGCTCGACACGCGGTTCTCGAATCTTTCGTTGTTTTTGTCGACTTTATTTTAACAACGATAATATATATATATATATATATTTTATTTTGGTGAATTTTTCTCAGTCTGAATAGTGTTTTTTGTTTTTCATTTAGTAATTGTTAGTAAACTTCTGCCGGGACAGTTTACCGCATTATTCTTTCTAAGTAATTGTGTCTCCTCCATAGTTTATATGTATCTTTTAAAGAAATATATATAGGAAAATGGAATGTTGTATTTCAGTTTTTTCCCTTGAAATGCATCATGTCGTGGTGTGTGTGATTTAAGCAAATGTCCAAACACGAAACTTCTCTTTTTGACTTTGAGTCGACCGGCGTGTGATGGTAGAATTGGGGATTAGTTGATTGATTGCACGAATCTACATGATAGATTGTAAGTGGCTCATATTTCCACCAACCTCCTTGTGCAATCGCCAAGCTGCAACAACAACTGTTTAGAAAATTTGCGAAAAGACACCACTTCGTAATCGTGGTCTGTAGTCACTGAGAAATGGATCAGGGAGATCCACTCCCTCATATACTTGTAATTTTCCACCATCTGCGGAATCTGAACAGCACATTTTTTCTTCGCACAATGTTTGTAGGTTCCGCTTCTGTAAAATATCTTACAACACACTGGTCTGCTGTCATTCCATTGACATAGAGTAACTTTAACGTCACCAAACGTTTCAAACTCCACGATAAAGTTTCTTCATACAGGGTGACCACTCATCCTAAAAAAACGCAGCAAAAAATGAATTCTCCTAAAAAAATTGTTTTAAGAATGTACAAGTAAAAATTGTTATATATAAAAACTTCCCTTTAGTTCTTGTTTTAAATTAACCCTTCATGCATCGGACTTGTAATTTAAGCTGGGTTCAAGTGTAGTAAAATTTGTTTTAAGAGCCTTAAAATTAGAACAAATTCCATCTTAAGAATGTTTGTTCGCATATACCTTATTAAAATTTTATAAAAGAGCTATTTATATTTTTCTTCAGGAAGATTAAACATGGTTTACTCATTATGTAATGGAGAAGGTCACCTGCTTTTTCTGAATTTGAGTTTTGAGTTCAATGTTATACTCTCTAAAGTATTAGACAGTATTTATTTATACAGAATAGTATTAATCTATTTTTGTTGATTTTAGTGAAAATGACAACAAAATATAAATGTAAGTTAGAAGAATGGCCAAGGCGAAATGAGTTTAGTAGTGGTTGGTTGAAGAAAGTAGACAGTGATGTACTTTTTATAGTGATTTCTGTAACTACTGTTATTAAAAGTTCTCAGTAGCGGGACAGGGTGTTAAACAAGTGGAATCACATATGAAAAGTGAGAAACATTCTAAACGAGCACCACCTGACAAGAGCCAGCAACTTACCTTTCGTGCAACTACATCTGTCAATCAAACCCATGAGAGTTCAGCTTCAAAGAAGCCGCTGCAGCAGAAAACGCTTGATACAGTGTTACAAAATGAGCATACAACAAAGAAGGCTGAAATTATGTGGTGACTTGAAGTTTTAAGTAATAAACACTCCCTTTGTTCATGTAGCAATGTGTCGAAACTGTTTTCCACGATGTTTAGTGACAGTAAAATAGCAAACCAGTTCAACTCGGCAAAACAAAGTGAAGCTATGTCATGGGCTTGCACCTCACTTCAAAAATGTTCTGCTCGCGTTGTTAGAGAAATCCTCGTTTCTAGTCTTGTCGTTTGGTGAATGCTATAATACTGTCATCAAGCAAGGCCAAATAGATATGCTTGTGCGCCTTTGGGATGACGAGTCAAATACAGTTACTACACGATATTTAAGTAGTGAGTTCATGGGTAAAGCTTCAGCCGAAGATGTTTTAAAAAAATTTAAAAATGCAGCCAGTAGTGTAGAAAAAAAAAGATTATACAGGTTTCTTCTGACGGACCAAACGTCAATTTGAAGTTTCTTGAAATACTTAATGAGAAAAGAAAAGATAAAAATTTCATTGAACTCATTTCCATAGGGACATGTGGTCTACATACCATAAATAGATCATTCCAAAATGGAGAATCTTCAACCAAGTGGGATTGAAAAAATTCTTAAGAGCCTTGTTTAAGATATTCGATGAATCAACATCGCGTAAAGCAGATTATGAAAAAGTATCATCTGTAGGAATAGAGGACTGGACTGAGAACGAAATCGTAGCCAAAAAGGCGAGTAAAATATGGCCAAAGGTAGTAGAAGTTCTTGAATATTGGAAAACTTTGCCCAAACATAAACAGCCAGGTAAGGGAGATCCAAACTCAAATAAAAGTTACCAAACACTTTTATAAAAACGTAAAGATCCGTTAATATCATTATTACAATTAGCATTCTTTCAAGAGATAGCAGCCACATTGAATACATTCTTGAAGCGATTTCAGACTGATGCCCCCATGTTACCAATGTTAGTGACCTTAACATCGATGTACTAGCTTTGCAGGAGGTACGGCGTACAGGCACAGGATATTTATTATTTGATGACGATTCTTTGAAAGGTTGACAAATGGTTTGGAGTGGTCTGAAAAGAAAACAAAGACACGGTGTTGCAATACTCCTTGCCCCTCATGTTTAAATTGACGTATACAAGGAACACCTACAGGCTCGCTTAATATCGGCAACGATACGTGTCAAGAATATGAGACTGACGATCCTTAACGTATATGCACCAACCAATGTTATAGAATCAGAAGAACACATTCTATGCGGCAATTAACAAAGCGAAGGAAGAGCTGGACATAAGCCCTAGTTACAAACTTGTGGCATTAGGTGATTTCAATTCAACAATCTCATCAAAAAGTAATTGCAGTGGGTCATGGGATCCGATACTAGAAATCAACAATTGGGAGGGATGAGAACTGCTTTTCCGTGGCCCCTTCCATAAGTAGCTTGCTAAAGCAAAGCTAAAGTTCTTACACTGCGTAATGCCTCATCCGTCACCACGACAGCACGCGCCTTTTTCAGGGCGGGCATTTGATGCCGAAAGTCACCACCTCGCGATTCTCCAGCTAAACATTGGGGGCCTCACACACCCCAAGCTCGACGTCCTGGAACGCCTAATCACCACCACCAATGCCAACGTTAATTTGCTTCAGGAGACCCACCAGGAGAAAGACACTATACTATCCCTCCAAGGTTGCTGACCACACCACCAACAAATACCACGACATAGCTACCTTCGTGAAAAACGACATCAAGTCGGTTCTATACGGAAAGTCACTAGAGGATGCCGCTGCCGAGTGGGTGGCTATCACAGTCGCCGACACCATAGTCGACGTGTATAAGCTACCCCGACACGCCTTGAACAAACCTTTCTCCCCCCTGTTGCCCCAGCCCCCACCATCTACGCTGGGGATTTTAACTGTGCGCACACGGATTGGGGATACAAGAGAAACAACCATGACGGCGAAACCCTGGCGAACTGGGCCTCAGTCTCCGACGCCACTCTCATCTTTGACACCAAAATGCCGGCGTCTTTCTTATCAGGAAGATGGAGAACCGAGACCAATCCTGACCTGGCGTTCGCTAAAATCCACGCGCAAGACCCGCTGCCAGTAAGACGTGTACTGTACAACTTCCCTCGCTCACAGCACAGACCATCACTGATAACAACATCTGCGCTGATCCAGTCGGCAGGGGGGAAGCCTGTCTGTAGATGGAACTTCCGAAAAGTCAACTGGCCAGAATTTGAGAGAGAGGTGGACGTTACATCCCAAAACCTCCCAACCCCATGCACTGACAACATCGATGATGCATACCGGGCATACTGCAAAGTGCTGACCGTTGTAGCGAAAAAGCACATTCCGCGGGGATGTAGAGCCAATCACATACCGTGCTGGGACGAGCAGTGCAAAGACCTCTTGCGCAGTCACGCAGAGGCTACATCTCCCGCAGAAAGAACATCGGCAGCTAGCTCCTTGCCAAGCTCGACAACAAGCGCAAAGAGCGGTGGACGGAAGCCATCAAATCCATTGATTTCACCCACTCTAGCCGCCGAGCCTGGCAGATTGTTAACAAGCTGACTGGCTGGGCAAACAAACCATCCCCTTGCCCCATAACCGCCAATGCAATAGCCGCCCAGCTCATCAACAAGGGGAAATTTGGCAAAGCGGACAAGGTCTTCAACCGCTGCACCACCGCAATGGTGAAGGAGCTCCGCCACACACCCAGCGCTGATTTCGACCTCTGGCGACATCACAACAGAGGAGACCAAAGCCGCCCTCAAATGTGTCAAGTCACCGGGAAGAGACAACATCCACCCCGAGTTCATACTACACCAGGGCGCTGCTGCCAACGAATGGCTCCGGGTCTTCCTGTCGACGTGCTTCCGCTTATCCAAGATCCCAAAGAACTAGCGTAGGACAAAGATCATTGCGTTGCCAAAGTCAAATAAGCCGCGAACGACCCGAGGAGTTACCGTCCAATCTCGCTTCTGTGCGTTCCTTACAAGCTTATGGAGCGCTTCCTTCGCGCACGACTCGACCCAGTAATCGACCCGAAGCTGCCGAGGGAACAAGCGGGTTTCCGACATGGGAAATCAACGGTGGATCAAATCACCCTCCTCACAAATGACATCGAGTTCCAAGCAGGCAAAAAGGCAGGCATTGTTCTCCTCGGCCTAACGCGGACTCCATCTTAAGCTCCTCCAGACACTTCCTGACCGCCATGTTGTGCAATTCATCATGGAGATGCTTAGTAATCGAAGCTTTACTCTCCACACCTGTGACGGTCAGCGCAGTCGGTTGTGGAGACTGAAGAACGGTGTCCCTCAAGGCTCAGTCTTGGCCCCCATGTTGTTTAACATATACATGCATGACCTCCCTCCTACGCTTTCCAGGAAGTACGGATATGCGGACGATCTAGCAATCCTATTTCCGAGCAGGCACTGGGAGGCGATCAAGAAGGAGCTCACTGAAGACATGTCCACTCTGTCCACATACCTTAAGAACTGGCGGCTGAAACTCAGCATCGCTAAGACTATGTCATCTGTCTTCCACCTTACTAACGGAGAGGCAAACCGCAAGCTGAGAATCATGGTGGACGACAGTGTACTGCAGTTCGAAGTAACACCAACGTACCTTGGAGTGAAACTGGATCGGGCGCTGACATTCCGACAACACCTGGAAAAACTTTCAGCAAAAACATCGTCCCGAGTCTCTTTGATACGCCGCCTTGCCGGAACAACACGGGGAGCTGCAACTAAGACCTTGCGCATCTCAACCCAAGCCCTTGTCTTCTCAGCAGCTGAGTACTGCGCACCAGTCTGGTGTCCGTGTACACATGTAAAGAAACTTGGACGTGCCCATTAACAACTTCCTGCGCACGATCACAGGATCCCTGCGCCTCACACCTGTGAACCATCTTCCAGTTCTAGCTGACATCGCTCCAGCCTCATTACGTCGTGAAGCTGCGGTCCTCACCCTGGCTCGCAAGGCCGAACGTGACATCAATCTCTTGCACGCCTTCGCCGGACATGCGCACAAACTCTTCTATGACACACCGCCAGACATCAATAAACAGACCTGGACCAGGAACAGTTGGCAGGAGGAATGGCGCGGAGCATCAGAGCAATCACGACTCTACAGGTTCATCGAGACGCCAGACAACATCCTCGGTTCTGAGCTCTTACGCCGCCAGTGGATAATGCTCAACCGCCCGAGATCCGGTGTTGGCCGTTTCGCCGCCTTTATAAAGTAATGAGGACTAGGTGACTCGGCCGAGTGCGAATGCGGTCACCAAGACCAGACCGTAGACCACATCATTAGCGAATGTCCGTTGTTCCGATCTCCTAACGCGGAGAAGGGTCTGGCGCTGTTGGATGCTGACACGAGAGAGTGGCTGTCTTCGACCAGGCTGGAGATATGAGACAGCACGCATACGACAGAAGCAGAAGAAACAATTCTGACAAAGACGAGACAAATGGCAACGGGGAAAGGATGTTGAAATGGTGTCTCAAGAACAAATTGAAGATAATAAATTCTTTCTTTCGTTGTTTCGTTCTAAGCGTATTCACGCAGCAACAGGAAAATGGAAAAGAATTGATTACATATGTACCAGTAATTGGGGTCATAAGCTGGTTAGATCATGCAGAGTATTTATTGGACCATCAAAGCAGTTCGATTCAGACCACAGACTTCTTGTTATGCATATGTTATTCCCATCTACAAAGCGGGGACTTTAAAATCCAACTGAGTAAAGTAAACCCGAGACCAGCAAAACCAGCTTTAGATTTTCAAGCACTTCGAAGAAAATCAGAAATACAACAGAAATTAACTGAGCATTTTGACAAAAAGTTAGCAAAACGTCCTAGATATGAACAGTCTAAATGAGTCAATTGTGAATGTTGTGCGTAGTGGGCTAGAGAAAGCCTGGCCTAAGATAGACCATGTGAAGAAAAAAGAACCGTGGGAGGACGAAATCTTACAACAAAAAGTGGGAGAACTCAAAAAGTCATATTCTTTTAAAAGTACTAAAGTATTACAAAAGGAGATAAAAGAAAGAACACTGCAACTAAAGAATGAATACTACACAGAATTAGCAAATAACATCAATTCTGTTGCAGAGGCGAGAGAGGTTGAAAAGGAATTTGCATTAGCCAAAAAGTATGCAGCAATATAAATAAAGGATCCAAACTGTCAATTCCGAACAACAAACTAAACGATCATTTCCAGGAACACTTTGCAACAAAAACTCCTGCTCTAGTAGTACCACCAGATCTAGAAAACCCTTCAGAGTACCCACAATTTGATGACCCAAAGATTAGCATCAAAGAAGATCCACCAGACAAAAAAGAACTAGAAAAAGTGAACAAAACGTTCAAAAACAACAAGAGCTCGGGTACCGATAAGACGAAGACGGGAGGTGTTAAATACAACTCTAGTGAACACTTCATGAATGTCCTCTTGGCTTTGTTTAACTCATATGGACCTGAGTTGCAGTCCCTATAGCATGGTTTCACTCATCTATCATGTCTTTCCAAGAAGTAATGGGTGATGCCAAGAACTACCGAGGTTTATCAATTGGTGCCAACATGAGTCGGATATTTTCGAAAGTTATTATAAACAGACTAAAAGAGGCATATGAAAGTCACATTAGTGAGGCACAATTTGGATTTCGGCGGAAACGGTCTACCACTGATGCAATCTTCATCTTAAAGACAGTGATCGACAAATACGAAGGAACTCTCATTACTGTTTATATAGATCTCACAGCAGCATACGATCATATACCAAGAGACTTCCGGTTTAGAGTGCTCAGACTCAGAACAGAAGCTCACCACCTCATTACAATTCTACATAAAATGTACGAAGGAACAACAGCCTCAATACTTGGTATGAAGGAGAAATTCAACGTATTAGTTGGTTGTAGACAAGATAGCCAATCCCCGTGTATTGAAACACAGTTTCCGAATGGATGGGGAATCGAATTCGAATTCAACATACCACACCAATGCTCAAATCGTAAACAGAGAACTACAGGACCATTAAAAAGGGTAGCAATCATTCGATGGATTTTATATGCTGATCACTTGGTTTTGTTCTGTAAGAATGTTGCTGAGGCCGAGAAGATCTTGAATATAATCAATGATACATGTAAGCGATTCGGTCTCACAATATCCTTCAAGAAAACCAAAACACAAGTCTTCAACAACAGCGAATTAGCAGAGTTACCATCATTATTCTCAATTGATGGAAATGTCATAGAAAACGTTAGCGAGTTCACGTACTTTGGTCAGATCCTCAGCAACAAGAACCGTGTGATCTACACAGAACTATGCATCCCCAGAGCAGTTCAGAGACCACAATATCAACATGGGAACATGGCGTGTGTAAGATCGCGCCTCACCTATGGAACTCAATCGCTATATGTTCATGGAAAAACCTAAAGAAGCTGGAAAGCACATGGATAGTGTTCTTAAGACATCTTGTGAAAGGAGGGTGGGCAAGACACCATCAGCCAGCAGGAAATGTGGAAGAAGAATATCGTTTAAAATATAGAAATACAGATATTATCTCGATCACCAAGACGAACTGCTTGTACAATGTTGCCCGGGCCCAATATCTCAAATATATTGGCCACATATGCAGATGTGATAACAGCATGATGACGAAGAAAATGCTATTTGCAAAATCCGAGAGATCATACCACTGAGATCCCTGGATCAATATTTCAAAGATGTTGGGTGTTTCTTCGGAGCAGGCAAAGAAATTGACACAGGAGAAATTTGGTTTTGTGGCGTTCATTGGATCTAGATTCAATGGCGCAACGCCATGGCATCTAGAGTGCTGAAGGAGAACGACAGACAGACTTCAATTTTTTCTGTGCAAAATCTCTTCAAAGAGCAGTCGAGCTAAAAAAATTGTCAAAATAAAGAGCGTGATTGCATTTGTTTATAAGTACTTCAGTGAGTGTGTTCACAACTCTTTTACCTAGTGGTTGACCTGAGGAATCATCTTTACCAGTGTAGACTTGAAAAGCGAAAAGGTAGCCTTGTGAAGATGCTAAAAACCAAATTTTCATTCCAAATTTAATAGGTTTGTTCCGCATAAACATTTTTGTAGCAAAATGCCCATAGTACAAATAGTGCCAATTTGTTCATCAATTGATAAATACTGAGTAAATACTCCAAACCGATTAAAGTTTTTATTCATCAAAACCAAGTATCTTCTGATTTTTGCTAATTTATCATTTTGAGTGAAATCGCTGTTGTCAGCAAGATGTAAGAATCTTTTGTTTTGTTGAAACCGGTTGCGGGACATTTTTTTCTTAACTAAATTAACGCCAATAAATTATGATTATTTAGACCCCGTTTGCACGAAAGAAAACTGGATCGGTCTAGTACGGGATCGGTCCCAAACTGGTACGGATTGGCCTTGCGTTTACACGGTATCGCTCGGGATCGATCCGCTATCCGTGCGAGTTTGGGTTCGCTAGGAGAGCGGTCCAGTTTGGGATCGATCCCGTTAGAGTCTCGTGTAAATGGCTGGATCAATCCCAAACTGACACGGATGGAAAACGAGGCAAGCCGAAAAAGGAAATCGCGGCTTTTTCATAATGGCACCTTTCAACAAACGCGAAGTTTTGATTTGCTGGAAAGGTAATACCTATAGCTCTAGAAGTATAAGTACAAGTGAAAAACATGGGTGACATTGCGACTTTCGTCTTAAATTTTTTGTTGAACATAGTGACCCAATTCCAGGTCACGAGGGTGCTCTACCTGTTACACAGATTTAGGCAGCGGCGTCTCTTAGCACAGATTTTCACCTCTACCGATGTTGATGCAGACATCCACAGAAGAGTGGCGTTCATCAATCGTCGACCAAGAAACAAACGTAGATTTTGGATGAGACCCCAGTGGCGTAGTCAATGGGGGGGGGGCAGAGGGGGCGACCGCCCCCCCCCAAAAAAAATATCAAACACGTAAAAGGTCCACTTTCGACTAAACTTTCTTTTAAAAAAGTACTTGTCAAATATTGACATGTGTTTCATTTTCTTTAAAAACAATTTTGATAGACTTTTTTTCTGACATTCATTTCACAGAACAGTCCCGTTCAAAGAAAACATTTCTATTTTAAGATCTGTTCCATTGGGAATAATAGATAAATAGTCTGTGTCGATGTCAAAATCAGGGGTGGGAAGGCGCTCCACTAGGGAAAATCCTTTGCACCAAGAGAAAAAATTCGTGACGACATATGGCAATAGCAAATTTTGTGTTCGCTGCAACGAAATTCTTCTTCGCGCGATCACAAAGGAAAAGTAGAACCCACTTCTACTTTTCGTCGAGACGAAAAATATTGGCCAATAATCAAATTAAAAGAATTCTTATTATCAATTCAAATTGACGTCAATAACTTAAAAATATTTTAATGCATTTTTGCAATGTAATGGTACCATTATGTAGAGACTGAAAAAAGTTGTTCGCGCTAATTTTTCGCGCGTTTTTCATGAATCGATGAATGTTTTAATAATATGCCAGGTCGAAAGCAGCAAAAAAATCGCGAATTAAAACGAGCGGCTCAATCCTGCTCAAAACTAACCCATTTGTTTAAAAGATCGAGAACTCAACAAAGTTCAACTGATTAAAATTTCGATATTGATGAAATCCAGGAAGAGTCAGGTAAAGAAAACGTTGTCTCCAAAATAGTATTAAAAAGGAATTAATAGCTGGCTTAATAGCTCAATACAAAATAATAGAATTTATATAAACTAATCACGAACTAGAGCACTTCTCTAGTTTCCACTTCTTGATTTCTTTTTACTTTCGTTTGTAAACTTGTTTGTATTTTTCATAGAAGCTCCTGTTGTGATTTCCGACGTGTTTATTGCATCATTTGTCTTCAACTTCTTCTTGAGAGGCTCGTAATCTTCCTGGGGGCATTTGTGGATGTCCAGTGTGTCGGAGGAAAGGTCTTCTGCTCCAGTTTCATCATTATTGTCTTTATATCTATCATCTGAGGTGGTGGGTACATTCTCTTTTTCATTGATCAAATCCGTCTCAATGCTTTCAACTATGCTTTCAGCAGCTGGGCTACCACCCCAAATCTCGTAACACTCATCATATAACGTGCAGACCACACGCCCTCCACCGCTCCTCCTTCCGCTATCTACAGCTTTTCTGAAATTGTTTTTTAGTTTCTACAGTTTTTGTGTGATTCTTTCTTTCGTAAATTCGTGTTTCGTTTTAACCCTTGGAAACTTTAACAAGTATCAAACAACTTTCAAAAATATTTTCTTTACATGCAGAAAATCTCTGTCAAAATCTTGTTCCCATACGGGATCATTGGAAACTAGAAGGGTTAACAATCAAAAAATTGATATCCTTTCTTTATCCAACGGCCTATTATTGTCATTTGAAATATTAAAAATAAAGAGATTTCCCGTTTCCTTAATCAAATTATACATTAAAAATCCCATGTTCACTTTCAGTCTTCCCATGCACGTTCAGCTTGCTCATCTCCTACATGTTCTGTAGCATTCTCAGAGGATTGTGATGCGTCAAGGGATTCTTCTGCGACATCATTTTAATCTACATTTAAAGATAGCATCATCGTGGTTGGTTCCACTATGGGTTAACGCGAGTTAATTTTTGTGGTTTTACTTTTTAACTCATGGCTTAATTTTATTTTTTTTTAGCATCATTATGATTCCACTTAAGGGGGTAACCCCTCAGAAATTTTCAATTTTTTCGATTTTTTTATTATAGCTATATAGCTTCCAAAATTATCAAGGAATGCAGATTTTCAAACCGTTTTTCAAAATCTTTTTTTGGTTTTAAAGATAATAAAAATTTTGTAGGTCCACCAGTCAAGATTTTCCTTAGCAACGCCCCTGGCAACGTCGAAAATCTTAAGAAACACCTAATTTTTGCACTCTTGGGGGCGTTTAAAGCGTTTTTTATTACAGAGCTAATATCTAATTTGGTTCCCGGAAATCATATATTGAAACTTCATTTTTTTCTCTATGCGTTTTTTTCTCAGAGCATTTTTAAACGCCGGAATAAATATCTTTAGAACGGTTTGAGCTTTTATAGTGAAATTTTCAGTGATTGTTCAAAACAATAAAACCTACAAAGTGAATGAGGGATATTTCTGTTTTTGGTCTACTTCAAATTTTATTCACATAAAGGTGGTGAATTCCTGAAAATTCAATTTTCACACTACGGTGGGGAGCATGAGAAAAACAAATTAAAAATCTGTTTCACTCACTTTGTAGGTCAATGTTCCAGTAAGGTTCTCTAAAAAACTTAGCTTCCATAATGTGTTAGTTGAAAGGCTATTTGTTCCAGGGCAAACCATATTTTTTGGCTGTTTTTACGGTTGTCATGGCAACGGTCACCCATTTTGTAATTTTTCTTTTTTAATGTGTTATCAAACTAAAGTATTGAATTTGTCTCAATAGTTGTTTGAATTTTTGAGGGGCCTCCCCCCTTAAAAACAAACAAACTCAAATGTGAACGACAAGAAGCAAAACATGGGAATTTTAAGTTTTGAAGATGAAGATATTTTATTTACACTGGTTTCTTTTCGACGAAGGCAAAACATGATCAGACGAAAATTCTAGGTGCGGAGTGTTGTCAAGGAGTTTAAGGGAATACCAACAATTGATACGAGAAATGCATGCACATTGCCGTGAATATTTTCTTTCAAGGTAAAAGTTTATTATTTAACATGATGGTTTTGACAGCCCTTCAGACACTTCCCCACAAGTTCGTTACTTCATCTTTATATCCTTTCGAGGACTTATCAAGAAGTGACGGATACCCTCGCACTTTTCCAGCTAGCAACGATAACGTCATTCCAGTTCGCTCCTACTTTATCTCCACTAATCTACACGTATGTCTTCGAAATCTTGTTTTAATTCAAAAATCTGTTTTCTAACATCACATGCGTATCAACACTCTTTCAAGTTTCCTAACTCTGTTCTTGGAATCCAAAGGTTTTGTTCCCCAAATCATGGGACATTAATTGTGACCTAACTTGAGTTAATTTTGTTATTATTTGTAGTTGTTCCCACTTGAGTTAACGTATATTAAAAAATAAACCCACTAAAATTAACTCACGTTAACCCAGCTTTATACCCGCTTGTGATCTTGAATGCACAGAAGTTCGAATTAGCGAGTGTGTTTTGGCCTGTGGACCGAACAATTTGTTTGAATTAGTTAAATGTTTGAATTGAGCAGCATAAAACATAAGACTTTCTTAAAGCAAACTCAAGAGACTTAAGAATTTGTTCTAAATAACGAAAGTTCGTATTAAACAGCATTCGAATTAGCGAGTGTATACTATATTAACCAATTAAATTCAATAATCCGTTTTTATGTTAAAAACTGTTGTTTTCTTAACTTAATGTAGTCCATTAACCCTTTCATTACCTGTACCCAGCGTGGCTGGGTATAAAAACCCGCGCCGTTTTCCCTGTACCCAGCACTGCTGGGTACGGTCTTAAATCAATTTTACTTTTGTTTAAGCTCGAGTTAGACAAGAAGCCGACTATGTTTAGAAACTAGATAAAATTCCGGTCACGGCAAAAAAAACACATGCAAATCTAAGCTGTAGTTTGTAATTTACCATACCTTGCTAGATTACGACCATCTACCGGAGGTTGATGTTTAGTTGCATTTTATTTATTTTAGGGATTTGTTAACATTTCTTCTCTTGTTCTACCTCTTTTCATAATAGTTTTGATTCTTTTGATGTTTTTATTGTTTTATAGGCCTATTGAATTGCTAAAAAAGATTTTCTATCCATTTTTTTCAAGTCTTTTTTGCAAAATTGGAAGCGTTTTCTAGCAGTTTTTTGAAATTTTTGAAATTCTACTCTGATAATATTTGGTTCCAAGGTATGCCAAAATCTCTTTCCTACATGGAAATAATAACTAAAGGCATATTCTCTATCAGCTACTTTTATTTAGATGTATACTATATATATTACAATATATCGCGTAAATTTATGAAATTTACAGTAATTTTTTATTTACGCATAACTTTTGTTCAGATTGTTTTTTTTTCTATAAAATTTCACAGATTTATAGGTTATGTTATAGTTCCATGAAAAGTAGGTTTTGAGCCATTTTTTTGACAAAAATATATTTTCTCGACAAATTGATTTGAAAATTTCAAATTATTCTTTGTTTGCAGATCCGCCATTTTGAATCATGAACACCGCAATTTTGATTTTTTTTGTAATTCTGTTCCAAAAATTATAAGAAGAAAAGGAGCCAAATTTAGAGTGCATTGAAGAATTGGTTCAAAAGTTATGATCAATTGAGTAAGGAAGGGTATTTTTCCAATTTCACGCCCCGGGAAATTGGGGTGTTTTTCTTCGATAATGAAAGGGTTAAATAAGTGATTAGTTTTCAAAGCCATATACAAACAATACAGTACAGAGATTTTTTCGCATGACAAAAGTGCATCTACTACAAATAAAATAGCAATATGAAAATCTTGTCATCGTGTATGGCTTCTTGAGCGGGACAACGAGCGCCGGGGACTGCACGAATCACGTAAACTACGCGAACGAGAGCGCGAGATAGGTGACCGTCTGCGCGGAGGACTTCTACTTCGCGAGCGAGAGTCTGACGGACCTCTGTAAGTCTACAACAGGACAATAATGATATTCCTAGCGAATTTCGATCATTTTGGAGATGTTAACTTACGCTGATGAGACGGACTCGTTTCCCAAACAGCTCTGTATCGTTCAGTTTTCTTAACGCATTCTTCATATCGCTCAACGTTGCAAATTCAACAACTCTATAAATAAATTCCATAGAAATATGAGATATCGGCATAATATAGACATAACAATAAAGCTTACCCCTCTCCCATCTTTTCACGGTGGCATTTTGCAAATGTTACTTCACCAGCCTGTCTGAAGTAGTCTTTTATATCCTGTAACACAGTATATTTCTTTATCTAAAACTCAGTTCGCTTGAAGTACAGCGAATAAAAATAATCAAGTCATGAACTGGTATACTGGGTAAAAATGTCAATGAAAAATTAGAGCATTTTGTATTTTAAATAGCCCTTTATTATCTCTAGATCCTACTAGGTTTAGAATAGAGCCCAGGCTGGGACATACCTGTGGCTACAAAAATCTATACCAAAACCAAACCACTCAAACACAAACAATTAAGACATATCCATTGAGGCCACCAGCCACAATCAACATTATTTTTCTTTAACCCAGACCAAAGCCACCATTGTGACAAAGAGAACTAAGTTTGACTTCCAATCCTGGTCTCATTACACATTTCATGCCATAATGTTTACAACAAACACTGTAATAATAAATAAAATCAAGTTAAAAGTTTGAATTCTTCCTTTAAGAACTTGACATGTGATTCAGAAAAATGTATCTGCGCAAAATTGTGCAAGAAAACAAAACAATAAGAAATGCAAAAAGTGTGCTTAAAAATAAATGTGATGTTTATGCCTTTGGAATCATCAATTGGATTAAATTACCCATATCAACTCCTACACCTTTTTTTATAAGCATGAGGGAAAATCGTTCCAGCCTCATTTATGCTTAGCATTTTAAAAATTTCAGGCTCAATATATGCTTATGTATATGCTTATATTTTCATTTAAAAAAATGACAAAGTAGAAAGAAATCTATTTGATTTCATTCAATATTCTTGAATCACTTTAACTGAACTATTTAACAATGATTGAACTTCATATGGACTATGATAAACGTTAAAGAATAGTTATAAAAATACTTATTTTCACTTCTATTAATTATTTTTATGTAATAATAGAAAGAACGTTATTTTCCAAATTATGTTTTTCTTCATTTGTTCATACCTTATCTTTTTACAATTGTAAAAATTGACAATCAGTTTTTTTATATCATAAATTTGTGAGGCTCAGTATATGCTTCAAGGTATGCTTAATTTTTTTGATAATTTCAGCCTCAATATGCTTATAGCCGTTATGCTTATAAAAAAAGGTGCAGTTGATTTATCTACCATTTAAAGCTAAGGACCTTAAATGTTTTAGAAAATATATTTTAAACTGGGGAACACTTTTATTATCACGGAAAGTTTCAAAAATGTTGTCGTGAGATGAGTATGTTTTAATGATCACCCTTAAAATTTGTTATGACTCAAGTTGTGTGTTAACACCAATAAAATTATTTACCTGCCAGCTGCATCTCGTTGATACATTTTCGATAATCAAACGATAATCTGTGTTGTAGGGACGGCCATACCTACTGAAAGAGTATACAAAATTGAAGTAATATATATAAATTAGAAAGTGGCAATTTTAATATCTTACCTCGAACTGTAACCTCCTCTTTCACGACTAAAAAATAATGAAATACCTTTAATGGTATGTCAGGTACAACTACACCATCCCTGCATTTTGCAATTATTATTGTTTATTATGATGAGTCCAATAATGATACCTTCTCTCTCTTTCATAATCCCTTGATCGGTAGCCTCCCCCATCATGGCCACGATCAGATCGGCCCGATGGTTTAGCATATTCCACTTGAAGCCTGTGTCAAATTATAATGAACAATTAACTTCTCAGTGGAAAGCAGCAACATCATAGCAACAATGTTCATTTCTCAGAGCCTTTGACCTTATCGTAATGCATCACTACTGTCTAAAACATTCAGTGCGCAAGGATAATTGACATCATCGAATTGAAAACAGTGAAATGAAAGATATTGAAACTATCCCATTGTGAAAAAGTGTGTAGATCAAGAGTATTGCTTTCAACTCGTGATTTGTTCTACATTTAAAGTTACTGTTGGAGAGTTGTATCTCTGGTTGTCAATAAACTTCTATAGAACCAGATTCTATACTCTCCGTCCATCCATAATAATACACGAATGTTTTGAAAGTAATTACTTTTACTTGTCAATCAAATAACAATAGAAAGGCCTTTAAAATTATTTTCTGATTTTAATTATATAACATGTCGTGAGGCTTAAGAACCCCGTATTGAATTTTGTGAGGTTTTTCTTGTTTCATAGCATTCTCCCCTTTTTACCAAAAAAAAATAAAGGGGGGTATGAAACCAGAATAGAACTTAGAATAATTTGTCTATTATTGCAGTCAACTTATCACATGTTTTCTCTGTTAACCAATCACATTTGCGGAAGAACCATTTTTAAGCTCGACTCCGGAATTATGGGAAAACAGACTCAAAAATATTATTCTTTGTTATGTACAAAATTGTATAAAATAACACCTGTTTTTGAAACATGGGTCATCAGAAAGTTAACAATATTTATCAAAGTTTTCCCCAAATGCTATATTCACTTTTACCTTGTACCCATCAATTCTTTTCCATTTAATTCATATATGGCATCATCTGCGTCACGACGATCATCAAAAACCTGAACTCAAGCAAAAACAAAAACATCTTTAAACTGGAACAAAACAGTGTGAATTATTTTTAAAAATAAAAGTATTTCTTGTGACATACCACAAACCCATATCCAGTTTTTACGACAACTTCTTGAATGGTTTTGGAAAATCCGTGATCTTTGAAGAATCTTTCCAGATCCCTAGTCCGAGCATCAGGAGAAAGATGACCAATAAACAACTTATACCTACTCATTTCTTGTACTGTGATAACGGAGCGATTTCAGAAGCGACTTATTTTTATGCAAAGTAATGAAGCGAACTTTGTTTGACAACATATATGTTAGTCGAAATACGAAAACACTAAAATTTACTTAAACAGCTTAGAAATCAACTTTTTAGTGTGAAAGCCATTTAACGTCAAGTAATATAATTGCAAACCACGTTTACCATTTATACAAAAATAATAAAATTTTAAAACGAAGCGTTCAATTTTTAATTTCCAAGAGTTTTGCGATAATAATGGTCAGATTATATAGATTCATTTTAAGATTGACTATAAAATAATATGTGCTATTTAACACTAATACTAATTTATGTGAAAAAACAGGCCTGTAACAAGACATATTTAGTTGGGGGAGGGGGGGGGGGGTCTGAAGATAAGAGTCGGAGGAGGGCCGGCCATGGTTGGGGCCGACGAGCCCGAATTTTTTTTTATAGATTCAGAGGTTTAGATTACCCTAAACTGCATCCAAACAGCATTTGATGCTCCTTCTTCGTTCCATATTTACTGAAAATTCTTCGTTATACCTCAGTACAAATAGACAAAAAGAAGAAATAAACAACGTAACAATAAGCAATTGTAGCTCTAGTTTATAACATTCTAAAGTAAGTTTATGGGGACTGGGAACTCTCAAAGCAAAAACCGGTAAAAGAAAAGAAAAAAAAGACAAGCGACCACTTTTCACAGTTTCTTTTTCATAGTCAGTTTTTGACAAAACACCAAAGGTATTTCTTCTTCTTTGATTCGCACCAACAAACGTGTTTCCAATTTCGTTGATATCTAACTCATCCAACAGCTCTTTGTGAACGTGCATAAGCATCAAGTGGTTTAGGCGGTTATTTGTGTCTAACCCCAGCTGCTGGAAAAAGAAGACGTTAATCCGTGCAGTAAGTAAGTAAATGTTGGTCATTGTGGAACGCAAATACGATTTTACTCGCTTCATTGCTGAGAAAATTCTTTCACTCTCAGCGTTTGTTGCTGGGGCTACCATGATCAGCTTGATAAGAGTAATGACTTGTCTGACAAGTTTCCTTTGGGAATCATTCAGCTCTCTAACCTTTTTGAAGATGGTATGGATATTAAGGGGTGTTACATCTTTGAAAAACGCTATGTTGGATGGAATGTTGGACTGGTTTGCCCCCGCCTTAATGTAGTTTTGTTCAAAAAACACTGATTCAAGCAAGTAAAATTATTGCCAAATTAACAATGAAACACTTTTTTTATTAATAAGCAACCAGTCAATAAGAAACTAGGGCTGATCGGCCAAATTGTTAAGCAACTTTTGTGGCTAGGTTGTGCTGACCTAAACAACAACAAAAAATTAAAATAGTCAAATGAAATATTGTCATGCTTTTATTCATTCGGTAAATAAATGTGTGCTCTACGTTAAACTTATTGTGTGTTATTGTTTGTTTAACTCGTTTAAGAGAAACTTGTGTCATTTTGAAACTATTGGTACAGCCAATTTTTTCAATGTTGGTTAGAAACGCTAGTAAAAAACTACATATGTGCTTAAGCAACTATTAAGCAACTTTTAGGGCTGAAATTCAAATAGATGCTAAGCAACTTTTCGGGCTGGAGCAAACCTTAGTTGCTTATTGAAAAAAGTGTATGATTGGAAAAAAGTTGGGGGGGGGGCTTAATCCCCCAAGCCATCCCCCCCCCCCTAATTTACGGACTTGAAAAGGAACGTATGATCAATCAATGCCGCGTGCTCGAGAAATTGAGGTCACAGAGTGTCAGTGAAATAATACCTCATAGTAAGATATAATAGTGGGTGATAGTGGGTGATAGTGCTGTTATAATGGGTGATAGTGGGTGATAGTGCTGTGATAATGGGTGATAGTGGGTGATAGTGTTGTGATAATGGGTGATAGTGGGTGATAGTGTTGTGATAATGGGTAATAGTGTTGTGATAATGGGTCATAGTAGGTGATAGTGGCTGATAGTGTGTGATAGTGGGTAATAGTGTGTGATAGCGCAATTCGATAAAGCTCGTTGTGATAATGGGTGATAGTGGGTGATAGTGTTGTGATAATGGGTGATAGTGGGTGATAGTGTTGTGATAATGGGTGATAGTAGGTGATAGTGGCTGATAGTGGGTGATAGTGGGTGATAGTTGGTGATAGTGGGTAATAGCGCAATTCGATAAAGCCCGTTGTGATAATGGGTGATAGTGTTGTGATAATGGGTGATAGTGGGTGATAGTGGGTGATAGCGCAATTCGATAAAGCCCATTCTCTTCCTACTTCTTGAGTTCTCTTATTACACGAGCAACATGAGTGACAAAAACATCGACCACTCTAATCGATAATATTTTTCATTAAGAGCATTCAAACTGGTTAAATTAAAATTGATGTCTCTGACCATTTTGCAATCTTTCTAATGAGCAACCTCATTGGAGATACATTGAAGAATAAAACGACTACTATTTTAAAAGTCACTAACAAAAAAGTTAGCTAATTTAAAAACTTAAAGGAACTTTGTGGAATGAACATGAGAAGGCACCGAACCAGTTCTAATATGTTTTTATCACTTTTCTTGGACGACTTGGACGAACCAATGTATGGTGGAACAACCTGAATTGTTATGTTTCCGTACTTATTGCGCACTATTTCCCAAATTATTTCTTGATATTCCTTTACAGGTCCAGACCGAAAAAAATAAATAAATATATCAAATAATAATATGGAAATATCAAATAATATATTGGGCAAAACGTGCTAAAAACAGGAAATGCGATTGAAGCTTTTTTGTTTGTCGCATTTACGATTTTTATATGTCTGTAGACTTGAAATTTATTAGAAAAGTTAGTTTAAGTGCAAATTACCAGGATTAATAGAAAAAAACATTACAGCAACATCAACATGAAGGTGAACACAACTGCTGACAATTTCAACGATGAAGATCTCATGATGAGTTGGTAACTACATATTTGACGAATCAAAATTCCACTTCTAGGAACGAAAATGTAGTGTAGTATCTCTCTACATCTCATTTCATGTCATTCTACATCTTGTTTTCTTATAATGTTAACCCACACCATTACATCATTCACAAACTCATACGTGTCATATACTCAGCGTCTCTCAGGTCTCATTATCACCTCATTAACCTTTTGTTTACACGTTTACATTTGTACATATGACAAAAACTTCCTGTACCCTTTTTTGTACAGAAAACGCCAACGGAGATAGAGCAAGAACAGTTGCGAAGTTTTATTTGGAATTAATGGTTTAAACAACGAAGCCTTTGAATTATTAAAGTGGTGACCTCGACGTGATTATTTCACATTTATTCTACCTTCGTTAACTTCGCTAACGATCTCTCCCGCTGATCTCCTCGCCGTTGTTCTTGGGTTTATCGTAAATCCATCGCCGTTATAAATGACTCAGAAACGGATCCCGTTCATTACGTCGCATATGTAAAGCGCTAATTAAAACGAGTGGCTTTGAGCAGTTCATTTCGTCGCGTTTATGTCGCGCATTTCGTTGTAATGCAAATAATGAAATACAGACTCCAAACAAATAAAGTAAACGTCGTTCTAATGCCAAAATTAAAATTCAGTTTTAAGATTGGTTGGCTAAGTTTTAAAATCAAAATCAAATGAGTTACTATGTTAAAGTTCGTTTTACTAAAGCATTAGTTATGTTCAGAAAGCAATATTGTGTAGAAGCGGTATGTATTTTAGAATTGGATAAGTTTAAGCGGCAACTAATGCTATGTGGCTTGAAAGGTTCCGTCGCGACATCAGCTTTGAACTATCGTACTCCAAAAAAGTACATCCACCATAAAACGCCCAAAAGACATGTAGGCCTCAACACATCCGTGCATAACTGGTGCAAGAAAGAAATTACTGGAAGCGAACCCACCAACGAATCTTCAGACGTAGCTCAGCCATCTGATCACGTTCATTTCATTGAGACGAAATGAACTTCGGCGAAATGATTTACGACGAAATGAACTGCGACGATATGAATGCAACGAAATGATCTGCGACGAAATGAACGGTCACCCTCAGAAACAGCCTCATCTACAAACAGGCCTTCGACAGCCGTTGGAAATACTTCTCCTATTCATGCCGTCACAGCCGTCTCTCTCCATTTTAGCCATTCAACCAATGCTCTTTCAGCTCTCCTGTCATATCACAAGCAGTTGGAAAATT
Source organism: Candelabrum cocksii (assembly GCA_963930725.1). Lineage (NCBI taxonomy): Eukaryota > Metazoa > Cnidaria > Hydrozoa > Anthoathecata > Candelabridae > Candelabrum > Candelabrum cocksii. The sequence goes on along the minus strand of OZ005667.1, from coordinate 10,549,371 downwards.
TCAAAGCCAGCAACTAGCGACGACAAGTCCAGCTGGCTCATAATCCACCAGTCGTCTCTTTTATATCACGGACCGTCCTACGGGTACACGTTTCCTCCTTGATACAGGCGCTCGACAGCTGCCTCACTCGACAACTGCCTCACTTAAGAGCCGCCTCACTCGACAGAAGCCTCACCCGAGAGCCGCCTCACTCGAGAGCCACCTTACTAGACAACCGCCTTACTTGAGAGCCGCCTCACTCGATAACCGCCTCACTTGAGAGCCGCCTCACTCGAGAGCCGCCTCACTCGACAGCAGCCTTACTCGACAGCAGCCTTACTCGAGAGCCGCCTCACAGCAAACTTCGGCATTATTGACGCCTCTCCGCCGAATATTCTTTTAAAATTATTTAAATTAATGCTGGTGGTGGATATCGAGTCGGTACTTGTATTGCATTCATTCAAATCATCAATTTCCAGACTCAATTCCAGATTCTATAGTAGCTGTTGCTGGTGATCCACCCCAGAGTTGCTGACAATGTTCAAAATAAGGCAATACAACTCTTCCATGTTCACTTTTCCGGCCTGTATCAACTGCTTTTCTGTATTAATCTAGCTGATTTAAGCTTCGAGGTTAAAATTGCTTTGGTCAAATCTTCAGTTGAATGGGGGTAAATCTTTTCCAAGTTCCTGAGCATCTTCTTTTGTAGGGTATTGTTGTTTAAAAGCTGCTAAGATGTCGGAGTATTTGCTCCTGCATGACTCCCAATCAACACTCTCCATTATCCTTGACACTTTATATTCATTGGTTATTTTTAAAAGAAGCTCCACTTCATCATCGGTCCAAATAAACGACTCTAACTTGTTGTTAATTTCAAATTTTTTGCTTCTTCCTTTCGACATCTAGAAAATAAAAATGTGTTGTTCTATTGAAAATAAAAACGTGTTTTGGCGCAAACTTTTTGCGCATGCTCAGATGTGACAAGTTTAGCATTTTTGTAACGTTTTGCGTTTTCGTGTGGACGTAAATATTTTTGAAAACGCTATTCGTGTGGACGCAGATATTTCTTAAAACGGATAAAAATAATTGCGTTTTCAAAAATATCCGGCTACGTGTAGACAGGGCCTTACTCTTACTAAGAACTGGAAAGATTTTTCGGTCCTTTGAAAAGCTTACTTTGTGTTTAATGCGGCCCAGACTTGGTTCTGGATCTTGCTGATCGATTTCAAATTTCAAAATCTACAGCATCAACAACATTCCATGAAGTATTAAGAGTATTAACATTCCAATTATATATTGCCTGGGAGTTTCAGAGCTCTATGTTATGTCAATACCAATGTCTTTTAGAGTAAAATTTAGTACAAAAATAAGCAGAATAATTGAATGCTTTGAAATATTTGTTGAACGTCTTGGGAATCTAACCACACATGCAACAACCTACTCCTACCAAGTCACAACAAAAAAATTATTTCCACCAAAATTTTTCCGCCAAAATTTTGTGTTAATTGGGTGTTAATGTCACGAACTCGGTTATCGGTGGCAAATCGTCAAAAGCTGAGCTGAAATTTTCATTCTTTTCAGTGTAGGGATCAATATCATCAATAAGTTTAAGCTTTTCTTAGTATCTCTTTTTTGATGGGGGATCTACAGTTGATCCCCGAATTCTACATGGTATTCTTGTAAATTGGGAAAAGAAACCATATTTTTACGTTAATTTTTCGCGATAAACGAAAATTTATTTTAACAAAACTGAAAAGAAATAAAACATCGCCATAAAACGATTCAGTTCACATTATACCGGATAGCTTTCTATGCCTCTGTGACAAAATTCGTTTGTCTAATCAACTAACCAGAAATTTTTAACATCAAAACTATCAATAAAACGAATAACAATAGTCTTAAAAATTACATCTTCTCATTTTGACGCTTTGATAAACCGTGTTTTCAACACAGCAATAAAAACGGTAAAATCGGAAGAGTCTTACTTAGCTTTGTCTTCCCATTTCTTCTTCTTCTAACGTTGGTTGCGTCTCTTCCGTCTTTTCCTTATAAGTTGGTTGTGACGCCTCTTCTCGAACACACTGAGAGAATCCTACCTTTTATGAACAGATAAGCACTAACCTCTTACATCCATTCTCGATCTCTTCTTTTTAAAAATTATTTGTGTCACGTTTTCTTTAAAACACAGCAACCACATAATTTTCTTCTTCTCATAATCATCTCTCTTCTTTTTAAAAGTTGGTCGTGTCGCCTCTGCTTAAAAACACTCAAAGAATGATACTTTTTAAAAGTAGATAAACACTTACCTTTTAACTCGATTCTCCATTTCCTTCTTAAAAGTTTGTTGCGTGGCCTTTTCTCAGCTAAATGATTTTGAGCTGAATCAAAACTGGAGTGTGTACGACACGACGACCGTATTATTATTATATAGATGAAATTGAATGTAACAATAAAATACTACCTACCTCTTTTTTTAAAGATCACCTGGGCTTGGCAGACTTGAAAGCACCGATAATCCCGGACGCACGGGTTTTGTAAAAGTCAGAGATTGTTAACTGTTTCCAACGTACGGGATTTGTAAGTGTAAGAGATTGTTAACTGTTTTCAATGTACGGGTTTTGTAAGTGTAAGAGATTGTTAACTGTTTTCAATGTACGGGTTTTGTAAGTGTAAGAGATTGCTAACTGTTTTTAACGTACGGGTTATGTATGTGTAAGAGATTGTTAACTGTTTTCAACGTACGGGTTATGTAGGTCTAAGAGATTGTTAAGTGTTTTCAACGTACGGTTTATGTATGTGTAAGAGATTGTGAACTGTTTTCAATGTACGGGATTTGTAAGTGTAAGAGATTGTTAACTGTTTTCAATGTACTTTTATTTATTTATTTTTTATTTATTTATTTGTTTACCATATATCATAACGTCACAAAAATATCTTAATAATAATAATAATAATAATAAAAAAAAAATAAGTACAGATATATGGTTGGTGCCACTCAATAGCTTAAAGCTGAACAAAGTAGTGACACCGTAAAATATATATATAAATAAAAAATAGAAATAAATTGACTAAGTATGTTTTAAGACAGTAAATAAATTATTTACCGATCATGTCAAAAGTTATATTTGTTTAAAGTACAGTTTGATTAATTGGGAAAATTGTTTACTATTTAAATCAAAGATAGAATTAATCCAAGGATGAGTTCCATATTTTATGTCAAAAGTATTGACAATACCTTCAATTGATCTGTTCCATTCAGCAATGCTTTGGTTTTTAATAGAATATTTACCATAAAAAGTTGTTTTAAACGAAAGCACAATAAGTTTATTAGTTAATGCATTATGAGTTGGATATTTATGAAAGGTGCAACTTTTTGAGAAGAAATTACTAATTGAGGGCGGAATATTCTTATTTAAAGAATTAAAAACGAACATAATGTTGAGGAATTTGATAATGGATGAAAAAGGGCGAATATTAAATTTCGTAAAAGAAACAGTGGCATCAGATCGAAAAGGTTGAAAGTTTATTATTCTTGCAGCAGAGCGTTGACTTGAAAGTATTTTATTAAGACAAAAACTTCCTTTCTGACCCCAAATTTGACAGCAGTATGTTAAATGAGAGGGGAAAATTGAAAAATAAATACTTTTCAAAGTTGCTTCATCCACATAAAATCTAATTTTTGATAGCATGCTGTTTGACCTGTTCAGTTTTTTACAAAGTTCATTGATGTGTGGTTTAAAGGTAAGATGTTCATCAATTAACACCCCCAAGTATTTAATACAATTTGATTGAAATAATCGCGTACCGTTTAAAACTATTTTTACTTCGGAGTCATATAATTTCAAACGTTTTTTAAAAATTACAAATTCAGTTTTATCAGTATTTAACGCAATCATGTTAGCATTTAACCAATCGGTTAATTTTCGTAAGTCAAAATTAACTTTTTTACATAATGATTTGATTGATTTGTTGATGTATAATAAATTTGTATCATCTGCAAAATGGTGAACGGTTGAAAATTTTATACTGTTAACAAAATCATTTATATAAATTAAAAATAGAAGTGGACCTAAAACAGAACCTTGCGGAACACCACACTTCATTGATCGTAGAGATGACGAAAATCCATTTATCGTTACAAATTGCTGACGGTTCTCCAGATAAGAAGTTAACCATTCGTTCACAATACCTCTTACGCCATAATGCTGCAGTTTAGTGATGAGAATTTTGTGATGGATCGTGTCAAACGCTTTTTTAAGATCAATGAATACGCCACATCCAAAAAGACCAGAGTCAATGACCTCTCGCAGTCTTTCAGTTATACTTAATAATGCGTGAGATGTAGAATAATTTGATCGAAAACCAAATTGTAATTTGTTGAGACAATTTTTGCTGTTTAGAAAATTATATAAACGAGAATACATGAGTTTTTCTAAAAGTTTACTAATATTTGAAAGAAGAGATATGGGCCTGTAATTAGAACATTCTAACTTTGAACCTTTTTTAAAAAGTGGTAAGACTGAAGAAGTTTTAAGAATACTGTACGGGTTTTGTAAGTGTAAGAGATTGCTAACTGTTTTCAACGTACGGGTTATGTAGGTCTAAGAGATTGTTAACTGTTTTCAACGTACGGCTTATGTATGTGTAAGAGATTGTTAACTGTTTTCAATGTACGGGTTTTGTAAGTGTAAGAGATTGTTAACTGTTTTCAATATACGGGCTATGTAAGTGTAAGAGATTGTTAACTGTTTTCAACGAATTTGGAGCTATTCTAATTCGTGATGCGGTGCCCAAATCATTGTTTCAGTTCTGCCTTTTTGAGGTTAGTTACGAGTCATTATCGGTCAGCCAATTACATACTTCGGAGATTTTCGCATTTAGATTTTTCTGTAAAAACATTTTCGTCTTTTACAGTGCTAGAAATTATACGTCATCCGCATAGGATTTTGGGAATTTAGGATTTTCCAATGAGGCAAAAAACTTTTAATGCCATCTAGGTGAAGCAATAATAACGTGGACCTTCTCTGTATCAAGGAAATACGTTTGATAAAAAGCCATCATATAACACGCGTTGCTTCCGATTGAAAGGACAATTGTTAATTCAGTTTCAATAATTCCATAAGATGGTAATTTTGTGGAATGGCTTACCGTACTAACAAATGCTTTTGCGTACGTCAATGAAAATTACTCCTGTTAACATGCGATGAATGGTGCAAGGTAGTTCCGTTGATCTGCTTGTATGGAAACGATGGGATCATGCATGTTGATAAAGATTTATTTATGATGAAACTGAGTGATTTCGAAATTTCCTCAGCTGTACCTTTAAGGGGGTTTGGTGTAAGATTAATTGCCCTGAGGTTTCCTCAAGCGCAGGAAGATGAACCTATGAATATGATGCTTCTCTTGGCATTAACTAAGAACTTTAAATGATAAATGTAAATTCTGCAATGTGTGATCGGTCATCAAATACAAAGTTTCATTAAAATACATTTTTAGTTCTTGAGTTATTAGGTCTTGAAAATCTTGATCGTAAAACTGGGTAAATGAGGCAAATAATCAAAACTAAAATCTCTTTTCTTAAAATTTCTTTTACTTGCATTTTAATTACTATTCAATGAAATTTGGCTAAATAAACAGACAATAGATTTTTCCTACCCCTAAAACATTAAACAAAAAGGTAGTTTTTCTGTTATTCGGGGAAATGTTACCAAGGCCGGGATGTTCCTGCTTCTATATGCAACCATCATCATTCTTATTCATCACAATAATATGTTTCTTCAAAGAAAACATGTGCGCCGTGAGATTTCTACGGAGGATACGTAATCAAGCACGGACCCGTACCGAGAAAGCATCCAAGATACAGTGTTCCAATGAGTGCTTAAAATCACACACACTTTCCGCCATGTTGTTTAGGGTTTGCCGTCGCCGTTTCTGGAGAGCTACCGCAAAGATTTCTTTTGAAATTAAATTTTTACCACGTACCATTTGTGGATGACGCCTATTTGGGTGTGCTTTTGCACAGTGCAGGTGTGTTTCCAAAGCGGCTATCGAATATTTATTTAAAGTGGGAGATACGTCCTCATTTCAAAGACAGAGAACTGTTAGATGGGATTGTTCTCGCGCACAACTTGCTCTCGGCGGATATTAGAAATATTCATTCACGAATACAAAACCTTCAGCAACATAAGAAACACCAAGCGGGTATCGAAAAGAAATATGCCAGTTTAAATATCATCTTTTGAAAATAGATGACACAGGATTATCATTTTTACTAATTCTTTAATGCAAGCTTCCTTGCGAGTTTTTTACTTTTTCTTACTTCTATTTTAATTTTATCGCACTTGTCTTTATTATTCTCGTTTTGTACTTTGTAGTTTGATAATCGTGAAAATGTGTGTATTGTTTTAGTGAGGGAAGGCCGCCTTCGTGTGCGCAGGCGCGTTCGAAGCAAATTCTTGATGTGTTCTTTGGGCCAAAACTTAAAATTAAAAAATAACTGAAAATAATTTCAAGAGAATAGTAATACTTTTATATTCTTAAAATGAGTATTTTTAAAGTTACATGTATAAAATACAGACCCAGAATTTACAGACGCATAAGAAAAAAGGCTACAATTCAGAAAAAGGCTACAATCCAGTAAAAATTATTTATTACTTTGAACATAGTCATAAGAATTTAGTTTGGACGGCACCACCGACCGTCGACAATACTACTGTTTTCGAGGGTTTGGTTAGTAGCCTTCGATCACCTACGTGAATCTCCATCCCAAATTTTGCGAAATGCTGAATTAATAATGGGGCGTATACCTCAACATCGCGTTTCGACTAAAAAAGGATGGCTGTATCGTCAGCATTTATACCCAGAGTCATCGAATGGAAAAACGGTTCCTTTGGCGTTAAACCTCCTCCCTGTTAGCTTGTAGTCATATTTCGATCGAAACATGCATAAGGACCGATGATATGCTTTTCTCCAAGATATCATTACTGCTGCGATATATATTACGAATAAAACAAGACCGATCTAGCATATTCAGCACAGAAGCATCAAATGTATGTTTACGTTTATATATTTGGGAATGACAACGAAAATACTTCTGCATTTTCTTCTGGGGTTGTACATTTAACACCGTTCTTTTTCTGCACCATAACTTGCTTAGGTGGTATTGGTTTACTTATGCCCCTTTTAAGAAGTTTAATACAGTCCCAAAAATTATTATTTCTATTGATCAGATAAACTTTGCACATTTCTAGTTTGAAGGTGGACGAACAAAATATACATTGATGACATCATAATACCTTTCTTGACGCCATCAAAATAAAGGAGAAATATCCATTCAACATTTTCTAATCCGTGAAATTGTTTCATATGGGTGATCTATGACTTGCCTAATTGATACATTCTTATTAACGACATTTAGTCCATTCAATACAGGCGTGAATTAGGATCAAATTAATATAAAGCTTTATGAAACTTTGTGAAACAGTTCTTATATATCTGTAGTTTACAGGAAAAACCCTCCGGACATAGCCCTTGAGCGTCTTCGGCAATTTTGTGGCAAAGGAAGGTACCTAAATTGAAAAAATTCGGAAAATACAGGGGTTTCTTAAGCACGTCAAGTTTTCAGTTTGTCTTCTATGAATTTGCTTGCCGTTTATTAAAGTACTACTGTATAATCCCTATAACTCGAAGCTCCAAGGGACAGACTAAATTGTTCAAGATAATGAATGTTCGAGTTATTGGGTGTTTTTGTGAGAATTATTAAGAAAGGGAATGAAAAACAGTTCGAGTTAACGGGGTGCGATAACGATTGTTCGGGTTATCAAGATTTTATATTTATTTTTGCAGGCACTAAAGCAGTACATATTTTTCTTTATAAAAAATATGCAAAATAAGAAAGAATTGTCTGTTTGAAAATTAAAATGTGTCTTTCAACGAAATTCCTTAGAAAACTTTAAGGATATAATATAAGCAAAAACATTTGCATGCCTTTTTCGAGACGTTGTATTTATTTTTGGTTATTTCATCACATTGTAAATACAGTGAAGAAGTCATGTAGGCATGAACAACGATTTGTTTATCTTTAAAGAAAACACCTAGTCAAGGAGACGTAAAATGCCTAACGAAAACGAAATTAATTAGTCAGCATCATTAAATGCGTGAATCATGTTCATACATGATTTTTCATTGAAGTGTAATAGATTAGAATGTTGTTTCAGCAAATAAAATTTTATTCTGCTATTGCAAATCACAATACACCGTCACGAAGTTTAGGTATTGCGTTATTATGCAATATGTTTTGTATATATATAATGTATATATATCTAGTAGCAAGTATAAAGAATTGAAGGAAATTTTCTTTTTAGTTTTTGTATGAAATGCAAATGGTCGAAATGGATGAAACTTTATTGGATCTAAAGTATATTCATGTAAGTTTCAAGTCAAGTAGATAGCATTTTTATAAATTGAGATTGAGAAAATGGAAACCCAAGCAAATTGCATGAAAGCCACCAAGACTAATAGATTCCTAAAAACAGAGGTGGATCTAGAAGTGTAGCAAAATTTGCGATAAAGAGTGTAAAGCCATTAAACAGTCATTAAATCTTTCATATAATGACACTTTAAAGGACATTTACTCTCCATTGCAAGTTTTGCAACACGTCTAGATCCGCCTCTGAAAAATCAAAGAAAATTTGTGAACTAGTTCTAGTTGTAGAATCTGATAGATTTGATAAGACTTTTCTCATAGATCCAAACAAGTTGTCAAAATTTTTTTAAAATCTGAGAACTCTTACCTGGTACCCTTGTTGAGATTTATTGGAATGACCCCTTAAAATAGAAAAAAGCAATTGGAACCAAATAAATCAAATAATGTTGATGGAGTATATATATGTTTGGCGGTCCTACTAAAGAATGCCCAAGAATGCCCGGAAAGATTCGTTGAATGCCCGGGAATGCCCGGGAGTCGGAAAAGAATGCCCGGAGTAAATCATGTCTATTCAGAAACCAAAAAATATCATTATATAAGATAAAGTTTGATGGGAATCACTGTTTCATAAGAAAATGCTATAGTATATATGTATTTTGTTGGTAAAAACACGTTGTCTGTAGCGGGAATGCCCGGGAATCGGAAAAGAATGCCCGGAGTGAAATCATGTCAATTTATAAGCCAAAAATATCATTTTTCGCCAGTGAAGCAGTTTCAGATTGAACTTAGCTTTTCATATCTCTGAGGATCTTTCTGTAATATTTTGAAGTATATTTTGACAAAATTGGAAGCGAAAAGAAATGTATTTTACTTAAAACGCGGTCACTGATAGGTTATATATTGTTTGATTGGAATTAAAATTGATTACAAATTGATTACTATTAATACTGTCTTGCAAACAATAAAACGATATTAATTAGACACTATATACAGTATGTCACAACGTTGTCTTGTGCATATATATCAGTCACGTAAAATCAGAAGCCTTGAAGTTAGAATATTGGGGGAGATCATGCATGTAAAAGCTTGAAATGTCTGAAGGTTGAACTATTTTAATGAAAGAACACAGTATATAGCTAATTCAATTATGGTGCACATACATTTTCTTATGAAACAGTGATTCCCATCAAACTTTATCTTATATATATATAATGATATTTTTGGCTTATAAATGGACATGATTTTACTCCGGGCATTCTTTTACGACTCCGGGACATTCCCGGGCATTCAGCGAGTCTCTCCGGGCATTCTTTAGTAGGACCCATGTTTGGGGTAGATGGAGCTCCATAGCCGTAGTGAATGCAATCCATCTAGGAGAAGGTACTTTGATTTAAAACCATGGCAGTTAGAGCCAGTAAACCTTGGCTGATAGTCTACCTAATGATGGTGTCATGATTCTGTACTGTGAATAGGTTGGGCGTCAGAAAGGGCATCCTGTCCTATAAAAACTATGCTTCAATTAACTCATGATCATCAAACTAAACTCAAATCAAAACTGCGTTAACAGGACCGGAACTGATTGTGAAGGGCCCGCGCACGATAGGGAGGATATAAGGTGTGAGCATCCTCAGACCTTTATCAAGCTATTGCATCAACAAACTGAAGCAGTGAAGTTCAGAGTTGCAACTCTGAATGTTGACACTATTAGAGGTAAGTCAGCTGAGATTGTGAAGACCTCCACTAGGAGAGGTGTTGATTTCTGCTGTATCCAGCAGCATAGGTGGAGAGGTGCCAGTGTGAGGAAGATTGTAGGTCAGGTACTGGTGGAGTTGGTGTAGTTCTCACTGAGAAGTGGATATAAAAAATTCTTGATGTTAGCAGGGCTAATAATAGGATTATGGTTAGGATCCTAGTTGGAAAGACTGTACTTGCAGTTGTTTCTGCATATGCTCTGCAACAGGGATTAGAGGATAGCGTTAAGAACAAATTCTATGATGAACTCCTGACTACTACTTCTAAATTTAAAGCAAACAAATTGGTGGTTGTAGCAGGAGACCTAAATAGGCATGTTTGTAGGGCTTCAGGTGGCTATGAAGGTTTACACGGTGGTAGAGGCTTTGGAACCCATAATACAGAGGGAGAAAGGATACTTGAGTTCTGTGATGTGACTGAAATGGTAGTGACTTAGACTATGTTCTGCAAAAGAAATAGCAGATTTATTACTTACCAATCCGGTAATAACAGGAACCAAATTGATTACATTCTTGTAAATAAGAGCAGCATACTGGGATCTACTAATAGAGTATGTGGAAAGACCAAGGGCCCAGTAAGACGACGTGAAACAATGGTGGTGGAATGATGTAGTTAGTGTGGCTATTAAGGAGGCTTTGGAAGGCTTGGAAGGAAGGTGGTACTAAGACATTTTCTAAAATTTTGAGAAGAGATGATGAAAAGCAAGCACTCTTTTAGATAGCTAAGCAGATGTCACAGTGCAACCAATTTGTTGTTGGTGAGAAATGGGTTAGAGATGATCCAGGGTTTAGAGCTTTCATAGACACTACTAAGAAGGAGGCCTGAAGAAGTCATTCTAATCGTCTCTCAAACAAAGAATTTACATGGGATAAGGAACATCTCTCTGTCCCAGTATCAGGGCCGGCTGTCCGGATTGAGAAAGACATGGTGATTACGGCAATACGTAAGATGAAGAATGAGAAAGCAACTGGACTAACAGGCATTGTCATTGGAATTCTCAAGGCTTCTGGTGATGGTTGCATTGACCTTGTAACAGAACTCATCAATGATATCATTGCTGATGATGTTATCCCACAAGATTGACAGATGAGGTCTGTTATAAATTTGTACAAAGGTAAGGGTGATGCTGCTGAACGTGGAAATTACAGAGATCTGTATTGGATCACATCATGAAACTACTAGAGAGGATAGTAGAACAGATTATCAGAGAACGGAAGTGAAGATTGGTGATATGTAATATGGTTTCATGTCTGAAAAGGGTACAACTGATGCAATTTTCATGGTAAGACAACTCCAGGAAAAGTATTTAGCTAAGCACAAGAAGTTGTACTTTACCTTTATTGACCTTGAGAAGGCAGTTGATTGGGTACCACGTGATGTTATTTGGCGGACAATGCGAAAGTTAGGAGTCAAGGAGTGGCCAGGAACGCCAGGTCTAGTGTTAGAGTGAATGGAACATTTTAGTGATGAATTTGATGTAAATGTAGGTGTTCATCAGTTTTGAGTCCTTTGCTGTTTGTAAAAGAATCTAGAACAGGATGGGAATTATTGTATTGATCTCTGTTACGATAATACTCCCACAACAATGAAGTAAAGGAAATATCTCAGACACTCAGTAGAGTGCAGTTCATCTGAGCAATGACCAAAAAAGTATCTATAGAACAAACAAAGTGCGGCTACCCTGCGTCTATGTTCCAATGGTTGAAGGCTTTCTGTTAACCTGGGATTATCAATTAATCGTACTGACTTGCGCTGGATACGATCAAGAATTTCCAACACAGACTTAGGAGCCCCGTCCCAAATGGGTGAGTTGTATTCTAACTGAGGTCTAATTAAGGATTTATACAGAACTAGAATTTTGTCAGGGGGAAATACTTCCGGGCACGAAACAGAAACACCAACTTCTGCGAAGCGTTTTTCGCCAAACCAAATATGTGCTCATTCCAGTATAGGTCAGAACTCACTTGTAGGCCAAGTTGAGGTAGGTCACAGGAGAAAGGGAGGTTATCGTTACCCATAACTATATCTGGGAATGAACGGTTTTGCTTTCTGGAGACAACTATTTGGTTGGTCTTTTTGGTATTAAATTTGACCATGTTTGACAATGTGGTCTCCCCATTCTGTAACCCTAGTTAGGTCATTTTGTAGAATATTTGCAGCCTCAGATCTTTTAAGGGAAATGTTTTTGGCTGTGGCCTCACTGACACGAGCGAAAGAGTAAGAAGCATGGAGGTAGGTGTTGTCAGCGTAGGAATGTACGGAGGAGGATAAGAGGGACAGTAGGTTGTCAAGAAACATCAGAAAGAGAACTGGTGACAGCACTGAGCACTGAGGAACTCCTGTGTTTATACGATGCATACTAGAATGGTGGCCAGCTGTGGACCTTTCTGTTAGAAAGTCTTTGATACAGTTTGAAAGCTTCGTGGGCAGTCCGAAGGAAGGAAGTTTAGCAAGAAGAGCTTTGTGTCAAACCCTGTTGAATGCTTTGGAGATGTTGAGGGATAAAATGCGACTTTCACCAAAAGTTTCTATTGCTGAGGACCAGGCATGGCTGGCGTATGTAAGGAGACCACCAGTTGATCTAGACTTTCTAAAACCGTATTGATGGTCGGAGAGCAGTTTGTTTTTCGAGATGACCTAGCAAATTGTCTACAATTATAAATTCCATTGTTTTAGAGAGTAGCGATGTTAAGGCAATGGGTCTGTAGTTAGATGGTAATGATTTATCACTTTTTTTGGGGATTGCAAAAACATGTGCTAACTTCCATGAGGAAGGAAAGATGCCGGTGGAATAGGAGAGGTTAAAGAGTATGGCGAGATGGGGGGCAAGTTCCTTTGCGCATGTCTTTAGTAGGATAGCAGGTATGCCATCTGGGCCAGAAGATTTGTTAGTACATAAACGTTGGAGTGTTTTGAAAACGTTGTGTGCGTTGAATCTTACTTCGGGCATCAAGACTGTTGAACAGAAACTTGGTGATCGAAGCATCAACCCGAATCATCAACATTTGATGTTGAAGAAAAGTGTGAGGCAAAACATACAGCTTTATGCAACGGGTGACATGCCACGCTTCCATCGGGATGAACGATATCAGGGAATGTTGATTTGCAGAAATTTGATCTTATGGATTTCACCATCGACCAGAAAGCTTTAGGGTAGCTCAATTTGATTTTGTCATAAATGGACTCCATAAAAGAATCTTTGGCCTTTCGGATGGAGTTAGAGCAAACATTTCGGGCAAGAGTGAAGCTTTCACGATTCTGTTGGGTGTTGTTTCTTTTTCACTCACGGAACGTTTTGTTCTTGCGGTTTATTGCGCTAAAACACTTACGGTTGAAACATTTTGGCGAATTAACACGGCCAAGGCGTTCAATGGATGGAATGGCAAAACGCATACCAATGTGGATCCATTTGACAATGCTGTCAGCAATGAGAAGGTCGTTAGAAAAAATTGTTAAAATTGGTATCATAAAAAATATATATTATATATATATACATGCTGGTTGAATTCTTTATCTTTGTAGAGTGTTCTATATCGTAATATTAATGATAGAGCTATATATATTTCTTTGGGTGAGGATTGCTCACAGAGCATGATGACACTTTAAGTTCCGAACAAAGTCGTTTTTTCTTCTATCTAACATGCAAACTATACATTATATACTTTAAAAACTTGTTATTTGTTCATATGAAATCTTGTGATTTCGTGGGTAAATAAGATATTTTACACTATCTTCTGATTGAAACCAAATTTAGGTGGTGTTCCCCACAAATAGATTAGGATTTACGGTGAAGCAAAGTTTGTTTTAAAGAAACTTCGAAATGAAATTTAGATTTCGAAGATGATTGCAAAATTAGATTTTTTGATGAGTTGAACCTAATGTATAATTGTAATTGCTGTATTTTGTTCCAATAATTTTAATTCATTTTTGCAGTGGGGTTATCTGCATTGTTGTCCAACGGTTGTAAACCGCAAGAAGGTGAAAGTAAGTGTCATTTTCATTGATATTTAGTCAGGTAAAATGCTTGCTACACTGAGGCCGCATTATTTATATATTTTATAAATTCATGATGTGGCAGTGGTACAGTGGTCTAAGCGTTGTGTTCAGAATCAAGAGGTCCCTGGTTCAACTCTCACTCGAGTCAAATTTTTCCACATCCCTGGAAGTACTGCGCTCAGTTTGTTTCTCGATGAAGTGGCTTATTCTAGTGTTTCTAGGATTTGTTTCATGTTTCCGGGTTAAGAATTGAGAGAGTGTTGGATCATATATAACATCAAAATTCTGTGTGGGTCTGGTGAAAAAATAGACCTTCCAATACACAGGACTCTGTTGAGTCATAGGCCCAGGGTTCTCAATGAGTAAAATGCAGGAGAGGGATAAAAGCCGTTCCTCAGATGTTGTAGGTACGCGATCGCGTAACACTAAAACGCGTACGCAAGCTTTGTTCAGCTACGTTGTTTCTTTTAACACCAATAATTCTGCAATTTTTTAACTAATATATTTATGTGTAGCGTTAATAAGAAACTTAGTTTGTTATAACATTGAATTTTTAGTCTGTTATCTCTACGCATTATATTGTGTTTGTTGTTAATATGAATGACTGCTTATACTATTTCCGGCTCTATCTCCACATGCTAACATTCAATGCCCTGACGTATAAAATGCAAACGACCGATTTGACAGTGACCTGAATGTCTCTATGGACCAGTGTCACATGAGACCATCTCTACTAATACAGTGGAGAAGGCCAGTCCGGAGGCTAATCAAACCGCGGAAAACATCTATTCTGCGGGTGAATGCGCACCAACGCTGGGTCAGATAAATCTACAGCTCGTTGGAGGGTTCAAGCGCTCTACTTTCAGGCAAGCACAAGAAGTGACAACTGCACTCAAGTTTTGGGTGGATAATAGCCAGTTTGTAGTTAGAAATTTCCTTGCAAAAATTAAGTTAACGTTTCAAAATGTTTGTTAAATAACATAAAATATGAAAAGAAGGAAGATTTTCAAAATTCAACTTGACAGACACGTGGTATTACAGGTTGTTTAAAAGTTTCATTCATCTTCGAGACAAACAAATGCAGAAGAACTATGCTGCATTCGATGGAAGGAAAAAAGATCAATACACAAAGAAACAATCAGTTTTGTTTACAAAAAAGAATGAAAAGACACTTAACACACAAAAACACAAAACCAATAAACACGACAGCTAGGTTTTAACGGGTTAACTTGGCACTTTTTCCTAATTTCAAGAAGACATCCTTATCACTGAACTTCTTCGTTGTATTTTAACTTGTTAAAGCTGTATTATGCTAGCAAAAATATTGTGCCGTGACATTTAAAATTCCGATATGTTTTTTGAGAGGGAGTGCAACGAAACTTGCAACGAAACTTCAAATTTCAAAAAAATAAATTCTATTGAATTCAAATACAAAGTGTGTGACGATAGTTGCTTCATACTGCGGTCTCAAAACAAACGATTCGAAACAATTCTTTACGAAATTTGTAACTTTGCAGCATGAGACTTATTGACAACATAAAGAATGTTCAGAAGTTTAGTTTACAATATTTATTAACTTATTCTTATACACAGAAACCAAATAAAACTGGAACAAATAAAGCATCTTTCGATGCCACTCACGTGTGCAAAGTGAAAGTGTAGTTGTATTTATTGTCGTTTTCATAGAAAGACAAACTTTCATAGAAGAATTAACTGAGGTCAGACTTTTAAACAATTTAATGGTAACTACGGCAAATAAGATGCAACAAGCTGATGAAAAGAGAGATAAGTGTTATAGCGATAGTCCGATAGTAAAGTATTCTTAAGAAATTACTTGCGTTTTTGCGATTCAATGGAAAGATATATAGAAAAAGAAACGACTTTTCAAAAACCATTTATGAGAAGGAAAACGTAGTAGGAAGAAGGAACATGATGCAATATTTTAACAACAACAACAATATTTTCAGACGGTGTTGAAAAAATGCAGCTAAAACAACGACGTTTAATTTTTTGTGTTGAGAAAAAATCACGTTGAGTTTTCATAGAAATTCGTGGACAGTTTTGATAAAAATCGCGGACAGTATTCACAAAATATCGAATTCAATTTTCACAAATTATTGCTGACAGACTTCTACAAATGTTTCACAAAAATGCTGTTCTGTCTTCTGTATGTCTTACAAAAGAATGTTTTTTGACTTCTGCATGTTTCACAAAAAAACGTGTTTACAGTGAAATGGTGAAACATCCTCAAGAAGATGTTTGAAAGGTTATGTCTGTAAAATGCAGACAGAGGCTTTTGTTTTAGTTTTCTTATTTTAATTTTGGTTGTAATGAAATGTATTCTTGAATGCAAAAAGAAATCACTTTTAAATTTCTATTAAGATTTATCTCTTCGAGGCGCGCTATTGATTGCGCACCTATAGTTTCGAGGCGTGTGTGGAGGTGCGCGTACGCGATCGCGCTCCTTTAAATGAACCGACTGCAATTGTATTACCACACTACACAAATAACTTTAAGCGCCAGTTGGTTGATGCCGCATTCTAAACAACATTCTTTACATTTCATTGTTGTTTTCATAATAAAAGACTCCGTGGTACATTTCTCATGAATAATTAAGTTGCCAAAATTTACAAAACACCTTTGAAAAGTATCAAAAAAGAGAAGTAAAAAATGAAAATTAAAAATAAAAAAATATAAAATGAAAAAGTAAGTAAGTACGCGAAAAACAACGTACCCAGAGGGGTTTTAGCTACGCGACAGGATGCAGGCACGCGATCGCGTACCTGTCATTGAGAACTCTGTAGGCCCTGCCTCTGCCGTGTATTTCCCTTTCTAAAAAATGTTTCTAACAATTTTAAAGACCTGATTAGTCACTTTTCCAATACATATTAAATGAATAAAGCTTACAAGTGGTCTGTATTTTAAATTTTAAATTTTATTGTGTATATGTTTAGCAAATGTGCATAGTAGTTGTTGAAAGAAGATGTAAAGTCATTTTGCCCATTTTTACAATGATATCTTGGACTTTAACCGGGGATATCTTGATCTATACCCGAATAAGATTCTAGTATTGTTCCAATATTAATATTGTATATGTACCAACACAATGTTTCAAAGCACTGATTGTTAAGGAATTCACATTTGAGTTTTCTATATATATTTTAATACAAAAAGGTTCACATCTAAAAATACAATGTTTGCACGAGACTACGAGAAAACCCGTAATTTTTCTGTTGGTATAAATTTCCTAAACGTTATAGAAAAGGTCTAATGGAAAATCTTTTAAGTAATCACTTACTTGCTTTTTAAGCAGTTTTATACCTATGGCAACTTGTGTAACATCTCAGTCTAAACACTTCTTGATGGCATTTTTTAAGTCTTTATTCTCCAGACATCACGTCTGGAAATTTGACTGTTTTCTGATCATTTAGTTCAATTGTGACATTAAAAGATGAAACAAAATCAGCTCCTGTCTGCACCATTTAAAAAATCTGATTTAAAAAAAAACTTTAAACACTTCAGAGGAAGATTTGTTTATTAGTGACATTCCCTTAATTAAATGGAATAAATTCATAAATTTATAAAGGGAGTGATTGGTGAATTTGTTCCGCAATATAGCTAGCTAGATAGATATTTGTTATAAAAATTTATTTTGTAAAATGCACTAAAATGATTAAGAGACTTGTGCTAAGAAAAACGAAATACATGACATGTTTCTAAAAAAGATTTGTATTTTCAACACAAAAACAGGATTTCGCAACTACCTGTTCATTACTCAATAGTGCACACCCACGTGTATAAAGGCAAAAATAAATTTTCTACAGCTAGATGATGTGTTAAGCTATTAAGTTGGTCATCATTCACACATGCATAGGAATGTTTTGCCTTTTGATTTGTATGATATTATCAATGATAGATTGTTACGTCTACTTTGAGACCCCCTTATTCCTCATCCACTGCTCTTGTTTTTATATATAACGGTCCTCAGTTGACACCTGTTTCTTTCACAATGTTATATGTATTATATTATATTTTATTTTGAATATTTAATACTTAGTCTTAGTATTTATGTGTATTTTAAAACTTAAATTTCTGCCTCCAAAAAAACGAATTGATAACCCATGATTTCAATTTATGTACACATCAAACTATTTAGTATACGTAAATTCAACTTTTTGCATTAATGGATTTTCAAAGCCTTGAAAAGAATTTTAATCTTTAAAATTGTACGTTTTGTGTTTAAAAAGTGAATATCCAGTTTGTACTTGAATTCCTATTAAAAGACAAATAGATAAGAAGCCTGGAATACAATAAAATTTGATTTTGTGTCTTTTTCTGTGATAATATTAAAAGTCATCCTTTTAAATAAGAATATCCCGAAAAATGCAATATGGTAGATGGTTTACCTTCGGGATGGGTTCAAATCAATTGTTATACTATAATATTATATTACAAAATCTTCATTATTTTTATTTCTGATCAGCCAGTAAATATCATCTTTCATTACTGAAGCTGTATCTGTCTTTATATCTCCTTAAGTATAGTGTGTTTTTATATACATTTTTTCGTTTCAAATAGACAACATTTTATACCCGACTTAGCTATGTGGTTTTGCCAGTCTCTCAAATTTCCGAAACATGTTCATTAATTACACTTTAGTGTTTTGCAATCACAAATTATTATAAATTATTTTAATCTAAAGTAATTCGCACTAAAAAATGAAAATTTGTGAAGCTTAATTTCTAGAGAAATCAAACTCAAAGCCGTTTAATAAACTTGCATTAATTTTATTTTGTGTTTGCACCTAGAACTTAGTACCCACTAGGTCCAATTGAGTGGACTCATTATTGTTAGTGTGATGATTTGTTGGAGCAGAGTTATTCTTTGTCACAGAAGTAATGAGTGCATTTTGCATGGATTATATAGCTAGTCTACCAATATGCCAAATATATTTATACCATATATGCTTTATACTTCTACAACTTTGTTACAAGTGCCCTGCATTTTGTTGATTTGTTTAGAAAGAATCCTGGACAACTTGTTGGGTTGAACTTTCAGGTACAGTTCTTCGACTTTACAAGGTAAACAATTTAACCAGTAAATAGTAGCCATAAATTAGAAGTGAAAATGATATTATAAAATGACAAAATACGTTAGGGTATGCAGGTCATACAGCACGCTTGACCTCATGGACATAAGCACTCATGCCCATTATGCACATCTGCCATGAAGTTTAAAATGCAAAGTCTGTATCTTGCGTGGGTTAACTCACCACTGTTTTCCTTCTCACTAGGGTTGGCGTTAGGAAGGACATCCAGCTGTAAAAACATCTGCTGCAATAAACCAATTGTGCACAATTGTGATCATCTTTTGTAAAAAGCCTAACCCATGCTAGCATGGAAAATAGACGTGCAAAATGATAATGATGATGATGATGATGATGATGATGTTAAACATATTAAAAACAATGTCATAATAAAAGACAAATTTATCTCAATTTAAACAGTGTACAAAGAGCCAAGTAAGATGCATTCTTCTTCATTCAGGTTCTTTCCAGGCCTGTTGATTCTCCGATGCGTCCGCTTCCTAATGAATCAAACCGACCACCACAAGAAGTAAGTTACTCAAATTGTTTTTAAAGGGATTTTGCCTGTTGTAAAGGTTAATAATGTTAATATTGTGGAGAGTGAGAGATTAAGAGAGCTTTTGTTGGTGAGTTCATGTGGTGACAGTTTGTAGTGACATCACTGGACAACACCAGGACTAATGAACTCAATATTTCTTAAAATGCATAAGCACAAACAAGTCAACATTTAATTACCATGTATTTTGTTGCTAAATCTGTGTTCATTTTATCCAGATGTTAACAAATGTAACTTCCTATACCTTCTTTCCTGTAATAATGATTACCGTTAAAAATCAGTTGATATCTAAGTTGAGAATCTAAATTTAGCACAGCAGTAGCAATTTTATATCATCGTTTAATAGAGCTTATCAACCTTTGCTTTCTTTGATGTGCGCTGTGCTAACGTCAAAATCCTGCAAGACGGGAAGGTATGAGACTTGAAAATGAAAATTAGCAGTTTTAAATATTTTGCATCTTTATTGTTTATATCTATTTAAACTTCTGTGTCGTTTATTTTGAACAAATAATGTTGTTTTGAAATTAGCTATACTACAGGAATCGAATAAATGCAACTTTGAAATTTACGTAATCATATCTGGTCATGAATATCTTCAGATGAAACAAACCATCCATGTTGCATTGTAAATTTATATCCAATCTCTTGTATTGCTAACCAAATCTTGTTTATCTGTCTATTGATTAACTCTTTGAAAGATAAACTTGCTTATACTGCTGACACAGAATGATGCAAATTTCAAATTTCTTTACCCATTGAAAGTTATGAACAATTTGCACTAATTTAAGGTGTTCCGTCGTAAAATGCCGAAATCAATCTACTCAAATGTCTTCCGATGCCACATTTTCAAATTGCACCTCGTAAAGCAAGGGATTTGCTACGTGTTACAGGCACACTCCAATGCTGCACTTCTTCGCTGGTGAATATTATTACAGTTATATGAAATATGATGATAGATTTATAGTCAGTCTTTTTAAATAAAGGGTGACAAAACTTCAAGAAAGCATAGATGTTTCTGCTGATAGCCAGGTGAAATAATACTTCATTTTCTTCAGTTACTTCACCTTCTATTAAACTTGTATTGTGAAAAAAACTTTTAATTTTGTGCCTTTTTAATTTTAATTTGTAAACCAAATTGTCGTTGTTCTATTTTATGATTTGCTGACAAAGATTTCATTCCGTAAGTGGTATTTGGAACTTTTTTCTTCTTTTCGATCGTAGCTTAAATTATGAACAGAAATGTAAGAAAGAATTTTGTAAATGTGTCTCGCAATGTATTAGCGAATTTTCAAGACTAGTTTTGGAAACAGATCAGTCTGGTCCTATATTTCATTAATGTTTTTGTTGGTCACAGTGGCAGAAGAAAGAATGAAGGTTGTGAAATATCTTATGAACAAACAAGACAATACAAGGTAATTGAGGCGAATAATCATGGAGGGTGACTAACTTTATCAGATCGCTTTTGCTTGAGTAAAGTGAAACTTTCCATGAATTTATTTCTCGTTTTTTTTTTACAGCTCTGAGGAAATTCCAGCAGAACAAGGCAGGTCAGATTTACGTTGCTGACCGAACTGTCCGACTCACAAGGGAAATACTCGTTTAGAAATTCTGAAGACGTAAACGAAGAAAATGGCGATAAATGTGAAAATAACTGCACCACCGGTGAAAAGACTAAGCTGGGAAAACTTGAAGTGATTTATTCCGTTTGCTTTTTGTTTTTCTGTAATGTGGCAAATTTTAGGAGGCGCTGCTAATGAAGCAACAATTTTTATGGCAACTTAAACAGCAAATGGCACATTTCTGCTGTGCGAAAGGTCAGTCTTTCGATGGAAATTACAATGCTTGTTGTTTTTCAATGGCCATCTTGGACAACAACTTCACTTTGCTTTTAACGTTTGGAATCAAGTTTTAAACAGCACTCTCAAATGTAATATTTTCATACATTTATGACAATGGAAGTCAACAAGTTGGTTTGAAGTTGAAATTACGCTTATGCGTTTCTCTTGTAGGTGATCACCGCACGGAAGAGTATACATGTAAAACCATTTGTGAATATTTCTTAGTACCGGGGTACCCACTGACCTTCATACCTGCAGGAACCGACATTACTGTGTTCTGTCAGTTGAAAAATCGCAGATGGAGGTGTTTTGTTCAACAAGAAGATTTGTCATCTTCCCTAAACAAGCTTATAAATGCGTGTGACAGCGAAAACAAGGACATTGAAAAATTTCGTTATCAATTAAACAATTTGCCTGATTATCCATTGATTGGCTCTGTTCCGACGAGTGTTTTAGCTCTTAGTCTTAGACCTAACGATGTTGTTCCCTTAGTGACGTGTGACAGTCCTGCTAATGAATTGCACTCTGATTTTTCCGATAATGAACTGGGTGGGTCAATTTTGGGGGAGAATAGTACACATTTAAAGCCAGACCATAACGAAAGTTTCGGTAGCCTGTCATCAAGCCCTGTAGACTCAACGGACAATGATTCTGACCAGGATCGGTCTACGCCAACGTTGCGTCATTACCAAGGGGGATTCCTCATCAGGAAGCGCATGCGTAAAGTTGGTTTGAGCATTCTGGTAGGATCTTCAAGTTCAGGTTGGCTGAAATTGTATACATATTTAATTCAGTACTATTTGCGTCAAGTGGCTCATCTTGGTTTTATAAATTGTATTGATATGTTTCTAGAAACGTTACTGACTGATCTTTTCTTCGTGTATTTTAAACGTCATTTCATAGGAATATACTTTCTCTAGACGAGGAAAGTGAAGAGGAGTTAAGCGGGATAAGCGTGACTAGTGAGTTGCTGTTTTACTAACATCCTTTTGATTTTTTCACTAATGTTTCCGCGGGAACCTCTGGTCGCCTGCGTTACAAACGCGTTTGATGACGCTACTTTGCTGTAACTAAACTTAACTTAAAAACGATGTTCATTAAAGACATTTCTCGATTGTGAGTAATCAATTTAGCTACCCATTTCCGAAATATTTTTTCCATGCGATTCAACAGTCTCTTTTATTACTTAGAAAGGAAACCGCGTCCGGTAACATTTTCTTGCTTTCATACGTCTCAGTTTGTTAAGAAACATTCCAACGTTCTCTGAATATATTAATGTTACTTATTACCTTTAAAATCGTTTTTCGTTAAACGTGCTTTGTTTCGTTTAATCGCATTGCGTATGCATTGATCGTATCACGATAAGTTGATCGAGAATTTTTATTGTCGTTCAAAACATGACGAGAAATAAATGGCAAGGTATGTATGTTTGTTACGCAGTGAATTTGTTTTGATGTTGTTTGTTCTGTTAGTTTTTCTGAATTAAGGTCACGTTTCATGTTTCTGCGATGGCTTGTTTGTTGAGAGATTTTTGTTTAAAGATCATCCAAAACGTCGCCAAAACACTTCCCTCTTTCATTGCTTGCGACATCATTTTTTGTGGCGCGCGAGAAAAACCAGCAAAAGCGTGGCACGGGTTTTATTGTTATAAAGAATTTGTTTTGCTTTAATGTCCATGGGAACTGTGTTGTAGCCACGGTGGTCGGCTAGATTGTGTTTTCTTTGAAAATCAAACCATCTTCTTCTAATCGTACAAACAAGAAGAGAAAGTGGTCGTCTCACATCGCAATTATTTATACGTTAAAAGTTAAATAGCTGATTGCATAAGAGCAATGAGTGTCACGATCGGATCGGAGAATAATTTTATCTTGGATCTTTTTATTTGTTATCACCGTTTGAATGAATGGAAACGTAACGTGAAAAGACGATTCAAAAAAAGAAATCGAAACAACCTTTACAGAACGCGCTCCGAGGAAAATTCAGACTTGGTTGCAGATTGCATTGAGCTCCATTCTTTTGCTAACGCCATCACTTCGAATGATGGCAACTTCACGAGATTCTCCACTTTTCATAAGAAAGTATTTCGAGGCGTCGGTCAGTTTCGTCGGTTAAATAAGAAATTTCGTAGATAGAGACAACCCACTAACATGTGCTTTTGCCCGAGATTGAGCATATATGATTTTTATTACTTTCTGCCTTTAGATGCCGTGTACAAAAAACTGCCAGTCTACAGGTGCTTAAATCCTCTTTCTTAAGTAAAAAACCTACTTCGCGCATTTTCTAATGGTGGTAATCTTTCACCAATATACTGTTTGCTGTTTATAGTTCACCGAAAGATTCGACATCAATTGTTCGACCCCATGACCCGCTGAGGCATTCCGTCAGGTGAATACTTTCATGACAAAGTTTTATTGATTACTCACTCGGATATATATTACATGTGGTGATTACATGCTTTTAATCATAGTTCCTTCTTTTAGGCGTAATAAAATAGACATTGACTATTTTATTATCCCACCAGCGGGAGACATTTTCTTTTATGTTTTGCTGGAAAATTTCCAATGTTCTTTTTAAGATTATAAGATCGCTCGACAAAAAACCTGTAATATTCGACACAAACAGATATTTACATCCTGACTTATATCATTCGTATTTATTTAAAATTTATTTATTTGACTTGTTCTTTCTCTCCCCCACCTCCTCTCCCCACTCGTCATTAGTTTTCCACATTTAGTTATCATAACATGGTCTTTCAGCTGCGGCACCATTCCTTACAAGGGCGAGTTCACCATTAGGTCGGAACTGCTCAAAAGCTTCGGACAGCAAACCATACGCTTGAGGAACAGAACCATTAAAAATGATTTGTATGAAGCATTCAATAGCACGCAAAAGGCGTAAGCGGTTCTTTATTTTCTAGGAATTGCATAAAATCTTTATATGTTACCAATAATCCAGCCGTAGGTGTTCTTCTAAAAGGAGTTGATACAGCGAAACTCTTCAAATTTCATTTTTTAGAAAGAATCTTCAATAATACCCTGTTTTTGAAATGGGTGATTGAATCGGCTTCTCTCATATGATTTTAAACGAAAGTAAATTAGTTCTTTGCATTTGTTCTATCTTTCTTTTTCGTTTAAAGACCGGACGTCCAACCACCCCGTAACGAACGACGCACTCTAAAGCTCACAAAATCGAGCGATCAAGGGTTTGGTTTCTGGTTGCAGGTGGGTAACTGCAGTCAATAAGTAAAAAATTGGTGCTTTTGGGTGGACAGGGCTCTCTATTGCCGTAGAGGGGGACAAATCCATGTATCTTTCACTAGAATGATATTTTCCTTCAGACCTATTGTTTCGGCAAGAACGAACGTCGAACGTTTGTTCGTCACGTGGAAGATGAAGAGCCCGCGTACATGGCCGGTCTTCGCGAGGGTGACGTCATAGTGGAGGTGAATGGCGAACCCGTCGAAGAAATGGAGCACGCGCACATCGTGAAGGAGATTTCTGACGCGCAAAGAGAGTTAACGTGAGTGCGAGTGCGTTAATCAGTTTTATGACTTCGAAAACGTGTTCAATGTGGGGCTAATAAAAGAAACCTAAAGATGATGACACGATTGAAAACAATAGTTTTGTCTCGTTGACCTAGGTTGAATTAAACGAACTTATAAATGTTTTTCGCCAGATGTTGTTTGTTGTTAAAACTTGATCGTTTTCTCAGATTGGTAGTGAAGTTTATGAACGCGGCACGCCATGTCGAATTGGCAGTTCGTTATAAGACGTGCAAAACGAAACTAAATGCTTTGTATAAAGAACTGGAAGAGTTAAAAATGGAAGAAGAGAACATCGTCAATGGGGGTAGGTATTTTCAGAGTTATACCCGGTTTTGTTGAATCCATGTCACTCAATTTGTTTGTCGTAGCGTTCATTGTTATTTTGTCATTCAGTGTCTAACGATTTGGTGCATAGCGATTCATTTGCCGATGACGGCGACAATATCTCTTTGTCGACGACTTCTTCTGACCTCAGTTCGGCATCGTCGAGTGATTTTGTCATTCGAACAAGTCGCTTCGCCTCGCCGTTTGCTCTGCACTCTATTCAAGAGCTACGTTGCAAGGATTCGAGTAAACAAAGCGCAGAAACCGCTTGTAGTGCGACCACGGAATGCGAGATGTTGAATTTGTTTTCTGATACTTTCAGAAAGTCGGTTCTAATAAACTCTGAAAGCTCCCCCTTGCACGGTCACACGAGGAAAGAACGCCTGACTTCCGATTCTTTGCAGTCCAGCGATGAATCGTTCGATCATTCCACTACCACAAAGTATCGCCAGAGGTCTTACAAAAAGGCCATGAAAATGTCCGTCAAACACGACTCCGAGTATCAGATTTAATGAGTTTTATTTTAAAATACAATGTTTATAAACAATTAAATACAATTTATAACGTTTATTTTTTGTAAATATCTTTATTGCGATTTGTATGATGGGCAATTAACAATCAGAACCTTTCTAACAATACACGGTATGAGATAGATTGCTGAACAACAACGACGCCCTGAAATATGCCCGCGGTGAGTAAGTTTGCTGTTAACACGAAACACGCTAAGAATAGGTTTTGATTTTCAATGAAACAAACGCGTTCATTCCCCCCACAAAGAAAAAAGTGCAACACCGGATCCTCCTTAGTTGCTTGTTGGAATCAGTTCAGTTTAGACTGCGTACAAAAAGGTCGAAAGGCGTGTGTTTTTTGCTAGAGGTCAAGTGCTTGTAATTTTATGCATGATTTATTACATGCTCACTTGAACAATTTAAAAGTAGATAGAAACTTGCGCTTAAGAATATTGAAGGCAAGAGCCGGTAAGTACCTCGTTGTATGATGCTGTTATATTTTGAAAAGTTTGGTGTTCGTAGTTAATTCGCGGTAAAAAATATTACTAGAAATTCAAAAGAAAGCGAAAATTTATAAACTAAAGTCAGTTACATATCTCATTCGTGCGCTTGTAAATAAAACAAGACATGCTGCATTGAAGTAAAGATTCTCAGTTAATCGAACTCGTAATAGTTTTATCTTGATAAAGGAAATCAATATAATGTACCTCTGTAACTACCTCGGAGGCCAGGTCGTTGACCTCTTCACATCTGAACTTATGGTTTTAGGTTGCCGTATTCCAACCGATCATGTCTCCAAGCGACGCTATCACATTTCTACTGTTGAACCTAGCAGGTTAGCTATTTCTAACACTTTAAAGGGATGAGTTTTTACCCTTCCTGTTTATTTTAGAATGCTAAATTGTCTTAAATATTAGTTTTCTTTTTTGAGTGTTTCTTCTTTTAAACTAAGAATGGACGCGGTCAGGAAATAAAAACATGTATTTTTAGTTGCAGACCTCTCTCAATCACAGTACGCGTGTGACCCAAGTGGTGCATTGTCGGCATGTAAAAGTCAATGCACCCCAAACGTGGATTGGGACGTGCCATCAACTGTATGCACTCCAGGGTATAAATGTTGTACATTGCTCTGCAGTGGTTCAAACACCATGTGCTTTGAAAATGGTTTAACCTGCTCATCAAAAGGTTGCATGTCGATTTCTGCAAAAGTATCGTGCCAAGATAAAGGTGTATGTTGTCAAGCACCTCCAATGCCCTCTAATTGGCCGCCGGCATATCCTTGGCCACCATTTTTTTCTTGGCCACCTAGTTACGTTTTCCCTAAACACTACAACTTTCCAGACTATTTTCCTGTTTTTTGGGCGTCTGTGCCAACGTCTGCTTATCCATCTGGCGTTGATCCTGTTCCTCAAACTCCAACAGAAGAAGACGATGATGGAAAACCCACTGATGCTCCAGACACTACTTCCGTTCCTGATACAACAGATGCCCCTGATACGACAGACGCCCCTGATACGACAGACGCTCCTGATTCTACATACGCTCCTGATACTACCGATACTCCTGATACTACCGATGCTCCTGATACTACCGATGCTCCTGATACTACCGATGCTCCTGATACAACGGATGCCCCATCGGCAACAGATGCGCCATCGGCGACAGACGCTCCAACAGCAACTGATGCGCCATCAGCGACAGACGCTCCAAATGTAGCTCCCCCATCTCCGTCACAAACTGCACCACAACCAGAATCGCAACCTTCACCACAATCAGGACAGCAGCCATCAGCACCACCGACCGGTGGTCTACCCGCTCCTGCACCAGCGGCACCTCCGCCAGCGGCACCTCCACCAGCAGCACCTCCACCTCCGAGTGGTATGTCAAGATTGTCTAAAAAATAAGCATTACACTGAGGCTCAGGTTTTTTAAACACAATCAAACTGGAGTAGTAAAACGAATTGCTTTAATTGCGTATAACAAAAATAACTCGAAACACTGTAATCGA
Source organism: Candelabrum cocksii (assembly GCA_963930725.1). Lineage (NCBI taxonomy): Eukaryota > Metazoa > Cnidaria > Hydrozoa > Anthoathecata > Candelabridae > Candelabrum > Candelabrum cocksii. The sequence continues at coordinate 10,521,354 of OZ005667.1, read as the reverse complement.
AGCATAGTTTAAGTGTAATTTTTGAGTGTCAAATTGGTATAGAGTTAAGCATATCTGAGGCTCGACTAAGTTCTACTGGTGCTTATAAAAACGAATCGTGTGTAGAAATATGCCTATTCAATTTTCACTTTCCACCTATGCATTCGCGCACATTGCCATCCAGCACAAACACAAACCCGCCGCAAATTAAACAAGTCTAGATTATGTTACAGGAATTTCCAAAACTGGATCGTCAACACCTACTAAATCACCCAACGCAATACCGGCTCCTCCTCCTAACACCTCTCCCCCGGCTCCTTCAAAAACAAGTTTAGGTCCAAGTCCCCCACCCCCGGCTTCGCCGCCCCCTTCAAAAACAGGTTTTAGTCCAAGTCCCCCACCCGTGGCTTCACCGGCCCCTTCAGAAACAAGTTTCGGATCAAATCCACCACCCGTGGCTTCACCGGCTTCTTCAGAAACAAGTTTCAGACCAAATCCCCCACCTCAGACTTCACAACCAGTCGCCGTTCTACCCCCTTCCCAAACAAAACCAGCACCTCTGACTGCTCAACCCCCAGCACCAAACGCGCCAGTTAAATCTGACACTGAAGAAAGACCAGGTAAGGTTATAAAACATAGGATGGTGATGAAGAGAGAACAGTTTTCGAGGGACAGTAAAAGTTAATAATTGTTGTAATTTAGCAATGACGAAAAATATCGATGATGGAATGCGTACGGGATTGTGGAACGTTGAAAATACTGAATTTATATTTTACTCTATTTTATTATATTTTGCACATTACATCTATATTATTAAATAATAATATCAATATTTAACGAAACCTGTGTATATCGCATAGCGCCTGTACCGAAGAAGAAACACGCGAAGAAGAAGAAGAAGAAGGTGGTCAAAAAACACAAGAAAGCAAAGAAAGCGAAAAAACGATTGGAGAAGCAAGAGTAACTCGATTTTACCGATCCATTAAACATAAACGTTGTATATTTATGTCCCCATCAATTTTGATTTTTCTGAGAATTATTAATATAATCGGTTCGTTTCTATAAATTTAAACAGCCTTTGAATTTTTTTCAATACAATTTTTTACCCAGTATTTTTAGCTGAAAATAACAGGGAATTTAACATTGTAAAAAAAAAGCGTCTTAATATTTGAGTAACCCGTAGTGATGCGTAACAGGAACTGGTATATATTTGCTGCGTGAATAACCTAATTTTTGTGACTAGCTTAGCGAAATCTTCTGTAGCGATAAAGAGATGACTTGAATGAATGAATTTCGTTTCCGCTTAAACATTTTTTCGGTTGCCGATGACTTTATACTGTGAAAAAATCTATCCCAGATACTAGAGAAATGGATGGAGTACCCCGTCACATGCTACTATTGAAATCAATAACTATCAAAAATCTTAACCGCACTGAACACACCTCAAACCCTAAGAATCCGTCCATATCATTTTACAGCAAGAAGTTCTATTCTATTGAAAATACGTTATTTTTTTTTCAACCCAATAAGGTAAAGCCAGATTTTCATGTTACGTTTGTTTTTAGTGCAGGGGTATATGTATCTTTTAGATTAGTAATATTTCATTGTCGCAAGATTGTTTTTTGGACGATGTAAATCGTGAAATGATCAGAAACATCGCATGTAATAACGCCTCTGCATTAATAGTATCATTAAATAAGTTGTTATTCAATATGTTGTCAAACGCTGCTTTAAACATCTTTAATCGAAATAGTATTTTGGCGAGAAAACATTGAAGTGACGTCTATGACGTGGAAGAAAACCCTTTATCGTTCAAAGTTGGTTTCTATATACATATTGTACATTAGTAAAGTGATGATGTTTATATTTCGTTGCGTTCTAATCCTCTAATTCGAAACTCGAAGAACTAGTAGTACCTGCAGTACAATCATCGTGATCGTTACTCTCGCCAGAAGCGCATCTGCATAAATCAGTAAAGCGACACGCATAAACCTGAGTGGACATTTCAACTATTGACAGCTGCAGATCTGGAACGAGCCCCTGATGGGATTATAGAGTTGGTGACAACGCCAATATTCATATCACTCATTTTCCAACCTTGACCATTAGGATACGCTTTCAATGGCATAAGAGAGAGTCTTTTGTTATTCATTTCCTTGGTTAGTATCAGAACATTTCGACCCATTATAATTGGCAAAAAAGCTGTTCGATAGTTAGAAATAAATCTACATCTACATTCCTACAAAAGAATTCCCAAATTTTTGAAAAATTTTCTCATATATTATTCTGAGTTTCTTTTAGAAGTGCAGTGCAATTTGAGAACAATACTTATAGAGGAATATCGATGTTGATACAGACGGACATTGTTCATTGTGTTTTTGAATGTTGAGCAGAAAGGTGTCAGCTTTATCTTGGTTTGTACTGAGCGAATATTCCTTGCTACAGACTACCTAATCAGATGAAGATTAGTTACTCATTTATAGAATCAATGAAATCATGGAGAATAAAAATTAAAAGTAAACTTAATCAAAAATATCAATATCGCTTATCATACTAAAGCACACATTTTTCAACATACCGTGTTAATAGCGAAAGAACTCCATTTTATCGATTAGGTCTAGTATATTCTTGGTAAGTTGAACGTTGATAACGGAGTTCCAATCAGTGCCGGATTAACCATAAGGCAAACAAGGCACATGCCTTAGGGCCAGTCAAAAATCCAGGCCAAAAATGTCAGGTAATGTAATTTTTGCCTAATAAATATTCTATTTTAAATTTAAATTTTCTTTTTTTGGTCGATAAGTCCAAAATACCTGTATTTTCAGGCCACTTGTTAAAAATGTGCCTTAGGGCCAGTAAAGCCTTAATCCGACACTGGTTCCAATGATAATTATATTTTGCCATTTTACTTCAAGTACATATGTCGAAAGTCTTGAATAGTTATTTTTTTTAGAGCGCATAGTTGTAAAGTGACTCATTTTTCGAACGATTCATAGCCTCCGCCTTTCTTTGACGTAAAGCAGATTTTGATACGCGTTGCGTTTTCATATTGCTATTTTACTTTATACAACAAGTTATTGAAATGATATTACAAGTGTTTCGGTTAACCCTATACATACCGGGGTGGTGCTGATTTATCGCCAGCCAAATATGTATATCCACCATATTTGATGCGTTTACCGCAGCCCACAGTGACCATTTTCTTAATGATGGCCCTCCGCGCGCAGATTTAGAGAATTTTAGCAGATTTTAAGTTTACTTGTGAAACTCAAGGAACTTGTCCTTCACAGTGTTTGCTTATAGTAATAAAGACCATGGATAACATTACAAGACTGTTACAATTAGATGTATACATAATATAGGACATTCTTATCACATTTTAAAACTACATTTTGAGAAAAAATCATAAATTCCGCAGTTTTTATGAATGTACCCGCTCCAATTAGGTATTTCAGAACCAAAATTTTGTTGCTAAATTATGTGTTTTGATTAAATAAAAAAGAGAATAGATAAACTTCTCACAGAAAAAGTTTTAGCTGGATTTAGGAATTTTTGACTGAAATATCTCATTAAACGTCACCCCGGGATTTCAGAAGGCTTCAGAAGCCCGGTAGGAATAGGGTTAAGTGTTCTTACTTCAAATTTAACAATGTCTCCCATATTAATTTATACCACACATAACACTAACAGGATCGAACACTAACAGGATCGAACACGAACAGGATCAAAACACATTTTTACCTAAACGATTTCTTTCGCGACTGGACGTCTTTCCAAAGTCTAATTACTTATTCCATAAACAAGTCAATTGAAAAAACAATGGAATGCAGTCATATTACCTGTCTTACTTGTCTTAGTCTTCTTACCATATTACAATGTTACCGTTAGCGTTGTACATTCTGAAACTTAAGGTCACTAATAATTTCAACATAATGTACCACGTACATATAAATGTGGATTTAATATAATACTAGAAGGCGGAACTTTAAAAAGTGCTGGCGTCAGTACTTTAAAGGACCAAAAATGTTTCAGAATTCTTTCAAGAAAATTTCAAATTTCCCCACTTATCGCGTTTTAGGACCTGTTGCTCACATTACTGACATGGCCGCCCTTTAAAACTTTATATTCCTTCTGCTATTCCTGTTAGTTGCGTTTTCCACAAAAATTATGCTGAACATTTTTTCTTTGCTGCGATTGTCCAGTTTGATCAATATCTTTCTAAAAGAGCAGATACTATACGATGAAGAGCACCATGGAAGAAAGTAAAAACAACGAAAGCGCACATACTAAAATACAAGATGGTAACCTACACTACGCTTTAAAAAACAAAACAATTATTTATTTTTGAGCTATATATAGCATTGCCGTACATAGTTTGTTAGCCAATGAACAGTATCTATTTACTATTGCAAACTACAAGCGTGAACAATATTTCTGTCTTCTAGCTGCGTATTACTTACAAACATCTGTTATTTTATTTTGTTTGTTTATTCTTTCTGCTAAATGTGCAGAGTAGTAATAGGATATAGATATATGACATGTGGACACCAGGAATACCTTTATCCAAAATTAACCCAAGCTTTTTGGCTGTAGTTTAATGCTAAACAAGTCTTTTCAAACCAAACATTTGAAAATTGTGATTTTGCAACATTTTTAAGTGTCACACAAGCTTGTTTTTATTAACTATTATTGATAAGCAAGTCCTCTTGTGTGCCAAATAATTTTTTTCCAACCGTACAATTTTTCTCATTCGATTACTTTAATGTGATAAATTTTTGCGGGGATTAAATTTTGCGTTTGAGTTCATCCGTGAAATTTAAACATTTTGTGGGGATTTTTTTTCGTGGATGAGCCATTTCCAAATATTTCACGGGGACTTACTTTCGCGTTTCAACGTTTTTGAATATTTTTTTAAACCAGCAAAATTGGCTTTCGATTCGTTTTTACAACAAAAAACCATATCTATTTATTGTGTCTCCAAAAAATGAACTTTTATAAGGTGAATTCTGGCCCAAAATGTCCTTTGAAGAGCAGGGCTCTGAAGGGTAAAGCATCAAGTAAAAACAGGGAAATTGAGTACGAAGTATGAAATAGTGGAGATTTTGACTGGAAAATTTTCGGAAATTTTCTTATAAAAATTTGTGGATCAGACATTTTTTAATAAATTTCACGGATGGCTACTTTCCAGATTTTTGCAGAGATTAAATTTTGCGGATATTAGCCTAATCAGCGAAATTAAGTTTATCACATTAAAGTAGTCTATTAAAATATTTTTTCCTCAGACTTTTCTTTTAGTTATTTGATGTATATGCTTATATTCTTTAGAGTTTGTAAATACGTTAAAAACAGTGTCTCTTCATTTTACAAAGAAATTGTGACTTTTTCATTTTTCCAAACCTCTAAGTATTAAGACTGGATCCTAGTTTAATTGTAGACTTCCGGCATTAGTCATTAGTAACTCATCAACTAACTCCACCAAACATTTCTAAGAGATTTTACCTCTCTGTTTAAAACCAAAATTATTATGTTTATCCATATTTATCCATATTCATATCACATACAGTATATAAACATACACAACAATACACAACAATCTCATATCGATAAGTTAACTCCAAAGTAAAACTGCAAAGTACAATCAAAAAGCCTAAATTACCATACCTAAATAATGTTGATTGCAAAATAAAATTGATTGAATGATATTATTATTATTATAAATTGATCTAAAGATTATTATTTCAGGTTTACTAACATTCAGAGATATTTCATTGGCTCAAAGCCATTGTTTGTAAGAGAGTTGATGGGTTGATGGGTTAATGTATAGTTGTAGTTTGAATATGATATAGATTTTTTTTAGATTGTTTACGTAAATGAGGAAGAGCAAAGGTCCAAATATGGAGCCCTGGCGGACTCCTGCATTAACAATGTGTGTGTCAGAGAAATGGCTATCAATGGATACAAATTGTTGACAGTTAGAAAGGTAGGAGGCAAACCATTTGGAACGTATACCTCAGACTCTAGTAGTACAGTTTGGAGATTAGTATGTCATGGTTCACTGTATCGAAAGTCTTCTGCAAGTCCAAAAAGACACCACATGCATACTGACTCTTATCAAGAGCTAGTCTGATAGATTCGGTGATTTCAATTAGAGCATGCTAATTGCTAATTGAATGCTTATTCCTAAAACCAAACTGAATACACTTGTACAAACATTTATAACTGGATAAAAATGATTGTAAAGCCTTGTGTGCATAAGTCTTTCAAAGATCTTGCTGATATTAGACAAAAGTGAGAAGTGAGATAGGCCCCCTGTAGTTAAAGCAGTCTAGTTTGGATCCTTTATTAAAAACAGGGATGACTTTAGCAGTTTTTAAACAAGTCAAGGAAGATGCCTTTTTGGAAGGGATTATTGATAATGGTGCCGAGAAGATTAGATATAGATTTATAAGCTACTTGAAGGAGTGTTGTAGGAAGACTATTGGGGCCTATGCTTTTTCCTACTTGTAGATTTTAACCTCTTCTTTAGTTCTTGGTAAAATGAAGAAATTATTGGTATTTGGATGCCTAAAAATGCATTTACGGTACTAGACTTCCCTTCCGACTTCTCGTCTTTGAACAGAACTCAAATCACTGTAGATGATGGTCTTAGCAACAGTCACTGCTGATGTATTAACACAGCAGAAATAATATATAACTAATATGAAAATCAAAAAAATCAAATTATCCTGCCTAAATCATTGGCCAAAAATGAGGATACACCGCTGACATTATTAGTTAGTTAAATGGAAAATCTTTGAGGCAATTTTTTTTTTTAAAGTATATTATCTTGTTAATATGGAATGTATTAATTATAGAGTGTTTTAAGCTTTTCTTGATATAATTTTGATAGGCTAACAGGCTATGAAACTGACCATAAACTATTGTTTGTTTGTTTTTTCCTTTACAGTGTTATTCAAAATATGAAAATATGTTTTCGTTATAGAGTGGTGTTTTTGTTGTCATTTATCTATTTAGCGTCATTGGTTTATATATATCAATATTGCCTGCAAGGTGAGTTAAATTATGTTCCTAAATGATGTAATTACGCCATTTATTTAGGTTTTTGTAATATTGCTTTTAGTGTGTGCGTGGTCTAGTGGTTGAAACTTATGTTTTCTGGCCACAATGGCCCAGGTTTGATTCTTGCTAGAGACAAAAAATAAATAAAATAAAAATTGTTCAAAACGAGAATCACCTGAGTGCGCGGCACCTTTGGGAAGTGCCTGAAAAACTTTACCACGGGTTAACCAAAGCCTTGTGAGGGAAATTTGGTAGACTAATGATCGAACCCGGAGACGGGACTTGGGAATGCGAGGAGTTGCGCCCCACAGTCCTTAATTAGCATTGTAAAGCCAATTTGGCTCGTCTGAGGACGACCTAGTAGTAGTAGTTTCAATTGTTACTTATTTCACACTTTCTCTCAGGGCTGAATTCCTCATCACTTTCTCAGGAACTCCTCAGTCAAAATATTGAACTCAGACGACAATTGAAAGCTAAGAGTGTGTTGAATCAAGATGATGGTTTACCAACGCTCTTTCTTGTTACACCAACGTACCATCGTTACACCCAACAAGCTGAGTTAGTACGCCTTTCCAACACATTAAAACTTATTAGGAAACTGCATTGGATTATTGTTGAAGATAATGCTGTAAAAACGCCATTAGTTTCCAATGTCTTAGTTGAATCTGGCCTGCAGTACACTCATTTAAATATTCAAACAAAACAATCATCTGTATTGGTTGATGGCAAACAAAGATGGACTAAGCATAGAGGCGTGGACCAGCGCAATCTTGCAATGAAATGGCTTCGAGACAATGTACCCAGTAATGAATCGGGTGTGTTATATTTTGCTGACGATGACAATACTTACCACGAGAGATTATTTAGCGAGGTGATGACATTTGTCTGTGTACGCATGATAGTTCAACTGTAGTTTTAAATGACTAGATAGCTGTTGTTGCCTATCCAAGTCAACCATGCAACAACCTTAAAATTATTATGTTTTTTATCAGTAGTAGGGAGATTGTTTCATTTGGGAAGAAATTGCTCTTTAAAAATAAAAAAAAAATTATATAGAGTTTTAGAGTTACATAGAGTATAGGTTGTGAATTATACTATTTATAATTATATAATTATATTTATTTATACTAATTATACTATTAATAATAAATTAAAATAGAAGTTCTAGAACCATTTTACCAAGTTCCTTGTTATATTATTGCATTTCATTAAGTCTAATTTATGTTCAAGCACAAGAATATTAAATCGTCCTTTTTCCTACCATTGCCAACCTATTTTTATAAATTTTTTGTTTTTTCTTTAAATATATCAGATGCGCTACACAAAAAAGATATCCATGTGGCCTGTTGGTATAGTCAGTAAGTTACGATGGGAGGGACCCCTCTGTGAAAACGGCCACGTCACAGGGTTCTTTACGGTGTGGAAACCAGAGAGAGCCTTTCCTGTTGATATGGCGGCATTTGCTATCAACTTGGACTTGCTACGTGAAAAGAAAAATGCCTACATTAATGAAATGTCAAAACTAGGCTTCCTTGAATCGGATTTCTTGAAACTGTTTGATATACCAATCAATGAAATTGAAGCAAAGGCAAATAACTGTAAAAAGGTAAAGATTTATGTATCAGTCTAAGAAGACGTTATTTGAAAGATTCAGCTATTCAAAGTTCAAAAATGTAGTACTTGAATAACCATGTGATTTTTGTTAGATTTTAGTTTGGCACACACAAACGGTGGTGCCTGATATGAGGCTCGAAGTGTGGCTGCAAAAAAGGGGGAAGGGATCTAACCCAGCGATCATTGTATGAAATGATGTGGAGGGGGATGCAAATACACAAATCCAGCTTATTACATAACTCCTCTTCGAAACTTTAAACAAGATTTGCATTATATTTTTGTATGTGGTAGTATTCTGTCCCCATGTTCTTTTTGTTACGAGAATCACAGCACACATAGTTACGATGATTTCGTTTCAGTTGCTCACTACAAATGCAATAATAAAATATATGTAAAATTATTTAAAAGCATGCTGGGAAACAAAATATGACGACGATGATATTGATTGTGATATTTAAAGTAGGTTTTTAAAACAATGAGTTTCCATTTATGAAGGCCTTTGTTTTAGCAATTTCTTAATAAGATCACCATGTCATTGTTCAAAGCACGCGAATGGTGTAGTGCTTGGTGTGGAAGTGCCGACGAAGAGTTCGACCAGGGGAGTATATGCCTATCCAACATCGATAACCATTCAACTGGTGTGGGTGAGTGATGGTGCACGTTATTATGTAACAAAGCACTGCGATGGATGCCATAGTTTATTTATGAGTTTATCTTCTTGTCCTGTTCATTGTTTCAGACAAGATCATCGTTGGTTCACTAAATGGTGTGTTGAGAATCTACACTGTGGAAAAAGGTGGTTTCCATGCCAACAATCTCATGGTTGAAGTGCAACTCGACTACCCCATACTACAAGTGGAATCGGGTTTATTCATATCGTAAGATTGTACGATTGTTGGACGGCTATAATAATCACAGAATTTCTTTTCATATTTTTGCATATGACTTAGAGAGTAATGCGGCAACTTCATCAAAATTTAAGTGTAATTTCTGTTACAGTCGCATGTTTTACAGTCATTAATATGAAAAAGTAGTGGATTCAAATGCCTGATAAAATGCTTGTTTCACAAAGTTATTTTTTGCCTTTATGTAATAAACCTTTTGCTATGTTGATTTGTTTAATTCCCCTTATTTTCAATCTCTCATGTCAAGGTCCCTTGTTATTTTGAGTACACTTAAATAACATATGGAACTAAGTCGTCTACTATCTATCTATCTATCTATCTATCTATCGACTTAACGTTCGTTTAGTTGGACGGGGTATATTAATTGTCGTCTTCCAATCTGACTAGACTCAAAAATTTCTCTGTAGTAAATCTCTCCTTATCTTGCCATGTCTCTCTAGGTCATCGGGAACTATCAAATCTGTACACTTCCTTACCCATACTGTTAAGCTAATAATGTCAACTACCTTTTTATTGTTTACTTTCATTTCAGTGGAAGCGATAAGTTACAGTTAGCCGTTCTCCATCCTCGAATTCTTGCTGTTTACGCTGTTACTTGTAAGTAGTCGTGGTGAATGTTTGCTTGACTGAAATATAGTTTCAATAGGACGGCAATTAATTTAAAGCAACCTCAATGAACCTGGTTTCCATTGTAAATTAGTCTGTGTTAAAAAATTTGCTTTGTTTTTACTGAAGGTGTATCAGAGGAAGAAAACCAATCTTTCTCTGTGGTGAAAATGTACGAGCATCGATTGGAACATGTTGCTGCGAGCATGACATACGGACCGTTCAGTGGTGTCAAAGGTGACTGTCGTAATCTCCTTATAATCAAATCATGTTGCATGAAAATTAATTAAACTGCTTGTATGATGGACACACAGTTTTGTTAATCCTACAATTTGTCATCATCTTGCTTGCTAATGAACTCTAGGATATTATCGGCCCGAATACTTCATCATGAAATATTGAAACAGTATTTATGTGTTTAACATGTATTATATATTGTATTTGCCTGGTATTAAAAATATTGGTATGCCGAAATAAAACATGTTCTTTGATATTTTTTTTACCATGCATTTAGTTAAAATGGTTTAAAGTACAAGGTTGATATCTTGCGTTACATTGTTTGTCCTTTTTTACGGGCGTTGATGTTAAGAAGGGCATCCAACTGTAAAAACACTTCAATAAACTATCAGTTGATTACAACCCACTTAATTGTGAATTGTTCCATCTCTTGATGATGATAAAGATGACAAACAAAAGAGTAATCATCAGGATTGTTTTCTTCTCCAGGCAAAGATTACATTGCGGTGCTCTCAATGGACGGAATGATGTTGTTTTTCGAACAGGATCGTTTCTCTGTACAAGCATACCTTCCCGACTTCCTGTTGCCTGGGCCCCTCATTTATACGAACCACAACGACTCGTTTGTGTTTGGTTCTGCAACGAAATACTTACAATCTTTCAAGTAAGACCACCACTTAATACCTCTTGTATAAGTCTCTGTCTGTTTGAAGATTAACCGATATACCAACATGAATCATGTATTAAAACTAAATTTGTCACATCAATATTTTGACAAGAAAATTTAAATAAAGGAAGTAAAATGTTGTGAGCCACTTTTTAAAATGTTGAGTTTTATTATTCTACCATCTTCAAACTTATTCACGTTTTATTTATTTGTTTAGTTTAACTCATATGTTTTGATGTGAAACTTGCATTGTTGATGAACATGTATAGCCCTCTAAAAGACCAATGAACTATGTCACACCCTGATGCTTTAGTGGCATTTAGAATCCAAAGAGACATAATCCAATGTCGTGTGTCACAACTTAGTTGTCTTTAAGGTGCAAATTAGCCAAAGTTTTATGAAATTGTTGGTTTGCAGTTTTATGGAAATAAATCTGTTGAGAGTTGAAAATACTTTTAGATATCGTGTCTTGGCTTCCTCGTCTGTTGGCAGTAAAAACACAAAGAAAGTTCAAGTATTTAATTATACTCATAGGTGTTCAATTAAACAACAATGCAATTATGAAAGAATTTTTGTTTTCTTGGAAAGAAAGAGATCCTAACAATTTTTAACACAAAAATTTTAAGTATTTTATTCACCTTCTTTGAATCAACTCTTTAACTTCTCTGTAAAAACATTGCAGTGCGATTGGACAAGGTTGCTTGGAGAACAAGCGTTATCCATTCGTTACATCGATAGCTCTATTACTGTACTGGGTAAGATGATCAAATTCTAAGAATAGAATATTATTGATAATAAATTGGTCTTAGTCTGGATTTTCGCTTTTATTAAAGACTTTTCAAAACCTTCTGTGACAAGATTCGTTTTCATTTTTAGGGGAAAGATCTTTATTTTTACTCAACAGTAATGGTGAAATATTGCACATGAAGAAGTTGGAGTTTGATCCAAGTTGCCTTCTCTCCTATGTTGTTTCTGGTAAGTAGCTGGTAATATTGCTCATGCATCACACAAAAATGATGTTTCTCATGCAGGTGATCCAAGTATAAAATACAATGTGGTTTGCACTCATTCCTCCACACTTCTTGTTTACAATGAGACTCGGTTAGTCTGGGCGGCTCAGCTCCCCTATGTTCCAGTGACATGCAAAATTGGGAACTTCAAGTAATGTTTAACTTGAAATTAATATTTAAGATTTTTAACCGTGACTTTTGATGTTACATAAATTTGAACGGTTAGTGAAACATTTGCGATATCAGTTACGTCTGTAATCTTGTATCGTATTTTATTCCCAGAGGTTCGTTTATCATGCGTTCTTGATTTCAAGGAATTTTTAAAATAGCGATCGAAAACTAAGCGGACTTGCGAGAACCTTGTATTCTTGTACGTAACTAAAAAGTAGTCTCTTTCAACATTACTTTGTACTCAAACACTTTCATTATCATATTAACTATGATACGATGACGTTGAGCTTGCTGGCTGTGATGCCTTCGGTGTTCAGCTGCAGAACAGTGGGTCGTAGGTACTTTTCGGCAGTGCAAGCACTGAGAAGGGCGTTTTCCTACCCACCATGCACTGAACACTTCTAGTCTGGGTAGTTGCTCGGTTTTGACAAGCTTTGATGGACATTCTTCTTGAAGGATGTCACTCACAGAGAGGACCACGAGAAGGTGCTTGTCATCCTTTCAAAGAGACCAAAGAGATGAAACTTAATTTATTTTAGCATTTTAGTTGATAAAGAAACTCTTTTAACACTGTTTGAGTTATAGACGGGGGTAAGGTTTTAAAAGTTTGAACATATTTTATACATGGATGACTATAATATTTAATTTAAAATAGACCTTTGTAACATAAGATAAATATAAAGAAAAATATGTATTGTTTTTATCACAAATATATCAATTTCGAAGTATTTTATCCAAAAGAAAAAAAAATACCTCCTCGATTTCTGAAACTTCAAACCCCCGCATTTCTTGAAGTATTGATTTTTGACCCACAGTGTTCTTATGTTTTTTGTTTCTCACAATAAGATCTATGATTTAAGCTATATTTTAAGCCTTAATAGTTTTAACTTTCGTTTTCATCTGACTGGGAAATTACGACGTCACCCAGGGGCCACACCGATTTATAAAAAAATTGACACCATATTTTTTTTTCATCCAGACCAACTAAAGAATCGATCTGAAAAATAATTTTGCTAGTAAAAAGTCGTTGCACACGAACCTAGTTTTTGCTACACAAGGCCCCCTACTATATTGTTGCTTTTGTATTTTTTCACGAAAACCGAAATTTACTAAAATGGTTAATGTGTAGGGATTTACAAGGAGTTGTTGTAACTATGGATCAAAACGGTCATTTGTTTTGCTCCTACCTCGGTACCAGTCCTTCACTGTTCACAGTTGTCCAATCGAATCACGCGGACGAGAGTGTTCAAGTAAGGAGAGTGATGAAAGTGCTGCAGTTTGCAAACACTATTGTCTTTTAAGGATCTGCAGAAAGAGTTGAAGAACTTGAACACTGTGATGAAATCTTTGGAGGGCGAAGGCGGTAAAATCCTCTTAGTTATAAAATATTGAGATGTGTTTGTGTGGTTCTGTTTCCAATCTGGTCTGTAATATGACATACCTAATATGTTTTATGAAAGGTGTTTATCGGCCACTTAAAAGGGTTGATGCATCATTGAAATTCTTTAGAAGCGAGTCCATCCGTTCTAAAGAAAGAATCTCTTTCGCTGAGTGCCGTAGTATCTGATTATCTGGATGAAATCTCTGTAGGTTTGTTGGCCAGAAGTACGGCACATTTACTGTGCGTTCTACGTATCAAAAATCGAATAGTTCTCCCCTTAAAAACCTTATTGAAATATATTTTTTAGAAATGTGAAGTAGAATGCGATGAGGAGGAGGGTCTGTCATGTCCGACAATAACAGTAAAAGTAAGGTTATTTGTTATTTAGTTCTAGTGTTGCCCAGCGTCTCATTGAGATATTTACAAAGCAGAACGATTCGATCGTTGTTGTATTTATCCAATTACTTTATTGCGTTCGTGTTAAGTCACAGTGGCTCTTGTTATTATTAAAACTGCTAATTATATGGTGGCTCAATAATTTCTTTGCGTAAATGGACCAAACTAAAGAGCGTTTAACAGAAATTATTATTCGAATAATAGGAAATCGAATAACAGAAACTATTCAAAATATATGCTAACGTCATGACTTTCTGCAGGTGTTCATTGATTGGGCGAATTTTCAATCGACGGAGAACGTCAGCCTTTGTTTTTCCACTCTCTTCCCTGTCACGTGCTCTCAACAGCAGTTTCACATTCCTCTTCTAAGTATGCTGCATTCTTACGTCCGCTTCCTTGAAGCTAAATGCATTCGTGTACTTTACTAGCGAACAGCGGTCACGAATGCGAAGTATTCTTTTACACGACAGCTGCCGTTACCCCTGCAGATCTACAAGTGCATGTATCAGCTACCTATTTCACTGAACTTGGTACGAAAATCTCCTGTCGATACCCTCTCTTGTGCCTTTTTGTATTGCTTCGTTTTAGATGTACCGCATGTGGTGCAAACCAGTTTTGAACTGCCACTGCAGTTAGTTGCTGAGGGTGCTCCACCGTCTAAAGTCAATGATTTGAAAGTACGTTTCCAAGTAGCCATTGTTAATGTCGTTTAGCATTTGTTGTTGTTTTTCAGTTGACAATAGAAACTAACAAACCGGCAATGAACTTAGGCGAATTGTTTCCAGGTAAGGGGATTTTGGGCGGGTATTCGCTCTTCGCTTTTTAACGATTCCTTTGACTCTGTGGCTTCTAAATGAAAATATAAATAAACCTAAATTTTAACTTTAAAAAGTTATTGAAACAACTTTCCAGTCAAATTTCGACTAAAGTTAAATGTTTGCTTAGAAATGGTTGCTGATGCGGTGATTCCCATACAAGGCCTCGGCATTCGTTACTTTGGCGGATCTGTCGTCACAATCCTATCTGCCAAGCAAACGAGTAAGAAAGTCCGTGAAACTGTCTGCAAGGATAATTGAAATGCTTTGTCTCAGATCGATACCGAATACAAGGGGAGAGTTTCGATGAGTTGTGGCTGGTTGTCAAGGAGACGATCGAACGGCTAGAAAATCTTTATCGTGAGAGCAGCGTGAGTTTTGAGACTTCAACATCATGTATTTGAACGACCTGAAAACAACTTTGAAAGAGTAAATAATAAGAAAGCAAAATTGCTATCATGTTAGTTGCTTTAAGCCGGCAACACCAAGATGTAAGGTAGCTTGCTAGACCCTTTTGTGCCGATAATAATTGTTTGTTTGTTTTTAACGAGGCTTCCAGAACGATCATTAAGCATTATCATAAAGACCTCGACCCGGAGTTTTAGTGTATTTAATTGCTCCCATTTGTGCTACGGTTATTTTTGATGAAATACGGCGTTGTTTATTTATAACCGCTCACTAAACAGCTTTGTGATAGCATGGTCTCGAACCCAGAATCTTTCGGTTAAGAGCCGAACGCCATTTCCATTGCGCTATCGCCGGACAAAACAGATTTTTCTATTGTAGGATGCCGTGCCACTCCGTTTCGCGTTTCAAGGTCCACTTCCCACGAAAGAGTACTTTCATCTCATCGATCAGCATATCGACGAGCGGCTGTGCATGAAAAGTCGCGTGGAGGGATTGTCGCGTCTCGCGCAACAGTTTCGCGTAATACAAAAACGGTTGCTGACGAGATTCAAGGATAAAACTCCCTCCTCGATGTCGCACTTGGACACTCTCCTGGACGGTACATACAAACAGGTGCGCGTGCGCGCGGTAGTGCGCGCGGTTACTTACACGCGGTTTTCTTTTAGTTGTTATCGGCTGCTGATAATGTCGAGAGCAGTCAGTTCTCCTTGCTCAAATCTGCTACGTCACTGTCGTGCGGAACAAAACTCATGAACCTATTAACAAAGTAATAAAACTTTCTTTCGCTCAGAAACGATCTTTTGGCATCTCGTTTCTCTTATATTAATGGCTCTGTTCTTCTATTCAGATTGTTTGCTTCGTTGGAGGATGATGATTATGAGATACTGCAAACATACATGACACCACATGTTCCAGACACACACGAAGAGGTGGACTGATCAAGTCAATCTATGAACTAAACGAATTAGCGTCTTTTGTTCATTTTCGTTGTAGGCATACTCAAATGCCAAAACGACTTCTTGTTTTATTATTATTATTATTATTAAAGGTTTATTCTGGGCTTATCAATTTAGCTGTTTATGGCTTTAGGGCGCTCCCTCTTTTTCGTCGTTCAATGTTATTAAACAAAACAAAAAATTTCAGGGTTGGGAAGAAGCGGTGTTTGCCAATCTGAGCCACGCCCTTCAGGCTAGCATGCTGAAATCTGTGAAAACGTTGACAAGTAAGTGTGTTGCGTTTGTCACGGAGAAGTGTTACTTTGCTCCCTGCTAGGTGGCGGCGCCACCTCCTTCAATATCGAGAAAGACCCCGCCAAACTGAAGAAGCAAATCTCCTTGCTTTGGGACCAATTAACAAAAGGATCAAAATTGAAACTCTAATGTACGTTTTTCTTTCGCTTTTCAAAGGAAGGAGTTACTCTTGTAAACAATTAAATAAATTTTCTTTGGCTGGAGTAATTTTTTCTTGAAAGCTTTTCAACATTTTGCCTCGATAAATTATGACATTATTTATAGCACTTTTTAACGTTGAAATTGTAATATATGCTTTTGAAAGGGATTTATTTGTACATGCTAACCAAGAGAAGAAAATGCCACAAAATTAAGTGCGTTCAATTGACGCGCCCTTAGTTGTCATCAAAATAGCTTTTTAATATTGAAATTGTGGGTGGGTGTTACAGAGAGAATCGACAAATAAACGTTGTGCAATGACGTCATCATGTCAATTTTAAAATCACTTCAAACACGTCATTTATGTTTCGAGGCGTGCTTTTATTTTATACAGAGACGAAAAGAATTTTTGCACGAATCGTTTGATTTTTATTTATTGAAATAAAGAGAATGCAGATTGTTTAAAAATTCAACACCTTGGAGACTTCGTTTGTACCACGGGCTAGCCAAACAACTGAAAAACGTTTCTCTGCGTTGGAGCGTCATTTGTCTATCGAATAAATGGGACGCGCATTTCCGGCATTTTTCTAACAGATCTAAGTGCCATTATTGTCTTAAAAAATTGTGTGCAACAAAAGTTTTGCAAAAGCTGCTTCAAATTGAAACACATGATCAATTATCATTTAGTATCAATTAATAAAAAAAACCAATCAGATCCAAATTACGAAATTTAGTCTTGTTGTAGAAATAGACGAAAAATGTGCATCTGTTTGGGTGGAATTTGTTTGTTTGTTTGCTCTTTGGCGTAAATTTCGTCAGTGAGTGAATAGGAAGAGACATGTATGTCATGTTTTGATTTTGAACTCTTACTTGCGTAACGGAAATCATGTGTTCTCGAAGTTTTGACAATCATGAAGTAACAAGACACAAAACCCCACCCAATCTCCACCGTCCCTTTACAATCCAGATTGCAATGTTTAAAAAATGGGTTGGTCGGTACACGTTGTTTTTTTATAAGAAACCTACATGTACAAAAATTAAGAAACTTTTAGTCCTATATTGTTATGACTAATTCCAAAATAAGAAACTTTTTTGAAGCCTTGCGATAAATCAAAGAAGATGATATGAAATTCATATCATTGAAGTGAAATCAAATGAGGTCATTGCACTGCAGACAGATACGTAAATTTTGCGTTTATTGTTATTGAATGTTTATTTTTGACAATCGACTGTTTGATCTACAAATCAGAATCTTTATATTGATATAAAAAACTTTAGAACTAAAAACATTTCAGACCATAAATAAAAAAACTTTTAGAACTAGGCCCTTTGCTAGGTTTCTTATAAAAAAAACAACGTGTACTACCGCTTGAAAGCCATGCATGTGGTCAGTAATTAACGATTGGCTCAAAAAGTACTGTGTGTTAAAAAGCTGGGTTACACCAGAAAATTCTAATTAGAACTAAAGATAAACATTAAAAGTTTAGGGGTATATGACTTAATTTTTACCATCCTCGTCGAAAAATCGTCCAAATACACTTTTGGTCAAACTACTAAACAACTATGAATATGTCGAAAATATTAGTTACTTTGATGGCTGAGGTCTGAGGTCTGTAGTATTGTTTATTGTAATAATATATAATATATCATTTTGTTATTGTCACATGCAAAATGTAATTTGAAAGACCGCTGACCACCACTGGACTTTGTACTAGAACATATATGATTGGTTAAAACGTTTCATAAAAAGTCTGGATTCGAATTGCCGATTCAGCGAAAACGCCCCATTAGAAATAACCACGAGCTTTTTTATCATCCTCTCCAAGCAAGCTCGTTCGTATCAACTTTGGTTTTAAACAGTCGTGGAAAGAAGAACGCAGAAAATTAATCACAATGGTCGAGGGAAAAATGAAAATCATCAAATATCTTATGTTCATCTTTAACTTTGTATTTTGGGTGAGTTTTTAGTGTATTGAACATAAATAGTTGTTTAACGTTAAAACAAATTTTATTTGTCTTCAAGAAACATCTGCACTCCAAGTGATATTTTGTAAAAATAGTTTTAAACTGAATAACATTTGATTTTCGTAGCAACAACTTCTGCAAATTTATTTATGTTACAAATATGTTAAATTTGCTTAGTAAAGCAATTTTAGACTGATTTATATCTAGCTATATTTTCGAGTTATTTTTTAACGTTTTCTTAAAATTCAGCTCAGTGGACTTGCGCTAATCATTATTGGTGCTGTCACTATCGACAAATATGGAGGTTACTTTTCATATACAGAGAACAAATTTGCCACTGCTCCCATTTTCATTGTTGTGGTTGGTGTTATTGTTTTCGTCATTGGCTTTTTGGGCTGTTGTGGTGCTGTCAAAGAAAACTGGTGCATGGTTGCGACCTTTGCTGTTTTGCTTGGCATAATTTTTATCCTGGAAATTGTAGCTGGTATTCTGGGATTTGTTTACAAGAAAGAGGTACATTTTATTTACTGTTGATTGGTTTCAAATTTGATGCTTCAATTATATAATATAGGTGGAGGGTGTCGCAACTTCTGCTCTTAAAGAAGCTGTGAAAGATTATGGTAATGACGAACAACATCATGCAAAAGAATTTTTAGACTGGGCTCAGCAATTCTTTGAATGCTGTGGAAGTAATGGGGCTAGTGATTATTCCAACTCAACAGGCAATAATGACACATGCTCTGCTGGGCAAGGTGTCAAATCTTGTCACAAAGATAGTGATTGTGCCAAAGATCTGTATGGTAAAGGATGCAAACAGAGTGTTATTGACTTTGTTGAGTCTAAGTTGGTTCTTATCGGGGTCGTTGCGTTGTGCATAGCATTCATTCAGGTAATAATGGTATTAAAATGTTTTGATTTGTTGTCTAAGTTGTTGTTTTTTTCTATATAGTTGCTGGGCATAATCTTTGCATACTGTTTAATGAAAGCGATTAAAGGTGAATACGAAGTCGTGTAAACATTTCACAAAAACACGGAAATAAACAATTGTTTACGTATTTTTTCTTGTACTTATGTTACAGTTGTTATTCTTTTTTTGTTGCATTCACTCTTCTATTAGGTGTGTTTCCTGTCACTTTTAGATATTATTTTGCTTAAAAGATACCTTATGAATAATTTTTCTGTTATTGCACATTGGTTGTTTTTGTATGATGAGATGGTGTTGCAGAAATAAGCTAGTTTTAAAAAAGTTTTGTTTTTAATGTGTAACCCCCTCTTATTGTTGTCCACAAGTCATTTAAAAAGAGAAAATATTTACGTAACGATTCATCACAGTGTTTCTAGGCGTGGTTTTCTATTATTTAAGATTTGATTGTTGCTTTTATGCTTCAATTACATTTGCCTGAACAGGAATGTTACTTTAATGTTATCTTATCTCAAATTATGACGGTGCTGGTTACTTAGTCAAATAAATACTTATTCAGTTAACTGAAACATTGTTGTCATCAGTTCTAAATGTGACATTTCCAAGAAGAGACACATTTTTTATGAACTTACTGGATAACCTGCACTGTTTTCATTTTGGAGACTGTCAAACATGCATAATAGACTGTTAATCGTCTAATCACACTAAAAACAAATAGCATTGCGATTAGCTGTCAATATACTATGGAATAATTAATATTTTATACAAAACTAATGTTTTCTTTATTGGTTTATGTGCATTATGTGATGGCAAAATGAAGCATGTTATATACTTGATTTTATCTCATCTGAGCCTGACTAGCTCCTTAACCTCAGTCTGCAAATTAAGTGTAAATCTTAAGATAATCCTCTTTGCTGTTAGTGCTACCATTTATATTTTGGTAAAATCGCAATGCATTGATGGCATGGCGTACTAAAATAACAGGCCTATTCATCGTGCAAAGTCGCGCCGAGACTGGGGGCTGAGCATTTTAGCGGGAGATTCGAGAAAGTAAAGCCGTGTGAGCAGTTTGCATGCTTGGAATATAGACAAAATGGTTAAAAAGTGTTGTGTTACTGGTTGTAAATCAAATTATTCTAAAGAAAAAGAAAGGATATCTGTATACCGCCTACCAAATAATCCAGAAGAACGAAAAAGATGGATAAAAGCCATTCCAAGGGACAATATTCCTGATATATTTCTTCTTTTTGATTTTGTCCATATTCTTAAAAGTATAAGAAACAATTGGATCACTGAAAAAACTGGAGAAATACAATTTAATTATAGAGGTGAAAGTTATTCTGCTAAATGGGATCATATAAAAAAGCTTCAGAAATTAGAGGAAGGACACTTAGTTAAAATGTCAAAACTAAATTACGTTGCTGCAAATCCCAAACCTATTGAAAGGCAAAAAGTGAACACTTGTTTGAAGGTGTTTTGTGAGGAAACTGTGAATGCCTTAAAGTTTCACCCAGGCATGCAAGACGAAAATGTTGATGGTACAGTGATTTTTATTACAAAGCTTATTGAATTCTGGAAAATAGTTAATGTCAAAAGCCCATTTGAAGGAATACGATTAAAGGATTCTTTACGTGATGTGATATCATCTGATACAGATTGGCGATTGAACGATCTACTGGAGTTAGCTGAACTAGCGGTTGAATTAAGGGGGCAGCAAGGAAAAAATCGAGTAAAAAGTTTAACAAAAGACACAAGTACTGCATTAGAACATACATGCAAAGGATTAGTAGAGTTGACAAAATACTTATTGGAAACATCTCATTCGTATGTCCTGTTAGGAACTTTTACAACTGATCCTTTAGAGAAAGCGTTTGGCAAGTTGAGGCAAGGTAGTGGAGGTACTTACTTCATCAATGTTCAACAAGTTTTGGAAAAGTTCAATATAAACAAGACAAAATTGATGCTAAGATGCGACATTGACATTCCCAATTCCATTGCACAAGATGGACATTGTTGTAGTAAATGTTCTTATATGTTGTCAGAAGAACAGTGCTATGTATTTGACAGTCTGCCAGGACTTGAAGAAACACTTGGTGATGAACTAAAGTCACCATTGGTTTATATTGCTGGTTATGTGACAAGAAAGGATGAAAGTGGTGTTGATGATACATTTTCATATTTTGAGAAATATGGCACATTTACTACTGGTTTAGATAGAGGTGGTTTGAACATTCCATGTGACAATATTTGTGAATGGACATTTTTTTGCTACATTACGTTTCACTCTGTTGCAAGAGAAGTTTGTCGTACCTCATTATGTGACATATTTATGAACGTGGCAGAATCGTTTAATTTTAATATCGAGAGAAAGCATGCAGTAATTTTGTCAAATGTATTATTGAATAACTACTGTCGTTTGAATTCACCGATTTCAAGTAATGAACCGAAAGTGAAGTTGCTCAAGTTGTCTAATTGACTGATTGGTATCCCAGGAGATTATTGACTGTTTTTCATACTTGTAGTTCATTGGAAAAAAGATGCTGATGTCTTGTTAAAAAATGTTTAATACTTGTAATATAATGAAATGCATATATATATATATACATACCAGTTGATTTATTATATACATACTGTTTTGTTAATACACACTGTTAGTTAGATACTCAGTTCTGCATACTATGTTATATTGTTGATATTGTAGTTTGGTTAATGCAAGTTGTTAATATTTTCAAAATTTGGAATTCTGTTTCTACTAAATGAGATTTTTTAGTGTTTAGTCAGTAATATGTATAGATGTGATCTTTTTTACCAGTTTGTTGTGTTGTCTTAGTAAATGTTGTGTGTTATTATTGTGCTTGTAATTGGTTGTGATTGTCCATGTCTGGATTCATTCCTAGGCATGCTGATGAGCCCTGATATTGGGCAAAACAATCACTTTATTATTATACATGTTTATACTTTAATGATATGAATTATTATTATTAAAGTGAATATTTATACAGGATAAACTGTTCAGTACTAAATACTGCTATCATACATGTCCTGTTTAAATTATAATGAAAATTCTTATGTTGATTACACTAAATGTTTTCCCTCAGATAACCCTTCTATTAGTGTTTTTTTGCACTTTTTTGTCATGAAAATATACCAAAACTTTCTTAAATTCATAAAAGAATATCTTGGTTTCAAAGAAGAAGCAAAAATAATGTTATTTCAGTGTTTTGAGTGGCTACTTCAGTTGTTTTTGTTATGAAAACATAGTCCAAAACCTGGAATTCTAGGCCCCCAGTTTTGAGCTATCCTTGCACGGTGAATAGGCCTGAAATTTCAGTACGCCATGATTGATGGTAATCCGCCATGTAAAAAAACAGACAATGATACTATTCGTGATACCCAGTCTTTATCAAGTACCGACGACTTGACGTCATTTCCTAAATAACAACAAAAAACTAGATAACTAAATACATAGATTAAAAATATTTGTTTGACAAAATAGCAGAACACTAATAATTACACTCGTTCCATTTTTTACTCTACTGACATTTTGGACAATACGGCGAATCACATTTTGCCACGTGACTCCACTGAGATTGTCTATAGTACTGAAGAAGATACGGCGTCGTTTTACGTCTACACGCAATAAAATGTTTTGAGAATTCAAGATGACGCAAATGCAAAGATGAACTAAAATTTGTGTCTATGTGTTGTATATATCAAGTTATACACCCTGTTCCCAGGGTTAGCTGAATATTGCAACATCCAAGTCGTGTGAGCGAGAGAGTTGAATAGAATACCGGAGACTGAGTCGTATCCTTACTGCAAACTCGAGCTAAAAACTCCATGTAAGATACAGGTTTTATTTAACAGGCCAGAAATTTATCAATCTCGGAAACCATTGGGACAGAATCATCAAAGAATGAAATACTCAGAAAAAACAGTTTCCTTAGCAATTGATTCTTTCAAGAAAACACGGCAGCATGATATGATGGTATTTCTACCAACATTGTAATCCAGAACATGACACAAACATACAAACCTCTTTTTTATTATTATATCACATGTTTATCTATTAATACAGGTATATTTCCAGATTTACTTAAAATAGCTAACATAATCACCATCTTTAAAAAAGGTGAACATTGAAACATCGTCTATCGTCCAATATCTATCCAACCTATCTTCTCTAAACTAATTGAACGTGTTATCTATAATCGCCTCTAAATTACCTTTCTAAAAACAATCTCTTTTACAAACATCAATTGGGTTACGTAATAATTATTCCACAGAGTATGATGTAGTCGAACTTACAAATCAAATATAAAAAGCTTTGGGGAGGAACATTTGTACACTTGGTGTGTTTGTTGACCTTTCGAAAACCGTTGGTATTGTCAATCATTCGATTTTGCTAAATAAAATTCAACATTATGGCATTTCAGCTAAACCTTTCCAATTAACTCTCTCACTAATAGAAAACAATTTGTTTATGATGGGAGATTTGAAGTTCTATCGCATTCTACCAGTAAAGTGTGGAGTTCCACAGGGATCTATTCTCAGACCCCTCTTAAAATATGTTAAAGATTTGTGTAATGCTTCCCCAAAATTCAATTCAATAATGTTTGCTGATGACATTAATGTTTTTAAATACTAACATATCAAATTTGTTTTCAGACATGACCAACGAACTCTCTTAATCTCTGGTTGAAATGTAACAAACTGTCTCTTAACGTCGATAAAACTAAATAACATTCTCTTCCACAAGCCGCCTTTCTAAGCAAAAAAGCAACTTTCTGCATCTACCTTAATAAAAAACTTATCGAACGAGAAAGATGCCTTAAGTTCTTGGGAGTCTGTGTAGATGAACATTTACCTTGGCACCAACATATTAAAATTATAGAAACTAAAACACACCAAGTTGTTGGAATGATGTACAGAATCAAAAGATATACAAACCCATGTTATCTTAAACTAATTTATTTCACTCAAATTTCTTACGCTAACATCTCTTGGACAAGTAATTAAAACTCACATTAAAAATACTTATTTTAATGTTTAAATTCCGCGAGAATTCTTTACCTTTAAAATTTCACGATCTATTTAAAAAAACAGATTGTAAATACTCCAGTAACTCAATAACGTAGTCGTATAGAGACCCGAAAATCTGGAATTGGCTTACAATTATCTCTTTGCAAAAAATTAATAACATTAACGAATTTAAATTAACACTAGAAGACATTTTACACTGCAATCGTCTATTAACCTAATTTTCGCGTCTAAAATGTTTTTGTAAACACTAGTAGAAACTCATTCATTCGTTATCTGTGAAAGCTCACTCATTGCGACGTTATCTCGTTTTCTTTCCCACGAAAAATGTAGTTTTTCTAATCAATAACTTTTGTAAAGTCGCGACAGCACTTCACTTATTCAGTATAGTTTAGCGAGGTGGCAGTGATGATGATGTTGTGTGCAATTATTGAAGACGAAATGTGTTTGATATTTAGTGATAAGTTCAAGTACAGGAATACTTCGTGAAGATCTAGAGTTAGTAATAGTAGGAAGGATTGTCTTAGTGTTGCAGAGCAGTGCTAAATGTTTTTATTTTGTACATTTCTCTGCAGCGACAAAAACCTATAGTATATATAGTTAATGTCAAAAAGATTTTGAGATTTTTTTTATATTTTGGACGCAACAGGCAATGACGTGTGGTCAAATGATATGATCACTACTTAGGACACTGATGACGAGTTGTCAAGTGATGAGGAGGATGCATGCAAATCCGCAGTTACTTGCTGCAAATTTGTCCATTTCACCTGCTGCAAATTCTGCAATGGATTGACAGAGAAAGTAGTGATGGAGATGAATCACATGATGAAAGCATCACAAGCGCGAAAGATACAACTGGTGGTGATGGTTGTTATGGAACGATTTGGACATCTTGAAAACCTTCACTAACAGGTAGAACTTCTGCGCACAACATTTTTGCTGCAAATCCTGGGGTACCTTGTTGTGTTTCGTCCAGTATCAGCACACCATACAGCGCTCGGAAGATGTTCATTCATGAGTCTATACTAAGCTAAATTTACCGTTGAAGAAGCTGTACGCCGTGGTGACGTAAACTTTTCCCTGACTTTAGATGAACTTGAAAGTTTTATTGCTCTGCAATATGCCAGGGAGCTGTATGGAAAAAATCACTTAGTTGCATTTTTGTGGAACAAGAAGAACAGAATTCCGATTTACCATGAAACAATGTCACGGAAAAAATTTTCTAAAATGCTGAAGTATTTAAGCCAAAGCCAAACAGAATAAGAAGTGGTGTCAATGTGTCAATTCAAGTACACATGCGATTTCTCCGTCACGGTTGACGAGCAGCCTATGCCTTTAAAGTCACGTTGCTCCTTTGTTACCTTTACTTTATGCCTAACAAGCCAGACAAATATGGTGTAAAATTTTAGGTTTTGGGCGATGTTAAATCAAAATATGTCTCAAATATTACTTCGTACTTAGAAGCACAAGAAAACAACGTGGCGATGTACCGCTCGGAGAATCAGTTGTAGTTGCAGTTGTTGTAATTACGGAACATATAAGGTAAAGGATATAACATCTGCTGCGATAACTTTTTAACATCATTACCTTTGGCTGAAAAACTGCAACAAGCAAAACTCTCTTTGGTTGGCACAATTAGAAAGAATTGACTTGACTTGTCAAAGGTAATGACTGAACCACAGAAAGGATGTGTAAATTCCACCGATTATTTTGGCACAAGAACAGTGGGGCAATGTTTTTTTTTTGTTTTTTTAGTAAGGAAATGAGAACACGGGAGAGGCAGGGCCTATGACTCAACAGAGTCCTGTGTATTGGAAAGAAAGATTAGTAAAAGAAACATAGACTAAATGGAAGGTAGATAAAGTAGTAGCAGATGAGAAATAAGTGCAGAGGGCTGAAATAAAGTTAAGAAATTTTCATAAAGTCTAAACAATTTATCCTTTGTTTGAAGCCTTGGAGGTGGTAAACATGGCTTTTGGGGAATACACTGCATGGGAGCTTGTACCACCAATTGGAGACCCGGACAAAGAAGGAAAATGAGTGCATGATGGTCCTTGAGGAGGGAACGGAAACATTGAACTGGTGGCAGTTAGAAGCGTACCTCGTGTTTCTTGGGAATACAGAAATAAGTGGGACAGTAGAGTGCAGTTCATCTGATCAATGATCAAAAAAGCATCTATAGAACAGACAAAGTGCGGCTACCCTGCGTCTATGTTCCAATGGTGAAGGTTTTCTGTTAATCTGGGATTATCAATTAATCGTACTGACTTGCGCTGGATACGATCAAGAATTTCCAACACGGATTTAGGAGCCCCGCCCCAAACGGGTGAGTTGTATTTTAACTGAAATCTAATTAAGGATTTATACGGAACTAGAATTTTGTCAGGGGGGAAATACTTCCGGGCACGAAACAAAAACGCCAACTTTTGCGAAGCTCTTTTGGCCAAACCAAATATGTGCTCATTCCAGTGTAGGTCAGAACTCACTCGTAGGCCGAGTTGAGGTAGGTGACAAGAAAAAGGGAGGGTATCGTTACCCATAACTACATCTGGGAATGAGCGGTTCCGCTTTCTGGAGACAACTATTTGGTCGGTCTTTTTGGTATTAAATTTGACCATGTTGTGGTCTCCCCATTCCGTAACCCTAATTAGGTCATTTTGTAGAATATTTGCAGCCTCAGATCTTTTAAGGGAAATGTTTTTGGCTGTGGCCTCACTGACACGAGTGAAAGAGTAAGAAGCATAGAGGTAGGTGTCGTCAGCGTAGGAATGTACGGAGGAAGATATGAGGGACAGTAGGTCGTCAAGAAACATCAGAAAGAGAACTGGTGACAGCACTAAACTCTGAGAAACTCCTGCGTTTATGCGATGCATACTAGAAAGGTGGCCATCAATTCTAACAGCTATGGACCTTTCTGCTAAAAAGTCTTCAATACAGTTTGAAAGCTTTGTGGGCAGTCCGAAGGAAGGAAGTTTAGCCAGAAGAGCTTTGTGCCAAACCCTGTCGAATGCTTTGGAAATGTCGAGGGATAAAATGCAACTTTCACCAAAAGTTTCTATTGCTGAGGACCAGGCATGGCTGGCGTATGTAAGGAGATCACCAGTTGATCTAGCTTTTCTAAAACCGTATTGATGGTCGGAGAGCAGTTTGTGTTTTTCGAGATGACCTAGCAGATTGTCTACAATTGTAGATTCCATTGTTTTAGAGAGTAGCGATGTTAAGGCAATGGGTCTGTAGTTAGATGGTAATGATTTATCACCCTTTTTGGGGATTGAAAAAACATGTGCTAACTTCCATAAGGAAGGAAAGATACCGGTGGAATAGGAGAGGTTAAAAAGTATGGCGAGATGGGGGCAAGTTGCTTTGCGCATGTCTTTAGCAGGATAGCAGGTATGCCATCTGGGCCAGAAGATTTGTTAGTACATAAACGTTGGAGTGTTTTGGAAACGTTGTGAGCGTTGAACCTTACTTCGGGCATTAAGACTGTTGCGACAGAAACTTGGTGATCGAATCATCGACCCGAATCGTCAACATTTGATGTTGAAGAAAAGTGTGAGGCAAAACATTCAGCTTTGTGCAACGGATGACATGCCACGCTTCCAACGGGATGAACGATATCAGGGAATGTTGATTTGCAGAAATTTGATCTTATGGATTTCACCATCGACCAGAAAGCTTTAGGGTCGCTCAATTTGATTTTGTCATAAATGGACTCCATAAAAGAATCTTTGGGCTTTCGGATAGAATTAGAGTAAGCATTTCGGGCAAGAGTGAAGTTTTCACGATTCTGTTGGGTGCTGTTTCTTTTTCACTCACGGAACGTTTTGTTCTTCCGGTTCACTGCGCGAAAACACTTAAGGTTGAACCATTTTGGTGAATTAACCTAGCCAAGGCGTTCAGTGGATGGAATGGCCAAACGCATATCAATGTGGATCCATTCGACAATGCTGTCGACAAGTTTTGAGGGGTCGTCGGAAGAAAATGAGGCCCAGGGAATGTCGCTTGCGATGAATTCACGAAGAAAGTCCCAGTCAGCCTTATGAAAGTTATAGACAACATGTGATTTATCTGATGAAGGCTGGTGTAAGGAGTTTCGATTGCAGCTAGTTGTTATTAGGCAATGATCTGAGTTTCCGATCGGAGCAGATGCCGTTGGTGTTTTAATATTGACGGGGCAGTTGTGAGGAAAAGATCTAAGGTGTTAGCTGAATCACTAACGCGATCTGGAATATGTGTTGGAAAAGTTACCAATTGTTTGTGATGGTTTAAAGTGGCAAAAGATTCTGCTTCGAGGCCTGCTGCGTTTGCCCGCGGGGAGGAGTGCGCAAGCCACGCTGGTTTGTGGACATTAAAATCAGCTAAAATGGAAATTTCGCACCGAGGGAATTTGATTAAAAGTGTTTCGATGTTGTTGGAAAGATAATCGAAAAATATTTTATGATTTTTGGAGTTTGGGGATCGATAAATAGTACAAAAAATTTGATGTTGTCACAACCATTGACTTTTAACCAAAGTATCTGAAAGTCCTTCTCAAATCTGTTAAGATCGTCTACTCTAGCAACCTGGACATCAGAACGGACAAAAACACAAACTCCACCTCGTGGAGACAGGCCAGAGAAGAATTCATAACCTGGGCAACGGAGATGAGGGGGAACGGTTTCCAGATTAGTGTGATCTGCCTGAAAAACCTGAGTTTCAGTCAGACAGAGTAAATGGGGTCATTTGGCCAAAAGATGTTGATGTACAGAATCGATATTCGCATTTAACCCACGAATGTTGCACAATGCAATTTTAAATTTTAAGACAGTGTTCGATGAAGTAGGAACGTCTCGGGCAGAATCTAGTACGCTTGACAGACCCAGCGGATTCGCAGCACTGGGAACGCGGACCTTTTTAGCCTGGGCGACGTCGGAGCCAGTATGATTATTGAATGAATGTACTGTAATTAAGAAGGAAAGGATACCTGGAACATCCTGCCTGGTGGGAAAAGCCAATGACATAAACCACCAGTAGCAGCATGAGTGGTGGTATTTCACCAGGGCGTTGGTTTTAACCCAACTACCACCTAAAAAAAATACCAGTTTAAAAAAAAATACTTTGTCTGTAAAATACCAGCCAAAAGCTAAAAGACAGTCTGTCTTTTATCCACCATGCATTTTTCACCTGATGTTGACACCAACACGACTGTCAAAAACTTGTGACACTTGTGATCGGATTCTACAACGAGAACAAAGTCGGCGTCGACAGTTTTGATTAGTTTAGGTCGTTTATATAGTACACGATCAGCACCCAGGAGGTGGCCATTAGCAGTATGGGGTAACATCCTCGATATAGCGGCAATCAACGCTTGTGCTATTTTTACAAAGGCGACTACAAGTAGCTACCCAAATATCGCGAAGAGATTTTATCCTTGAGCTCATTGAATGTTTGCGCCACCAACAAAAAACAACACAACCACTATCCTGACACCTGGACCAAGAAAACGCAGAAAGTGCTATAGAACAGGATGTAGCAATGCAACGAACCAACGTCAAAATCCTACATGTGGAAAGTAGTTTTTGTGAAATGCAACGGATGTTGCAAATGATACCGAAAAGTGTGTTTGTTTATGATTTTTCGACATCTGTGGGCTATTCTAAAATATGAAAATCGTGTGCCATGAAGTGCTTATTGTTCATGCTTTTTTGTTCGAAATTCGAATTCTGCATTGCAAATTTCATTCAAATGCATTCTTTGGGAAACTGTTTTCATTTAGATCGCGAAATAATAGTTCAAGCACTAACAATTAGTTTGAAAAGTCGCTGCAATTACTGAAGGTGCCCTATAGGACACCGTGGTAATTCTAGGTATAAAAAACCCCGGTAAATCTAGTGTTAAGACTAAAACACTTTCTGCTAAGTAGAGAGGGGTCAAAAGAGGAATTTAGAACTTTATAGCTTAACTCTTAAAAAATATATTTGTGCTACGCTTTTTGAGATCTGTATCTTAATTTTTCTATCTATAAAATATAATTTTTATTGTACTTGTAACGCCAAAGGGGTGCTATGAAAGGGTTAATCTGGGGCATGCGCCTCAAATATAATCTTCTTTGTACTCTTTGTCTTTATATAACGAACATTGTAAATACAAATACGTTGTCGATATTTATAGTTGTCACTGAGTATAAGCTGCTCGTCTCAATTCTGATTGTTGTCTGCCAGTTGCTTCGCTTCTGCCGCACATTCGGAGATGTTCAAGCTTCCAATTCTGATGGTGTCGCGATCCATCAGTTTGATATCATAGCGCTGTGATTACCTAGATGTACTTTATATTATAGTTTTTTTTAGGCCAGTTCCCTTGTTTAGATGGTTTACTTACTTATTGACTTATACTTACTTAACTTACTTTTTGACAAAAAAAACAATAAATAAAAAAATATTCTTTCTCCAACCTTCACTTCGCACATTTTCCACATTCCTTGTTGTAATCATGATACAATCTCATCTGTGGGATGAGAGCAAAATTTTAGAAAGGTTTTTAAAAATATAAGAAGATATATAAATGAAGTGAATCTTTAACTATGTAAAACACCATAGTAAATAGAATAAAATGGTCTGGAATCTCTGACTTAAACTCAAACAGTATTGTACTAATGGATTAAGGTCTGGATAAAAATGTTTCTATTAAAATCTTCCAGATTGTCCTCATCTTGTTCTTCGACCTCGTGCTGCTGGCTCTAGATCTCTCGTCACTGGTTCAAACTTTTTAGTTTCCAATCCCATCCTTTGGGATTTATTAAACTTGTATTTACACTCTTAATGAATGGCAGTATGTTGCTAGTTGGTGTGATGTCTCCGGTCGACTTCTTGATGCAGAACTCGTTAGCTGGTTTAGATACTTTTCATGTTTTAAACTACACAGGTTTGATTCGCTTTTCCTCCGCATTTTAAAATCATCAACCTATTTCTAGTAATTTGATTCCTTTTTGGAGATGTTATCCAAATATTGTACATGCATTGGATGAAAAAATCCTGACTTGCTAATTAATTAACATTGATCCCTTTCCAGATCCAAAAATTCCACGCGTGGATAACTTCTAATTCATTACATTCATTGCATTCAACGGCTTTCTTGATGCTATAAATCCGTAAGCCAATTTCGCTGTGAGTTCAGAGTCTACTTAACGGAAAAATATCAGGAATATTTTCTTAAGAATAACGATACGTTAAAATAACTAGAATGTCGGTATCGTCAGCTACAACTGCGGTTATTTAGCATTTCGTATTGCATGTTTGACTACCAAGGTATCTGAATCATTGTCGCTCTGGTGCACTTCGTAGTTCACTTTCAAGTAAAAAGAAAGTGAAGATATGAATTCTTTTTTATTGTTGTTGTTTGCTTCCTGCAGCTGATAAGCAACAAGTGATTTTTCAACTTTAATTTTTCGACATTACGGGGTCCCTTACCTTCTGTTAGCTTCTGTTACCTTACCTTATGTTAGATATAATTAGTAATATTCGCCGTATTGTTATTGACTGGCGTAAAGAGTCTACCTGCGGAAGAAACTTGCAGCGCGAGCAAAAAGGAGATTATATGATTGGCTTGCTGAGTTTCAATACTCGAAGATGATTGGCTTGCTGATGTCGCTGAAATACAATATATTTTCATTTTCTGTCTTGTTTTTTACTCCATCACGAAATTCAAAATGGCTGCCAATGCTGAAAATGTGAAAGAGATTTTGCAATGTTTTGAAAGTAATAACTTAGAACAGTTAAATGTTTTTATCTTGAATTCGATAAAAACTTGAATTCAATTTCGTTTAAAACTAAAGAAGCATTTTCTTCGCATTTTCACCAGAATTCGTCAAGAGAAGACAATTTATTATGTTTTTTTACCATCATGTATAACTGGAAACAAACCTGTTACGGTTATAAGGTAGGTGTTTCTGATCTTTTCTGATGAAAATTTAAATAGCTCTCATAGATTTATGCGGTGAAAAGAAAAACCGGATGAGCTGTTAACAGGAACTGCTCACTGAAACTCTAGACCGAAAAATAAAGGAAAACTGTAGATGTGACAAACAAATAAATCATACGAAGCGCAGAATGCTGCATTAATAACAAGAACGGCAGGATTCGAACAGATTGGGAAACTCTTGTAGTTGTAAAACTACCAAAGAAAGGTGACCTCAGAAACTGCAGCAACTTTGTATTAATAATTTTGGCTAGCATAATTCTCACAATATTTTAACGACGCCTAAGCGAACCAGAGGTCCACTAAGAAAAGCCTAGTTGGGTTTCAGGAAAGAGAAATATCTTTACATTAAGACGAATCATAGAAAAGGTCATAGAATTGCAGATAAACAAGTCATAAGTTAGTTTCCTTGACGTCACTGATGATGGTGCTCTTATTTGTAAAAATCCCGTCAAACTGGAATGTTGTACCCAAGATATGGCAGATGTTACGACACATACCGGCCTACAATGCAATATCAAGCATCATGGCGGCCAATGTGGGAAAGGAAAGTAACAGCAGGTTGATGCTTTGTAAATGTTCTTACATTTCAACTAAACCAATAGTACAAACTAAATAACACCCTTAAATAACAACACAAAATGGACGCTCAGCGTTTTTTCTGTCTCGCGTGAATAAGTGCCAACTCGTTCAAAAGGCTGCGTCGGTATCGCTTCAGACTTCCCTCGCTTAGCGCTGAGAGATCTTCATTGAATAAAGACCGTTTTTCAACCGACGCTTGACATGTCGACGCTTTGCATTGACATTTCTGGATTTCTTTGAACGGTATAGTGTGGGTAGTGCGGTCATCGCAAGTCATAATGACGTCACGAACGACAGATTTAATTGGTTGGCAACAAGAACACGTAGGCGTTTGCGAGTTTGCTTTGAAACTTGATGTACACATACCGAGACAGTCGGTGTGCAAATACTTTTCCGACGATACGCACGTGACGTTTCCTTTCACGGTTTGACGTACGAAGTCGCGCTTGATTTGTCGCGTTTCACACATCTCACCGATATTTGTAGTGGGTTCTGAGTTGACAAAGAAAGAAAAATAAACTCAAGGTCACAACAAAATATCAGATATCGCCTTACCACAATCGGGACAACATTGATTTTCTTTGAAGACGGTTTTAAAGCCAGCAGGGCATATAGCACAGTCGGGCGAATTGGCTTGAACTTGGTAACTGATATTACTGGGCAGGCATGGATTAGAAATTTGAACACAACTATAATTCGTGCATTTAGTATCGTCTTGCCAAGTTTCCCCGACATCGTAATAGTTACCGTTTTGGAAACAGGCAGGACAAACTAAAAGAGAAAGAAAACGAACCTTAGTTGCAATTTAGAGATCAAGTAAAAAACACGTACATATTGACGAGGTTGGCGGAGGTGTGAGAGACGATAGAGTAGGACGAATCGAAGACTTTTTCAAGGATGTTGAAATCGATGCTAAAATATATATATGTAAACAAAAATAAAACATTAACAAAATAATAGACCTTACAAGAAAACGAGGTTAACATAGTTGTCGAAAACAACGATAAGGTTGCAGTACTGGGCGAACTAATTACGGATGGTAAAGATGTGCTTGGGAGCGGTGTATGAGTTTTGGAAGTCTTGAAGGATGAAGAGCTGGCACGTCCTTCACTTGTTGCTACACTGGTAGACGACTCCGTGAATGTAAATACAGAGACAGACGTAGAAGGTCTGATTGTCAATGTAGATTCGGAGGGGACGAAAGAAGATGTCGAAACCTCTTTGCTTCGAGAAATCACAGTTGTTAGCATAGGTGGTGTTGGGGATGACTTCATTGTTGTTTCAGGACCGCCTGCAGAAGATATGCTGGGAACAGAAATGACAGTGGTCATTGGCGGTAACGGACCAGTTGATGTACTTGGGGTCTTGCTAGACATCGGTGAAGAAGCCACGGATG
The DNA here is from genome assembly GCA_963930725.1 of Candelabrum cocksii. Taxonomy (NCBI): domain Eukaryota; kingdom Metazoa; phylum Cnidaria; class Hydrozoa; order Anthoathecata; family Candelabridae; genus Candelabrum; species Candelabrum cocksii. The sequence goes on along the minus strand of OZ005667.1, from coordinate 10,486,860 downwards.
ACAAAGAAGACGTCGAAGGTGGAATGTGAGATGAGCTTGGAACTGGTGGAAGAGTTTGAGAACTCTTGAAGGCTGAAGAGCTGGCACGTCCTTCACTTGTTGCTACACTTGTAGACGACTCCGTGAATGTAAATACAGAGACCGACGTAGAAGGTCTGATTGTCAATGTAGATTCCGAGGGGACGAAAGAAGACGTTGAAACCTCTTTGCTTGGTGAAATCACAGTTGTTAGCATAGGTGGTGTTGGGGATGACTTCCTTGTTGTTTCAGGACCGCCTGCAGAAGACATGCTGGGAACAGAAATGACAGTGGTTATTGGCGGTAACGGACCAGTTGATGTACTTGGGTTCTTGCTAGACATGGTGGAGGAAGCCACAGATGACAAAGAAGATGTCAAAGGAGGAATATTTGAAACGGTGGACACACTATGCTTTGGAATGGAAAATGATGGCTGTAAAATAGAAATATATTATTCAAAAGCTCCTACAGACATTCACTAAAACAAATTTTAGTATATATTATTTACAAACGGTTCTTGACAAATGTAATAATGCAGTTGACAATATGTAGAATTTTAAAGTGGTCCCCAGTAACATAAATTAATGTGTCAATAGTGGAACAAACCTTGAACAATTCTATCAACTATCAATGAACTATAAAATGAGGAATTCACCGTTCAGATGTTGGTTAACAGCAGTAATTTTCAACATGCAGTAATTGAAATGTTACACACACAATACAAATATAAATGAAGTAAAAAATACTTACAAAAGGAATGTTGGATTTTGTAGTTTGATACTGGGAGAATTTATTAACAGACGATGAACTGAGAAGAACTTCAGTCGAAAGTGTGGCAATTCCCTCGGTGAGTAAGGAACGGGGAACACTAGCGATATTCTATCAACATAAAATGGCGAAAATTCAACTCAAGTCAATTGAAGTTTATCGAAATGAGAGTAAAATAAACAAAGAATAACAGGAACTTACAGTGGAAGATTCATATGAGAAACGTGATGTAGGAGAAGGTAAAACGAATGTAGACGTCAGTTTAAAGTATTCTGTTGAGACAGGTGGGGTGTAAGAGGACGAAGGAAAAACATTTGCAACAGATGTGCTTGGGACTGGTGGGAGAGTTTGAGAACTCTTAAAGGCTGAAGAGCTGGCACGTCCTTCACTTGTTGCTACACTGGTAGACGACTCCGTCAATGTAAATACAGAGACAGAAGTAGAAGGTCTGATTGTCAATGTAGATTCCAAGGGGACGAAAGAAGACGTTGAAACCTCTTTGCTTGGTGAAATCACAGTTGTTAGCATAGGTGGTGCTGGGGATGACTTCCTTGTTGTTTCAGGACCGCCTGCAGAAGACATGCTGGGAACAGAAATGACAGTGGTCATTGGCGGTAACGGACCAGTTGATGTACTTGGGATCTTGCTAGACATCGATGAAGAAGCCACGGATGACAAAGAAGACGTCGAAGGAGGAATGTACGAAGAGCTTGGGACAGGTGGGAGAGTTTGAGAACTCTTGAAGGCTGAAGAGCTGGCACGTCCTTCACTTGTTGCAACACTGGTAGACGACTCCGTGAATGTAAATACAGAGACAGACGTAGAAGGTCGGATTGCCAATGTAGATTCCGAGGGGACGAAAGAAGACGTTGAAACCTCTTTGCTTGGTGAAATCACAGTTGTCAGCATAGGCGGTGTTGGTGATGACCTCATTGTCGTTTCAGGGCCGCCTGCAGAAGACATGCTGGGAACAGAAATGACAGTGGTCATTGGCGGTAACGGACCAGTTGATGTACTTGGGGGCTTGCTAGACATCGATGAAGAAGCCACGGATGACAAAGAAGACGTCGAAGGAGGAATGTACGAAGAGCTTGGGACAGGTGGGAGAGTTTGAGAACTCTTGAAGGCTGAAGAGCTGGCACGTCCTTCACTTGTTGCAACACTGGTAGACGACTCCGTGAATGTAAATACAGAGACAGACGTAGAAGGTCGGATTGCCAATGTAGATTCCGAGGGGACGAAAGAAGACGTTGAAACCTCTTTGCTTGGTGAAATCACAGTTGTCAGCATAGGCGGTGTTGGTGATGACCTCATTGTCGTTTCAGGGCCGCCTGCAGAAGACATGCTGGGAACAGAAATGACAGTGGTCATTGGCGGTAACGGACCAGTTGATGTACTTGGGGGCTTGCTAGACATCGATGAAGAAGCCACGGATGACAAAGAAGACGTCGAAAGAGGAATGTACGAAGAGCTTGGGACAGGTGGAAGAGTTTGAGAACTCTTGAGGGCTGAAGAGCTGGCACGTCCTTCACTTGTTGCTACACTGGTAGACGACTCCGTGAATGTAAATACAGAGACAGACGTAGAAGGTCGGATTGCCAATGTAGATTCCGAGGGGACGAAAGAAGACGTTGAAACCTCTTTGCTTGGTGAAATCACAGTTGTCAGCATAGGCGGTGTTGGTGATGACCTCATTGTCGTTTCAGGGCCGCCTGCAGAAGACATGCTGGGAACAGAAATGACAGTGGTCATTGGCGGTAACGGACCAGTTGATGTACTTGGGGGCTTGCTAGACATCGATGAAGAAGCCACGGATGACAAAGAAGACGTCGAAAGAGGAATGTACGAAGAGCTTGGGACAGGTGGAAGAGTTTGAGAACTCTTGAGGGCTGAAGAGCTGGCACGTCCTTCACTTGTTGCTACACTGGTAGACGACTCCGTGAATGTAAATACAGAGAAAGACGTAGAAGGTCTGATTGCCAATGTAGATTCCGCGGGGACAAAAGAAGACGTTGAAACCTCTTTGCTTGGTGAAATCACAGTTGTTAGCATAGGTGGTGTTGGGGATGACTTCCTTGTTGTTTCAGGACCGCCTGCAGAAGACATGCTGGGAACAAAAATGACAGTGGTCATTGGCGGTAACGGACCAGTTGATGTACTTGGGGGCTTGCTAAACATCGATGAAGAAGCCACGGATGACAAAGAAGACGTCGAAGGAGGAATGTACGAAGAGCTTGGGACAGGTGGGAGAGTTTGAGAACTCTTGAAAGCTGAAGAGCTGGCACGTCCTTCACTTGTTGCTACACTGGTAGACGACTCCGTGAATGTAAATACAGAGACAGACGTAGAAGGTCGGATTGCCAATGTAGATTCCGAGGGGACGAAAGAAGACGTTGAAACCTCTTTGCTTGGTGAAATCACAGTTGTTAGCATAGGTGGTGTTGGGGATGACTTCCTTGTTGTTTCAGGACCGCTTGCAGAAGACATGCTGGGAACAGAAATGACAGTGGTCATTGGCGGTAACGGACCAGTTGATGTACTTGGGGGCTTGCTAGACATCGATGAAGAAGCCACGGATGACAAAGAAGACGTCGAAGGAGGAATGTACGAAGAGCTTGGGACAGGTGGAAGAGTTTGAGAACTCTTGAGGGATGAAGAGCTGGCACGTCCTTCACTTGTTGCTACACTGGTAGACGACTCCGTGAATGTAAATACAGAGACAGACGTAGAAGGTCGGATTGTCAATGTAGATTCCGAGGGGACGAAAGAAGACGTTGAAACCTCTTTGCTTAGTGAAATCACAGTTGTCAGCATAGGTGGTGTTGGGGATGACTTCCTTGTTGTTTCAGGACCGCCTGCAGAAGACATGCTGGGAACAGAAATGACAGTGGTCATTGGCGGTAACGGACCAGTTGATGTACTTGGGGGCTTGCTAGACATCGATGAAGAAGCCACGGATGACAAAGAAGACGTCGAAGGAGGAATGTACGAAGAGCTTGGGACAGGTGGAAGAGTTTGAGAACTCTTGAGGGCTGAAGAGCTGGCACGTCCTTCACTTGTTGCTACACTGGTAGACGACTCCGTGAATGTAAATACAGAGACAGACGTAGAAGGTCGGATTGTCAATGTAGATTCCGAGGGGACAAAAGAAGACGTTGAAACCTCTTTGCTTGGTGAAATCACAGTTGTTAGCATAGGTGGTGTTGGGGATGACTTCCTTGTTGTTTCAGGACCGCTTGCAGAAGACATGCTGGGAACAGAAATGACTGTGGTCATTGGCGGTAACGGACCAGTTGATGTACTTGGGGGCTTGCTAAACATCGATGAAGAAGCCACGGATGACAAAGAAGACGTCGAAGGAGGAATGTACGAAGAGCTTGGGACAGGTGGAAGAGTTTGAGAACTCTTGAGGGCTGAAGAGCTGGCACGTCCTTCACTTGTTGCTACAATGGTAGACGACTCCGTGAATGTAAATACAGAGACAGACGTAGAAGGTCGGATTGTCAATGTAGATTCCGAGGGGACGAAAGAAGACGTTGAAACCTCTTTGCTTGGTGAAATCACAGTTGTTAGCATAGGTGGTGTTGGGGATGACTTCCTTGTTGTTTCAGGACCGCCTGCAGAAGACATGCTGGGAACAGAAATGACTGTGGTCATTGGTGGTAACGGACCAGTTGACGTACTTGGGGGCTTGCTAGACATCGATGAAGAAGCCACGGATGACAAAGAAGACGTAAAAGGAGGAATGTACGAAGAGCTTGGGACAGGTGGAAGAGTTTGAGAACTCTTGAGGGCTGAAGAGCTGGCACGTCCTTCACTTGTTGCTACACTGGTAGACGACTCCGTGAATGTAAATACAGAGACAGACGTAGAAGGTCGGATTGCCAATGTAGATTCCGCGGGGACAAAAGAAGACGTTGAAACCTCTTTGCTTGGTGAAATCACAGTTGTTAGCATAGGTGGTGTTGGTGATGACTTCCTTGTTGTTTCAGGACCGCCTGCAGAAGACATGCTGGGAACAGAAATGACGGTGGTCATTGGCGGTAACGGACCAGTTGATGTACTTGGGTTCTTGCTAGACATGGTGGAGGAAGCCACAGATGACAAAGAAGATGTCAAAGGAGGAATATTTGAAACGGTGGACACACTATGCTTTGGAATGGAAAATGATGGCTGTAAAATAGAAATATATTATTCAATAGCTCCCACAGACATTCACTAAAACAAATTTTGGTGTTTATATTTACAAACAGTTTTTCACAAATATGCACTTGACAATATGTAGAATTTTAAAGTTGTCCCCAGTAACATAAATTTGCATGTTTTAATAGTATAACAAACTTTGAACAATTCTATCAACTATCAATGAACTATAAAATGAGGAATTCACCGTTCAGATGTTGATCAATAACAGTAATTTTCAACATGCAGTAAATGAAATGTTACACACACAATACAAATATAAATGGAGTAAAAAAATACTTACAAAAGGAATATTGGATTTTGTAGTTTGATACTGGGAGAATTTATTAACAGACGATGAACTGAGAAGAACTTCAGTCGAAAGTGTGGCAATTCCCTCGGTGAGTAAGGAACGGGGAACACTAGCGATGGTCTATCAACATAAAATGGTGAAAATCCAAATCAAGTCAATTGAAGAGATTATCGAAGTGAGATTAATATAAAAATAAAAAAAGGAACTTACAGTAGAAGATTCATGGGACAAACGGGAAGTAGGAGAAGGCAAAACAAAGGTAGACGTTGGTTTAAGCGACTCTGTTGAGACAGGGGGCATGAAAGATGTCGAAGGAGAAACATTTGCAATAGATGTGCTTGGGACTGGTGGAAAAGTTGGAGAACTCTTGAAGGCTGAAGAACTGGCACGTCCTTCACTTGTTGCTACACTTGTAGACGACTCCGTGAATGTAAATACAGAGACAGACGTAGAAAGTCGGATTGTCAATGTAGATTCCGAGGGGACGAAAGAAGACGTTGAAACCTCTTTGCTTGGTGAAATCACAGTTGTTAGCATAGGTGGTGTTGGGGATGACTTTCTTGTTGTTTCAGGACCGCTTGCAGAAGACATGCTGGGAACAGAAATGACAGTGGTCATTGGCGGTAACGGACCAGTTGATGTACTTGGGGGCTTGCTAAACATCGTTGAAGAAGCCACGGATGACAAAGAAGACGTCGAAGGAGGAATGTACGAAGAGCTTGGGACAGGTGGAAGAGTTTGAGAACTCTTGAGGGCTGAAGAGCTGGCACGTCCTTCACTTGTTGCTACACTGGTAGACGACTGCGTGAATGTAAATACAGAGACAGACGTAGAAGGTCGGATTGTCAATGTAGATTCCGAGGGGACAAAAGAAGACGTCGAAACCTCTTTGCTTGGTGAAATCACAGTTGTTAGCATAGGTGGTGTCGGGGATGACTTCCTTGTGGTTTCAGGGCCGCCTGCAGAAGACATGCTGGGAACAGAAATGACTGTGGTCATTGGCGGTAATGGACCAGTTGATGTACTTGGGGGCTTGCTATACATCGATGAAGAAGCCACGGATGACAAAGAAGACGTCAAAGGAGGAATGTACGAAGAGCTTGGGACAGGTGGGAGAGTTTGAGAACTCTTGAAGGCTGAAGAGCTGGCACGTCCTTCACTTGTTGCTACACTGGTAGACGACTCCGTGAATGTAAATACAGAGACAGACGTAGAAGGTCGGATTGTCAATGTAGATTCCGAGGGGACGAAAGAAGACGTTGAAACCTCTTTGCTTGGTGAAATCACAGTTGTTAGCATAGGTGGTGTCGGGGATGACTTCCTTGTCGTTTCAGGGCCGCCTGCAGAAGACATGCTGGGAACAGAAATGACTGTGGTCATTGGCGGTAATGGACCAGTTGATGTACTTGGGGGCTTGCTAGACATCGATGAAGAAGCCACGGATGACAAAGAAGACGTCGAAGGAGGAATGTACGAAGAGCTTGGGACAGGTGGAAGAGTTTGAGAACTCTTGAGGGCTGAAGAGCTGGCACGTCCTTCACTTGTTGCTACACTGGTAGACGACTCCGAGAATGTAAATACAAAGACAGACGTAGAAGGTCTGATTGCCAATGTAGATTCCGCGGGGACAAAAGAAGACGTTGAAACCTCTTTGCTTGGTGAAATCACAGTTGTTAGCATAGGTGGTGTTGGGGATGACTTCCTTGTTGTTTCAGGACCGCTTGCAGAAGACATGCTGGGAACAGAAATGACAGTGGTCATTGGCGGTAATGGACCAGTTGATGTACTTGGGGGCTTGCTAGACATCGATGAAGAAGCCACGGATGACAAAGAAGACGTCGAAGGAGGAATGTACGAAGAGCTTGGGACAGGTGGAAGAGTTTGAGAACTCTTGAGGGCTGAAGAGCTGGCACGTCCTTCACTTGTTGCTACACTGGTAGACGACTCCGTGAATGTAAATACAGAGACAGACGTAGAAGGTCTGATTGCCAATGTAGATTCCGCGGGGACAAAAGAAGACGTTGAAACCTCTTTGCTTGGTGAAATCACAGTTGTTAGCATAGGTGGTGTTGGGGATGACTTCCTTGTTGTTTCAGGACCGCTTGCAGAAGACATGCTGGGAACAGAAATGACAGTGGTCATTGGCGGTAACGGACCAGTTGATGTACTTGGGGGCTTGCTAAACATCGTTGAAGAAGCCACGGATGACAAAGAAGACGTCAAAGGAGGAATGTACGAAGAGCTTGGGACAGGTGGGAGAGTTTGAGAACTCTTGAAGGCTGAAGAGCTGGCACGTCCTTCACTTGTTGCTACACTGGTAGACGACTCCGTGAATGTAAATACAGAGACAGACGTAGAAGGTCTGATTGCCAATGTAGATTCCGCGGGGACAAAAGAAGACGTTGAAACCGCTTTGCTTGGTGAAATCACAGTTGTTAGCATAGGTGGTGTTGGGGATGACTTCCTTGTTGTTTCAGGACCGCCTGCAGAAGACATGCTGGGAACAGAAATGACAGTGGTCATTGGCGGTAACGGACCAGTTGATGTACTTGGGGGCTTGCTAGACATCGATGAAGAAGCCACGGATGACAAAGAAGACGTCGAAGGAGGAATGTACGAAGAGCTTGGGACAGGTGGAAGAGTTTGAGAACTCTTGAGGGCTGAAGAGCTGGCACGTCCTTCACTTGTTGCTACACTGGTAGACGACTCCGTGAATGTAAATACAGAGACAGACGTAGAAGGTCGGATTGTCAATGTAGATTCCGAGGGGACAAAAGAAGACGTTGAAACCTCTTTGCTTGGTGAAATCACAGTTGTTAGCATAGGTGGTGTCGGGGATGACTTCCTTGTGGTTTCAGGGCCGCCTGCAGAAGACATGCTGGGAACAGAAATGACTGTGGTCATTGGCGGTAATGGACCAGTTGATGTACTTGGGGGCTTGCTAGACATCGATGAAGAAGCCACGGATGACAAAGAAGACGTCGAAGGAGGAATGTACGAAGAGCTTGGGACAGGTGGGAGAGTTTGAGAACTCTTGAAGGCTGAAGAGCTGGCACGTCCTTCACTTGTTGCTACACTGGTAGACGACTCCGTGAATGTAAATACAGAGACAGACGTAGAAGGTCGGATTGTCAATGTAGATTCCGAGGGGACGAAAGAAGACGTTGAAACCTCTTTGCTTGGTGAAATCACAGTTGTTAGCATAGGTGGTGTCGGGGATGACTTCCTTGTCGTTTCAGGGCCGCCTGCAGAAGACATGCTGGGAACAGAAATGACTGTGGTCATTGGCGGTAACGGACCAGTTGATGTACTTGGGGGCTTGCTAAACATCGTTGAAGAAGCCACGGATGACAAAGAAGACGTCAAAGGAGGAATGTACGAAGAGCTTGGGACAGGTGAGAGAGTTTGAGAACTCTTGAAGGCTGAAGAGCTGGCACGTCCTTCACTTGTTGCTACACTGGTAGACGACTCCGTGAATGTAAATACAGAGACAGACGTAGAAGGTCTGATTGCCAATGTAGATTCCGCGGGGACAAAAGAAGACGTTGAAACCGCTTTGCTTGGTGAAATCACAGTTGTTAGCATAGGTGGTGTTGGGGATGACTTCCTTGTTGTTTCAGGACCGCCTGCAGAAGACATGCTGGGAACAGAAATGACAGTGGTCATTGGCGGTAACGGACCAGTTGATGTACTTGGGGGCTTGCTAGACATCGATGAAGAAGCCACGGATGACAAAGAAGACGTCGAAGGAGGAATGTACGAAGAGCTTGGGACAGGTGGAAGAGTTTGAGAACTCTTGAGGGCTGAAGAGCTGGCACGTCCTTCACTTGTTGCTACACTGGTAGACGACTCCGTGAATGTAAATACAGAGACAGACGTAGAAGGTCGGATTGTCAATGTAGATTCCGAGGGGACAAAAGAAGACGTTGAAACCTCTTTGCTTGGTGAAATCACAGTTGTCAGCATAGGTGGTGTCGGGGATGACTTCCTTGTGGTTTCAGGGCCGCCTGCAGAAGACATGCTGGGAACAGAAATGACTGTGGTCATTGGCGGTAATGGACCAGTTGATGTACTTGGGGGCTTGCTAGACATCGATGAAGAAGCCACGGATGACAAAGAAGACGTCGAAGGAGGAATGTACGAAGAGCTTGGGACAGGTGGAAGAGTTTGAGAACTCTTGAGGGCTGAAGAGCTGGCACGTCCTTCACTTGTTGCTACACTGGTAGACGACTCCGTGAATGTAAATACAGAGACAGACGTAGAAGGTCTGATTGCCAATGTAGATTCCGCGGGGACAAAAGAAGACGTTGAAACCTCTTTGCTTGGTGAAATCACAGTTGTTAGCATAGGTGGTGTTGGGGATGACTTCCTTGTTGTTTCAGGACCGCTTGCAGAAGACATGCTGGGAACAGAAATGACAGTGGTCATTGGCGGTAACGGACCAGTTGATGTACTTGGGGGCTTGCTAAACATCGTTGAAGAAGCCACGGATGACAAAGAAGACGTCAAAGGATGAATGTACGAAGAGCTTGGGACAGGTGGGAGAGTTTGAGAACTCTTGAAGGCTGAAGAGCTGGCACGTCCTTCACTTGTTGCTACACTGGTAGACGACTCCGTGAATGTAAATACAGAGACAGACGTAGAAGGTCGGATTGTCAATGTAGATTCCGAGGGGACGAAAGAAGACGTTGAAACCTCTTTGCTTGGTGAAATCACAGTTGTTAGCATAGGTGGTGTCGGGGATGACTTCCTTGTTGTTTCAGGACCGCCTGTAGAAGACATGCTGGGAACAGAAATGACGGTGGTCATTGGCGGTAACGGACCAGTTGATGTACTTGGGTTCTTGCTAGACATGGTGGAGGAAGCCACAGATGACAAAGAAGATGTCAAAGGAGGAATATTTGAAACGGTGGACACACTATGCTTTGGAATGGAAAATGATGGCTGTAAAATAGAAATATACTATTCAATAGCTCCCACAGACATTCACTAAAACAAATTTTGGTGTTTATATTTACAAACAGTTTTTCACAAATATGCACTTGACAATATGTAGAATTTTAAAGTTGTCCCCAGTAACATAAATTTGCATGTTTTAATGGTATAACAAACTTTGAACAATTCTATCAACTATCAATGAACTATAAAATGAGGAATTCACCGTTCAGATGTTGATTAATAACAGTAATTTTCAACATGCAGTAATTGAAATGTTACACACACAATACAAATATAAATGAAGTAAAAAAATACTTACAAAAGGAATATTGGATTTTGTAGTTTGATACTGGGAGAATTTATTAACAGACGATGAACTGAGAAGAACTTCAGTCGAAAGTGTGGCAATTCCCTCGGTGAGTAAGGAACGGGGAACACTAGCGATGGTCTATCAACATAAAATGGTGAAAATCCAAATCAAGTCAATTGAAGAGATTATCGAAGTGAGATTAATATAAAAATAAAAAAAGGAACTTACAGTAGAAGATTCATGGGACAAACGGGAAGTAGGAGAAGGCAAAACAAAGGTAGACGTTGGTTTAAGCGACTCTGTTGAGACAGGGGGCATGAAAGATGTCGAAGGAGAAACATTTGCAATAGATGTGCTTGGGACTGGTGGAAAAGTTGGAGAACTCTTGAAGGCTGAAGAACTGGCACGTCCTTCACTTGTTGCTACACTTGTAGACGACTCCGTGAATGTAAATACAGAGACAGACGTAGAAGGTCGGATTGTCAATGTAGATTCCGAGGGGACGAAAGAAGACGTTGAAACCTCTTTGCTTGGTGAAATCACAGTTGTTAGCATAGGTGGTGTTGGGGATGACTTCCTTGTTGTTTCAGGACCGCCTGCAGAAGACATGCTGGGAACAGAAATGACAGTGGTCATTGGCGGTAACGGACCAGTTGATGTACTTGGGGGCTTGCTAGACATCGATGAAGAAGCCACGGATGACAAAGAAGACGTCAAAGGAGGAATGTACGAAGAGCTTGGGACAGGTGGAAGAGTTTGAGAACTCTTGAGGGCTGAAGAGCTGGCACGTCCTTCACTTGTTGCTACACTGGTAGACGACTCCGTGAATGTAAATACAGAGACAGACGTAGAAGGTCTGATTGCCAATGTAGATTCCGCGGGGACAAAAGAAGACGTTGAAACCGCTTTGCTTGGTGAAATCACAGTTGTTAGCATAGGTGGTGTTGGGGATGACTTCCTTGTTGTTTCAGGACCGCTTGCAGAAGACATGCTGGGAACAGAAATGACAGTGGTCATTGGCGGTAATGGACCAGTTGATGTACTTGGGGGCTTGCTAGACTTCGATGAAGAAGCCACGGATGACAAAGAAGACGTCGAAGGAGGAATGTACGAAGAGCTTGGGACAGGTGGAAGAGTTTGAGAACTCTTGAGGGCTGAAGAGCTGGCACGTCCTTCACTTGTTGCTACACTTGTAGACGACTCCGTGAATGTAAATACAGAGACAGACGTAGAAGGTCGGATTGTCAATGTAGATTCCGAGGGGACGAAAGAAGACGTTGAAACCTCTTTGCTTGGTGAAATCACAGTTGTTAGCATAGGTGGTGTTGGGGATGACTTCCTTGTTGTTTCAGGACCGCCTGCAGAAGACATGCTGGGAACAGAAATGACAGTGGTCATTGGCGGTAACGGACCAGTTGATGTACTTGGGGGCTTGCTAAACATCGTTGAAGAAGCCACGGATGACAAAGAAGACGTCAAAGGAGGAATGTACGAAGAGCTTGGGACAGGTGGGAGAGTTTGAGAACTCTTGAAGGCTGAAGAGCTGGCACGTCCTTCACTTGTTGCTACACTGGTAGACGACTCCGTGAATGTAAATACAGAGACAGACGTAGAAGGTCGGATTGTCAATGTAGATTCCGAGGGGACGAAAGAAGACGTTGAAACCTCTTTGCTTGGTGAAATCACAGTTGTTAGCATAGGTGGTGTCGGGGATGACTTCCTTGTCGTTTCAGGGCCGCCTGCAGAAGACATGCTGGGAACAGAAATGACTGTGGTCATTGGCGGTAATGGACCAGTTGATGTACTTGGGGGCTTGCTAGACATCGATGAAGAAGCCACGGATGACAAAGAAGACGTCAAAGGAGGAATGTACGAAGAGCTTGGGACAGGTGGGAGAGTTTGAGAACTCTTGAAGGCTGAAGAGCTGGCACGTCCTTCACTTGTTGCTACACTGGTAGACGACTCCGTGAATGTAAATACAGAGACAGACGTAGAAGGTCGGATTGTCAATGTAGATTCCGAGGGGACGAAAGAAGACGTTGAAACCTCTTTGCTTGGTGAAATCACAGTTGTTAGCATAGGTGGTGTCGGGGATGACTTCCTTGTCGTTTCAGGGCCGCCTGCAGAAGACATGCTGGGAACAGAAATGACTGTGGTCATTGGCGGTAACGGACCAGTTGATGTACTTGGGGGCTTGCTAAACATCGTTGAAGAAGCCACGGATGACAAAGAAGACGTCAAAGGAGGAATGTACGAAGAGCTTGGGACAGGTGGGAGAGTTTGAGAACTCTTGAAGGCTGAAGAGCTGGCACGTCCTTCACTTGTTGCTACACTGGTAGACGACTCCGTGAATGTAAATACAGAGACAGACGTAGAAGGTCTGATTGCCAATGTAGATTCCGCGGGGACAAAAGAAGACGTTGAAACCGCTTTGCTTGGTGAAATCACAGTTGTTAGCATAGGTGGTGTTGGGGATGACTTCCTTGTTGTTTCAGGACCGCCTGCAGAAGACATGCTGGGAACAGAAATGACAGTGGTCATTGGCGGTAACGGACCAGTTGATGTACTTGGGGGCTTGCTAGACATCGATGAAGAAGCCACGGATGACAAAGAAGACGTCGAAGGAGGAATGTACGAAGAGCTTGGGACAGGTGGAAGAGTTTGAGAACTCTTGAGGGCTGAAGAGCTGGCACGTCCTTCACTTGTTGCTACACTGGTAGACGACTCCGTGAATGTAAATACAGAGACAGACGTAGAAGGTCGGATTGTCAATGTAGATTCCGAGGGGACAAAAGAAGACGTTGAAACCTCTTTGCTTGGTGAAATCACAGTTGTTAGCATAGGTGGTGTCGGGGATGACTTCCTTGTGGTTTCAGGGCCGCCTGCAGAAGACATGCTGGGAACAGAAATGACTGTGGTCATTGGCGGTAATGGACCAGTTGATGTACTTGGGGGCTTGCTAGACATCGATGAAGAAGCCACGGATGACAAAGAAGACGTCGAAGGAGGAATGTACGAAGAGCTTGGGACAGGTGGAAAAGTTGGAGAACTCTTGAGGGCTGAAGAGCTGGCACGTCCTTCACTTGTTGCTACACTGGTAGACGACTCCGTGAATGTAAATACAGAGACAGACGTAGAAGGTCTGATTGCCAATGTAGATTCCGCGGGGACAAAAGAAGACGTTGAAACCTCTTTGCTTGGTGAAATCACAGTTGTTAGCATAGGTGGTGTTGGGGATGACTTCCTTGTTGTTTCAGGACCGCTTGCAGAAGACATGCTGGGAACAGAAATGACAGTGGTCATTGGCGGTAACGGACCAGTTGATGTACTTGGGGGCTTGCTAAACATCGTTGAAGAAGCCACGGATGACAAAGAAGACGTCAAAGGAGGAATGTACGAAGAGCTTGGGACAGGTGGGAGAGTTTGAGAACTCTTGAAGGCTGAAGAGCTGGCACGTCCTTCACTTGTTGCTACACTGGTAGACGACTCCGTGAATGTAAATACAGAGACAGACGTAGAAGGTCGGATTGTCAATGTAGATTCCGAGGGGACGAAAGAAGACGTTGAAACCTCTTTGCTTGGTGAAATCACAGTTGTTAGCATAGGTGGTGTCGGGGATGACTTCCTTGTTGTTTCAGGACCGCCTGCAGAAGACATGCTGGGAACAGAAATGACGGTGGTCATTGGCGGTAACGGACCAGTTGATGTACTTGGGTTCTTGCTAGACATGGTGGAGGAAGCCACAGATGACAAAGAAGATGTCAAAGGAGGAATATTTGAAACGGTGGACACACTATGCTTTGGAATGGAAAATGATGGCTGTAAAATAGAAATATACTATTCAATAGCTCCCACAGACATTCACTAAAACAAATTTTGGTGTTTATATTTACAAACAGTTTTTCACAAATATGCACTTGACAATATGTAGAATTTTAAAGTTGTCCCCAGTAACATAAATTTGCATGTTTTAATGGTATAACAAACTTTGAACAATTCTATCAACTATCAATGAACTATAAAATGAGGAATTCACCGTTCAGATGTTGATTAATAACAGTAATTTTCAACATGCAGTAATTGAAATGTTACACACACAATACAAATATAAATGAAGTAAAAAAATACTTACAAAAGGAATATTGGATTTTGTAGTTTGATACTGGGAGAATTTATTAACAGACGATGAACTGAGAAGAACTTCAGTCGAAAGTGTGGCAATTCCCTCGGTGAGTAAGGAACGGGGAACACTAGCGATGGTCTATCAACATAAAATGGTGAAAATCCAAATCAAGTCAATTGAAGAGATTATCGAAGTGAGATTAATATAAAAATAAAAAAAGGAACTTACAGTAGAAGATTCATGGGACAAACGGGAAGTAGGAGAAGGCAAAACAAAGGTAGACGTTGGTTTAAGCGACTCTGTTGAGACAGGGGGCATGAAAGATGTCGAAGGAGAAACATTTGCAATAGATGTGCTTGGGACTGGTGGAAAAGTTGGAGAACTCTTGAAGGCTGAAGAACTGGCACGTCCTTCACTTGTTGCTACACTTGTAGACGACTCCGTGAATGTAAATACAGAGACAGACGTAGAAGGTCGGATTGTCAATGTAGATTCCGAGGGGACGAAAGAAGACGTTGAAACCTCTTTGCTTGGTGAAATCACAGTTGTTAGCATAGGTGGTGTTGGGGATGACTTCCTTGTTGTTTCAGGACCGCCTGCAGAAGACATGCTGGGAACAGAAATGACAGTGGTCATTGGCGGTAACGGACCAGTTGATGTACTTGGGGGCTTGCTAGACATCGATGAAGAAGCCACGGATGACAAAGAAGACGTCAAAGGAGGAATGTACGAAGAGCTTGGGACAGGTGGAAGAGTTTGAGAACTCTTGAGGGCTGAAGAGCTGGCACGTCCTTCACTTGTTGCTACACTGGTAGACGACTCCGTGAATGTAAATACAGAGACAGACGTAGAAGGTCTGATTGCCAATGTAGATTCCGCGGGGACAAAAGAAGACGTTGAAACCGCTTTGCTTGGTGAAATCACAGTTGTTAGCATAGGTGGTGTTGGGGATGACTTCCTTGTTGTTTCAGGACCGCTTGCAGAAGACATGCTGGGAACAGAAATGACAGTGGTCATTGGCGGTAATGGACCAGTTGATGTACTTGGGGGCTTGCTAGACTTCGATGAAGAAGCCACGGATGACAAAGAAGACGTCGAAGGAGGAATGTACGAAGAGCTTGGGACAGGTGGAAGAGTTTGAGAACTCTTGAAGGCTGAAGAGCTGGCACGTCCTTCACTTGTTGCTACACTTGTAGACGACTCCGTGAATGTAAATACAGAGACAGACGTAGAAGGTCGGATTGTCAATGTAGATTCCGAGGGGACGAAAGAAGACGTTGAAACCTCTTTGCTTGGTGAAATCACAGTTGTTAGCATAGGTGGTGTTGGGGATGACTTCCTTGTTGTTTCAGGACCGCCTGCAGAAGACATGCTGGGAACAGAAATGACAGTGGTCATTGGCGGTAACGGACCAGTTGATGTACTTGGGGGCTTGCTAAACATCGTTGAAGAAGCCACGGATGACAAAGAAGACGTCAAAGGAGGAATGTACGAAGAGCTTGGGACAGGTGGGAGAGTTTGAGAACTCTTGAAGGCTGAAGAGCTGGCACGTCCTTCACTTGTTGCTACACTGGTAGACGACTCCGTGAATGTAAATACAGAGACAGACGTAGAAGGTCGGATTGTCAATGTAGATTCCGAGGGGACGAAAGAAGACGTTGAAACCTCTTTGCTTGGTGAAATCACAGTTGTTAGCATAGGTGGTGTCGGGGATGACTTCCTTGTCGTTTCAGGGCCGCCTGCAGAAGACATGCTGGGAACAGAAATGACTGTGGTCATTGGCGGTAATGGACCAGTTGATGTACTTGGGGGCTTGCTAGACATCGATGAAGAAGCCACGGATGACAAAGAAGACGTCAAAGGAGGAATGTACGAAGAGCTTGGGACAGGTGGGAGAGTTTGAGAACTCTTGAAGGCTGAAGAGCTGGCACGTCCTTCACTTGTTGCTACACTGGTAGACGACTCCGTGAATGTAAATACAGAGACAGACGTAGAAGGTCGGATTGTCAATGTAGATTCCGAGGGGACGAAAGAAGACGTTGAAACCTCTTTGCTTGGTGAAATCACAGTTGTTAGCATAGGTGGTGTCGGGGATGACTTCCTTGTCGTTTCAGGGCCGCCTGCAGAAGACATGCTGGGAACAGAAATGACTGTGGTCATTGGCGGTAATGGACCAGTTGATGTACTTGGGGGCTTGCTAGACATCGATGAAGAAGCCACGGATGACAAAGAAGACGTCGAAGGAGGAATGTACGAAGAGCTTGGGACAGGTGGAAGAGTTTGAGAACTCTTGAGGGCTGAAGAGCTGGCACGTCCTTCACTTGTTGCTACACTGGTAGACGACTCCGTGAATGTAAATACAGAGACAGACGTAGAAGGTCTGATTGCCAATGTAGATTCCGCGGAGACAAAAGAAGACGTTGAAACCTCTTTGCTTGGTGAAATCACAGTTGTTAGCATAGGTGGTGTTGGGGATGACTTCCTTGTTGTTTCAGGACCGCCTGCAGAAGACATGCTGGGAACAGAAATGACGGTGGTCATTGGCGGTAACGGACCAGTTGATGTACTTGGGGGCTTGCTAGACATCGATGAAGAAGCCACGGATGACAAAGAAGACGTAAAAGGAGGAATGTGCGATGACCTTGGGACTGGTGGAAGAGTTTGAGAACTCTTGAAGGTTGAGGAGCTAGCACGTCCTTCACTTGTTGCTACACTGGTAGACGACTCCGTGAATGTAAATACAGAGACAGACGTAGAAGGTCGGATTGTCAATGTAGATTCCGAGGGGACAAAAGAAGACGTTGAAACCTCTTTGCTTGGTGAAATCACAGTTGTTAGCATAGGTGGTGTCGGGGATGACTTCCTTGTGGTTTCAGGGCCGCCTGCAGAAGACATGCTGGGAACAGAAATGACTGTGGTCATTGGCGGTAATGGACCAGTTGATGTACTTGGGGGCTTGCTATACATCGATGAAGAAGCCACGGATGACAAAGAAGACGTCAAAGGAGGAATGTACGAAGAGCTTGGGACAGGTGGGAGAGTTTGAGAACTCTTGAAGGCTGAAGAGCTGGCACGTCCTTCACTTGTTGCTACACTGGTAGACGACTCCGTGAATGTAAATACAGAGACAGACGTAGAAGGTCGGATTGTCAATGTAGATTCCGAGGGGACGAAAGAAGACGTTGAAACCTCTTTGCTTGGTGAAATCACAGTTGTTAGCATAGGTGGTGTCGGGGATGACTTCCTTGTCGTTTCAGGGCCGCCTGCAGAAGACATGCTGGGAACAGAAATGACTGTGGTCATTGGCGGTAATGGACCAGTTGATGTACTTGGGGGCTTGCTAGACATCGATGAAGAAGCCACGGATGACAAAGAAGACGTCGAAGGAGGAATGTACGAAGAGCTTGGGACAGGTGGAAGAGTTTGAGAACTCTTGAGGGCTGAAGAGCTGGCACGTCCTTCACTTGTTGCTACACTGGTAGACGACTCCGTGAATGTAAATACAGAGACAGACGTAGAAGGTCTGATTGCCAATGTAGATTCCGCGGAGACAAAAGAAGACGTTGAAACCTCTTTGCTTGGTGAAATCACAGTTGTTAGCATAGGTGGTGTTGGGGATGACTTCCTTTTTGTTTCAGGACCGCCTGCAGAAGACATGCTGGGAACAGAAATGACGGTGGTCATTGGCGGTAACGGACCAGTTGATGTACTTGGGGGCTTGCTAGACATCGATGAAGAAGCCACGGATGACAAAGAAGACGTAAAAGGAGGAATGTGCGATGACCTTGGGACTGGTGGAAGAGTTTGAGAACTCTTGAAGGTTGAGGAGCTAGCACGTCCTTCACTTGTTGCTACACTGGTAGACGACTCCGTGAATGTAAAGACAGAGACAGACGTAGAAGGTCGGATTGTCAATGTAGATTCCGAGGGGACGAAAGAAGACGTTGAAACCTCTTTGCTTGGTGAAATCACAGTTGTTAGCATAGGTGGTGTTGGGGATGACTTCCTTGTTGTTTCAGGACCGCCTGCAGAAGACATGCTGGGAACAGAAATGACGGTGGTCATTGGCGGTAATGGACCAGTTGATGTACTTGGGATCTTGCTAGACATCGATGAAGAAGCCACGGATGACAAAGAAGACGTCGAAGGAGGAATGTACGAAGAGCTTGGGACAGGTGGAAGAGTTTGAGAACTCTTGAGGGCTGAAGAGCTGGCACGTCCTTCACTTGTTGCTACACTGGTAGACGGCTCCGTGAATGTAAATACAGATGCAGAAGTAGAAGGTCTGATTGTCAATGTAGATTCGGAGCGGACGAAAGAAGATGTTGAAACCTCTTTGCTTGGTGATATCACAGTTGTCAGCATAGGTGGTGTTGGGGATGACTTCCTTGTTGTTTCAGGGCCGCCTGCAGAAGAGATGCTTGTTACTATAGGCGGGATTGGATAGGAGGAGGAAACTATGTTACTACTTTCATATGTTGTTGTAGTGGCTGAGTGTATTGATGGCAAAATGTATGATGTTGAAGTTATCGCTCTTGTTGTTGCAATCGTCGTAATTGTTGATGATTGACATGGTATTGTTATTTCGTTAGTTATATTGAGACAGTGGTGTCCGCTGTCGTATGTTCCTTCTGGGCAGCCACAACCTTCTACTACTGGCCCTCTGCAACAACGTTTGTTTTCATTGCATGTCTTTTTTTCACTTTCACATGTTTTTGGTACGACGCTATCTGAATAATATCCATAGGAATGTCCACATTGATCACAGCAATCAAGTTCTGGAATAAAAATAACCGTGAGTACATC
This sequence comes from Candelabrum cocksii, assembly GCA_963930725.1. Lineage (NCBI taxonomy): Eukaryota > Metazoa > Cnidaria > Hydrozoa > Anthoathecata > Candelabridae > Candelabrum > Candelabrum cocksii. The sequence continues at coordinate 10,467,402 of OZ005667.1, read as the reverse complement.
TGATAATATCTAGGTATTATAAATTACATACTGCATAAGCCATCTTTTCGCCAGGTAATTGGAATTCCATGTCGATTACACTCCTGGACATATGCGGAGACAGCTGAACAAAAACATGCACAATCTCCTCCAGAATCACAAAGACACGACTCTTGGCGACACGATTCCACATATGAGTCTGGGTTTACGGTTTTATGACACAGAGTAAAATTGCCACCCATGATTACGTTACAACCTAAAGTTAAGATTGAACATTTTTCATAAACAATATACAATTATCTGACTCCTCCTCATTTCCGTCTCCTATTATTATCAACTCTAATTTAAATTATTATTAAAATATCATCTTCATAATTGTTTCATCCTTAAATATCCTATTTTAATTTGACATTTACCATGAATTACCTTCGTTAGCCCATGCAACTCTTTTTGGGTTTTCTTTGCAAGTATCTTTAGTTTCAATTTCTGCATTTTGTGTGGAACCATCTTTCCATGATGTAACAAATGCTACAATGTTTTCAACCACTTCATTGTCCAGTTTTTCAAAATCATCATTCCCATTACCATTATAGTTACCACAGAGACCACGTAACTGTTTATTTGGTTTATGTGTATCACCAACAACAATGTACACTCGACTGTGCATATCATATTTAATGGTGTAGTCAAGCTTGTATGCTCTAACAACCAAATACAAACCAGACTGAAAATAAATTAGACTAAAACGTATTTTAATCATTTTAAACTTTTTACCATAGTACTGGAACATTGAAACGCAAAAACTTGTCAGTGTTCATGTCTGGATTTTAGAAACATACCTTAAATATTTCAATGCCATCTACAACTGCAGTACGGGGCTGTGGGTAAGATCCTTTGGAAAAAACTAATATTTTGTCACCATGCAGTATCTTTGCTTCTTCTTGCATTAGTGTAACTGTTGCCTTGGTTCCATCACCCAATCTTATGTTCACTGTTACTTTTTTGCACATAAAACCCTCATAGCTTTTTATACAACGGGTGTTGCGGACTCTCACATCAATGTTGCTTTGATCAAGACTGTCGCCATGCTCTGAGTAATCAGTCATGAGAATATATTGAGCATTCTCGCTAAAAAACTTGTACATCTTTCCATCAAATGTTCGATAATGCATTTGCCCAAATGCAGCACAATCATATTGGGGCTTTTCTTTTACCCCAGGAATCAAATTCCATTTACGATTTCCCTCACATACTCTGAAAATATTTCATGAAATTGCTAAACAATATCTATATATTTTATAAAAATTAAAACAAACATAAAAGTTGCAAATAAACATTGAAATCAATTTACACTTACTTTGCGCAATTGGATGGTGATATTTCACCTTGATTGAAAAATGTTTCCGCCTCTTTACATTGACACCCATGCTCTTCAACACAAGTTCCATTTTCATGTAAAATCTTACCCTCTTTGCAAAAACATCCGGACTGACACTTTGTGTCTTGAACCTTTAACTGCAGGTTTTTGCAAGTTGTTCCGCAGTCTGAATAAACACGCCCCATTGCATCACAGTATTCTAAAACAAAGATCATAAAGATATTAATATTGAAACAAAGAAAATGTTTATTTAACAGAAATTGTTAAAAAGTAACCTACCCTCACAGTTAAGATTTGTGCAGTGGAAAGAACCTCCTTTGCACGTACTAAAAGGAAAACAAATTTACACTACACTCCATCTGTTAAAACACCAAAACCATTTGAACAAGTAGAGTTTCTGCTTACCAATTGTTACACTTATTTTTGTAAAATTCGCCTGGTTTGTAAACTTTGCCGTTATGTGAACATGAGCATTGGTCTTGCTGAACACATTTTAAGTCATTATCTTCATAGAAATCTTCTCCACAATAGCATCCCTCTATACAACCCTGTCTATGAAAAGAAATCAACAATTTAATTTTTCTCAGTTATGCATTATCAAAATTTGTTTCCCAGTTAAAATGTTTGAAATGTTTTAAGGAAATTATTATTTTTGTTAATAACAATGATGTAGTTAAAACTAGGTCATAAATTCATGGACATGACTGTAACACCACTAAAAGTGAAATATCAATAAACATAAATCATAACCGTTCAATCGTACAATCAAGATATTTAATATAATATCCAGAAATTTGGCTTTTCTCAAGATATTAAAAAGATTATTGTAATGATATAATTAGATTCTATAATTCAATATTGTATATACATGCACATAAATTCATAGAAAATTCAGTTACTTCATGCATGTGTCTGTTTTGTTGTTCACAAGATCGTGACATTTTGATGGACACAACAGATCAGAGCCTTCTTCGTTAGTCAAACATTGCAAGTTTTTCTTACCAGCAGGACAATGTAGAGCTAATTAAAAAATAAATGTTCACTAAGTAAATATTCTGCTATGACTATAAATTTATTTGCATTTATCAGCATTTCACAGTAATTATCACTAATTTGCAAAGAAACTGAATATTTGAAATGGCTCTTTTTAGGCAAAGAAACTTACAGCATCCTGGGAAATGATCACGCCAATTATCAACCCTTATGCCTTCATCCATACATGCTTTAGCATAATGAGATACAATGCCACAATGACAATGATCACACCGACATGCTTCATTTACGCAAGAATCATATAAGACATCTGACGGAACTTTTGCTAAACAGTCTTTGAATGGTCCGTCTACTTGTGTTATTTTTTTACAAACATCTTCTGCCTTACTCTTCTTAACCAAATTAATATTGCAATATTCTTTGCTATTACTGGAAGCTGTGTGACATGTCTTGTCTTCATCATCGTCTTGTATCCAAGATTCCGCAAATGCTAAAATGCTAGTTTCAACAGATTCACTAGGAGTGTGGAAATCATCTTCTTTGTTACCATTAAATGTTCCACAAAGACCACATGTTTGATTCATAAATTGCGATCCAACTGTCACATAGACATTCTCACCAGTCCAAACCACTTTTAACTTATCAAGTTTATACTGCAACACTAGATTCCTATCTCCTACCACAGTAACTTGATAGTCACTGTGTAATTCCATTTTTTTTACTACTCCATTAACACTTAGCTGTGGCAATCTTCTGCCCATTTCATCTGTAATTGAACTCATCAAGATCTTTACCCCAGGCAATAAGAGATTCACTTCGAGAGAACGAATGCATGTCGTGTAAGAATTCCCATCCGTACATTTTGAGTTTTTCACTGTAATATCAAATTCCTTGCTGTCACCTTCATAATGACAATGAGTTCCAAGTATGTAATTGCATTTTCCATACATGTCATATTGTTTGCCATCAAAGGTTTTGATGTGATGATCACCAAACACCTGGCAAGTAGAGTCGCAAGGTTTCTTGGTGCATTGCCATTTCCCACCATTGCATTCACTGTAATGCGAGAGTTGCATTAAAAGGTAAAATATTTTAAAATAATAATCAATAAATATCAGTAGATATACTGTTAACTTATTTGTCTTTACATGATATAATTACTTTGCAAAAAGCTGTTATCTCCCATAAATTATGGCTTCTTGTTAGCAGTGCTTCGCAATATATAATTTTTGTACATGTTAAACGATTAGAAAAGCACTTACCAATCTTCACATCGACCTTCTCTTACAGCTCCATGAAAATAGCTCTTTCCTTCACTATAACATGAGCATTCAGTTTTGGGTAAACATTTACCCTGCTTTTTATCAAAATAATGTTCTGGTCGACAATGGCATCCTTCAACACAATCTGCAACACATTCACTGCTGGCAACAGGTGAATCACACATCAATGGACATGAACTACCACAACTGTCATAGATCATATCAGAAGAGCAGGTAACAGCTAAGAATAAAATAGCTTTCTGATTAATTGAAAATGCATTTGAAATAAGAGATTTAGGGTCGAGATAGCTCACTTGATAGAGCACTTGCTGACATTGCAAGTCCAAATCCTCCAGTGTGTTTATAGTAGGATTTGCACTCAACAGTAATACCTAACGTCTAGTGGTAACATATATGGATACATACCCTTATATTTCTATATAACAATGCACTTACGACATAAACTTTCTCTTCTCCAAGTGAGAGTGACACCACTTTTCTTGCAGGTTTTTTCATAGAGAGTTAATGCACTACACATGCAATCATTTCGCAAATCATAATTGCAATGCAACACATTTTTCATGCACATCAACTTGAATGGTTCAGGGTCAATAACATCATGACAAGCTTTGAAAGCATCATTAGAAAGCACAGAGCAAATTTCTTCGGATCTTTTATACAGTTCTGTTGGATTGCTTGTTGTGTATTTATACACTAAACTTTTACTATAGTTGCCAGAAAAGTCTTCAGTACATTTGTCACCTAAATCTGTGTTTTTGTAATAGTCTGATAAATCTGAAAGTTTATTTAGAGGATTGTTTCCAAAATCAAACCAGTCATTTGAGTTGTTTCCATCAAAGTTTCCACACAAACCCTGCAGCCTTCCACCATCAGGGAAACTGATATCTTTGAAGCTTTCAGGCAGCGTTATTGCAATGTCTTCTTTTCCATTAAACCTCACTACCACTTGATCAGCTGAGATGATCATGACATAGTTTCCAGCCTTGTATGAAAAATGAAACAAGTTTGGGTTAATATCACCATTGAATATTGCTACTTGAAGATATTTTCTTTACAAGTTCAGCTGTTTTTGAGTGCAATGAATTGATTCAAAATCAAGATTATTCCTTCTGGAATATTACCCAATGTTTGTTTGTCACCTTATTTAATATCACAACTTCAACATATATTACAATTAACCTTTTTTATTGCAACAATAAAGTTTTAATGCCGTACTTCAGACTAAAGTGTTAATGTTAGAAAGGAGGAATAAATCTTCAATAAGAATAATTTATCAATTGTATTGTATGATTCTATAATTTTATTTTAACGAAACCGTTTACTTCCACACTCACCAATCGTATTTCAGGACCTTTGCTGTATGGAAGCACCACATTAACACCATCAACCTTCACCAGAAAATGATTTGTGGACTTTTGTCCTAACTTAATTTCTTTATTATCCACAATAACTTTCACTGTTCTTTTCACTGTATCATTGTAATTCATGTTTCTGTCATTATTCACAACAACTTGAAAGATATTTTTTAGTTTATATTGGATCATTGTGTAGGAACACCTTGCAGGGAATGTAAATTTCTTTCCATCGAATGTATAGTAAAACATTTTATTCTGAATATAACAGGTGTTTTTGTCCGGCATTGTGATCGAATGCAATTGAAGAGGGTGCTTTTCTAAAGAGCATGTAAAGGTTTAATTCAACTGAAAACCATAAAGCTTCTTCTATAAATGGGTTTACTTAAATGTTCAAATTGGAACAATAGTTATTTGGCATATTTGTAAAAGTGAATGGAACACACAACATTAACAGAGAAATTTTAAGCAAAGAATAAAAATAGATTCTACCGTGTGCTTTTTCGCAGAGTGCCAATGAAGCATATTTATTTTGATTTCCATAACAGCCAAGATAGTTGAACATTTTGCATGACTTTAATTGTACATCGTAAGCGTAATACGCAATTGTAGAAATCGGTGGACATAAGGTGTGATTAAAAAGACGATTGCAGACACCAGGGTCAAATCCTAAAAGAAAGCACTAAAGCATTAAGTTTTGATGTATAAAATATTACCTTAGAAATACATATACAAAACAACATGCGTTAATGAGATTATAGAGGAGATGGAGAAATGTTCTGAGTGATAATTGTAATCCTGCGTACATACCACAATGGTGATTGCAACTTTCTTCATTGTGCTTTTCAAGAACAATTGATTCGTCACAGTGTGAAAGTACATCTTTCAAATACAGTATACAGTACTCAACTTCTTGATGTGTACCCTGAATTTGATTTCTGTTATAAACTAAATCTGAAAGGTGAGAAAGGCAAATTCCCTGCAGTATTGGAGATTCAGACTTGTTTTCTAGTTGACATGTTTCGCCCGTAAAACCAGAATGACATACACACTTTTCAACACCAGAACTTGTATCACAATAACCTCCTGGTTCACATGATATTGCACAGAATGCTAAAATGATAAAATACAACAAATTAAATACAGGTTATGTAAAGAAGAGATATTGAAATTATATATTATTTTATATCTTATACTTACTTAAACTTCTGCATGGTGTTAAAATTAAAATAACCTACTTCCGTTACAGTTAGAACCATAATATGAGGGTCTGCAAGTACAGTTTTTTGGGCCATTGCACTTTCCACCATTTTCACAGAGACCATCACAATAGTCTGCAAAAGATAATTGAAGGAAATATGATGCATACTTAAATATTAAATGTATTCTTACATCGTTCACATTTATCACCCATGAATCCATAAGGACAACTGCACAGACCATTTTTACATGAACCTCCATTTTTACATTCGCAATCTAAATACAAACCAAGTTCATCAATAAATTAACAAAATCAATAAGACACCTTTAAATTTTGATAATATTCTGTAAAAAAAACAAAGAAAGGCTACACACCTGTGGTGTCAGATCTTTTAGTAATGGATTCTACGCTGGGTTCTAAATTAAAGTTTACATATAATAAACAAGTAAATCAAATAAAAAAACCTTCTATGCAAACCTGCATATCCAGATCTTTTTGACAGCATAATCTTTTCCAAGAACTCATCTTGAGTAACTAGGTACACGACAATTTTAATTTTCCAATAATTGCTTTTAACTTGCTTTAAATGTATGAGAAAATTGACTTATTATAAGTAAAGTACTGGATGCAAAATAATTAACTCACAGTCTATTGATCTTTTATTTGTGGCATCTAGATCGTTAAAACCGCCATCAAATCTAAACAACCACAAATAAGTAACCCAGCTCAAATGCAAAATTTTTGGATATTGTTTGGGTTTGTGAACCACGAGTTGGTGTAATTTGCATAATGACATCTCTATAAGAAAATGTCATGAACAATGCAAATAATGATGTATTTGTTTTTATATTTATATATATTCTTAATAAAACATGACCTCTTTCGTATTGTTTTTTTTAAATTTTGTGCTTGAAGTAATTTATTTTGTCTTTATTTTTTTTCTTATTGAATTTTGGCGTACACGAACCAAATAAATTTAGTTTAATATCGTCTTTGAATGTGTTTCGGAATTACGCACTATAAAAAATTCAGACATGGCATTCTATCCATGTCTTTCTCTTTATTTCCTACTTTTTCTTACTGATACTCTCTGGTTGAAACGATTAACGTTATTAAAAATATACTGAACAAAAAGGTTTCTAAGCGAAGATAGGAAAAATATCGTTTTGGAGAGCTCCACAGTAAGATATCATACTTGACTGTGTCAAACGCTTTTTACAGGTAAAAAAAACAAATTATATTCGCTGTTATTTGTTTAAATGTAGGATTGCTTCTTAGACCTCTTCTTAATAGACCTGTTTTTAATCCGAATTGTCTATCATCAAAATTGCTGTTTTTTAAAAACGCTTTTTCAATTAGTTTGTATAAGAGACTCTACTTTGTGTTGTTTTTTTTCAACATGAGAAACATATCAGATAGAGAAGTGATATTCATTGTTTAATTGTTGATCATAGCATTGTGTTCCGAATAGGAACCGTAGGGTGCGGGGATTTGTTTTTGAAATGGCGTCTCACACCGAACCCCCTGTCGTTTACTGGGGGGAGATTTTGAAACTTTTATCGTGATTGTAAAAAATGAGAATGTTTGAAACATTCATTTTATTTCCTTTTCAAAAGAAAAGCAATGTTAAATGGTAAATGGTAAATTTTCATTAAATGTTGATTTTGGTTTGGTTTTAAAATTTACATCAAGTAAAAACGAAACTAGGTGGATATTGAAAATGACTTTTGTTTTAAAATGTTTAATTGTGAAAATTTGTAATGAAAAAAATAGAAAACAGTACTTTTATTATCTACTGAAATGTGTGTTTAAAAAAAAAAATCAGCCTGTAAACCGTGTTCTAATGCTTTCAAATGAAAATTTAGAAAATGATATTTCTTACCCTCCCGTTTCAGCTTCACGCCACGAAATACCAAACACCAATATACCAACGAGTGATGCATAGCAAACATACATTGGTGATTTTCTTCTTTAACAAAGGTTAATATCAGGGTTCTTTATCGTCGAGAGTCGACGTTAGAATGAAAAATTCTCGACACTGTATATTTATTTATTCTGAATTTTTCAAAAGAGAGCAATTAAATCTGCGAGTATTACAAAAGATGTAGGCGCAAAATTATCATCGGAAACACAAGAAAATAGTTGGTACAGTCTTAGCGGTTGCTCGGATATCAGACGATTGTTCTGTGAACTAAATCGCAGTGCGCGTGCGCGTTGCCCTAGTGACGTAACTACCGTCTAAGGTATGCTTAATAGTTTAATGAACGCATCCAATGTTTGCGCCAAACTTATTTCGTGTTGCGAAAGATAACTAAGGTGACCGAAGGGAATGTTACATCCTCGAGAAATTCCTGTAAAGGCTGTATAAGTCGCATAGTGTGGAGACAAAGACGGGGTTTTTAAAGTCTGAAAAACGATTCCTTGTTTCCCATCTCAACAAAAAAATTTACTTTAGAAAGATGACAAACTTGAGTGAGTATAGTAGACAGTTGTGTAGACGAAGACAGAATCTTTATAAAATACATCAGAGAAAAATAATAATTCATGAAAAGGAAAGTACTTAACTTATTTGTACAGATAAAACAACAGGTGCCGCTTTTTTCATGAAAACGAAACAAAATTGTTAATGAAAGGAAAATAAATAACCTTACGGAAACGATAATGCTTCGACATTTCGAAACGACGAATAAGACTTGCTCAAACTAAGGTTAATTAAGGTTCAATTAGAAGACGGCTTTAGAGTAAATAATACATATATTCAAGGATCTCTCCTTCGCCGATCGTCTCTATCATAGGAAATGAATTGATGTTTGTTCCTTCTTTATTTTCTTTTTATTTATTTATTGCGTAGAATTTCTTTATTGCCATTAAATTATTTTTAATTGTTTGTTGGTGAAAATTACCCCGTTATTCCAGGCGTTGTCCGATATCAACGCTGTTTGCTAAACATAGACCAGTCATTCATGTACTGACCAAAAGTTAATCTCTGGGCTTTTAATTATATTTTCATTTATTAATGTTGAATCGTATCATCTTATGTCATGAAAATTGCTGAACTTTCATTTTCCGCACCAGTGTCTGGAACATCAAAGGGCGAAAACATTTTTACGCAAAGGAACAAAGTTGACGATTTAAAACAATTTTGTTTTGCGTTTTTTAAAATTCGCGAATTTGAATCACGAAGCAATCAGGTGGTTTATCTTGGAATGTTATTAGAACAGTACGGTTGCCTTTAGGTGGCCGCGCTCTTACGCTCCAGAGGCGCTTAGTCAATTTATCGCAGGGCTACAATAGAAATGAATTGGCTGAATTTTTACGAGCTGTTGGTACAATCTTTGTGTCAAACGAGTCTTAAATAATGTAACATAACAAAATATATATAGACTATATTATAGCTTTAAAACGTTATATATTTTTCTAAGAATCTAGCTTGTAAGATTATTAACGTTTAGGTGATTTAATTGAGGAAAACTCCACAGTTGATGGGCATATTTAATGGAAGGTGAAAGATAAGGAATCATTTATTTATTTACTTTTAAATAAAAACATCTCTATAATTATAATCGCAACTAAAAAATCTTTTAATACGGTTTCGAATCGGCAGTTTCGAAACGTAGTGGAATTAAAACACGAGCCCCAAGACGGTCCAAATTGGATTTTAAAGAATTTCCAATAACGAAATTATTATGTTGTATAAACTAACAAATATAAAAACACGCATAAAGTTCTGAATACTTCATATTGTTTATTCCTGAGACGTTCGTTGCTATGCCGGCAATGTTTGTATTTGAAATAATTTCGATTATTTAGCCGATTCGGTTTTCTAATAACAGGTCAGAAGAATGAATATTAGTTTATTTTTAAGCGTAAAACAGTTTTCGGACACCTGCAAAACGACTTCGCATGGCACGGGAAAAAGGGTTTACGGTAAAAAAATAAATCAAATAATTTGTTGGTCCTCTCCAAACCTGTGCTATGGTGCAGGAGCGGAAGCAATCCATACAATGAGATCTATTTTTGACTGCGAGTCGACAAAGGCAGTACTACTCATTGATGCTAAAAATGCGTTCAGCTGTATCAACAGAACAGTTGCTCTGCATAACATCCAAATACTGTCTTGTCTTGTCGTTTTATCTGATCAACACTTATCGTAACCTATCCGGATTGTTTATAACTGACGGACATGAAATCTCATTTATGGAAGGCAACTACTCAGGGCGACCGTCTAGCGATGCCCTGGTACTCTATAAATACCAACATAATTATAGATACCTTGCGTAAAACACCGACCTAACAGCATATTCGATGACACTGCACTTTTGAAGACATTTAAAAAATATAACAAAAAGTCTCTGGCGTACTTGTCGAACCCAATTTGTAAACAGGTACGATTTTTGCTTCCTTCCACAGCGTTGGTACTATTGATGATTGTAAGGAGAGATTGAAAAGATGAATAACTGGCTGAGATAGAGTTTCTGCACAGTCCTTAAGTAACAAAGGAAAATCATCTGGACCTGAAGATTTTTTGGTTTTAAGTGATTTAATTTGTATTTCTACAAAATCTGTAGACACATACGAGAACCTGAAACGGTTTACTGTTCTGATCGGATAAGAGTTTGCTATTTTTCCCAAACAAGTTCTTTCAGAAGAAACGAAGATTTCTTAAGTTTTTCGACAACAGTTCCAAAAAAGTTGGAAAATATGTTTACTATACTTTCTTTATCATATTGTCAAATTAATGTTAAAGTTGCTCTAACGTTTGTTGACTTCGAGGGAAACATACTTTTCACTATTTTCCAAAATTGCTCAGGTTTGTTTTCGAAAATTGCTTTCGAATTGCAAAATTGCTTTCGAATACAGAACACCATCTCGTGGTCACTAAAGCTTGTCGGAATGACGTCACTGTGAACTGTTCGAAGGCGTATTTGTCGCAATTATGTCAATTAGAGAAGACATTTCTGGTGTAATGCGAGTTGGTTTGTTTATAAGCTGTTTAAAACTATTAAGTCTGATAATGCTTTACTAAAATGCTTAGATGTATCCGGAGGTCTATAAAATGCAGCTATAAGAAAACATTTTGCATTTTTGATAAAAATCTCAATAACAATGTTTTCTAAGTCGTCATTTTCTAGGTCAAATCGTCTCTGGAATTTTATATCATCTCTAAAATAAACGGCAACTCCCCCACCTATCCTAGTAGATCTTTTTCCTTTCGTAAAAGCATATCCCGGGATTGAGCTGTCGCTGTCGTTACATGTAAGTCGGTTACATGAATTTCAGAAAGAGTAAATTTCTGCATTTTGTTGAGTTTTGACAAAACTTTCGAGGTCCTCTGATGTTTTGATGTATAATGGACATACCTCGTTTGTTAAAAAGTAACAAAATCACCAACAAACCATTTCTCGAAAATCTGATAAAATGTTTTTTTCACCGATAAACCCACAACGAAGTAAATATAAACCTTTCCATAAGTTGGTTTTTACATTCTAAATTTACTTCAACTCCACTAGATGTAATAAAATTGCGAAGTGTTACTGATAACGATAGATTAAACACGTCTTTCATCTCCGCCATTATAAGGTCATCAACAAACCTGGCTTCGAAACAAAAATTTCCTTTTTGCCCATACTCCATGATTATCACTTTCATTATCCTGTGGGCCGCCTCTATTTTGTTTGAAAAGAAATGTTTGAAACCGCGCTACGATCCCTTCAGCTGCTTCAAAGAGAGAGTGCGGCCATTTTCTTTGGCGATATGATTGGGATTTAAAGCTACACATGGGAAATTGGATGCGACGAAGATCATGAAAATTTGTGGATGGTGAGGAGACACTTAGGCGACGAGCCCAGAAATGAATTCGACAGTCCACTTGCCACATTAAACCGTCATTGAACTAAACACTGAACCGAAGGAAGACTTGAAATTTATAACATTTTAATAGTTCAAGGCATGGTGTCTTTGAACGATTAATTCAAAAAATAAAATCTTCCCAATCTTTTTTGCTATCTCGCTCAATCTACACTAGCATTCTTTTTTAAAAAGAAAGAGGAACGTTTTGACGTCCTAAATATGTACAAAAGTAAACGAGTAAACAAAAGGTTAATGAGGTGATAATGAGGCCTGTGGAACGCTGAGTATATGACACGTATGAGTTTGTGAATGATATAATGGCATGGGTTGCAAAATTTGCGAGATTTTCGTGTTGGGTCTCACGTCAACTCAAAAGTTTTATCGGATCTCCACGACCCTGGAAATTGGTCAGCTGCACCATGTTTACTGAACAGTCCTGTTACAATGCTTTTGAATATGTTCTGTTTTTTATATTACCTAGACAGCTTTACTATCTCAGGTTAAAACTTTTAAATATTTTTCAAAAGGCAACCAATCAATCTGCCCCCTCTAGTTTGTTGTAAAATTCATAATTAAACCTATTTAGGATGTCAAGAAGATTCAAGAATGGAAAAATTTACAATGGCACACCAGCAAGACACAATTTTAGTCTGTACTCTTAGAATATTGCCCCCGAATTTTTCAAAATTTCATATAATTTACCCCCTGCTGAGCTAAAAGTCACCCTTTAAAATAAAAGTCTTTCCTTTTTGCAATCCAATTACGATATGCCTTAATTAACTAACATTTCAAAGTGGAAACTATGAGATTGCAGCGGTGATTACAAATGTAGTTGTTAATTAGGGAGGAAATATGCCAAATTTGTCTTAAATATTACAATATTTGATAAATTTAAACCCCCTGATTATGTCACAAATCTCCAAAGAATTTCAGCTCTCAACCTTAGAGTCTTAATTCAGCCAAAAAGATAAGATTTACAATTTGAAATTGAGAAATACTCGAAATCAATGGAAATTTAGAATATCTGCAGATGTACAGTACCCCAGTTTAACCCCTTAAAATGCCCCTAACATGCCAATAGAGGTCATTTACCAGCCTATTCCTGAAAGCTGAGATGGATATTAACATTTTCATATGGGTGCACTAAAGTATCGAGAACAGCAATACTTTTGTAATTGTTTTTCAGTAGATGAATGTGCCTAACTTTTGTAATTTATAACCAAATTTACCGCCTGATATCCCTCAAAAAAGATTTTTAAATGTTTTAATGGGTCATATGACAACCCCACAGTGACAATTTAGTATTGGCAATACCCCGTTTTACACTTCGAAACAACCCCTTACATTACGATAGAGCCCGTTTACCATCCCATTCCTGGAAGCTGATACATACAGCAACATTTTTATATAGGTGCACTAAAGTCTAGAGAAAAGTGATACTTTTCTCAATTTTGACATGGGCTATTCTTACTCATACCATCCCAAGAAGGTAAAAACCCACTTACAGGCATACCAATAAAAACCTAAGATTCCAGTAAAATGCAACTTTGTTGTTTTCGGGCAAATCATTTATTGGATTAACCAACGCATACATTCTTCATCCACGTATTAACTTCAATATACACAAATTGGAATTTCGGCGAACGGATTTTTATACATCAAGGATATCCTTGCGGTATAGATTCATATACACAAGTAGAATTAGCAATACAGAAAATAATTGCGTTTTTTTTTCTCCTCTCAAGATGCAGCATTATTTTGTACAACATATTCAAACCACTACAATGTAAAATTATCTGAAATTGCAAAATCCTAGTAATTTCGTTAGTGGCATCTAATGACATCATTACATGGAGAGGCAGACCGATCCGGGCAACGTGACAGTACTGGGGACATCGCCAGTGTTGCATACAAGTTTCTCCGGAACATACATGCACTTCAAGATGTATTCTAGACCTTTAAGAGACTAAAAGGAAAACAATCATTTCAGAAAATATCGTTCAAAATGAGTTTACTGCTACCTTTTTCACTTGTTTCTTGTATCGGTCGAAAAAGAACAACTCGATGCCCTTTGAAATTCCGAACACATTGGAGGTTACCCACGCTTCCCTCTTCACTAGAGTTCTAAAATCAAAGAATTTATGTGGTTCAAAAGACAGTTCCTTTATACAGACTTAAAAGATAATCTTATATAAAAAAAACAATGACCTGTTTTTATGCTCTTGAGATATATTGAACTCGCAACGCTCGATAACACACGCGATATGCTTGTAAGCAATATTCCTCGTGTAGGTTACAATGGTTTTCGCTTTGGCGTCAATGAACGACTCCTCGACGATACACACAGGACCTGTTGGCGCGAACTAAAAGGGCGGAAATATTTACTTTTTTAACGGAATAGAATTGCGTGGAATTAAATCATTAGCAGGTAATGTCTGGGAAAGAGGGATTAAAAATCGCGGTCTTGTGAATAATTGAACCATTTATGTGAAATTTAATATTGCAAATAGGCCACACAAACTATAAAATCAATTCGGAATTTACATGTTTTCTGAATACCAATTAAAAACACAAAAAAGTCTTTTTCAATCTTCACCATACAAAAATTTGAAAACTACTCAATTCCACTCAATCGCTGCCATCATAGTATCCTCTCTATTATATCGTAGTTTGATTAAATTGTCCATTTCCCTGGTAAAATATTAAGTATTTTTCAGTGTTTCCATGATATATTAGTTGCATGAAGAGGAAGTTGTTTTAGTAAGTGGAAAACATCATACATATATGACGTGATACACTTGTACTTTAAAAAGGCCTTCGACTCAGTTCCACATACCAGACTCCTAAAAAGTTTGCATGCAACACTGGTAAAGTCCAGTAACATCAATTTGTTTAAACACGGCTTGGATTCTTCTCGGTCAAAAAAGCCTTTTGAAATCGTTTGACATCAACAAGTGTAAACACTCTTAATGTATACTATGTATTAGTGATTACGACCGGGAGATTTACAGGACTACCTACACTCCCGCATAAATGTTGATGATGATATACATCCTCCCTTTATGTTACGACAATCATCTCAATCTCAATTCAAAACAGAAAAATATATGCCACCATCATAATTGACAACTTACTTGATGCATAAACTGCGGGGCTTTCACTGACGTCTTCTTAGTGATGAGTCTGACGGATTTGAGGATACAGCCCTCGACCTTTCGACTGATTGTATCTTCACTGTACACATGTTTACTCCATGGGTTGGGATAACGCTGGAAGATGGCACTGCTCACCTGGTCCCATTTGTACCTGGAACGGTTTATGACATTAATTAATAAGGCTTTATCTACAAGGTGGTTCATGCTTTTGCGCTCTAAACCCTATTGACTAATTAAATAATAAAAATAAACCATGCAGCTTGTTAGGTAAAAGTCAGGTAGGTGCAAGTGACAATATCTTTGCGGGCTAACCCAAATAACCTGACCTTTGTCCGCCTCCCCCACTAAATTGGTAAGTTTGACTACTTAAGCAATATACATCTTGTTGGAACAAAACATGTATCCCATGAGGTAAATGTCAGGTAAGTTGGAACGCTTTCCTAGGGCTCTGACCACCTTAATCCACAACATTATTTACATTATTATATGACAACATTTTGTAATGAAAATCACAAGGTAACAACACTACAAATTTGCGAATATAATTTCAGATCCTGGGGCTAATTCCCCCAATTCGGCAGCACCTTACCAAGTTTTCTAAAACCTATACTTCAACCTGACATAACCTAGGCATCTGGGGAAAACAAGATGAAATAATCTGTCACTGGCTCTTAGACTGAAACCTTGTCAAGATTGGATGTATACATTATGATGAGCTTGAATCCATACCATACATAACTAGCTAAGTAACATGGAACTAACAATAATGTTTTATGCACAACAACAAAAAAATCTGCTGAGTAAATCAAAACTTATCTCAATGAAAATCTAAAAAGAGTATCACAGAATTTAAATGACAAGCACTAGTAATAAATCTGAATCTATGTAACTTGTATCACAAAAAAAACATTTCAAAAACTTCAAAGAGTTCATCTTTTCACCAATGATGGATATGTCCTAATTGTGCCTATTATACCATGTGCTACAAATATCTCGAAACCATCCTAGATCAAACCTTAGATATGAGTGAGAACTTCAAATTAATATAACATAACTTCTGGCAAATTATGATTGCTACAATCATTAAAATCCTGCTTAACTACTAAAGCAATGCTAAATATATATATATATATATATATATATATATATATATATATATATATATATATATATATATATATATATATATATATATATTGTGACTTCACACCTTCAAATAAATGATTCCCAACTGATGAACATATACCAGGAATAAGGAAGGAAGTGGACCCGGACAAGGGTGTATGCAAAATATTTTATTAATATTTTAGTTTAAACTATCATAAGAAGGTGACAAAGAATAATGTGTCTACTGTGGTACTATCTAAAGTTAAATTAGAGCCAAATCATTTTTTTTATTTTATGGTGGCCAGTTTATATATATATATAACTTTAAATCTACTTATAGGTATATAACCCTTGACTGTTAAGGAAAAGCAAAAACTTACTTATTTGTTAATGTCATCTCATTTGTCTGATAACTTCTATGTTTTTATTAAACTAGTACTTTAGTGCCAGAAATTAATTATAACAAACAGAAGAATAACACTAGATTAACAGTAATTTTATATATAGAAGTGTAAATATCCTGTATAACAATTCGTTATAAATAAATTACGTATAAGACTTTACATAAAGAAAAAAAGATAAAGGGAAGATTCCAAATTTGAAACTGAAGAATTTTTTAAAAATGGCTTACAGATTTCAAGTCTGCATTAGCTAAGATGTAAAAGACGTAGCAATGGGTTTAATTGCACACGGAGTCTAGCACAATACAAAAATAAGATTTTACTTGAAGTTCGTTGTGTTATTGTAGTACTTCATTGATCTAATTTACGAGAAGGAAA
This sequence comes from Candelabrum cocksii, assembly GCA_963930725.1. Classification (NCBI taxonomy): domain Eukaryota; kingdom Metazoa; phylum Cnidaria; class Hydrozoa; order Anthoathecata; family Candelabridae; genus Candelabrum; species Candelabrum cocksii. The sequence continues at coordinate 10,450,325 of OZ005667.1, read as the reverse complement.
TCCTGATCGAAGTTCAACATCACATGGAAGCAGACATGTTTATAAACAAAATTACCGTTTACTCGAACTGGAAGGCGAGTTGATATTTTGTCATTCGAGGCATTCTAATTTATTACCTTATTACGTAATAATTTAGGGAATTTATTACAACAATCTAACCATCTGGTGGGTAACGAAAATTTTAAAGAAAGGTTGAAAGAACATTAGTAGGGCAGGGGATCAAAATTCCGTGTTGGGTGTTTGCGCCCCCCCCCCCCCCAAAAAAAAATAATTATATCAAACACGAAAAAGGTCCACTTTAAATTAAACTTTTTATTAAAAAAGTAATACTAGTTACTAAGCTATTTTTAACCCTATTTATTTCAGGTGGCGCTCATACAGCGCCTCACCGCAGAAAAAGTTGCGCCATTTTATCAAAAATGAACCTGTAGCATTGCGCTTCACTGACTTTTCCTAACTTTTTATACTATCTAGTAATGATAAATTGATAGTAGGACAATAGTAAACTAGAATATTTTTGGTTTTATTTACAGGTGACGCTCATACAGCGCCTCACCGCAGAAAAAGTTGCGCCATTTTATCAAAAATGGACCTGTAGCATTGCGCTTCACTGACTTTTCCTATCTTTTTATACTATCTAGTAATGATTATTTTCTGAAAATACATCGTAAATTGCAACCAAAACATGATTTTTCCTTTTCTTCGGTGTTGCGGTACAACACAAAAGGCCTGGAGAGACAAAGGATTTGCCAATTATACCAATATCATCCAAATTGATTTGGAATAGGTGTATAAACATACTCAGAAAATTTCAGCGTCATACCTATTCTAAATATATTTTTATGAGGCAGGCGCTCATTAAGCACCACCTGGAATTATAGACCTCGAAAAGTCCTGCTATACATAGGGTTAAGGGAAGAAATTTTTGCGGAAGAAAATTTCGCGGTTGATAAGTCTAAAAACTGCGAATTACGCTGAATTTATTTTCGCGGTATAGGGGAATATTTAGTACGATATAATTCACGTAAAAAGTCTAGATCTAAATTTAATCTTCAAACAAATCAAAGGCATTTCTAAGAATTTCGCTTGTTTTCTTGATAGGAGGAAAACCTCCAGTTCACTTATCTGCCAAAGTCGAATTATTGTCGAGAGAGAAGAAGCGCTGGAGACGAGTTTGCAAATTGTGAATGCTCCGATAACTGGAACCATTTTCTTGGTTTGGTCCCTTGGTGGTTCGAGTTATCGGGAGTGCACTATATTTTCTTATATCTTTAATTGTACAAGTCTTTGCATGTTAAGCGACATTAAAAAAACGAGAGTAAGATTAAATTTTGCGGAAAAAATTTTCCCGGATAAGGCCTTTTCATTAAGTTTCGCGGAATTTAATTTCACAAAAATTTCTTCCGCGAAAGTTTCTTCCCTTAAAGTAGTCTATGATGTCCTCTTTACTGGTCAAATAGTGACATGTGTTTCATTTTCTTTAGAAACAATTTCGATAGACGTTTATTTCAGACATTCATTTCACAGAACAGTCCCGTTCAAAGAAAACATTTTTCTTCCATTGTAATTTCTGTTCCATTAGGAATAATAGATATATAGCCGACTGTTTCCTTAGATGTCAAAATCAAGGGTGTGAAGGCGGATCTCCAGGCTTGAGTAAACATTGGTTGTATCATATGCAATTTATCGGTATCTTTTCGTATTTTTCAAATGCAATTTCATACTGTAGTCCTAAAATTTGGAGTGCATTTTAGCCAATCTAGAAGGTTGAAATTTCAAAGATTTTCTCACCCGTCGGCCCCAACCACGGTGGCGCCTCCTCAGTCACTAAATATGAAAATAGGTCCATAATTTGACAATCTCGCCCCTCCAACTTAAAACCTGTGGCCACGTCTCTGTAGAAAGGTACTATGGTGGCTTCGTAGCGAACATCTGTTATATCTGTGAATGTCTGTATCTGTCTCGCACACACAGAAAGAAATTGTTGTTGTGCGAGATGGTTCTGAGGCATGTACACTTGCGCTGTTTCGTTGACAACATGTTTAAGGCGGAATAGCAGAAGAAGCTCACGAAGCTCACTGAACTAAGTATTAATCGTAAGTAAGTTGCTCGGTATCTTTTCATCTTCTTGTTAGTTTCTCTGGCTTTATATTTTTGGCATTCTTTTGGTGGAGGAACAGCAACCAATCAGGCATATGTTCTCCAAAGAGCAGGAAGAATTGTCCGGCCATGTGCTGCTCCTCAACAATGAAATAATGAGACCAAATATATTGTCCACAGGTTTCAAATGCGATGAGATTAGCACTGACCGGTCAAGTTTTATACCTTATTTTATGACAATACAATGCAATGACAACTTGAACGAGTAAAATTAGTCACCATTGTGGCAGATTCCAATTGTTACTGACTCGACAAATTCAGGTTGTTGGTAATCAAGTTCTCCGTTATCTAAGTTTTTATGAGAATAACCCCAGGCGGTACTTAAAAGCGTTAGCCATTTTGATTTAGCTATTATTCGACAATAATAGTGATATCACACTTTATTTTTATCATGTGTTTTTCAACAGTGTTGCTCGATGCAAACACTATAAAAAGACCACTTGTTCTAGGCACTGAGTTATTTTTTAATAGCTTTGAGATGGTTCAAAATCAGCAAACTTATGTTTAGAGTATAACTGATGAAGATGTCGTGTGTCTGTTGGAAATATAACTTTAAATTCAAGGGCATGGAAGCTCTTTGTTGTGGTCGTCAGATAAAATTAATTTTGAACAAAAAATGTTTAAGCAGTGGTCCAGTTTTCGCGGATGAGGTAATATATCTGAATTTCAAGGTATTTATTTTCGCGGTGGGCCTGGGCAGAGTTTAGGGGAATATTTAGTACGATATAATTTACAAAAAAGGTTTATCTAAATAGGCATTTCTAAGAACTTCGCCTCGAACCATTTTCTTGGTCCCTTGAGGTTCGAGTTATTTTCTTGTATTGTTAATTGCATGTTAAGTGTGACTAAAAAAACGAGAGAGAAATTGAATTTCGCGGTTAAGGCATTTTCATTAAGTTTCGCGGAATTTAATTTAAAATCGCGAAAATAAATTCCGCTAAAATTTCTTCCGCAAAAGTTTCTTCCCGCGAAAATTTCTTCCCTTAAGGTAATTTGCCATACATGTATTTTTTAACCTAGCCACAGAAAAGACAGGGAACGGGACCTTCCTGAAACATCCAAATAAAGAAAAACAAGAAGCATGCAATGAGCCTTCCAGAACAAACTTCCGATTAAGAAAAAAATCCCATCAGTCACAAATCGACATATCGAAATTCGTGTACACTAATACGGACTCAATATTGAACAAGAGGCGTGAACCTAACATAATAATACAAAATGAGAAACCTGACTTTGGCTACCCTTCTTGTCACCGAGGAATGATCATTAATTACTTTTACTAATAGCAATTGTAATAATCTAATGCCATGCTCATCAATCACTGTCCAAGAGGTATTTTGGTGTGGGATTTCAAAACTCCATAATTGACCTATTTCCCCCCTCATTTCTCATGTTAATCATTTACCACCACTTGGGAAAAGCCACCATCAACTATATATCACCGTTACCTTAAACGATTCCTCTAGTAGTGTTTTTTCCGAAGAAAAACCTTTGGACATTCAATCAAAAAAATCCGCAAAATCATTAAATCTTTCAAAACACTGATCTCTCCAAATAGGTTGTATATAAAAAACTCAAAAACCTTAACACCACAAAATCAGCAGGATTATGTTCGGCCGCGTTTAACAATAAAGTAAAAGGTCCAAACCAGCAGCCATCCATGGTGAGAAACAAACACATTCTTTGTTGACTTATATAATGCAGTGGAACCTCCCTAAAGCGGACAAGGTATAAAGCGGACACATCTATAAGGCGGACAGTTGCGCTTGGAACGGATGGATCCTAGGTTAAACTCTTATAATGAACATATCTATAAAGCGGACAATCATAAAGCGGACACTCCATAAAGCGGACAATTGTTTCTGCACCAAATGAAATTTTTCACTATAAACGCCCTTTATGAAGCAGACACTGCAAAAATAACATGATGAATTTATTGACAACGGGTCAGAGAAGACAGCATTAATGCGATTCAGAATCCAGAAATTGCAAGTGATCAGGTCGAAGAGATTTCCGATAATGACGGGAGCAATGATGAGTTGGAACAAGAAAGCATGGCTTTCAAAGAGATAATCACAATGCTTGACAAAATAAAGCGACGCCCTGTCTTTGACGGTGATAGACAAGATATGTTGTCTACGATCACGAATAGGATTTAGGACCTTCAACTGAAGAATCGAAAGCAATCTTCAATTAAAGCATATTTTAACAAAAGCTTGTAAATATTTTTGAGTCAATTCATTGTCAAAGAATACTTTATTATACGTGTACAAGTACGTAGTCTCTCATTTACAATCCTCGTAAAGTAAAATATGAAAAACCTTTTTTGGTCAAAATTACGTCGAAAACTGAATTTTGGTCAAATCTCTATAAAACGGACATCTCTATAAAGCGGACAATTTTTTTTTTTGCACAGATGGTGTCCGCTTTAGGGAGATTCCACTGTACTTATATGTATTACAGATTTCATCATGGAATACAAGATCAAGAAACAACGTGTTCAAAGCAACATGTACACAAGGAGTCATTTGTTCCTGCTTTGATAAAAAAAATAACTTTTCTTTTCAATATTATAATATTTCAATATCTTATAGACGATGCGTATAAATGTTACCAGGGAGGGGCGGCGCCAGGGGTTTCCGACGGGGCTTAGAGTGCCGTCGGGGGGCTAATTGATTGACTCTAAGTTTAACACAAAACTCATTGATGATCAAATCTATTACAGATTTGGCAACTCTAAATTTAAACATAACCTGCCATGAAACTGGATATCATGATAATTGTATTAATCACAAAAAAGACCTAACGTTAAAAAATGACAGTATATTGCTAATATTGCTTAACTTCCGACGGGGGAGGCCTCTCCTAGCTCCCCCCCCCCCCCCCCCCACTAGCGCCACCCCTGAACGTTACTCAAATAATAATAATAATAATAATAATAATAATAATAATAATAATAATAATAATAATAATAATAATAATAATAATAATAATAATAATAATAATAATAATAATAATAATAATAATAATAATAATAATAATAATAATAATAATAATAATAATAATAATAATAATAATAATAATAATAATAATAATAATAATAATAATAATAATAATAATAATAATAATAATAATAATAATAATAATAATAATAATAATAATAATAATAATAATAATAATAATAATGATTCATATTTTAAGTGGATAACCCAGAAAACCCAGACCACGATAAAGTGCTGTAGTTGTTTCCACTTGGGTCCACTGTTTGAAATTACATTTTCGTAACTTATTATTCGACCGTTAGTCTACCAAATTTCCCTCACAAGGCTTTGGTTAACCCGTGGTATGTTTTTCAGGCACTTCCCAAAGGTGCCGCGCACTCAAGTAATTCTGGTTTTGAACAATTATTTTTATCTCTAACGAGAATCGAACCTGGGCCATTGCGGCCAGAAACATAAGTTTTGACCACTAGACCACGCGCGCACTAAATGTTTTCATTTAACACGAAATTGATATCATAGATGTTCAAAAGTCCTGGGGCAAAGTTCCGATTTCGAGAAATACAATGCTCAAACAAAAAGTGATCGATAATCCAACAATAAATGTAGAGATGAGGAGTATAGCACAGTTTTTAAAGTGTATAACTTGTGGTTTTAATGTTCTCTCTTGTGCTGTTTTAGTTACTTTTATTATATTCGTATGTGGTAATCTTTTTTTATTAACGAAGATCGACGATACTTCTAGAAATGTCCTGAGCCCTGATAAAAGTTCACTAAACCAATGGAAAACCGAGAGTAGCCAGGATATTGAACTTGCGGACAACCCAATAACTCCCAGCACAGCATTGTGGAACGAATATGTACAAACATTATTACCGAAGGAAAATGGCACGAAAAAACAACTATATGAAACAATACCTGATGGTGTGAATGGGTCATTAGCTTTATTGATTATTGCCTGCAACAGACCTTCAGTTCGACGTTGTTTAAACAAAGTGTTCCAGTATAAACCTTCTGATGTTAAAATACCAATAATTGTAAGTCAGGATTGTGGTCATTCACTTACAGATAAGGTGATACAGTCATATAGAAAAAATCTAACGCACATTAAACAGCCTGATCTAGGAGATGTCAAAGTACCACCAAATATGCAAAGGGAAATGTTTAAAGGTTATTACAAAATTTCTCGGCATTACAAATGGGCATTAACTCAAGTATTTGACAGATATCATGCTGATAGTGTTATTATTCTTGAGGATGACATAGAGATAGGTAATTTTATATATTGTGTTCTCAAATTAAATGCTAACTTTGTCTGTTATGTATATATATATATAATTTGGTATATATGAAAATAAAAGTTTAGATATATAACATCTACAAAGTTTTAGAAATTATTTTTTTAGAAATATTATATAATTTTGAAGCTTTTTGGACCATCTTCCAATGGTAAATGCAGGAAGAATCAATATATATTGATATATAGTACTAGACTATAATTTATGTTAGTTAAGGGTTTTAATGAGTCATAAGAAATTATTTTTATAATATATATCAAATTATCTGAAGACAGCGTTTTTCCGTAAGCATTTCATCAGAATTTAGGTTTTAGACCATAAACATTACTTTCAAAAAATTCAATTATTGCTCTGCTCTGATTCAAACTTACACAGAAACACATATGTAAACTTACGAATTCAGCTGAATTAAATCTAAGTGTGAAAGCTCACTTACTCCAATTTTTTTGGTAACTTTTTGTATTGAAACCCCATAATTATTGTGAATCTTTTGACTGGTTTCTGTCATCATTTCAGACCATGCATTTTTAACTACCTTTTTTTCTATCGGTAATCTGCTATGGACATAGGCACCCATGCACTTTATGTTTATGAGGTCCAAACCCCCTCTCAATTCCAACCTGGAAACATGAAACAAATCCTAGAAACTTTAGATAAACCACTTTACTGAGAAACAAATTGAGCACAGGAAGTCCACTTGGGCGTGACAAAATTTGAAGCAGGGACCTCTTGATTCTTCACTTAGACCACTGTGCCACTGCCACCTTTTACTTGATATGACCTGACATGTTATGAATGAAAAGAAAAACAACAAGATATATATATATAATCTTTCTTTTTGATCAGAAATCCAGGCTATTATGTATATAATTGATTCTATAAATAGAACAAATATCTACGTATATTATGTATGTTGAGTTTCAACAGTGAAGTTGTGTAATAAATGTTGCCTCTTGTGTAATATGCGACTCATCATATTATTTGGGTGAAATAAGCAACCTCAAGGAGGATTTGTTAGGATTCAGAAATATTGCTTCTGTGTAAGGATTATTCAATATCAAAGCTTTTAAGCTAAAACAGATCAAAACTTGTTTTAGTGTTTAAAAGTATTACAGTTTCGAAAAATGTTTTTGACAGTAAATGAAAGGGTATAAATGTTGTTTTAAGGGTATATTATGTATAATATAAAATTGATTAAAGTTTGTTTTCAAAATACTTTTGCACCATGATAAATTCTTAATTAGTGTAAATGCTTGGTTTGCTGGGAACCCTGTGCGTAATTTGGGTGTGTGACCATGCAACCACTTTGAAGGAAGCATCTTTCGGGAACAGAAACATTTCTGGTTTTTTCGATTCTTGTCTATGAAAGTTTCTTCCTTTAAATATTATTTAAAAGGATCATGTTTTTAACTTCTTCTTCTTCTTTTTAACTTTTCTAGTGAAACACAAAATTTGAAATTTTAGGATGTATTTTTCTGGTATTCGTCACCTTTAGAAGAGTGTTTGATCACCGATTAATGCAGAAAGAAGAGCGATTATGATATTAAGATACTTAAAACAATATTGTATACATAATTATATATGTTGGGAGCATTCAAAAAGTATGTTCATCCAAAGGGGGTGGGTGTGTGAAAAATCAAACAGATGAAAAGATTGTTTTTCCATACTTATGGTCAGTCAAACGAACAAGAGTAAAGAAGGGGGTAGAAATTTGCTAAATACCTTAAGCCTTAGCCTTGTTCTTAGTTTGTTCTTAATTTTTGACCAATTTGAGCCTTAGTGTTCTTATAAAATTGTTCTTATAAAAAATAAAGTGTAGCGCCACAGTTATTAAAAGGTTGTATTTTTATAAATATTTCTTTTTCAGCTCCGGATTTTTTTGATTACTTTATCGCATTGAGACCCTTACTTGACAAAGATCCATCTGTTTATTGCATTTCTGCGTGGAACGACAATGGAAAGACAGAGTTTGTTGATACAAGCAGCTTGGATTTGTTATATCGCTCAGATTTCTTTCCTGGTTTAGGTTGGATGATGACTAGAAAGTTATGGAATGAATTAAAGCGTGAATGGCCTTTAGGTTTTTGGGATGACTGGATACGCGCACCAAAACAACGGAATGGGAGAGTTTGCATACGACCAGAACTCTCTAGAACTAAAACATTTGGTAAAATTGGTGTGAGCCAAGGACAGTTTTATGATCAATATTTAAAATTTACTTTCTTAAATAGCATACCGTTCCCATTCAGAGATTACGAGTACAACTATTTATTAAAGGAGAACTATGATGATGAATTTTTAGCTAGTGTTTACAATACCCTTGAGGTGAACATTGAAGAGTTAGATGATATTGAATCCAGTTCTGCTCATGTACTTTACGATGATAATTATCAGTTTGTTGCTCTTGCTAAAGCACTTGGTATTATGTCTGATTTGAAAGCAGGTGTACCACGTACAGCGTACAAGGGGGTAGTAACTTTCTTTCGAAACAACAAAAGGTTTTATCTTGCGCCTAGCAAACGTTGGGAGGGCTATCTTGCAAGCTAACCAACCGATGGCAAGTTTTAATTTGGTAGTGTGTTGGCAGCAATTTTTGCTGCAAAAACAGTAATTATATATATAGCTAGTCATATATATAGGGCTTATTTTATAAATATGGTATTTTTGATAATATAAAAAGTTTTTATTATACCTTAAGCGTATTAATTAATACTGGATTAAATCATGCGGGATTATTTTTTGCGATTTTGGCCTAAAACTTTAGTGATTCGCAAAATTTGACTGACTTGTTTCTCCTGAAAACCTTCCATTTTCATAAAAAACGATTAAAAATGTTTCTTTAATATTAGATTTGCCAAAATAAATCCCGTAACAATTCTGCTGTAGACACAATTCACAAAAATAAATATTGCAAAATTTTCGTCCGGGGCCCAATTCGCAAAAATAAGTTTTTTTACCATCGAATCGCAAAAATAAATATCGCAAAAATTAATCCAACATTAATTAATACGCTTAAGGTACTGTTGTAAGTGCGGGAAAAACATATTTGTTTAACGGAGACATGGAATGCGTTGTGTTCCTGTTTTTTTTGCAAATGTTGTTTAAAGCAATTTCCTTTTGCAGCATTATTCATTCGAAACACGCTTTCTTTTATAAGAATGAGAGTTCTACTGTGTTGAGGAATATTTTGCCGAAATATAGCTGAATTTGCAAAAGTTGATACATCAGAGAAGAAAATAAGATATGTATTTATAAATTGTGACAAGTTGTGCAATGTCTTCTATAAATACATACGCGATCAAAACATGTACGCAGTATAGAAGAAAAACTTAAGAATATTTCAGCCTGATTTGGAATTAAAAGTTAAGAATACTTGAGCCTGGCTGAATCAAGTCTATGCTTATAAAAAGTGTTTAATAGTTCTTTTGAAATAATTTGTTACCAACAACATAATATTATTTAAGCAATATATTTCGATTTAAATATAAATCTTCATCAGGCTAAAAGCATAAAATGAACAGTTAAAAAAAATATTGTATAATATACTACAGATCAGAATATACAAACAGTCAAAACAAGCAATGCTATTAACGTATGAAAAATCAAAACAACATAAACTAAAAGGTGAGCACTTAAAAAGAGCTGTGCGATAATTATAATTTAATGACTAAGAGGCTGTTCATATGGATAAAATTTCCTCGGTAACCGGGGAAATATTTCGACAAAATAGAATCATTTGTTGCGTTCATATGGTAAAATATTTTCTCGCCCATCGGACAAATATTTCCTCGGTTAGCGGGGAAATATCACGTGATAGGTTTTGCGGAAAATTTAAAAACAAATATGGCTGCTTTAAACAAACGTTATATAATCGGAATACTTCTTTCTAACATCATAGAGCTAACTTCATCACTTTCAAAATTAAATAGAATAATTTTATTATGAAAGATAAATCATGCGAAACTACTGAATCTGTCAATAGGCATACATTGCATCGCCTTATCGCCATCAAAATCTAACCCCTTGTATAGCATTTCCGACTTGTAGGCAGACAACGATTTTATCAGGTTTTCAACCATATCTTCTTCCCATTTAAAATTTTTTTGTTTTGTATTATTTATGGTCACATCAGTTGCGAAACCAACATCAGCCATTTTGATTTATGTTAATATTTTTTAATATTTGCTAACTCCGCATAAAAATTTCCCCGCTTACCGAGATCTCGCCTGTCAATAGGTGAGATCTCGGTAGGCGGGAAATTTTTTTTTCTCATATGAACGCAACGAAATTTCAACAGGGAATGCTTAAGAAGGTGAGATCTCGCCTTAAAGACAGCAGGATATATCCATATGGACAGCCCCTAAAGCACGAGAACGATATTTTTTTTATTATTATTATTGGAGATTGCTCAAAACAAGGCCTAAAAGGCCACTTGCAAGTAAAGAGCTACAGGAGAAGTTAAGCAGATTTAAGGTAGCGATGAACATTAGATTTGAACAGTTGAAGGTTAAATTCAGGAGGAAAGCATGTAGATGGAAGTGAGTTCCAAAGTCTGGACGTACGCGGAAAAAAACTGTTTTTATAAAAATCCCTACGACAATTTGGAACACAAACAGTCCATTGGTGAGACGAAGAAGACAACCTAGTAGAACGGAAAAAAATTTTGAGAGAATTTGTCCTTTGTGTTGAAAGATGGCTTTAACTCATTAATCCACAACGCCTCGAGAGTCATTAAATGGGACACAGTTCTTAGAGAACTAGCAATGATGGTTCACATGTTTGGAAGTGAGCCCCCACGAGAGTAGAAGATTAATAGTTCTGTCTTTCTCTTACTCGACTTCAAAGCTATTTTGTTGATTAAAACATTGATTGTTTTTTCCATAATGTGTAAACTTTCTGAGAAATTCAAAAATTAGTTCACTGTTGGGTAAAACTAATGATACTTGCCTATAGATATTTGCCTTACGCTAGTGGGTCCGTCACCATCCCCTGAGAAGTTAAAAAACTAAAGCTATAGCATAGAAAAAATTTGAAAAATCTGCAAATTTTACTAGGTGTCGGTGACATTGTTCGTGGAGAGTACGAGATTGTCGATGTCAAGTTTGAAAGTAAAAGACAATGAAAATTTCCTTGAAAATTAAATATCTTCAATAAATATGTTAAATATTAATGAAATTCTTATTGAATTCAAAAGGAGGCTGATGTTTTGACTAAAAGAGATTTCCTGGAATTCTTCTGTTTGTGGAGTGATTTCAAATCATTAATATAGTTAACCTTAAGTTTACCTCCAGATTCTAGTTAATCTAGCCATGGTCGATCCGGAGACAAAATGAAACAAAACTGAATCTGAAAACATTCAGAGGACATATGGTCTTGTCTTGAGGTGCGCGTCTAGAATGATAATGACATTATCATGTATTAGTTCGGTTCGAGAATGAAGCTGGATAAATAAGATTGGCATTTGGATTATTAACAAATTTGCTCGAAGGATGTTTTTGTTCTCTTGTACATGGATTATGATTAAGTTAGTCTTAGAGATTCGAAAATGAATAAAGTCGGTCGCGGATAAGCGATAATTAAGTATCTGGTCATTGCACATGGGAATGGCGTTCGGCTCTTAACCGAAAGGTTCTGGGTTTGAGACCATGCTATCACAAAGTTATTTAGTGAGCGGTTATAAATAGAAAACGCCGTATTTTATCAAAAATAACCGTAGCACAAATGGGAGCAATTAAATAAACTACAACTCCTGGTCGAGGTCTTCATGATAATGCTTAACGAGCGTTCTGGAAGCCTTGTTAAAAAAGGTATAAAGACCTATATATAAGAGTGTCAGTAAACATATTTAAGTATTTAAAGTTGTCTGTTTAAAACCTACTGGTTAGGTGCTTGATCATTCACATACAGATTTACAGAAATTTAAAACTTGCTCTAATTTTTCGGTCCCTCGAGAGTTTTACTTTTCCCCGTATTAGGTTTTTAAAAATATTGCTGACGTTGTCAAAAGTCGAGAAAATAGATATGATTGAAATACGATGACCACTTGGAGTATCTCAGTTCTTTGCAAGTATAACTATTCCGGAAAATATCAAGGATAAAATCATGTAGAGAAAACTTTCAGAGAAATTTGAAATAATAAACAACTACTGCAAGTGAAGCGAAAAGCAAATCGCGTAAAATCACGAAGATCATTTTGGTCAATCAAAACAAGCTTCTTAATATTCTTCCCTACTTTTCCTGGTCTACTTTTCTGAAGCTGTATCTTTATCTTTTCGGTACCGCTAAACGACTTGCTGGTGCTGACGATTTGAAACTATTCTACGGACACACAAAAATTCTAATAACCACGACATATAAATATCTCGGTTCAACAATAGATTCTTCGTTGAACCTGGGAGAAAACTTCGATATAAAGTACAAAAAAGCATCCACAAGACTCAAGCTCTTGTCGCACTTAAAAAGAAATGTGACTCACGAAATCTGTTTGAGAATGTACAAGGCACTCATATCCCAGTTATCACATTCAACGGGTTAATAAATATTAATCTGACCAACACCCAACAACAGCGAATACATTCCCTGGATAGAAGAGCGACACAAATGACGAAAACAAACTTTTCCACATCAAACATCATAAAACGTCACGCTTGCCAAATTATTAGAAATTGTATGGATGGACGTATCTGTCAAAACATTGCCAAATACTTTGAGGTTATGGAGCACGGAAAACGGACTAGAAATAATGGTTTTTTGTTAAGAATACCGAAAGTTTGTTTGTCTTGTACACAAAGACACAAACACAGTTTTTATTATGCAGGTTCCATACTATATAATAAACTCCCTTTATATTTGAGGGAAGCTACTATGGAAGAATTTTCAAATATGATTTCTAGTTACGATTTTTAATTACACTAATTTTTCATTTTGACCTTAACCGCGTTTTTTTAACAGTTTTTTGTTTCAATACTTTACTACATATATATGCACATAATTTTTATAATCACTTTTGTCTTTTCATTGTAATTTATCGAACAGGACTCAATTCTATAGCAGTTTGTAACTGATTTGGTTTATCCTGTATAAATAATCATGAATAAATAAAAAAATTCGAAAACCTGTATAAGATGGTACACCTATAAAAAAAACTCTAATTTGATATTTTCCTTACTCTGAAACTATATTTTATTCAGCTAACATTTAGTGACAACCGTAGCATCATATCTTTTTCCATTATTGAGAATTTTTAAATTGAACACCTGTTAGTATATATATTAAGATACTATTTGCCTTAGAAACGCGCATAGCAACGTATAATATTGAGTAAGAGAATGCCTAAGAAAGTTTTTTCTTCTTTCCACCCTTTTACAACAATCTACTATGCTTGTGTAGCCCCATGCCTGTCATATTATTTATAAGTTTTTAAAAGCTAATTTCTAGGTTTTTTCATTTTTGGTTACCGATGTGTCTTCAAAACACAATATTTTCTGATTGGTTAAAGCGTTTGATTTTAAATTTTCAGCAAATATTCACAACAGGGTATATGTTCATTTAACAGTTAGAATTCAAATATTCACAACTGGGTATACAGTTAGAATTTGTACAATCAGACTTCAAACTAGAGTTATGGAGATTACTGTCTGAAATTTTTGCAGTAGCCGCAAGCTTTTTAGAGTCAATGTTGAATTTTTCTCATAAAATCTGTTAAAAAAGGTTTTTCCAAAATTCCAACTGTTAAATGGAGCAAATCAACTACTAGTTTGCAAACTTTGATTGAAAATAGTTAATGCCAACATGGTATTTTGTGCCACAAAGATTTGCTTTTTTAGTGCTTTTTTGCATAACTTTTCCGCCATTATGAAATTGTTATGCATAATTAGGTTTTATTTTTTCCATGAAATTTTATTTTGTGGCCTACCTAACTCTATCATTTCAGTACAAGTTTTATGCCAATTTTTATCCTTTTTTAATTTACTTGTACCACCTTAAAGTGGAAGGAAATTTTGACAGAATTTACGTTTGACTTCTTCAGGGAATGCAACGTAACAGAAGATAATATAACACGCCTGGTGGAGAGTTTCAGCATATTAAAGTTGGTTTTTTACATATCCACAATGTATATAAAAGATCATATAAAATCGTCGCAAATATGGCGTGAAATTAGTCTACAAAAATCAATTATCATTCCGGAATATGACTGCCATCATAATTCTCATATTATATGAACGCACCACTTCTAAACAAACGATGGATGATTGGTAAACAGTTTTGTGCGTAGAACGGTTACAGATCTTCAAAGTTTGGTTTTTCGTAGTTGAATAAGAGAAAGTCTTGTTTGTATAGCTTGTACAGCTTCTCCTTTATGTCTTTGGAGATAGATGCAAAGTAGAGTTTCATGATGTCGCTAGATTTTTCACTACCGTGAACATCCGGCACGTTCGGGAATTCCACTTTATCCGACACGTCCAAAGTTCTCAAGAGAAAATCCGCATCGTGTTTTAAGGACTCGAATTTCCCTACGAAATCGTACTGTATTAAACAGGGAAGACACAGGCGATCGATTCGTTCCCAGTGTTCGTTCCAAAAATCCGGTTCTTCAGGCGGTGAGCCAACAATGAACTTTAAAAACTCCTCAAATGTGAGCCCCTCTCCCTCTTTGTACCGGATGTCGTTCGTGAGGTTCTTTCGGTCACGGAACTTTCGCATGATGTACTTGCCGTATATCACTTTAAATGTTTTGTACTTAGCCTCGACAAACTTGTTTCTGAATGCCGACGCCAGCCTCTCGTACGGATGTCTCGTGAACAAGAATTTGTAATACGTGGTCAAACGTAAGTTTATTTCATCCGGTGAATAGTCGCTCAGTTTACGGAAGTAACCCGTGCTGAAATTGTGCGCAAGAGCAGAATCGATTTCTTCCGGTTTCTTAAAGTATCCGTCAAGCACCAACAGAACTCTTTTCCAATTGGTGCAAGCAACCTTTGGTGTGACGCAGTACAAGAGCTGGTGTTTATCGCTCACCTGGCAACGCACAAATTACTTCATATGGTTTTCACATTTTATCGATTTAGACGTTTTACATATTAACATATTCATTGCCAATAATTTTTACATCCCTTTCTAAAAATATTCCGGGAATAACAACTGAAAATGAACTTATGCGCCTGATATGTCACTTACTAATATGTTTCGAAATGCATTCGAGTTGATGCCTTTGCTCAAATCTGAGGGGAACGGGAATATGTCTTCTCTTTTGCGTTTGTGACAGTTCCTCGTGATTACTTGCTTGCGAACGCGTTGGATGGCAGAATTTTCGATATCTTGAGGGTGTGACGTCAATAAATATTCCTAACGGAAGCAAAGCTGTACTATAAGTCAACAATTCTAACATTCCGCTAGCAAATGTAAAACATCTGTCAAAGAAACGTTCACTTACGTTCACCAAAGGGTAGTCGTCAAAATTTGTGACTTGGTGCATTACTGTCAACAGAAATGAAATGCTAGATAAGTATACCAGTTAAAAGGATTTCTACAAGGCAGTTAAATACAGAGAGAGTGAATAAAGAATGCACATTTGTGGGCGATCCATTTTGGATGAAAAATTCTCGTTTGTTACGCACCTTTCTCTTCTTCATATCGAGCCACTGGTTCTGCTATATCAACGGCTTTCCAGAATTCCCAGCCAATGAGGACGGTGAAAGCTACTAGTGAAAGTGTACGAATCGCTACAAGTCGCATTCCCTCTTGTTCTGTCATTCATCTGGAGCGTTGTTATCCGACATTTATTGTTTCCATGCGGCTACCGAAACAAGAATAGCAGACACCAGAAGTTGCACCAGAATTAATACAATTAGTTTAAGTTAATTAACTGGCCGGTAAACAGTATTGGGCGCTATAAATGAATTATGTTTGAGCAGAGATTATGTTTAATCAAACAACACCACCGCTTATTCTGTATGTTTTTCGAACAGTGCAAGCCCTTCTAAAACATCCGCTCACCTAATTTTTCACACTGCGAGGGTCTGAGCCGAGTGCACTCATGTGGAAATAACAACGCCAAAACCTCTGAAAAGCGAAACTTGTTTCATTTGCAAACCATCAACTCTTATGAGGGCAAAGTTTGTTTTCTTATTCGATGTCAACCGATTCTCGATTACCACATGCGAGTTATAAACACGTCGAGCTGAAATCAAAAACACAAAAATCTCAATTGCCAGCAGGCATGTAATAAACTTACATATGGTACAGAAAAAAATCTGCACGAAATTTCTACAATGGTGGCTGTTAATTAATCTCAAAGAGCGAGACAAAAAATTGTTTATTGAAAAGGGACAAAAAATTGTTTATTGAAAAGGTTTATGTCATTATTAGGCGAGATTTAAAACGGTTAACGTATTTATTCAATACGGTGTAATGGATGTTTCAGACGTTAGAATTCGTACAAGTAAATTTTGTCATAAACAACTGTATATTTGAAATTTGCAATTTAAATATTGGATGAAATTTTTCTTAATTTAAAGAATTTATATATATATCTATAGGATTTAAAGAGCTAACTTTAATAAATATTCCATAAATCAATTTAGAGTATCAATTTAAAGTCTGAATGAACAATAATGTTCAATATTCCAGTTTTAAAATTCAAGATCACCAAAGATTTTAACGACGGATTAGATACTATGGGCATGTTACAAGTGGAGTGAATGAAAAATATTCCTCCACATTGAAAGTCACGAATGTTAAAGATTGTTTTTAAATTTATTAAACCGAAAGGTGTATTATTGGTAATATTATTATCGCTCGCCGTAAAAATTACCAATAAATACCGCATTTGTAAAATTAAGTATTAACAAAAAAGGGTATGCAATAAGTCTATTTTAAACAGATTATTGAGTAAAGAGACCAATGTGAGCCCGATGAAATATTGGTCAAGGTAGAGCCGTTTTGAAATGTTTTGTGTACCTTTCAATAGTATACTTGAAAATACGCTCTGATTTAAGTGGCATGGATGAATTTTGCATTTTTTTTTCATAGTGATGTTCTACTACATCCTACAAAGCCTTGAAAACCTGCTTGATTATGAGATTCTCTTTCCATTTTCAATACTTTTCACGTACAGTCTAACCTGTTAAAATAAATGAAATAGGACTTAATAAAAAATAACACAAAAATGTGGTTGTATTATATATATATACATTGTTGCTGTACATGACTCCCTCATTGATGTTTAACAAATATATCATGCGATTGAGAGCGTTGTTTTTTCAAAATTTATACTCACCAGTGATGGATTCGTGGTAATTTCAATCAAAATCTGCTTCAATATGTGTGAAAGAGTTACAAAGAAACGCTCTTTAGAGCCAAGGACAATGATTGTATTACAGAGTATTTTTCGCTTAACAATGTTAATAGTTGTTTCTCATGAAATAAATAGCACTGCAGGAAATTGTCATCTCAACATATAAAGAACTGCAGCGAGCTTTTAGCCTTCCAATGAGATAACTATTACCAGAAACATCAAATGAAACCAGAGGTGTGATCCCAGAAGAATAAAGAAGAAAGAGACGAGATCTTAAAGCGAGTTTTGAATGATAAAGGCAAAGCGAAGTGTACATCTACAGATGCACTCTATCACAACATAAAAAACAGGCCAATGTAAGCGTTCATGTAGTGAGAGAACCAGAGTATTGTGTATTTCTGATTTGAAATTTACGGACATTATATTTTCGAACCCAATAATTTCGGACGATTTTGAGGTTACATTTTGGACGAATTTCGGACACTTAGAAAATCAGTGGTATTTTGAAAAAAACATACAATTAAACTAACGTTCTCGGTGTAAGTCCGGAGCGATCTGAAAGCAAGCCACGTTTCCAATAGACTGCGTTGCCCATTCTTTAAACATATGGATTATTGGACGTTTCAAACCTTTACAAATTTGGTTGTATATTTTTCGCTTATCCTATAAAATGGTAGAATAAGCTGAACATAAGCTGTCCACTGGTTTGCCAAATAAACATTTTCAACGTCAAATCTATTACCAAACTGATTTGAATAGCGACGACCATAGAGTAAAACTAATTAGAAATATAGAACAAGACTAACGTTACGTGGAGAATCACGAGATATTTTATTGTTGTTCTTATTTTGTGCCAGTTTAGTAACTTCTTCCAAACAATGTGTAATAGCGAGCTGGCTTCTTGCATGCAGGGTGTACGCATAACTGATCGGTGATGGGGGCGGGTTGTACAAAAGGAATACAAAGACTGCTAGCACCCATCGACAGAGCACCCACCGCTGTTTCCTCCCTGTAGAATGCAGCTAAATGTAGCAAAGAAAAGCGTGAATAAATTCTGGAATACCTTTCGCCTTCTTTCTTGATAGCTTCCTCGCATTTGATGTCCCCACAAAAGGGTGCTTGAATAAGCTGCAAACGCAACAGATTATTGTTGAGGATTTTAACCAGAAAAAGACTTACTTTCCCTTTCTCAACGGAATTGCTAAAGACTGTCCAGTTATGCGTAACAACCATCGAGTTCGACAGATCTCTTTCAGCTCTAAAGTTTAGAAAAGTTTCACGAGAAATTCCATAGAATAAATCCAGACGGTTTCATAAAATCTCGCCAGTAACACGAGAAAAGTACTACAAGAGGTATGGACCTCAAAAAAGAGACTGAGTTGTAAAAAATAAGGTTTTGTAATGCTTTTTTTGCAAAAATGACGATTCCTACTATAAAACGCAACGAAATATTAAGGTTTTTAAAAAGGTAAAAGAACATCGCTAAAATAATTAAAAGTGCGCATGCCGAAAACAAAATACATGACATGTTTCTAAAAAAGATCTGTATTTTAAACACACAAAAAGAGGTTTTGCAACTTACTATTCATTGCTTAAAAATGCGTGAAATTTGCACGTGCATTGCAGATAGGTAGTTATATAAAGGCAAGTAGGCTTTCAAAATGTTTTTCCGGGTAGGTGATGATTCAGATATATATTTATATAAAGATGCATAAAGGCGACCGTGTTATTCTTGGTCATAGAATTAATGAGTGCAATTTGCACGGGTTTTATATAGTTAGTTTGTAATAATATGAGGTTTTGGGAACATTTACACTTATAACCCAAGATTTAGGTCCTGGTGTACTCGGAGTGACTAAGAATTCGACAAAAGTGATAACGGATATGTTGCATAGCTGCGGTAAATCTTCTATTAAGCGCCCTCCCTCCAATAAGCGCCCTAAAAAGGTGAAATAATTTAATGAGTGCCTCCTCTAAAGAGGGATGCTTATTAGAAGGGTATCTCTGATCTTCTACAATTTAAACCATCTAATTGGTGAAAGTAACGATAATGGACCTTATGCATGACTGTATAATCAATGTGGAAAGTATATATATATATAATAAATTAATGAGCGCTCCGCCTGATATAGGATTTACCGTAAGGTGTGCAGTAATCCATAATCATAATGATACTCTATAAAACAGTGAACCCCCCCCCCCCACCCATGATTGAGAGTAATTTTATTTGGTAGGATTTATGTTATAAACGTATATTCAACAAATCTTCTTACCTCGCATACATGTCACTTTGAATGGTTTCCAGCAGAGCAGAAATTTGTTTAGCACAACCTTCTTTCTTCATCGATAATTTTTCGCCAGTATCTCTTCTCACAGTTACAAATTCATTCTTTTCAATGTCCCTTGGACCAAGCTCTATGCGAATAGGGACGCCCTGAAAGAATCAAGATTAGGTAATTCATATTTAATTGAAGTAAGTCGAACCTTCAGTTCCCAGTCGTTGTATTTCCAACCAGGCGAGTAGTTCTCTCTGTCGTCCAGCTTCGTTCTTATGCCACCTTTTCTCAATAGACGCAAGTACTTTTCACTACGGAGCATTATTTTCCCACGAGATTTTATGGTAGTGGAAGCGGTGACCACAGGAACAATAACCACTTGTAGTTTGGCTACTCTGGGTGGCAGCACTAAACCCTTGTCATCTCCGTGGACCATCACCATCACACCAATGGTGCGAGTAGTCAATCCCCACGAGTTCTGGTACACAAATAGCTTTTCATTTGGGTTAGACGGATCCTCTATGGCGATATTAAACATTTTGGAGAAGTTTTGCCCCAAATGATGGGAAGTGGCACACTGAATACCGCGGCCGCTTGCTGGTATGTACGCCTCACACGTTGTGGTAAAATCGCCCCCACCAAACCTTTCTTTCTCAGTCTTTCTACCCTTCACAACAGGAATAGCAAGCAGTTCAGTGTAAACCTTCTCATAATAACCAAGTATTTCGTACACCTAAAGAACAAGCTGAATAAAAAACATCTAAACTGTCCTAACCGTATTCATGAAACCTCATCGCAAGCTTCTTTCTTCGAAGCAAACGCTGAATGACCTTCCTGCCACAGGAACTCTCTAGTTCGTAAAAAAGGTTGCGGGTGTTTGAATTCCCAGCGTACAACGTTACACCATTGGTTTAATCGTAGCGGCAAGTCGCGATGCGATTGAATCCACTTGGCATACGATGGATACATCACTGTCTCGGATGTTGGTCGAATCGCAACTGGTTCAGCTAACTCATTCTCATTGACTCTTGTCACCCAAATAACCTGAAAGAATCCAATGGAGTCGATTCTTTTTCTATTTGGGGGGTTATCAAAAGCAAGGGAACGAAAGCCCCTTTAGCGCAGAGGGTTAGTTCGTCCGGCTTATAATTTCTGGCGGCGCCTATCCCCTCTCCAGATAATTATAATGATGTTAAATGTGGTCCCAATCCCCTCTCAGTTTTTAAACCAAAAACATAAAACAAATCCTAGAAACTCTAATATAAGCCACTTCACCGAGAAACAAACTAGGCCTATGTATGATATGTGATACCTCAGGTGCGAAATCTTGAATGTGGTCTTTCTCTTTTTGAAGAGCAGCCTGCGTAACAAAGACTGGAAAGTAACAATTCTCCACACCCGATTTTTTTATTCTCCTGTTTAAGAAATCTCTGATGATCTCCCACATGCCGTATGACCACGGACGCAGTATATAACAACCACTCACGTCATAATACTCAATCAGCTCGGCTTTAGTAATCACCTATAAACTGACGTCAAAACCAAGAAAAACAATTTTAGAAAGATACCTGTGAATACCAGTCGCTCAAACATTCATTCTTTTTCGCTTCCAAACACAGTCTTGTTTGTATCTTTCCATCTTCAGTTTTCTTCGGTGCAACATCTTTGGGAGCAGCGTTTTCCTTCTTCTTTTTCCTTTCCTTAAGTTTGTTTCGTTTGCCCGGGGGTTTGTAATCAGTTCCCGTCAATTCCTTGAAGTCGTTCTTCAATTTCACCAGACAATCGATTGACGGTTGGAGCACGTCCTAAGTCAGTAACATTACTGCTTTTAAAGTGACTTTTATCAAAGTGACTTCTACCTTTTGTTTCTTCTCTGCTTTCAACTTTCGAACAAGATCTCTTTGCTTGACGATCTTTTGGGTGAGCTCCTTCTTATTGTCTTTCTTTTGGGTCGTTGCAGGTGCCATTACCTCCTTTGTGTGGAATATCCCACACCAGTGCTTGCTTTATACTTTTTCTTCACTTTCCTTTCTCAGATCAGGGTTGTTGACAAATCACTTCCACTATAGAGCTAATTTATAGAACTTGAAGAAGAATCGACTAATCTAAACCAACTTAAACCTTTATAATTCCTCTGGTTTGAGCTTTCGGATTATATATCCCATGGAAGTGACGTCCTTATGCTTTTCAATTACACACCCACCACGGTTTCTTGTTTGACCTTTTTTCTTTTGCAGGTTTTGTCTCTTGAAAGTAAAATTCACTTTCCAACCGTGAAGAAATCACTATCCCTCACTGAAGTATAATTAAAATAGCGGCAAATTTTTCTCGCATATAAATATGATTCTTTGAAACGCGTTTCTTGGCAAACACACAAAACAAAAATCGTTTTATTTGCGCTAGTGAATAAAAGAAAGTTTAATTTAAGAAATGAAACGAATGGTTTGACGCAAATCCATTCTATATCATAGATTTTCTCATAAGAAAGTCTGCTACCTTTTACAAGGATGAAGCTGCTGTTCGGCATGGTCTAACGTCACAAACATGCACAGATATACCTTGCCAATGCAATCAGACATTCCAAAGTTCTGCTCAACCTTCCCCTATTGCAGATATTCAACCAGCCTAAGATGTATGTGTGCAATGTTCTCATTTGTGACTTAGTGGTGTGGACACCAAAAGAATTTTTAAGCGCGCGAATTAAGATTGATGAGGAATTTACTACCGCAGTGAACAAACATTGCTTTAACTTATGGAAAAAAGTAATGCAGCAGTAGCACAGTGGTCTAAGCGTTGCGCTCAGAATCAAGAGGTCCCTGGTTCGACTCCCACTCGGGTCGACTCTTGCCACATCCCTGGAAGTACTGCGCTCAGTTAGTTTCTCGGTGAAGTGGTTTATTCTAGAGTTGATTTGTTTCATGTTTTTGGGTTAAGAACTGAGAGAGGGTTGGATCTTATATAACATCAAAATTCTGTGTGGGTCCTGTGAAAAAATAGACCTAATACACAGGACTCTGTTGAGTCATAGGCCCTGCCTCTCCTGTGTATTTCCTTTCTAAAAAAAAAAATACTCCCTAAATCGCGGTGTAGGTCGATGGAAGAAAAGCGTTAATGGTAATCAAGTCACCGATGGAAGAGTACTTCAATGCATTTGTAAAAAGCCGTATAATAAAAATCAACCAATGATAGGTTGTGATAAATGCGATAATTGGTTCCATCTTGATCAGGCTAAAGAAAAAGGTGCAATGCAGACCTACACCAACAATGACAGCAGAAAGAAACAGATCAAACGCATTAACAATGAGCTTATAAAACCGACGTATTATACGAGCTTCCACCGGGAGAATCCTGTAAGATCAATTACCTCTTGTCGATGATCGACTTGCTAATTCCCGCGCTTTCGAAGAGAAGTCTAACTTATAGTGGTCTCATAGAGAGGTTCGGATTTTTTGACAAGTTTGGTCTCGGAGAAATTTCCCGCGACGACCTGTGTTCCACAGAAAAAAGTATGTTTAAGGTTACCCTGAATTGCCTGAATTGGAATAAGTGCATTTTAATGTATTTTTGAAAGGTCAGCGAAAAAAGAGGCGCTCTTTCCGATGACAAGATTATTAAAAATAGCAGGTTACTTTTGATTGCTGAAAATTTTGTTTATGGACTATTAAACTATACCTGTGTATGGTTGTTACAAACTGAATAGGAGAGAGTTTGTTTTCAAATTAAAATCGAATTACTTGAAAAGTCAATGGGGGCAGAAGAGGTTGACGTTTTTGGCCGTTCTTTCAATAGCAACTAAATTATTTCTTCTATGGAACATTTTTACAGAAGACAAAGCAAGACGCAAGTGCTTCTGAATTTATCTTTTCTCATAGTATCTTATTTTATCATTCTTTTATATTTTGTAAATAGCTTTTTTCAGTAAGGAACCACTTTTATGTAAAATAAATCGTTTTTAATGAAAACAGATACTAACCAATTCGCTTTAAATAGGAAGACACCTTAAAGAATAATTTTAGTTAACAAACATCTTCAAAAAGGAGACAGCGGATGTTTTCGGCTGTCAATCATCAATGAATTTATCCCACAAGTTTAAAGAAATGGTCCCAGAAAATCTTGTATTAAGTAACGAGAGACCTTGAAACAAGATCGAAATTTGCTTCTCTGTAGCATCCAGCAGGAACGTCGCCTTGAGATCCATGTGATAGGAGACATCCCTATATACTGTATCTCCTCTAGTTGGTAAGTTGGAATTAAAGAAGTCAACATTACTTATCAATATTTCTTTGGACCTACTGCATACATATATGCCACCAACTCTAAATGAGAAGATATATATGTATATGTCTATAAAGACTTGTTTATTTGTATGTATTTTATGGCTATAAAATTATCTGTAAGTTTAAGTATTTATACAAATGACACGTTTCGGCATCAGAAATTGTCTGAAAGGTCTTGAGACTTTTAGACAATATTTTGTCTGATGTGTTGATTCCCCCCTGGTTGTATAATTTAGTGATTAGGGCATCACTACATCCTTTAGTACACTAAAATAATTGTAAGATAAAAAATAAATTAAACCATCTCATGAATATAGATAACTTCCCTGAAATTTCAGTGCGATTGTTCGTGTTGTGCAGTAAAATGCTTAGAAATCACTCAATGTTAAATTGTCAAATTCAAGTTCTTAACACAACATTTACTCTGACGTTGGAAATAAACGTCTTTTTTATTAATTTTCGCTTGTAATGATTGGACATCTGCACCGCTCTTGGATAGATTTATTACCATCGCTTGCCACCCCGCTTGTTCAACTTCAAATTTGTTGACCTCATGGTTAATTCGACCTGAGTAATTTGGAAGAAATACACTCTAACGAAAACTAACGAAAATATGCCGTAACGCGGACTATGGCACTAAAAACTATAAAATGTTTCTTTGCAAGTTCACGTAAACTTGTGTGGCAAGTTGTATAAGAACATTTTGATGTTTTCTCAACAAAATAACGCAACATTATTGCTAGGCACGAAGAACGAACGAGGAATCAAAAGGGACAAAGCGAGATTGGACGTGAGTGCAAGAGGGTTCTGTCAAACGGGTCAAATGGCATCTCTTGACGTAAGGGTTTTCAACCCATTCGCTAAACAGGATATTCAACGTTCTTACGAACAAAACGAGAAGAGAAGAAGACAGCGTACAACGAACGTGTACGGGAAATGGAGCATGGAGGATTTACGCCCGTCGTATTTTTGACAACAGGCGGTATGGGAAGAGAATGCAAGAAATTCTTTACTAGAAAAACGAATTTTAATAATGAGTGTTAATAAAGTCGATACATTTGCCGAATTTGTATCAATAGCCCGTGTTGGCAATGGATCGAGTTGGCCTACACCGGATTTTTTGCCTGCTTTTGTCTCACATGATTACTCCTGAACTTCTCATTCTTTAAAGTACTTTATCTGGGATATATATATTTCTACAGCTTGGAGAGAATCAAAATATTAACAATTTTAGACCACACTGATTATATAAACACACTCGAAACAACAAAACTGAAAAACGACGAAAATTGATTTGTAATAAATCGAAACATTAAAATATTTAACAAAAATGATTCGCACAAAATGCGGAAACCGGGCTAAATAATCCAGATAATCGAGGCTAAGCCACCTGGGTTAATATGAAAATTTTGCGAAATGTATTTGGCCGCTGGCTGGACACAAAGCCAAAGCTTATATTTTAGAAGATGACATCGCGATTTTAAGTATTTCCATTTATTTTGAATCACTTAATCATGATATCTGGAAACCAAAACGATAGGTTTTTAGGTAAATTAAATATTGTTTGATATATAATATAATTCACTCGGTGTCTTTGAGGAATTCTTTGACTGAAGATTCTTTTTCTATTTTTCTATAAGACTATATTATAGCGAACACGATAAGTGTGTTCTTTGGTTAATTTTATTTAAAACTTGTTTGCTTACTCCATCATTTAGTTTTACTCGGCTTTTAATTTGTTTTGCCCAGCTAAAAGCCATTGCAATGAATAATACTTATTTACAAATATATTTATTAAAACAAGGCTTTAATGCTTTAACCAAGGTAGTTAGCACTTTAATAATAATATTTCACCAAGAATACCTTGTTCGTGTAACATTGTCCCAGTTCTAATGTTTGATCCGCCTGTAAGTGCAGTAATACAAACTTGCTTTGTTCGTGCTTTGTCAGCACTTACCCTTGTACTGTGAATGAAAATACACTTGCAAGTACTGTAACAAGAATGCTGTTGATCTCATGATTGAGTGAGGCACGTCTCTGTTGGGCCTGTCTTCAATGCCGAATGTGTGGATTGATTGATATATGATGTGGTGTTTAAGAATGCAAACCTACATTGGGTTTGTAAGGAGTAC